>OV281286.1:2030000-3280000 GCA_923062465.1 Acleris sparsana
ACAATTTTCCTTAAGCCAAGACAGTTCCTGTTATTTATAATCAGAGATATAATAAAATAAAATAAACTCTTGCACTTCTGAGAAAATCACCATCAGACATACGCGTGAACTGTTTATACCAGTTCATATTCAGTTCATATTCATAAATCAATAAAATATCAGGGTCTATATCAAATGACATGATCATTGTTTGTCCTAATTATTATTGATACGCTTTTTTATAATTATTATAAAAACTAACTTAACCTAAATTAAACTACACAATAGATGTTTACTAAATTCTGTAATTTCGGCCAAAAAGAATGTAAAGCGAAAATATTTTAGATCAAAAAATCATCGAGACAAAAAAAATATACATTTCAAAGGGATTCCCAGCATTTTATAAATATCAAATTGAAACAAATTTCGTGCAGAATTATCGGCGTCGTGGTCTAAAGGCGGGTCGGCGGTGGTGCGGCAGTCGGCGCAAGCGGCGTCAGTGGGCCGTTGGACGCTGTATGCGGGCGGCGCCGGCGCAGCCGTGGCGGCGCGCGCACTTAACGCCGCGCTGACGCCAGCGCCCGAAGATGCCGATGACGCTGAGCGCCGGTAGAATATTTTTATAACGTGAAATACAAATAAATAATTATTACAAGGGAACTTCCACACTAAAGGCTGCCTTCATTAGGAAAAAGGGCGTATGCCTCATAGAAACCCGAATGTATTTGTGACCTTTGACTATCAAATTTCGCATGCGTTCTTTTTACTTAGAAGGGCAGTTGTTGTCCAAGACTCCACCCGCGTAGAAATTTTTCGCTACTCACGGTAAAGTACCTTAAAAAACTCCTTCAATAACTGTTCAAGGTATCTCCATGCTAAATTTCATCGAGATTGGTTCAACGCGGTCTAGCCAAGGTTAAGTACAAGTACAGACAAGGTTACTTTCACAATTATAATATTAGTATGGAAGTTACAAAAACAATAGTAATATACCGACCTTTAAAACTATCTGGCTGAAAACGTGTTTTTCTGTGTACCTATCTTAATATTACTCCTAGATTACCTGCTGCCTGCATGATAGAATTTCTCGTTGCGTGCGTTTCACGATGCGTTAAGTGTCACCTTTAGATGGTGGCCTGTGTTCTTGTTTGCTTAAGGCTGAAGTTTTAAGTTTGAAATCTTGAGAATGCAAATGTCTGAGTCTCAGATCCCACTCACCATCTTCAAATGGTGGCCTGTATACTCGTTTGCTCTATGCTATGGAAAAAAAATGTACTGGCGACATTAGTCTTTTTTTTCTATTTCACTCCATCTTCAGTCCAAAATTGAGAAAAGAACCGATTACATTACTAGTACTTCAAGTAGTAAAACAACACAATCACTTATCTTTAATGATGCAGGGTGGTGGCTGCCTTATTAGAGGAAGCCCATGCGGGGGAATGGCCACCAAGTGGAGTGGCCAACGGCGTGGCTATCGTGGACCCAACCGACACATACCTCGCCCTCGTGACGTAAGTACACTTTTCGTTGAATACGTGATAAGAGTTACAATGCCTTTTTAAGGGTTGTGAGGTTGAAACCCATTAAAAAAGAAGTGAAAATTTGTGATGATGAGGACGGGGATATTAACATTTCTGCAAAGTTAAGTAGGGTACAATCAAAACCCAGAAAAACATTTATTGCCCTCTCAACACAATATTCTTACATATCATTCCTTAAGATACACATACAAAAATAAAGCTACAACAAGTCTTAAAAATCTATGCAATATTATGGAAAAAGGTTCAGAACTCAGCATATGCTGTGAGACTGACTTCCACACAACGTTGTTTTTTAGCCTGTACATCCCTCTCACTTAACTTGATTTATTCTTTTTACATAGTGTTGATCGTGATGCTGTTAAATTGATAATGATAATCCATTTACGATAATGTTGTGTGACACTTCTTATTTGCTATACAGAGGGTTGTCACTACCATTTGGCTCGATGTCGCCTTGGGCTATGAAGTCGGTGGAATTCGCATCAGCATTCGCAGGAAATGTGGCTGTGCCACCGAGCAAACCGAGCGCAGTTGACGCGCGGGACCAACCAGGCGTTGCTTTGGACCTGTCACCTGCTATATTATTGGATGGAGAAGTCTGTGGTTAGTATTGTGAATGATTTATTGTCAATATTTCCTACGGGCATTGTTCTTATTGCTGATAGGTCCAGCAAATACATGCCAGTTAAGTACATTGACGAGGTGGTCTCTTGAGGCGGGAGCTACTCGTATTGTAACGACTCAATGTACTTCTACTGGCATGTTTTTGCTGAATCAATGTGAATCAGCCATAAACTCTGTAAAGAACTCAATATTTTATACTGTATTCAATCGTAATCGTTATGTAGCGATTATTTTTTGCACTTTCATTTAATGTGCCGACTAGAATAGTGTAATTTGAAAGTTAAATATTGAAATTTGCTAATAAAATTTGATTTAAAATTCCGTTTATTCTAAAGTACTGATAAAAGTCAATCAAGACACTTCTCATTCCAGTTAAAAATATACTTAAAGTCAAACCCCAATAGGTTGTATTCTTAATCAGTGGTTTTCACTCCTGGGCCGCTATTCAACACGGTAAAATTAATCAATATCGTGTTTGATCTGTTATCGAATTGTCACCGTTTTGATAGCTCTTATTTACTTGACAGCAAGGACCATAATGTTGACAGTAATGGCGGATGACGTCAAAACATAACAGGTAAAAGACGATATATTTATTACCGCCGGGAATATAGGCCCTGTTATGTTACGCCAATTTCAAGTTATTTACTTATTTCTGTACATAGATTTATGTTCAGAAATAAGTAAATGGATATCACACGCGAGGACTAATTGTCCGGTAAAAGATTATTTTCTCATGTGGACTTAACAGAAGCAAATGGGGTAAGGTCCATGTGCTTTTGTCAAATCCCAAAGAATATATGTTATAAATTGTACACAGTTATTTTGATGTTAATTGTATTGTTGTTGTTGTGATGACAAGTGTCATGATTGACTTCTGAACGGTCGGGCACTACTTATTAAAATATCTATTTCATGTTTTATTTATTAAGATTAAAATCTATAAAAACTTCCTCTATGTTAGATTGACAATGTTAATGTTTAGGTACGCGATACGTGCTTGGCGCTGAATCGTCCGGCGCACTGGCGCAGTCGGCGGCGGCGCTAGCTGCGGGCGCCGAATTAGTTGCGAACGGCACCGACAGCGGCGTCGAACGCCCACGCGTCGGCGTGTTAGCTGGCGGTGCTTTGGTACTCGAAGACGTGTTACCACCAGCGCTGGCTAATTTCGGCGCGGCGCCCAAGCTTAACGCTACCCCTCCGTTTCCCGCGGTCAACGTTGTTCAACAAAAAGGGGATGAATTAGTTTCACGCGCCGACAGCCGCGGTGGAGGGCTTTCTTCACGATTCTAATGGTGTAATGGACATTTTGGTGTTATTTATAATGTTTACGACATTCGATAGTCATTTTTAACTTGAACTGCAAAAGGTTCCATAAAGGAAATGCACGCGAATAGATGATACAATATTTATACTTTTATAAAGACTAAATGTGATGTTCGTCGATTAATTAAATGTGCTTAATTTAGTTTATTGACATATTTCGCATCCCACTTAGTTTACTCAATAACAACTTTTTTTTTAATTTAGAGTAAGGACCTACGCAATGTATTTTGAGAGTCTTCCATTACAATGAAAACACCTTATTTATTTGTTTACGCAATCTTGTTCAATAAAATCGTTAATTAATGATCTGTCTTTGATGTTTACATATAAAATCTCTTGAGAAAATAATATCGCATTGCTTAAGTGGAGCAGTTTAATTAAGAATGACGATCATTATTGTCAACACCGCGTAACTAACAAATTAAAAAAGTTGCAAAATACCTTACTGACCATGTAGGTACGTCAATACAAAAGTTGAGGTGTGTTTCGCAGCTAATTTAATGGATTCGTTGCGTGATAATGCTCTGTCACCGACTTATTATTATTTCTTTGCACTGCATTTTTATTCTCGTGCCGACGAAGGTAATGGTCAAAAAGGCATGTGAAACGCGATACAGACGCGATATAGAATACGCATTTTACGATCTTGTTTTTGCAGAAGCTTAGGTACCTATTTAGATGAAATATGTGTTATTCTCTTATAAACGGCGTTAGATCGGTCGAACGAGGGAACGCACTAAACCGGCGGGTTTAAGTAGTCCCGTCGGAGCGTACAAAACTAATTTTAGCGCGTGCATTCTCAATTACGCAGTGCTATACTTTCGATTTTATCGGCAAAAACCCTGCTGCCTAATTGAGAATGCACACGCGCTAAAATTTGTTGTGTACGCTCTGACGGGACTACTTAAAATCGCCTGTTTAGTGCGTTCACTCGTTCGACTCGAGACTGTCATTCAGAGAGTCAAGATTACTATTATGTAGGTATTTATTGCACGTCTGTCTGTACACTACTGTCAGACACTACAACTGCGTTTGCATAGCCTGTTCTATTAGGTAAAACCATATTTCAGTTGCCGTGTTATTGTATTGTTTATTCAAAATTCAAAAATTCATAATTTAAAATATTTATTCAGTAAATTGACCACATGAGGGCTCTTTTACGCGTCGGTAACATGGAGTGAATCTACTAGCGCTTTTTACAAAACCATAATTGCGGAGAAGAAGCACCGCAACAAACTCCAGATTCGTATAACTCGACCGCCATTAACACTAAAGATAAAGATAAAGATAAAGATAAAGAGACATTTATTCGTAACAAAACAAAACCACATTACACAGATAAAACAATATCAAGACACAGAAAAATTGTTACGAAACGGTCCCAACTCAGCATTCGCTAGCCGTAAAGCCAGCACTGGTCTTCCGTTGGAACCGCTTGGTGAAAAAACGGAAACTAGTAAATGAGAGGTGAATATCAAAACGTTGACAATATGAAAACAGTGATAACACGTCAAAGACATTAAGATTTTATCGAGTCGATTAGAGCCGCTGCGCATCCTTTTTGGAAGATTCCGTCAAAGAATAAGAAACAACTGTCAATTGCGACTAGAAAATGTTATGCCACTCCTAAAGTACGTCTGAATTGCTGCCGAATTGTTTATACAGCCGGAGTGACTGTCGTCAAATGTTTTTCTTGTTTTCAAGATATTCCTATTGCACCTGTGCACTGGACGTCACAGTGGGTGTGAACGTTTATAGTCAACGTCATAGGTTTTTCGTGCCTTGTCGCTTCCATCTTTATAATTCTATACAAACAGCGTGATATCAAGTATTCCTATTTACTCCGCACCATTACTCCGTATTAAAAGAAACATGCAGTTGGAAAGCGAGCACACAGGCCATCAAATTGTAATCTAATCTAAGGGATCTGAGAGAGTGACCTATAAACATTTGCATTCTCAAGACTACACTCTAAAGACTGTAGTCTTAAGACCGCGTTGCCAACCCTGATGACTAAGATATAATGCGTCTATGCTAGTAATTTCACCGGTGGTCTTATACCCCCACTAGGACCCGTATTATGGTTGCCTTTACCGTGGTGGATAATTCACCCGTCACCCTCGCACTTACATACTGGCCAGAAAGTGACAGATGTTTTATCCTCGTCGAAACACACGACCATAATAGGCCCGTAGAACACCAAACACCATGTGTTATTAGCCAAATGATGCTGACAGACTTGAGCTCATTGCTAGAATGCTCGCCGACGAACCAATCTGAACGCTTTTTGTGAGCATTTTGGAGGATGCTCGAGTAAATGCTCAAGTACTGCATCTTAAGGGTATCTGAGAAATACGGGCGAAAAAGATTTTCGGCTAGTATTTTTTACAGTTGAATAAATGTATTACCTGATGATTATACCTACTATTATTATTTTCAAAAAGTACTTGTACAAACAGTGACACCTATATGTATGGTAGTGTCGTAAATACCTATATGTTTACGGTTTTGCGGTTGTACCCATGACTGTATGTAGTCGTGCTGTTTTAAGAGGCCCAGTTTGACAGCTGTCAGCATGGTACAAAATTTAACCTCAAACACGCTTTAAACACATGATACATTGTCTAATCAAAATAAAGGGGGGCCATTTGCAACGTTAAAAGATGGCGGGTGTGTAATTGGTTTTAGTTTTGTATTTTTGTCTATTTAGGTGTTCAAAGTTCTTTTATGATAGTGATTTGTGTTTTTTATGCCTTTGTGTTGCACACTAATTGAAGACGGACTTATTTCGTGTATCTAGCATCTTACTTCTCGTTTCAAGTGGACTTGCAATGGTGCAGGGGTAAAAATTATCTTGGCCTCAGTCCTACATATCACCGTACAACGTCGCGCCCAATCTTTCTAGAGAAGATTGGATTATATTTTATTGTTCATTGTGGAAACGCTATATCCCCGCGGTAGTAGTTGTTGAAGTCGCTGCGGGGCAAAGAAGAAAAATGGACTTTTAGAGAAACATAGTTCATGGATAACACACGCGAGGACAATAGTTGGGTTAGAGAGTATTTACTCCAGTGAACTAAACAAGCACATGGGATGGGATGGCACGAAACGCAGGGCTTCTGAGGGGACTGCAGGGTGGCGAGGTGGATGACCTTTCATATTCGAATTTTGTCAACATACTTACTGGACTTTAAAGAGCCAACCGATATCTCCTGTTTTTTTAATTTACGCCACTACGAGTCACTGTGTTTGTTGTTTTTGTTGTTGATTGTGACTGCTTGTTAATAACGTTGACTTTACATGCAAGATCAGATTTCTCTCCTCTCGACTATAATAAAATAAATTGACGGCTAAATTGACCGCTTATGCTGCGCTGGCGTCGCTCTGATTGTGGGACGAACTTTCGCACAATGACTTTTTATTTGCAATTGCACTAATGCACTTTTATCGACAAGTTACGGTAACTGAACATTATTATGGAGAGTAAGTCAGAGGTACAATTCAGTTTAAAATTTTAGTCGACCGCGGATCATTCAGGTTTTTTATGGCAAGGCACACGAGCACTTATACCACCTGATGGTAAGTGGAATCTGAGACTTATATTTATTTGAATTCTCAAGACTACAATCTCAAGACTGCAATCCTAAGGGCCGTATTAATAAACTCATCTTGACTGTGACGCCCGTCACAAGATACGTCAAAGTAAACGCCAAACCATAGATTACTGTCATTTTTGACGCATCTCGTGACGAGCGTTAGAGTTGAGATCAGTTTATTAATACGGGCCTTAGAATTCAAATGGATTGCTAACCCTATGGACTAAGATGCAATGCCTTAATGCTAGTAATTCACCAGTTGTCTTATCCTCACACCGAAACACTGTATTGCGAGCAACTGCTGCGTTGGTGGGTCCAATAGATCAGATGGTTGTAGCGATCCGGACGGACCCTGCACAAGTTTCTACCACCAATAAAAGGTCCACCCGATGGTAGCCTGTGTGCCGAATGTGAAAACTTTTTAGTGTTCTCAATTAAACCCTAACCTAACCTAACCGCAGGATGTTGGAAAACTTAACAAGTGGTCTGAATCGAGTTAAAACCAGTTTAGGTCAATCGACAATTAGGGCAAACGAAGCAAGGACAAGACATAAAGGTAATTTAAAGCTTTTAATGTTAATTAAAAAAAAGTTATGACGATTATTTTACAAGTAAAAAAACTTAATGAATGTGAAAAATAATAATAATTATCCTTTTTATTTAATACGGCCTAATGTTCTTCCAGTAACAATAAGAGGCTAAACCTAATAACTTAAGTTTAACATTAGGTGGGTGGTATTTGATGTATGTGAACTCTTGTTCTTCATTTACATTTACTACCGATCTGAGGAAGTTCGTTGGACCGAATTCATAATTAACGCGTTCACGTACCCTGTTCGTGCCTCATATTAGAGGTAAACACGCTACGTGACTTTACTATAGTCGGTGTCGATTGAAATAGCCAAAGAGGTAAACAAATTAGGGTGAAGGCACCGATGTTGGATACAACTCTTAATTTAAAAGGCATAAGGTTATAAATTGAGTGCCTCTAAATAAATCAATAACACCTATATTCTGTAACATAAGAATCAAGTATCTATCATTAGTCCTTGTTAATTACTACCATCACCCTAGAAAGTACTAGTTGACACATAACCTCAAATCATGTTTTTATTTAAAAAAGCGTATAGGTATTGAATATAGTCCATGGAATACGGAATATGCATGTATTTTTTAAATCGCATTTCACAACAAAATATGAAAATACCGTGAAAGTGGTCACCAAAAGTGAAATTAAAATTAAAATTGGTTATGAAATACGGATGATACTAAGTATTTTAAAATGCTAATTAGACAGAGATCCGAAGTGCACCGATGACGTCATCGTGCTGTTCGACCATTTAAACTCCACGTCACATTCTGTTTTGCTAGAAGGAGATAGGAGCAAAATCTTTGTTGGAGTATATCTTAATTTTTGAATTTAAAAAATAGTTTTTCTCATCTATTCTCATAAATTTTATTGAAGATGTAAAAAAAAACATGCATATTCCCTATTAGTGCATTTTGCCTAGCACTGTTTGAGGCGACGAAGTGGTTATGACAATGTTCTTGCAATTAAAATAACCCTCTGGATCAACTTTTTTACGCTTTAAGGAATTTATTAAATATAATTCAGTTTTTTCAAAAATAAAAAATACCAGTACGACGAGTACGATCTCATTGAGTGTAAGGTAAAACCCGTTTTACGAGTATTGTACGATTTCCACGGGCTGTGTAGTTATTTAATGTAAAAATTAATATACAAGTAATTTAAAAAAAACCCTGATCTTCTAAAAAACGTGATTACGGAGTAATAATGGTAAATGTGTATACGTGTGATTTTGTTTTCATTTTTGCTCTGTACCTAACGAAACTCAAAAGTTTCAGGAAATTGTGACAGGTACTAGGAAAGGGGTTGTGCCACGTATCAACCCGTCTCCTCCCTAAACTAATAGATTACATCCCAATACTGTAAAGCCACCTATTATAAGGTAATGTTCATAATAGTCTCTGTTAAAATACTATGAAATGGTAGGTCATCTGTTTGTCGGTAGTGTTCTTAAAAATTGGATCATGTTGCCAACTTCATTCTTGGAAGCACTTTTTGCTCGATAAAATTGACCATCAATCAGACATCTCATTATATAGGTATTACACAAAATAGGAGTAGGCCAGTTTATTGTTGCCGGCGTCCTAATATTTTTCAATTTATCCATACATAAAAGCGCCGGTTCACCGCACGATTTGTGGACTATGTGGAGGTACCATTAGCTTATGAGGGCACGTAAAGGTGGTCAAACATAGACCGTTGAACTGACATATAATAAACCATGTTTTTTACGCACTGGGGACGATGGTCACGTTCCTTATTCGGCGTAATTACTACCGTTAGATTAAATGTCACGGTAATGACGTGGCGGAGTATCTGGAACGATGCTCATTAACGCTCACTGCCAACAATTTGTATTTGTACGTAATTCGAACTACTAAACGTGTCGAGGGCGCTTAATATATGTCAATATTTGAATGCTTTCAGTACCAGTCGACCCTAAATCGAGCCTATTTTGTTGGGTTTTTTTTTTAAGTCAATGCCGTAATTGGCGTCACGCAAATACCCCAATTTTTTTTTTAAATTTCTAGCGACTTTATTTTATTTGAGATGAAAAATAAAAATAAATCGTTTTTTATGGCAATGCTACCAATTCAAATTCCAGATCTTTTAGAGTTTGTTATCGTTTGTTATTTTACTCAAGTACAGCGTTTGTTATCAGCTTATCAGTGAAATGTCCTAAAAGCCCTTCGATTTCAAGCTAAAATTATCGTTTATCACGTGTACCTACCTACTGTAAAAACAAACACAATATTTAGTGTCGTCTCTATAATAGACTATTAAAACTTTAAGTTCCGTTGCACATTTGCAAGAACGTTTATATCACTCCATTTGGCTTTTATTAGATTAAAATTTTATCAGAACCCTTAGGAGCTAGGTGTCATTTGGTTCCAGGCTTATCTATTGCCACCATACGGCCAATTATGGCGTGCGGCACGGACTTTATCTTCTTATGATTTATGAGGCATAGAAAAAACTATCTCATATCTCCTCTTAATACGAAATTGATTTACGATAAAGTTGCAGTTGTTGTATATTGAGCGCGAATTAAGAGTTAATTTAATTTATAATCCAAAGTTCAATATTATGTACTATCGAACCAACGGAACCCTGACCCACCATAGAACCTTGTCACAGTGATTGACGTTAGGACTGTTATACGAAGCTATACGACAATCGTACGTCAATCATTGTGACAAGGTTCCATGGTGGGTCAGGGTTCCGTTGGTTCGATAGTACATTCAATTTTGACAGGTATTGTTAGCTAAGCGACGTTGCGCCATCGAATTTTTGAAGTCATTTTGAACAGAAACCTAATAAACATACAGATTATATTTACATATATTATTTATTATAGCACAAGGTTGTTACAAATCTATTTATCCTTAACTAGCATAAACCATACTGTACATAATCCAGAATTAACGTAAAAATCTTCCTCTTGAATCACTATAAGGTACTTATTGATGGAAACCGCATTAAAATCAGTTGGTGAGTTTGAAAGATCTAAATTTGTATACAGAGGGGCAGAAAGCGGGATGAGACTGTTATAGTTATACCTACCTAATATCTATGTACATGTGTAGTGCATAATTGCTTTCCTTCGTATTTTCACGGAAACGCGTGTCATGCTACTTCAGTCAACCTCAGTACTTTTTGTACTGTGACCGACTGAAATAGCAAGACTCGTTCGTACGTTTCCGTGAAAATACGAAGGAAAACAATTATGCACTACACCTGTAGAGATAGGTACTAATAGGAAATACAAGTCTAAAGTTGGTTTCAAGGGTTACGTGAGTAACTAATCGTTACTAATATTATACATGTTTGTTTGTTTCATCTTCAATATCATCATCGTCATCATGTCAGCCGAATGACGTCCACTGCTGGACATAGGCCTCCCCCAAGGCTTTCCATTTAGACCGGTCTTGTGCTTTTCGCATCCACTGCGGTCCTGCGATTCTGACGAGGTCGTCACTCCATCTTGTTGGAGGCCATTCCTTATCTTCAATATATAGATAGTTAATTGCACAGACGTGATATATTAAATCCAAAGAAATAAAGACTTCTGAGACAGTCCGCCACATCATACTTATATAGAACTGGTAGAAAATCAAATTAGTATAATAAATAATCCATATTTTCCAATTAAATATCTAATTGTATTTAACAAGTTAAAGTACACTAATCTACCAAACGAAAGAAGTTACAAAATTACTTAAAACTGCACTAATTGAACAAACCGCTACCAGTGGGCATTGTCACGCATTGCTCCCAAAATGCTGGCAGCATTGCCACGTTTATTGGCAATGCTTAATCTTTGTGCCAAGTAAAGGCCAGCATATGCATATTTTAAGGATAATGTCATAAAGAAAATTTGACTACTGTTGAAGTTAGGGACGATACTTGTGCAAGTTTGAGGTACCTATCTTAAAATCCTACTACCTCGGAGTTACAAGCCCTAAATTTGAAATGGGTGTTTTGCCATGTGATTCCAATAGACCTTCAACAATTCATTCTAAAGTGAAAATATTCTTGTGAATCATATTTATAATGCAAAAGCAACGTCATCAATGTCATCATCAGCATCACTTGCTTTCTGATTCAACGGATGCGCAAGAGTGTGAAATAATGATTCGGTACACGTGACACGCTAAAATTATCTGCAAAACACTACTGCCGAATAGTTTCAGGACAATCCTTACTTATATTATTCACTAACGACCCTGCCCTCGCTTCGCTTTTGTTTTTGTTAGTTTTCTGTATTACACGTACATAATCTAGAATTTATTATACATAAAAAACTTAAACGATAAACGCCACTATCAAAGTAAAGTGAAAAAATATATTGTACAACAGAATGTACACAATGAAGACAAAAAATGTACAAAGGCGAACTCATTCCTTTGAGGCATCTTTTTTCGCTTACTCTTGAGATATTAAGAAAAGTTAAAGGTGCATCAATCAATTTATTAACCTATAAAAAATAATTACAGTCAAGTTAAGGTGTGTTTATTATAATTAGGAAATAGCAACCTTGTGGATTCTAGAACCACGGTACCAAAAGTCCTATCCCTATTTAAAATTGTTATCTGTGATTATGACCATATCAAATCGAATCTGTCATCGCTTCGAGTGAAAACTACTAAGAATCGCTTTACCGCCGCGTATCATGCGCGTGCGATGGTACGACTTGTTGTTGTTGCAGCACCCCCCCCCCCCCCCCCCCCTTCACCCCTCCTCTTCATGTTTACGTGTTTCTACTTCTAAGAACCGACTAGACAATGCAATTACAGCGCTGTTTGCGTCGATGGAGTATTGGAACTTATATCTTTGTTTTCAGAATCGTTGATTACATTATACAAAGGTGTTGACAACTTCGAACTCTCGTGTAAACATGCAGTTAATTTATATTGTTCATTTTAAGTACCTACATAAATAAAAATAGAACATTCTTTTATGGAATAAAGAAGGCAAGCAAACACACAAGTCACCTAAAGGTAAGCAGGCTTTAGGGATAGTAATCTGAAGAAAACAAAAATGAACCCATAGGGGTGCTTGGCGGCAGGTCAAAGGGTAAGATGGTTGCGATCCGGACAAAGTCTACACAGTGTCTTTAGACCACTAATCAAATCCACCACCACTAGTAAAATATTTGTTTTTGCCTTTTTTGTTAGTGCTTTTTTTTATAATTAGAAATAGTTGTAATATCAGTCCTGTTTCAGTACCAATGACACACTAACCAAGTTCAAGTTCCATACAAATTCTTAGGACTTCCTAAAGGCCGGGAATAAAGTAGAAATGGTGAATAGGTCTGTTTAAAACATTATATTTCACAATTGAAAATAGCAATGAGTTTTATATTCTCCGAAATATAATTGGAGCAAATATTCTCTTTATACACGAGAATATATAATTTTTTGAAATGACTTGAATTTCTTACGAAATTTTCGCAATTTCAGAACGTCGGCATAATCATGAAGGCAATCCTACTTAATCCATTGCATCTTAGTCTGATGGATGGATAAAGGATGATGAAGAACGCTGACACAAAATGTCGTGTGTTATCATTTTTGTTCTGGGTCATTCTACAATGTACATCCGATATCGTAATTATAATGATGACAACACTAAATATTTGGAGCCTAGCGGATTGTGTAGTAAAACCAAAACAACAAAGATTTAATACAAAATAGACGCACACAAACACACATAATTAATCGGGCAATACAATGACCCATAGACATTCGCATTCGCAAGACTGCAAGCCTAAGACTGCAAATGCGTTGCCAACCCTGAGGACTAAGATGGAATGCCTCTATGCTAGTCATTACACCGGCTGTCTTATCCCCAAACCGGAACACAACAATGCGAACACTGTTGTTTGGCGGTAGGTTAATGGATAAGATGGTGGTAGCGATCCGGACGGACCCTGCACAAGGTCCTACCACCCGCATGACAACCATTGTGATCTATTTGTATGCTTACACACACACTATCCCCAGTCTGGAGCCAGTAGCTTTATTTATATGACGTTGATTGTACAATTGGTTCGCAGATTGCAGATAATGTTATTCTCAAACTAGCAAATAGCATTACATTGTATTCATGCTAGCGTTATGTGTAACGTATTTATTTGCTTGCATTACAGATAATACAGACGCCGTATTAATGTAATAATAAAGACTTATTCAAATATCTTCATTTAGAATATGAGGTAAGTATACTTCGTATACTTACAAAGTAATCTTTTATTCATCTTTAATGCTGCTTACCGAAAAATATATTTGTACAAATAACAATTTTATTAAGCGTGTGATATTTCTACTTCTTATATAAGACCACTCGGTTACGCCTCGTATCCAACCTTCGGCGCTTCTTTCTCAAGAACCTCATGTGGCAGTTGCAAAAACCACCAATTAAAAATATTTAACAATGCTTTTTATTAATATAAAATAATAAAATACTTAAACTTTATTACAATAACTTTATTACCGGAGCGCATCGAAATAACAAACAAACAACACTTAAAGTACTCAAAGTAACTTATCATAACATCAAAATGTACTTAAGACTTCATTTATTACGCTAATTAAATTTGTAATTCGCTCCAGACGCAACACCTGTGTGAACGTACTGTTATTACGAAGAATCATATTCATATGTAATCAAAAAAATGTTTGGGAAAAATGAGGACACTATTTCATTGGAGTGTAATTGGTAATATGATCCAATATTTACCTTATGACTGTTGATGGGGTGGTTGCCAGTTAAAGATAAAGTACAAGCTATTTAGAGAATCCAACTCACAACACTTGCATCTTATGAGGCAGTCCTCAGGGTTGGCAACGCATTTGCACACTTGTGAATGCGAATATCTATGGGTTACAGTTTCCACTTTCCATCAGGTGGCCTGTGTTCTCGTTTACCTTCTCAATACCATAAATTAAAAAAAACTTAAATACATAATTTTGCGTTGTCATCGGGTAGGGCGACGCCCCTGGGACAGCACCGTGACGCCCCGGAGCGTCGCGAAGCAGTTTGGGAACTTCTCATTTAAATACCGTTAGATATTATGTCCGAGTATACTGTAAACTATGTAGTTCTAAATTGACTTGGAATACTTTGAACTGAACCTACTGACGAATAAGCGAACGGACATTACAAAGGAATTTACACGACGGTTCCGAAATCCTGATTTAGCAATAAAAGTTGCAAAACATTCCACAAAATATTGGCATCTCCAGAAAGAAATAATATTTGAGATCATAAAGAATGTTCCCTTCCTGAACAAAACTTAAGAAGATTTTTGGACATTACCAAGAACTTATCATAGGAAAATTCCACAAAATATTAAGTAACGTCAGTACAATCGCTTTTCAATTATATTTAACATCCGCATTACCAAACATAGTTCTGTTACACGAACACATAAAATCTCTGACAGGTGCGTTTTAAAAACTTGCTCTGTATTCGCGCGTACGCTCAGTGAAAGGGTAACCTTGTTTCATTCAATTTATAAACGATAATTATCATGGAATGCGTCAAAAGACGAAAAAAACAAACGAATATGGAGTAGTTATTAAGTATCAGAACCATAAGGGCATTACTTGGTAACATTCCGTCGGCCGATATGGCCTGTCAGTACGTGCAGGGCGGTAGAAACCATTTTGTTTCTGACACGTTATGGTATTGTGTTTGTTCGGCCGCCATCACTGTCAAGTAAATTTAGGTACATCAAAGAACCTTTGTCTACTAAAGTTGATACGTGATTTGGTCGGTTTGTCTATATTGCTATTGTTTTTACCACCTAGAATAGGGGCCCTGTGGGGTTATTATGACATATCTGTGCAATTCATTTAACGCTGTGAGAAAAGGTCAGAGTTATGCAACGGCTATTGCTCCGTCCTTTACGCTGACCGTAAAATGAACTGCATAATATTTGTAGCTTTATATATAATGCTAGACTAAGTAGTACTATTGTAATATGAAATATGTTTAAAAAATGTCTGACTGCTGAGTTTCTTGCGGCGTTTCTTCTCAGCAGTGGTCTCCCCTAGCGCTGGTAGATTCATGACGTGTAAAACTGCCCGTGCGGCCTACTTACTGAATAAATTTATTTTATCTTTTATCTTTTTATCATAGCCATAATAACCCCCTGAACACAGACTAGACTTTTAGTTTCTTTTAGGATTGTAATAAAAGTTTAACTGTCACGGAGCCTAACAGACTTGGGAATGCATGTAAACTTTTCATCAAATTGTTCTTTAAGGAAGTTATAAAAATTATATCCGCCTATGATATACATTTCTCGCAGGACTGATGGCCGATGGGGTCAGAAGGTTCTGGAGTGGCGTCCGCGGACCGGAAGACGAGCTGTAGGTAGGCCTCCAACAAGATGGAGTGACGACCTCGTCAGGATCGCGGGACCGCGGTGGATGCGAAAAGCACAAGACCGGTCTGAGTGGAAAGCCTTGGGGGAGGCCTATGTCCAGCAGTGGACGTCTTTCGGCTGACATGATGATGATGATATACATCTAAATGCTGGGTAATAGTTAGTATGATTGCAATGCAGACTCGATACGAGTTACTTGTTATATACTTAATGTTAATATGACGGAACTGAGAACGTATGAACCACTTAAACTCCAATTCCAGCGAGTGAAACCAGTGAAAGGGATAAAATTATAAAAGTCACATATCTCTAAATAAATAAATATGTCACAAAACTGACCTAGCCTTAAACTAAGGTCTAGGCTTGTACTATGGGTACTAGACAACGATACAAATACATACTTAAATAAGTACATTGCCTAGAAAATCATGAAAGCACCGATATGTATGTTTCCAGAAGGCCAATTGCCGGCACAATTGCAAATAACCCTGAACATATATTTTTTTTTAGGGGAAGCTTTCATTATGTTTTGTTTCATTCGTGAAAAAGATTATTCATACAAACGTCGGCATGATTATTATTGCAAACCCTAAAATGTTGAAGACAATATACCTTTACCTAGTAGAATAAATAGAATGGTTGAATTAAAAAATATCTCCTGGCTAAAGAGCAAGCCTCAAAAAAGGGTAAGCCTCACCCATAAATATGGTGTCCACAGCCACACAACCAGTTCAAAAATCTCCGACCTAACCCTTCCATTGTCGAACGAATAAGCCCGTAGTCTGTAAGCATGCATACGGCAGGACTCCCACTCCACGACTCACCTATCTATAAGTCTTCCCCCCCACTCCCACTCCCATTCCCCCTTTTTGGAAAACACCGCAGATAAGTAAACGGAGGAAGGACTTTCTCCTCCGGCCTTTCAGCACTGGCTGGGGTAGTACCCGCGGGAGTCTAAATTTTAGTTGGTAATAGGGCAGTACCTGGGCCCTCCATTCCCAGGTCTGCGGAAGGGATTTTCACCTCTGCCCCGTTTCATGTAAAAAGCAAACAAAAGCAAGGACTTTTGTCTTTGGCCCTTCAGGCGATTACCAAAAAAAAAAAGGTTCATTGAAAACGTCCAAGACTCAGAAACAAATACTCGTGCTCATCACGCAAGTATTTGCCCTAATCGAACCCGGGACCTCTAGCTTCGTAGGCAGGGTCACTACCAACTAGGCTTTCGCGTGGTCAACAAAGTCTCTCCGTCTCTTTCACTGCGTAGAATTGCGTATTTGTTACAAATTATTGGACACCGGAAACCATTCGGTGCGAAGGACGCGCAGCCCACATAAACAAATTTATCGTTGTGTTTTAGGTGATAAGGCTGAATTTAATGACCAATCAACACACAATCCTCTGATCCGGGTACATGTGAAAACTGCGCAGTTGATGTATTTTTTCTAGCCTGGTTAAGTATATTTGGAAGTGAGACGTTGCCTACAAAATTAGCGAGCTAATTGCAGTATAGTCGGTATTTTGTTCCTGTGTTGGATGTTTTCTACGTATTCAAGTATGTATTTATTTAAAAAAGTAAGTACCGTTTCGTTTTACCTATAATACAAATGGTTATGTTTTTATACATTTATATAATAAATTAAAAAAAAGACTGTATTATTATAAGTCATAAAAAAATATGAAACGGTCTTAATTTATTGGCTTAAAGTAAAGGTACAAATTTCAGTCATAAGAGCTGTTTCCATGAGAATAAGGGGCACAAGAAGAAACATCAGAGCTTTCGAGTGCGATGATGGAGCCGGAATTCACTAATTAGTCTCAAAATTAATTTCGTTTTTAATAGATGTCTTTTTTTTTTACCTTAGATACATGTTCTGTATTTTTTAACCGACTTCTTGTTCTTTGCAGTTAATAAATTTTTGTGATTACGAAGTATCACTCTTCAGGATTAAAAAAAATAAAATGAGACGGTCTTATTTTATTATTAATCGTTTTTCTTATAAGTAAGAAGTTGTTTTACAATAATATAAATAAGCTGACATGTAATATAAAATTTATGAATTAATATGAGTATGAGTATGAATATATAAGCTGTGTGTATGCTTTCCATCTTCATCTTAATTGCCATGTAGCTAAGAGCTACTCGCCCATGTTACGTAAAAACTACTCACAGATAAAAATAATTGTAAATGTATGATAATAAAGTAATTCTTAGTCATAATTATGTTAAAAACTTTGTAGTCGTGAGAATATCGAATCGACTAAGATATTTAACACCAAGAACTACAGACATTCATAAAGCTAACCGCTACACTGTGGTAAATGTGTTTGAGAATTCTTAACCATTGAACTAGCTGGTTTTCTGCAACCCCCGCACATACTCGTAATCCAGAAAAACGGCATTAAAACCCGTTACGTAGTTTGAAAGATCGAAGCGTAGGTACAGTCAGCTGCAGAGAAAAGTAACCCCCCCTTCATACAAGTTGCCTTGCAAAGGGGGTTACATTTCTCTGCAGCTGACCGTACATACAGAAGGACATGCGGCGTCCTCGTAAGGCCCCGCGTATTTTTATTTTACATAATCATCATCATCATGTCAGCCGATAGACGTCCACTGCTGGACATAGGCCTCCCCCAAGGCTTTCCAGTCAGACTGGTCTTGTGCTTTTCGCATCCACCGCGGTCCCGCGATCCTGACGAGGTCGTCACTCTATCTTGTTGGAGGCCTACCTACAGCTCGTCTTCCGGTCCACGGACGCCACTCCAGAACCTTTACATAATACAGCCATCAAAATAAAGATCCACTGCAAAAGGAAATAAAATGTTTATTCCTTTGTTTTTTATGAATGACGAATTAGGAAATTGACTCTATGATATTATTCAAATTGGGATAGACCAAAAAAAATAAGTCACGGTTTTTAAATTCTAATTCGAAATAATGAAAATTCGAAATGTTATTTTAAGAGACCATTTCATTAGCTTCGTATTTGACCTAACAGTTTTGTTTTAATATCTTTATTTATTTTGCAGAAACTTTATAGGTGACAGGATTATTTTGAATTAGTGTTGGCATTTTCTAATAAATTAAAACAATTAATTGATATCTAATGATAAAAAGTGATTGTAATACTATATTAAAACATACTATTTCAACATACACCTAGGCTTTCAAGCCGAAAACTAAAGTCAAACTAGGTTAAATATACTTTTGCCTAAATAATCAAAATACATAATACATAATACATAATAAATAATACAACCTTATTCCTCGAAATGGTTTTCGAATTAGAGTAATTGTAAAAATATGAACAATCCCAATAGGCTCATATTCAGTTGACAAATTTCTTTATATGTTTGGCCTGAAGAAGCTTTAGTTAAGAGCAATGGAAATGGAACACTTTGTGTAGAAATTCCATAAAAAAATGACCCCATTCACCTTCTCTTCTGTACTATTGTATGTAAAGAAGATTGGGAATGCTGCCGCCGTTATGATGCTGCTTATTGCGTCCATCTGTTTCCGTTCAGAAATTATAAACGTCTGTCATTAAACCATACTATTGTTCAACCCATCTGCCAGAGCGAGAGCATATTTTAGTAGAGCCATTGAACTTTCCATCCATTACTCGTACGCATCATATTAAATAGCTATACACTTTAGTACCTTGTCATTTTAACGGCATATTTAAAATTCTACACGATTCTGCCTAAGCCGTTAAAGCGGCAAAGTGGTTAAGTTTATAGCTGTGTATGTTGAAGACTGAATGTTACGGTTCGTTTTGTTCTCTGCAGACGCAATGCTCCGTTACCTAAACAAAAACAAGAATAACTGATTTAGAACATCATTACGTACGCCTTGTGGACTTACATCTATTCTACCTTGTAAACCCATATTGCCTTTGACATGTTATCGTATTTTTTTTAATTCGGCCGCCATAACCGTTTCGTAAATCTATACTTCTATACTAACATTACAAAGAGGTAAAGTTTGTGACGTTGTAAGGGGTAATCTCTGGATCTACTGAACCGATTTAGAAAATTCTTTTATCAATAGAATGCCACGTTATTTGTGAGTGTTATAGGCTATATTTAAAAAGAAAATATTGCCTAATGAAGTGGGCACGGGAACAGCTAGTAGTATATATAATGACAATACGAAAACATGTCAAAAGGAATATTTACCGAGTATGATGGCAGCCCAATTACAGGATGATGAGAAGTCACTCCTGACACTGACAGCACTAAAAATAACCTCATACCCATGAATAGGTCATTGTGCTGCGATGTTTGGTCATCTATAAATCTTTTACAGCTAACACTGTCAACCGGCACAACCTTGTTATCCATGCTAACATATCCGGCATGTATTTAAAAAGGATACTGTTATTACCCGTTGCAGTGATTACCCGCTACACTTTGTAGAGACTGCAATCACAGAAATGTATTTGCTTACGTAGAAACATAGCTTTGTTTCTGCTTGTTACACGTACGTGTAGCAAATGTTTTTATCTACATACATGGCATAACTTCCCGATAATAAGTTGACAAACGATAAGCAAATGACATATAGTAGTAAACCTGTATCTGTGGTTGCATCGTAATGTTTAGATTACGGTATAAGTAGCCAAACTTAAATCACATTCAAATTTCGAACATCTTAAAACAAAACAATCATATTTGGTTGTGGCCCGCCCGCCGCCGCAGTCATTTGTTTAGAACTCTCGAATAGTTCCGAAGAACATAAAATAAAGTTATCTACAACTTGAAAATGTAGGCCATAATATTGTAGAAACTTATGATATGCATGTAGATAAAGTTTTATTTGCGACTGTACGCATAATTAGACATTAAAACACTCGTGTATTAATGCCTCTCATTATGCTCCAGTCACATAAATAACTATTTAGTGATTGCAGTCTCTAAAAATGTAGCGGGTAATCACTGGTCGCCGGCTATAACCCTATGCATCTTTAATATTCGTCATCAATTTATACTTGTTCAATACTCTTAAACCTTTCATCATCTGAATAATATCAGAAACGAGAAACTGCATCCATCCGTTTCCTGCGATGTTCACCAATTAACCTTTATATTTTATTCAAGTTAAATATTTCCAATGCTAATGACATCACGGTTGTGATGCATATTTAAGTAAGTTTTATTATTCCGCTGTTGGATAAAGTGGCTTCAGTTCGTGTTACTTCAAAACACCCAAAGAGTAAATGCAAGGTTTTGCTGAAATAGTCTTTATAAGAGTATAAGCAGTGGTATAATGCTATATTTTAACTCTGATAGGTACTTCTGACTGAATTATGATGCCGTCGTCACTGAGGCTGTTTTTTTCAAACTGTTTTTAATAGATATCAAAGTAGCGGTGAGATTTTTCCACAAAAGTTTAAACTCCTTATCCAATGCTGCGGTGTCTGCAATATCGTAACCTAGACATTCATTTGAGTTTTCAAATCTAGCTTATCATTAGAAATTAGCACCAACATCATGCTAAATATGAAGAAACGAGCCTGTATCTGCTATAAAAACGGCTTTTGTGTATGTGCTCCTTTCCTCTCGCTCTGACACGCTGTTAAGCATGTCTAACGGACTTTACCCAACACTTTAAATAGTCAATTATCTTTAGGCAGTTCAATTAAAGGTCAAACAGCTAGAAGAAGAATCTAGTTTGTCCGAAGTTCAAGCAGTTTCTCTAGCAGCTTCTGAAAGACTAAACCAGACTTGACCGCAGGGTTTGACTTGACGGGGCAAGGAAATGATACACAATCTCGTAGCTTGTTGATCGCGGCATCACCGCGGCAGATCGCAATCGCGATCAGTGCGAACTAGCTCCGCGCGGACGAGGACGTGCACCCAAACCGCTTCGTGAGGCGTCGGACACTCGGAATAGACATTGCGAAAACAAGTGTGAACTTTTGAAGTGTTTGTTTTATTAGTGAAGTGGTTTAAATCAAAACGGAGTACAGGCGATCGGAGACATTTCATTACTGGGTAAGCAGTCGATCTGGTTTTTAACTATGCGTAACTAATGTCGTTGAATAATTTAGACGATAAAAAGAAAAAACATATGTTGACGTTATAATGTGGTTGTTATTTAAAAACGTGACTCGTTACATTAAAGCTTTCAACGTAGATATGAATCTAGAAATTATAGGCAATGATGGGTAAAAATAGGAAAAAGAGTGCTTTTGCTTCGAGACCGCGAAGGTCGCTGGGTAAACGCTTGAGAACTAGTTAGTCGTAATGACAGATATACAAAGACAACGGTTGTAAATCAATAAACGAATCAATGTTCAATTGATCTCAATCTACGCCGCTCCGCCAATCACAGATAATGGATTTGTTTTGAACCAATTCAAAGTACATAAATCGCAATATGTTTGTTATGATCTCAGATACTTGTCTTTGTCTTATTATTCGCTTTGTAATTATGCTAACTAAGAGGCACAGCACTGGCACGCACAATATTAACTGGGCCCGACAGGGCGTAAAAAGATAATGTGAGTGCGTATCTCGATTTCGGCTGTTACTTACCTCAACGCACCAACCAAGGTCGTTGATATCTAACGCGTTATAATGCCTAAGAGCTTGGAGGTCAAGCTATGATTGGCATACAACATTAGGGATGACAGAAGCGACGTTGTTCTATAACAAAATAGTTACAATGCATGCCCAAAAAGTGACGTCCTTGCCAATGACGTGCCTCAGTTGCAATGAAAATGCCGTAAAGTGACCGTCTGTTATTACGAACGCGTTGTAATCAAAAAGGCAACGTGACCTTGAACACTCCGGCTAACCATGACATTGACCTCCGATCCCGCAGCAATTGTTTGGAATAAGAGATCGATAACACTGGTTTCGGCCGCCAACATTAAATGGTCTTTGTTTTTATACATTTTATGTAAGACGAGAGGTTAAAATAGATTAGTTCTCAGCGAATAACAACATCGGACGTCATTACGATACTCTATCGCTATCAGATCGCTGCACTTGTGTACTTATTTGTTTACGTGCGATCTACAGCGCTGGTGCGAATTACATTATGCACACACACTGGTGCGCGCACGCACACGCACACGTCTACGTCGTTGATAACACTTTATTTACATTGAAGTGCTTTGGACACTCTGCCAAAAAACTATGTATTATTTGTAGCAACTTATTTTGGGAACATCAAAGTATTTTTCCGCTTTCTCCCGCCGATTTAAACAATCAACCTAATAAATGTCAACTAGGAACCGGAATTAGAATTTGTCGCGCTCATTTCATTCGAAAAATAACTTTTGCAAAATTTTGTATCCGAGACTGCATTAGATATTCAACGTTTGAATCTCAATAATCGTTAAATTACATCGTTTCACATTCTATTCTCAATAATTATCTACTGTGCATTTATTTAATCGAATGCCGGAGTAAATTGTAGGAAATTCTTATAAGTCGATATCCAAATTACGCAGCTAGTCGATAGCCTCAGCAGTCAGTTCCTGATAGAGGTCATTTGGGTGGCTTTGGTAAAGTATTAGGGGGCAACGCTTCAAAATGTGCTGGGTTAACTGATCCTCAAGAAAACAGTCATATACGTTGAAAATTCGGCATATACATTGCAGAGTTAACAAATTTACACATCACTCGGTTTCATATCAGCTACGCCATGTACACTGAAATGTCACCTATCATTTTCAGGGTAATAAAATAGGATTACCATAAGAAAAGTTTTCTTTACTTTTTCATTGTCGCCACTCTTCTTTGAATGATTATTTCCTGGTGCACTCAAGGACAGGACCACTGAGTCTGTATTAATTTGATCACGTCCGGTAATTGTAATAACTAAATTTCTCTTTTTATCAATTTAGGATGAGTTTTAACGTTTGACGTCATCGATTATACCTCACTGCGAAGATTCATGTAATTTGGATATATCGATAAAACTAAAACACGAATACGTCTATGTTTTTCACTGGAGATTGAATTGATGCGAGCGTATCGATGCTAATGGCGAAACTTAAGACATTCGCGAGCGAATTCTGATGTTATGTTCGACCCGTGATCTAGAAAGTTCGTCCCAGAATGCAAGACAGACATTTTAAAACTGACGAAACTTAAATATCCACCTACAGCCGAACTGTTTTCAAGAAACCAAAACAAATGAATCGCGTTTTAGTGTTTACAGTTTGACTATCGTTCGATCTTATCATATCATCCACATACATATTTTTATCTTAATATTTGTTTGAGTATTAGTAAACGATAATAGTAGCGCAGCTTGTCAAAAGTTATTTTATGCCATGAATGAAGCAAACGAGCACACAGGATATCTTACGATCGCAATCTCAACTCGACTTTACGTCTAACGCCTTGCGAATCCTGAGGACATATGGTGACATTATAGCCAGTCATTTCACCTATTTCCCTTGCCTTGAAATTACTTTTTCGTGGCTTTGATTGGTTTACTTATCAGCAGAAGGCTTTTCCCAGGTGGAATCTAGGTATAAGTATATTATAGGCACCCAGGCCCGGTTCTGAAGTGGCGTCCGCGGACCGGGAGACGAGCTGTAGGTAGGCCTCCAACAAGATGGAGTGACGACCGTGTAAGGATCGCGGGAGCGCGGTGGAAGCGAAAAGCACAAGACCGGTCTGAGTGGAGAGCCTTGGGGGAGACCTATGTCCAGCAGTGGACGTCTTTCAGCTGACATGATGATGATAATGACCCATTATTACCATTGGTACCTATTAATTTATCGAAATACCTTTCAACGAACGTATCATTACGTAGAATTTTCATTTTATCGAAATACATTTCTCGCCGCATGAGGAAAATTTATTGGCAGTCACTTATCTGTAATTAATGTTAAGGTATCCTGAAAACAGTTTCCGCAGAAAATAACGTTCGATGGAATTAAATTCGATGAAATGATACAATCCATGAAGTTGAATTCGATAAAATGATGGGTTACCATATATTATGCGCATTAAAGAGATAACATTGGGTTACCCACTTAAATAATATCGAATAATGCTTGACACATATCCAAAGACCCTCATCAAGAGCATATCTAAACACCTACGCATTTAGAGATTCAAAATCCCCGGAAACATCGACACGAAAATAATATTTATAGGGTAAAGTCACCAGTGGTCAGCCAGAGACCAGTAGTCGGCCTTACATGAGTGCGAAGAGTGGGAAATATATCTTTTGTACTCCTCCCACCCATACAAAGTATAGGCAGAGGCCGACTACAGGTCTCTGGCTGACCACTGGTGACTTTACCCTATTCCTAAAACTCAATGGAACGCAAACGGAATTCCCCCAATTAAATTCCTTTGTTGTCTAACGCAAAAGCCGGAAACTGTAGTGTTATTCGGTTCGAAAAACTGGAATTTCAATTCGATGACGAAATAGTAAATGAAAAACTTAGGTACCTATGTTTCTCTGTCTACAAGCATGTAAGGTAATGCTGAGTACTTACATCCTTGGCCAAACTGCTTCTTTGATGAAAAGTAAGACCGTATTATGGTCAACTTTACCTTCGTCGCCGTGGATAAATCATTCGTCTCGCACTTACATACTGATCAGAAAGTGGCAGGTGATTTATCCACGTTTATCCACACGCACATTTTTTTTTAAGAACATGGACTCTTCGGTTTCAGGACGACCTACCGTATCAATCAATTTTTCTGAATCAAAAGTATCACTATGTTCTTTTTAGAGACTGTAATGCTATCTTTTGACCTAAAGTTACCCGTTTATTTATTTATTGTTTATTAATCTACAAACAAACAGACGGATAAACTAGCTTTCAATTTAAAAAGTAGGCTATGTGCTATTCCAGAATATAATCTATCACTGTGCTAAATTACATCCAGTTCTATTTAGCCATTCAGGCGTGATTGAGTACCTAACAAACGTCCAAACTTTCGGATTTACAATATTAGTAACATTATGTGGAAAGTACCGATAGTCAAGCGTTTATCAATCGCTTTTAGAATATGCCGAACGACTTAAAAGCAAACTTGTTAAACAAGCCCATAGGTAATGTTAGTTTTTATGAATTTACATAATTAACTAGTCACGCATTTAACTATTGTCTAACTTTTGTAGCAACAAGTTCAAATTCTATGATAGAATAGAGACGTCAAACACAACACTTCATCGTCATACTTAATCCAAAAAACAGTTAATTTTCAACTCTGTAGATATTGGCAAGGAAATGTAAATCGATCCGTCGCCGCTCGGATTTAGCCGTCTGACGCTGCGGCCATGCGGGATTCGGCGATTATTCAAGTTCGAGTCTCTTTCTTTCTTTATGTTGGAGTAAGAGATGCCATGAAGAATTTTGGCCGTAGTTCATATATGTGGCCGCAGCGTTAGTACAGCTGCCACTCGTCTCATCATTTACATTTTGTTTTAAGCCGCGACACAATAGGAGTCGGGTAAACAACATACAGAATATAAATACACCGCCAGGACGAGCTCAAACTATAAGAGTTAAAATAAACCTGATTGTTTTAAAATCATAGATTATTAGGCCTTCACACACAACGGTGCTAACGGGACTATGGCTACTAAGTCTTCCATCGTTTACCTTTAAAGGGCTGTATGTTTTCTATCGTTTTAGGGAACCCGTTGAACTTCTCACATAATGTTACATAGGGTAAAGTCACTAGTGGTCAGCCAGAGACCAGTATTCGGCCTTATATAAGTGCGAAGAGTGGGAAATATATCTTTCGTACTCCTCCCACCCATACAAAGTATAGGCAAAGGCCGACTACAGGTTTCTGGCTGACCACTGGTTACTTTACCCTATTATAGCAGTTTTTCTGACAGTTTCACTTTGAAACCCAACTGCAATTTTCGATATTGTCGTCCTCGTATGGTGAAAGTCATACATTTTCAAGTAATAAATTAAATAATCATTCAAAATAATTATATAATGTAAAACTCTTAAGTGCATCGGAGCTGAGATATTGAAATGTTCGCCTGGGAGTATATGAATAATTTAAATCTTTAATATCTCCGCTTCCATATTATTTAACGTCATTGATGTTACGTTTATTTATGTGTATGTATGTAGTACGTGGCCGCTGATAATATAACGAAAAGAAATTTACAATATTCCTCATAGAAACTTACCCAATGCCTTTTTGTGTGCCAAATCTAAAAAGATTAATTACATAGATCGCGGTACGGAATCCTCGGTGCGCAAGTTCGACTATCACTAGGCCGGTTTTTAAGGTTCCGTACACAACGGGTGCCAACGGAACCCTATTAGTAAGAGAATCCGCTGTCCGTCTGTGACAGCTAGATACTTGATTTTTTTACACAGTTCTAAAAAATCAGAGAAAAATGTCTCTTCGCGAACTTAATTGGGATACAACTTAAAAACTCTAGTCATTTTTTTTTTTACTACAAGCTACTTCGACTGAAATGCGTTTTCATGCATGTTACACTGTTATAGAACGAGTTAAGATTGCACTATTAAATTATTAGCCGTAATTTATCAACGTCAGTAACGCGATTGTTGTATTATCAACATAATATGAAGTGGTTAACGATTACAAGTAATTATCGCGGTTTGTTGTAAACACAAACTGCCCGGGCCGATAACAGGACGCCCGTTGCCAGATTTCACCGAAAACATTAAAAAAGTATCACGGGGCTCTCTTGTACAAATTGAATTGATTCTGCACTACGCTTCCATTGGCAAGTTACATAATCGATAAATATTATTAGAATCCGATAATAAAAACAGGTAAAGTGCGAGTCGGACTCGCGCACTGAGGGTTCCATATTTAGGATAATCTATCTAGAGGATGTTTATTTGCTATTTGTTGAAAACTTTGGAGTACATTTTTTGCTATATAATTTAAAAAGTACGTCACGGAATATTATATAAAACATAGTTTTAAAATGTGCGGATAAGCCCATTCATATTGATACCGCATTCGCTATAATCAAATCACTTTAAATTTTCAATCCATTCTAAACCCCTTTTCAAATATTAAAAAGTTTTTTTTTTTTACTAAAAACAGACGAAAGCAAGCAAGCTATACAACTATGCCAAAATTTTAAGTTGATAGTTTCAATCTTTTCAGAGAAAAACTACTGTGACATGCAGACAAATAGACACCTTTACCATTTTGGTACGGAACCCTAAAAAGCTTTTTATAGCAAACTGGGAGCCCTACCCAAGCAAACGTTTTTATTTCTATCACTTAAAATGTATGATGATATTCTCGCTGTAATGATAAACCACGTGGTCAACTGTCATCCCATTCAATTTAGAAATAGAAAAGAAAAACGTTACAGACGTTTGCGTCTTGGTTACGGCCCCTGCACACAGGATGGTATGTGGGAAAGATCCCGTATAAGCACACTTGCAATTCCAAGACTGCAATCTTAAGATGCCTGATTGGAAGACGCATCTAAACTATTACAATTCAGTATAATAGCTGAACAAAATATGTTATTACGTGATGAAAATATTCGAGCCAGACACTAAATTTGACCGATAACAGAGATAACAATGTTCATAATTTCCACGTCAATGTCGACGATACCGTAATGGATTGATATGAAATCAATATGTTTGACCGGCTGGCTGGTTCAATTTGCAGTTATTAGAATTCCCTAATAGGCAAGTATAATATTTTTTTTATTTATTTATTGGCTCTTGCAATAATTCAGAGCTTTGACAAGTTTTCGTGCTCAACTTGTTTTATATAATGCTAGGTTAAGTATTTTTCATCACACTTGCTCGTATATGGTGTTATTCCATGCCTGTATACAGAAGGACAATGGCCTAAATTGTTCCCGCGGGAATAATGGCGAGTTTGTCATTACTCCCTAGGGAGTAAAGACTTTCTTTTTAAAATTTGCAACTCTTTCGTACATCATTTCTGACTAAGGAGGTTTAATTTTCAGCCAAAAATTAAATCGGTTTCTAATTTCATCTTTAAAAATTAGCTATAGACTAACTTACATTACACAAAACCTATACGCTTCATTAAATTTCATTATTTTTATACCTATTTCAAGTTTACATCAACATTTATCATTAATTTTAGTAATTATACATTTTTATCAAATTGGCTAAATCTGGCTCGAATCCAGGTCGAAACTAAACGCAGTTATTATCTGTGGTAGAGGTCAGTAAAAAATATCGTTTCCATTTACGTTCCCGTTCGTCAAAAGTTATTTCTTTGTATTTTGCAGAGTTAAAGTGTTTTCTCTTTGTTTTTTTTCCTCGCAAATGTGATGAAAACCATTGTGTGTATCACAGGTAGTAAGGGGATTACTAACTCGAGTCATTAAAAGCCCTCCGCCTTCGGCGTCGGGCTTCTAACACTCTCGTTAGTAATTCCCTTCATACTACCCTTGATGCACAATGTACTATTATCATTGTCATATGTTTATTAGAAAATTACTGACTTGAATTTGTTGCTTTGCTTTTTCTCAGTTTTCTCAGCAGTGGTCTCGTGTTTGGAAGCGCTGGTACATTTTTGACGTGTATAAGTTCCCGTGCGGCCTACTTACTGAATATATCTTTTATCTTTTTTTATCTTACATTCATTCTGGTTTCGTCCTTGTTCGACCAAACACAGTGGCAAGAAGTCTTGAAAAGGTTTTCGGGTCAAGTCGGTAAAACTCGTAAAGGTGCAAATAACAGCGAGTGAGAGGGAATTACAATACCTAAAGCCGTTTTAAAGGCATACATATTGTGACCAGGGTTCAGATTCTACTCGGTAAAATCTTATTGTTTTGATGTTTCCGTATTGTCCATGTTAAAATAGCTCTTATTTACCTGACGGTAAGGGCGGCCGCGCTCCTGAGGTCGTCCCTAATAACGATTTCTTTTCTATCGCTCAAAATGTATGGATTTGACCACGTGGTTTATCAGTCATAAAAAAATATGTTAATTTTGTATATTATATTGTATATAGTGGACACGGTTTCTGTAGAATGTATCGGAATGTTGTATGTGGTTATCTTGCTCTGTCATAGGTAAGTATAATTTATATATATATATATATATATATATATATATATATATATATATATATATGTATATATTTTTAAATACTTATGAAAATTGTGAGTTTTACACATTTTTCTGCTGAAGCTACGCTTGAATATTATTTTATTTTATGTTAAATTCATTGTTTTATATAATGCTAGGTTAAGCTTTATAATTGCATAATATCATAAGTAGTAATTAAAAAAACGACTGTCTGTTGAGTTTCTTGCGCGTTTTTTCTCAGCAATCGTCTATTGCGAAGCGCTGGTAGATTATTGACGTGTAAAAGTGCCGTGCGGCTTACTTACTGAATAAACATCTTTTATCTTTTTATCTTTTTATCATACATTATGAGTGATAGAAAAAAAAAAAGGTTATAGCGTTTGCATCTTGGCGGCCCTTGAGGCACTTATCCCACCGCCGGCGATAAGCGGAAAGCGAGTAAAATCAGCGATCAACTAATTATATGTATCTCTTTTATTAACACGGGATCTATATTACTTGTTCCGAGAAACTAGTGGGGACAGTTCTCGCCGGCAGTGTGAACAGCCAGCAATCAAATATTATTATATGCGTGTATTTAATTGTCTATATAATCTATATAATTTGTTGAAAATACTCGACAGCTAATCGCATTCTCGCCGGCATGGCAGGTGGGACGAGTGCACGACGCGCTAATGTTTGGTATGTGTCTGCCAAAACATTGTTTTTACTCGTTGGTTGTTTGAGTAATTTATCAATGTTTATTTTGTTTAAAAACACCGCTAAAGTACAGTAAATAGTTGTAGATTTTTGCCAGCAAACGGCACAAATATTCAACGAGGTTGCATCTCAAACGTCACTATTTATTTATTTATTTATTATTTACTGGTTTATTTTTACACTTTCTCAGGGTAGTATGCGTTTATATATATGCAAATATGGGCGTATTTTACCCCTGTCAGTCTATTTATCTGTAACAGTTACAATACGCAAACTTAAATGGAAATGGGCTGGTCATCTCCACAGATATACACACGATAGATGGTCAAAATGAATAACAGAATGGTACCCCAGAGATGGCAAGAGATCCAAAGGAAGACCCAAATTGCGATGGAGCAATAATTTAGACGCATTAGTAGGACGAGCATGGAGTAGGACAACAAGAGATAGGAAATAATGAAAAAGACTGGAGAAGGCCTTCGTCCAAGGGGCGTGCTGACTGAAGAAAAAAGCAAATGATATGAATATATGAAAGTTTTAGAATACTTTATTTTTAATGACAAGCATGACATAACTATTTGACAAAGGAAACTTAATATTATTAATGACATGTAAATATATTAATTACAACAAATAAAGGCTAATAAATAAATAAAAAAATTGTTTAAAGACACCGCTAAAGTACAGTAAATAGTTGTAGATTTTTGCCAGCAAACGGCACAAATATTCAACGAGGTTGCATCTCAAACGTCACTGGTTTTATTTTTACACTCTCAGGGTAGTATGCGTTTATAAATATGCACGTATGAGCGTATTTTACCCCTGTCAGTCTATTTATCTGTAACTTTAACTGATATACCGTTTTAAGCTTGTCTGTCTGTGTGGCCCAACAATTGGGAACAAATACTCGAGCTCGTTATACAAAAAATGCCTTTTATAAAGTAAATATCTTGTTGACATACAGTTTAGGGCACAAAAATCAATAATCAAATGTCAAAATTAACTTTTTGGATTTGACCTAAACGTTTGTTATTGTAGCATATGATGGAAACCCCTTCTATGATATCCTAAACGGCCCGACAATCTTTCAAACGAAGGAACAATCCAAATGAACAGAAGACTTTGAAAAAAAACACGTTCATAATTATGCTCCATTCGTTTGGAAGCTAAAATGCTATAGACAGATAAACAGACAAATAGATGTACACGTACAGCCAAGTATAAAAATAGGGTAGATCGAAATATCTCAAAAATATACCTTATAACACGTTATACTTATAATATTCAAAAATTTTTGCTCATAGGTCCAAAATAAAGGAAGCTATACGTGAAACTTAAATTTCGCAAATAATGTAAACGAGACAGTGGACGTCCTTTAAAATGAGATCGTTGTGATGTAACATTATTGAATGAAAGTAGTCACACAAGAAGCAGTCATAATAAATGACTCTACACACCTGATGCGTTCTGTATTTCGCTGTTATTACGGAAATTTCTTTAGTACCGGGCGGAACCGAGATAAATGCATGGAACTAAGTACTTCTAGTACCAAAAACTTATGAAATTTTATAAGGTAAAATGTACTTTTCATACGCGAGCAACGTATATGTTTATATGGATGTTTTAAACTTTATATTTCTGTGAAACCGAAACATCTTAACGAATTTGGACAAAATTTTGCATTCAGTCCTTATCCTGGACTGCCGATGGTACATTTTTTGGAAAAAATTAATTCTTAGGGTTAAAGTTTAACAGAAATAGAAAATAGAAATAAAAACATTTATTCGACGAACACAGAAAAAGAAAAATAAAACACATAACAGAGAAAAACATTATGAACAAAGGATGGCAACACAGAAATTGAAACAAAAACAATAAAGAAGGAAAGAAAAAAACAACACGAAAAATGTAGGATAATGTTGCCATGGGTGATTCTGTGACGTCGAAATTGACACCACTCAGCACTATGTCACGGCATAGACCGCGACGCTGGTTTTCAGTGGCGCCAACGTGACACACGAACGAAGAGACAGCGTTTAATATACAGAAGAATATAATGAATAGAAGATGTGGTAAAGATAAAGTTTTAACTTGACGTAAACTATCCGCGGCTTTAATATTGGACAAAGCAGCATATTCGCAGATTTAGAATTGCAGTGTTAAGTGTCTGAGGGCCGTATTAAGTAATAAACTCATCTTGACTGTGAGGCCCGTCACAAGATACGTCGAAGTAAACGCCAAAAATCATCTCAAGATGAGCATTAGAGTTGAGATCAGTTTATTAATACGGGCATCAGAGTCAAAGATCCCCCTTACCATCAGGTGGCCTAAGAGCTCGTTTGCCTTCCCCATGGCATAAAAAAGACGTTAGCCTTCCGGAAATGTAATTAGACGTTGGCAAAAAAAACGTACTGACAGATGGCACTACATTATCCAAGCCGCCACATTAACCGGCAATAAAAAAATATAATGTTGCCAACACACTCCGAACAAAGCATTTTTCCCAACTGTTCTTTGCCTAGCTATTTTAAAATAATTATTTAACAAAGTGAGCATTGTTTGATGAATACATATTTGCGAACTGATTTTAATCTGATGAAAACAACCAATTAGAATAGTTGAAAGTCAAAAGTCTTTGACCTGTGTGTGTTGCCAGTTAAGACTTAGGAGACAGAGACGTGATCCTTTAGAATAGGGTGGGTATGGATTCTACAATGGAAGTTTTTCTACGAGATTGCATCAGAAAATACCTTTTTGTACTCGTCGATTAAAATCTGTGTATTAAGATTTCATAGAGAATACAGCAACGTCACTCTTTTCATCGTTGACACTTCCGAAATAACCGAAATAACCATTTCGATACGCTCCAGACAACTGAAAAAAAATTGAAAATAGAACTTCGTATTTCAATAATATGTGTCCTTGTTTAAGGAGACTCGATCCGATACAAAATTGCCAATCTATGGCGTTTCGGAACGTAGCAGCGTCGCGTCATCTGTCAAAAATCTATTTTAACCTGCTTCTGTATCCAGGGCATAAAAAAAATAAAAAAACTACGGTTTTTGATTGGCTAGTTTTTAGCCAACAGAACAGTACAGTACTGCAACAATTACGGACGCCGTGGTTTGATACAAATGTCGATGTGGTGGTGATTGTATTAATGACTTAAATTATTAATTTTAATGAAATCGTACGAAAAGTATTGTTCACAATAGTATCATAATCAAGCTTTTTGATCTCGTACCTTACTTAGGCCACTCAGCAAGCATCGTGGCCTAAACACGGTACTCGACTAAAAAGCTCTGTATTATAACACGATTATGAAAATAACTATATCCTCCCTCGCTTGTTTTGCCGACACTCATTTCATAGCTAAAGAACTTCGCTTAAGACAAGTAACTCAAGTCCATTTACTGTCACATGCAATAGGAATAAGTTACTAGGATCTTATATTCTTTGCATAGCATTCTAGTAAACATGTTTTTCTTAGGCATTAAGTACAGAATAAACTTGCTGTACCTATTATTAGTACACGTGGTATTGTTTCTCGACCACTTTTCAATGCTTCCCTGCTAAGGTAAAAGGCAGTTTGTCACCCAGACCCACTGTAGCAATTGCAACCTTATTAACCAGTGATGAGGTTGCAATTATTACAGTAGTTGTGTGGAAAACTGCTTTTTATACTTTAACATGCCAATTCTTCTTCAAAAGGTGGCGGATGTCATATTCAACCTAATAATTAACTTTACTAGTTTTTTTTTTTAAATGGATAAAAGCCCCGGACGTTATAGCGACTTCCCTTTCAAACTCTTATATCTCTCAAACGGTCAAACCGATTTTCAATATACTTAGGTTTAAACCATCCTGATTATACAAGCCTTTATAGGGTTCTGTACCAATATGGTGAAAAAGGAACTGAGTGAGACTTCGGTGTCTGTCTGTATGCCACAGCAGTTTTTCACTGAAACTATATAAGCTATAAACTTGAAAGTTGGTGTAGTTGTATAACTTGCTTGCCCGCATCTGTTTTAAGTAAAAACAAAATGAAATTATTTGTCTTATAATTTTAAAAGGAGTCGGTCGGGCTTGATAGTGAATAGATTGACTATAGCAAATAGGTTGTTTTATAATGAAAGAGCTCAATTTGCAAATTTAAAACTATTCTATAAATTTTATGTGATGTACTTTTTTGACTTATGGCCAAAAATATTTAAAAAAAATGTCAGGGTCACCTATTTCACAAGTTTGTTAATCAAAAAATCTAAAAAATCCTGACGTACATTAAGATAATTATTTATATTTTGAAATTAAAATCAAGCCTAGTTATTGCGCAGAAAATTAAGTTCATAATAAAATGAGTATTTTCTTTTGCGGTTACCAAGCATTATTAAATACGGATCCCTCGGTGCCATGGAAAGAGACACAGATATACAGATAGACACAAGCAACACATAAGTACTCTCTTTTTTATCGTCAATGTATAATGTAATACAGAACAATCGCTTTTTCGGTATATAATGCATATTTTTTGATGTCAACCGAACACAAGAAGATAACTTAAACAATACTAACAGTTTTTTTTATGGTTTAGATCCATTAATTTTAATCGACTTCAAAAAAGGAGAGAAGTTTGTTTTTATAACTTAACGTTCGTCAAGATTCAGCCCATTATTTGATCAGTAGTTAAACATACTAAGACGAAGTTGAAGGAAAAGATACATACGAAAACTGTCATTTTTACTCGAGTTAGTGTCTTAATCCAGTGTTAAATTTAGAAATCGTAATCATTTGTTAAATCTGAACCAAATATGTCATATTTTCCATTTATTTTTAAATTTAACTAATGGTTCAGTTAACTACTGGTCAAACACCCACTCGCCCTTAGTCATGGGATGGATGGCAAGTTAAAGAAACTTGTAATTTCGGAGTCAGTTCATCTAAAGACATAAATGAACAGAAGTGAAGATAAAAACTAGATTTATGATTTTACGCAAGAAGCTCTAAGTGTCTTTTTAACAGTTAAATTGATAATAATGCGTCACTCATGCCTTGAAATAGAGTTGGTAATGGCTTGTAAAAAACGTTACTTAATTGTATCCGCAAGTGAAGGTTCATTAATTGGACTATTCGTTTTATAGGTTAGTTATTTTTTTATTAAAATAAATGGAAGCCGGTATAAATAAGTATCTAAGTGAATAATTTCCTTTAATCAGATTACGTTGACGCATGCCAAGCAATTTATACACAATATACTTACATAGTAATTATAATATTTTTCTTTACCTATTGATATTATTAATAAATAAAATGGAATACCGCAATTGATTCAGTTTTTAAGGCGAACGAGCACACAGGCCACCTGATGTTAAGTGGAAACTGTGACCCATAGACATTCGCATTCACAAGACTGCAAGCCTAAGACTGCAAATGCGTTGCCAACCCTGAGGACTAAGATGGAATGCCTCTATGCTAGTCATTACACCGGCTGTCTTATCCCCAAACCCCAAACAATGCGATCACTGCTGTTTGGCGGTAGGTTAATGATAAGATGGTGGTAGCGATCCGGACGGACCCTGCACAAGGTCCTACCACCCGCAAAGTACGAGTATGAAGTGAGTTTTAATATTGATGTCGACTCCATATCTCTCTTTATTCTTAAAGCGATTCTATTGAAACTCCGAGCTCTAATCATTATACAACGTTCCAAACGAAAAATACAGTTATGATAATAGTATCAGGTGCACATACTGCCTTTTTACTATGGAAGGTTGTACCTATATGTATAGGCCTCGCTGCGCAGTAGGTGTGTCACAGCCAATTGTTTCTGAGATAAAACAAAAAGTAGGTATGTTCGCGTTTTGTTTTTTCCTTGTTCGCCTAAACTTTGTGTTTCTGTTAATTAAATTTTCACAGATAAAGAACATAATAATAGAACGCTGCTGTGTTATGTATGGCGGGCTTACCGTTAAACGGTTTGTTTTAGATATTTTTTTAAATGTAGATTATTCTTGGCTTTATAATTTACTAGCGACCCGCCCTCGCTTCGCTTCGGTTTATGTGAGTTTTTCTGTAACACCCGCACAATATCCAGAACTTATTATACATAAAAACCTTCCTCTTGAATCACTCTATCTATTAAAAAAACCGTATCAAAATCCGTTGCGTAGTTTTAAAGATTTAAGCATACAAAGGGACAGGGACAGAGAAAGTGACTTTGTTTTATACTATGGTCTCTTCCCACTACACCGTACCACACCATTGTTCTATGAACGTATCAGGCCCGCAAGGTAATTAGTATTAAAATGTTGGTCGGTGACGAAACGGTCCAGTGAGTAGTCTCATACTTTTCAATACAAATAATACTTTTTTGTCTGACACATTTCTATTACAGCCACGGTATGATACGTTGTAGTGGGAAGACACCTTAAAGCTATATTTGGAGGCAATTGTATGGATAAAAATGCAAACGGTCCTAAATAATTATGTGACTACCAGTGTTTATTTTTAACTTTGCAAACTGGTTATGCTAAACAATTTACTAATAATTATTTGACACTGACAGGAGTAAAAGGCCTATTGAAATAAAATTCATGATTGCGGTTTAACAGGTATGTGTCATGATACTCATAAGTCACGCCTAAAGTATTTCTTAAAGCATTTCCTGGTTCTTTTTCAAACGATAAAACCCTGCACCGGGTTTTTTTGCCAATTAATATTCGCATTCGTTTCTGTGCTGTAGAAGTCGAGTGACCTTTATCAGAATTATAATAACTGTTTGTTATTGCGATCTTTTTATCTGGTAACCGATGATTTTATTGAATTTTACTTGACCGTCATTGGCTGTTTTCTGCTGGAACTGATTTATTTCAAGATCGTAGATCAAGTTATGTTAGACTTGTGGCTAAATTTTTAAAAGGAAATTCCTTTCGATGAACTCAAAATTCTACGTTCCATGAAAGGCGTTTCGATTAAATAATTAGTACCCCTTCTAAGTACATTACATGCATATTATTAAACCAATACCAGTTAGCATCATTCCTATGTTACTGACAGCATTGCCAAGTTGGATAGGAATGCTTAATCTTTGCGCCAAGTAAGGCTAGCATTTCGGTCAAGAATTGCGTCGACCAAACTCACAAAAAAGTTCATTGAATATACAGTGGGCTCCAGACCTTAACGTTTTGGCCCCAAATACCGGCCAAGAGCATGCTACACGCAGTGTAGGGTTTTGTTTATAATATAGCTTGATTAGGTGGTAGGGAGGGGGACACACGTGACTATAAATTATCACTTTAAATGCTACCCAAGCCAAGTGAGAAGATGATCTACTGGAATGCATATAACCGTGACCTGATTCTGCGTACACTTCACAGGTTGTTGGTTACCGTTCTCTTATTTTTATAGTAATATACGAGCATCTGCTTCTATTCTGCGAGACGCATAACAAGGTGCGCCGTAGCTGAAATGAAAGTGCGTCAAAGGCATGTTTGCACAGCCGGTGACAATCGTAAGGCTGGGCCCATACCTTCCGATTTTAAATGTTTTATTATTGCTAGGTAAGGGATATCATTCGATTGGGTAGGAGGAGCAAGGAGAGAGTGTGGCGGGAGCCAATCTGTACCCTTACCATGAGTTATAATTACCGTATTCGCTAGCGAGTCGAATGCTCCTCTGTCCCTCACAGTATTCGAGGGACAGAGCTGGCGAGTACGGCAATTGTAACTCTTGCATGGTAAGAGTGAGTACTGGTTATTTAGATCAACGTAATTAGTTAATTTTTCTTTTAACATACCTACCAATAAATGACTGGATAGTTTCAAAATGATTAACGAATTGTCAGTTTCGTCTTAACAGACAAAGTAAGGACATCAAAAATATGGATAGGCGCAGGCGAAAGCATGACAATCAAACCATTTATTACATGACTATAGGTATATATATATTTTTTTAGTATTCTTTTTTTTCAGCTTATATACCCACGGTAAATTAATACGTAGCATTTTGCCCCAAACTATAACTAAACCTCACGACACCCTAATGCATAAGTGAACTTAAAAAAAATGGCTTAAATACTGATAGCAGGATATCCAACATAAACCTAATGTACTCTTTTATATTTTTGTGCAATAAAGATAAAACCTAAATAAAGATACTAAAGATTATTACGTACAATAATATCAATAACAAGAATAATCTACGTTTTGAATTATTTTGCTGTTTAAAATAATTACGTTTCCCAATCGGAATAGCTTTTGCAAGATTTTTGTATTTTTCTGCGTTTAATATTAATTAAACAAATAAAAAAAAGCACTAAAGAACATTACATATTTTTATAACATTTACGTAATCTGCATTTTCAATGAAAGTACGTTTTCTGTTTTTCTCGTCATTAGCTGATCCGGGTCAAACCGTCATGGCCATAAGGTACTGAAACGTAAGGATCGCAAACCATGTTTGCGTCGACCCTTACGTTTCAGTCGGTGCCAAGTTCCTTGATGTCCATTTCGTATGGAAAATAGGGAAGCTGGCACTTTAAATGTCAAGTGCGTATGTTTAGACAGCTGTTTACTCTCTTAGATCAATCACCCGATAACCTTTAATTGAAATTCACATGAATATGTTTTAATTTACGAAATGGACGTCCGCTCTTTGAAAACACGTGGCTCGGTAGCGTCCACGTACTAAAAATTAAGTAAGTTGGGTATGGAGATAACATCTTCTTCATCAGCGTGTATTGGCACACCGTTGGGCATACGCCTCTCCAATTTTCCTCCAATCAGAAATATTTGCCGATTCCCTTGTCCAGACTGAGCCTGCTGTCTCCTTAATGTCATCAGACCAACGGAAAGGTGGTCAGCTCATACTTCTCCTGCCTAGCCGGGTTCCCCATCTCCAGAGCGCGCTTGCTCTATCGCTCGTCGTGTCATTGGCACACGTGCCCGGCCCAAGCCCATTTTAACTTGACGACTCGGTGGCCCACGTCGACCACTTGCGTGCGTTGTCTGATGAGCTCGTTCCGGACTCGGTCGCAGAGCGTTATGCCGAGCATAGCGAGCTCCATGTCACGTATATGTATGGAGATAGCTTAAATGGGGACTAAATAAAATTTTTGTTTATTATTTTCCGAATTTCATTCAAAAATACTTTATATAGGAGACACAGTTGATGTAGGAAAACATATCGAAACTTTTTTATTTGGTCGTCTTGCACCGTCTAATATACACAATAGGTGTTGGTTTTTTTTTCTCCTTCTGTCTCTCTTTCAAGATTTTTGGCATGTTTTCCTGCTGAACTACACATGTTATTTGATATTATATTTAATTTTATATTTATAGCTTTATACAATGCTTAGAATAAGTAGTACCATTGTAATATGAAATATGTTTAAAAAATGTCCGACTGCTGAGTTTCTTGCGGCGCTTCTTCTCAGCAGGGATATCTTAGGAAGCGCTGGTAAATTATTGACGTGTAAAAGTGCCCGTGCGGCCTACTTACTGTATAAATGACTTTAATCTTTTTTATCTTTTATCTTTTTTTCCGAAAGTTATGTTATGCTGGAGCTATTTTTTAGATCAAATGCCTGATTCGTTCTGCTCGTGCGTGAGTATAGTTGCTCGGTCTAGTTTAGCCATATTCGAAGCAATAAATGCGCAAATTCGTCAATATATGCTTCGTTTAAACCTCTGACGCAAAGAGTTCTATTGTCTTCTTATAACCTTGAAACAAAAATGTTTTTCTTTACCGGTAATTATGTTCCGTTTGAGAGTAATTGGGTATTGTAACAACACAGTCGCAAATCGCGTACCACTGTAGAATCCGGTTGTAATGATAATGACGAATTAAACATCATATAGCTCATTATGTTTATGCGACTTTGTACCTCCGGGACCAAAAAACAAATACTTTCTTAAAGATTGATATTCATCAACATGACTATGACTCATATTCATTACCTTTATCTTATTTTCTTATTAACTATCATATTTTGTTAACGCTCTGCGCCAAGGCCCAAAGATAAATATCGTTTGACAATTAAAAAAACTTGTTTTTATTTTGGTATTGTTTATTTACAGAGGCTGTCACGTAGAGGCGCCTGCGCCGCGTCACCGAGCGCCGGTGCCGCATGAGGTAAATAATCTCTAGTCCAACGCTAGTAGCGCTCGGTCGGTCGAACGAGTGTGGGCGCCACACTGGCGAATTTAAATAGTCCCGTCAGAGCTCACAAAACACATTTTAGCGCGTGCATTCTCAATAAGCAGGCTTTTGCGTTCGATATTATCGACCGAGCGCCGTTTTTAAGAGAATAACACCCCAGTATTTCCTAAAGTATTATCAAACCGCGATTAGAATACGATTGGAAATTACCAACCTTTGTTGTGCCAACAGTGGCCGTAGGGGTCTAGACAAGATACGTGGCGAGTTCATTGTCGTGATCGAAAATGTATAGGATCGACGCAAGCTGCCGGATTGTCGAGTCAAGCGCTAATGTCAGTTCCATACCTTTTGACAGTTTTCGAATATTGTGTCGATAGCGTTAATCATCTTGTCTTAGGGCCTCTGTACTTATAATCAATAAATATTATCATAAATCATAAGTCAATCTATGATCACAGTGACAGTGTTATAAATAATAGATTGACAAACTATGCTTTACTACATTGGTAAATGTTGAGTCATTTGTTTTATAAAAAAAAAGATATTATATTTGACAAGTCTGTCATTATTTTTCACTTAACTGGTTTATTTATTTCGTTTGTACCAGGTGATAACAGACAGCCTTGATGACGAAGATGTTATGAGTAAATAATTTTGATGACATTATATATATTAATTTGAGTAATATAATTTGATATTTTTTCCAAGTTTCACACTCAAAAACAACATTATGCGCTCAATCGTATTCAAATTGCGGTTTGTCATTATGGGTCACGGCACGGACCCACTGGTTGATCGCGAGCAAATGTTGGACCTGGAAAATAGTGAAGACTGATCGGCCTTATAGTTATGCCCCTTTTTTATTAAAGACGACCAAGAGTTGAGTGTTAAACAAATATATTAGGTGGGTTGAGGTCCAGTCAACTTTGGGAACCACTGTTCTAGTCTATTTCACTTCAGAGTGTGTGATACATGGTACGACCTTGTGCAGGGTCCGTTCGGATTGCTAACACCATCTTGTCAACCTACCGCCAAACAGCAGTGTTTGCGTTGTTCCGGTTCGGGGATAAGACAGCCGGTGTAATGACTAGCATAGAAGCATTCCATCTTAGTCCTCAGGGTTGGCAACGCATTTGCAGTCTTAGGCTGGCAGTCTTGGGAATGCGAATGTCTATGGGTCACAGTTTCCACTTACCATCGCGTGGCCTGTGTGCTAATTTGCCTTGTCTATGCTATAAAAAAAATACAATCACGCCTCCTTCCCGTAAGGGTGGGCAGATACCACTTACTTCCACTTGCTACGATCCAGACAAACTTCCCTCGCTTCTTCACTCATACGTTTCTTCATACACGTGCGTTGGTTAAGGGTAATACAGAGCTGGCCCAAAAAAAACACAGAATTTCTTGAAAGATGGCCTACCAAAAAGTGAAATTATTGAAGACTATTTTCTGTGAAGTAAAATTGAGTGGGGTTGTTTGGTGGATGGATAAAAAGGTGAAATAGATGGTGTTTAATAAAAATGCCGCGCAATGTATCATGTAAACCTCCAGCACGTAGCTTTAAGATACATTGCTTGTTTTTAAAATAAGCACTTAATTTTTTCAAACTGAATATTTCACTATTTTTCTCCAAATAAAAATTCCCTCAAACATATGTATCTGTTTTCCACTGACCATTGCTTACATACTTGTACCTATATAAACTGACCGTTTATATTATTAAATATTACACTGAAATTTCCACCACACAAACCATTGCTTCCTCTAATAATTAAGTCGTTATTTCTGCCCATATTACCCATATAAGTTAAGTCCTTCTAAACTTTACAACAAATTTAGCGAATAATTATGTTCCATTAAATCAGGGCGGGTCGATTGTTTTCCTAAACCATCTTGTTTTTTTGCAGGGTTCGATGGTTGTTATGGGCGGTGGTACTGGTGGCGATAGCGGGCGCGCGCGCAGAGCCCGCCCGCGCCCCTGGCCCCCGCCTTAGCGAGCTAGCGGACGACTTGGAAGTGGTGGTCACAAGCGCCTTAATCGGGGAAGATGAACAGACCACAGCTGGAGTCGGCGCAGCGTTGCGAGAACTAGTAGCTTTAGTAGTAAAGGAAAGAGGCGTACGCGCGCGTGCCGTCCCGCCCCCGCTGCCTGCGTGCCGCGCGCCCGCGTCCCCTGAATGTCACGATGCTGTATTAAGAGCCATTAATGCTGGAACACACCACGTCGCACTACTACCCATGCCCGCTGCCACTGCTCTCACAGGCTACGAGCTGCGGGATGCCGGCTTAGATCTACTTGGTGATGTTATTCCGCCGTTCCGTCGTATCTGCCGCGTCGCCAATGGTGGCTCTGCGGCCGTGCACTCTCTGCTAGACCTAGCAGACCCAGCGAGGGCAACACTTTACAATTTAAGCCCAGCAGAACTCGCGGAATCGCTCTCAAATGGCGAATCACTTAATTGGTCAGTACTTGCGCAGTTTTAGATGTAGTTAAAATATTTGACTTTTGACTTTGTTTTTGATTTAAATTTTATCATTTATTTTTTACAGGTCAACTTATCCTAATGAAACCGTTTCGCCAGAGGTATGCGCCGAAGCAACTTGCGCCACGCTTCTGACGAGCACAGCAAGCGAAGCTAGGGTGCTAGCGCGCGAAGCAGCCACACATGGGCTGAGGACGCGTGTCGTGCCTCTTAGTGCGCGCCTACCAGACGCTGCTAAGCTGTCCCACGCGCACATCGTTTGTGACGCACTAGTGTCGTCACCGGGTGAACCACTAGGCCCAACGCCTTGTGCCGGTCCCGAACCCTGCACTTTTGAACCACATCGCCTTTTAAAACTAGTAAACGCTCGTGCTCTCGCACGCGCCCCCAGCGTCATACGAGCGCTCACACGACTACGAATCGACGCAAAACAGCTCACAGCGCTAGCCAAAGCTACTCGAGAAACAAATCCGATAGTGGCAGCGAATGCCTTTTATACCGCTCATCCACTCGCCGGAGGTGCTGGAGAAGTGCGCGTTAGCGTTTTACTTCCTGGTGATACGCGACGAGAAGGGTTAGGCGCGCGCGCGCTCGCCGCTGCCGCCGCGCTAGCTGAAGAAGACGAGGCACCGGCCACCCTATCTGCTGTTCGCAAAGCACGTTTCAAAGTGGAAGTCTACGATGACGGATGCTCGGCTCCGCGCGCGTACAAGTACTTGCTGGACTCGTTGGGAACGGGCGAGTACAACGCTTTATCGGGTGTGGCGGGTCCGGCGTGTGGTGCCGCCTTTGCAGACGTGGCGCGGCAGAGTCCCGCCCATACGTTGCCGGTGTTGGGGTATACCCCGCAAGGGCCGCCACCGGATGCTCGCTATGTATTGCTCGCGGCGGGAGATGCTCGTGAGGCGGCAGCCGCGTTGGGTGCTCTACTGGCCCGCCTGGGCTGGCGCCGGGTGGCCGCGCTCACTGAGCCCGGCACGCACGCTCTGCTCGACGCGGCGCGCCTGCGCGCTGACGTCGTCGTGCACAGCGAGCTCGCCGACGATAAGCCTGACCCCGATTACGAAGTCATCTCTCAGGTTAGCCTTAGAAATTAACATAGGTACGCTAATTGACAGCTATTTTAAAGCAAATTGTAGATAATCAAAGCTACATTGTTGCATATTAGGTATGTTTACCTTTTTAGGCTGTGTATTTATGGTATTGTGGAAAGAAAGAAAGACATTTATTTATAACATAGAACACACAAATATACATAAATAAAATGAAACTACCTACGTGACAGGAATACCACGGAGTGCGTTTCCTCGCGGTATTGAAAACTGTATCAACGGATGGCTAACGTTACAAACCTCGGTATATGACTTGGCCTTTTTCTGTCCATCTTTTAACTTTTGTTTTAACGTGATTACCGTGTCAATGTTTGGATGACGCGTTAGCGTAGTTGGTGGTGACCCGACCTACATAGCTAGCGGTCCCGTAAAGCTAATCAGTAATCCCATTTAAGATACAAATGTTTTGCGTAATCAGTTCAGCTATTTATGTTTCAGTCAAGATGTTAATACTTAAATACATAAAAAATTACTTCCGCTCGTTAGACAAATATTTGTCCACACCAGGAATCTAATCTGGGACCGCTAGCTTCGTAGGAAGAGTAACTACCGATACCCACAATAACAACCAAAACCGACTGAAAGACCAGCATCCAAAATATTGTCATCCAAAATATTGTTGCGACTAAAACCTGTTAAGTACTAAATAATCTATGTAGATGATACTCGCATTGAGAAATAATTTTAAACCTTACCTTGTAACTTTTCAGTGGGCGACGCGCGTGGCAAAAGCGAACGCCCATATAGTGCTAGCGTGGCTGGAAGACACACGGGCGTTGCGAGCAGCTCTTTGCGCCGGACGCGCGGCGGGCCTGACGCCACGCGCTGGGACCGTGTGGTTACTACCACCCCTGCCCGTTGGGGCTTTAGAACCCTCACCTGAAGAGAAGCTGACTTGCTCGCGGGCCGAGCTCGCAGAAGTAGCCGCTGGGCATATCAGCGTAGCACCATCCTGGTTCGAAGCCTGGCGTGCCTCGTCCGCACCGCCTGGGTGGCTGGCGCGCTGGCGACGCCAGTGTCGGCGACAGCAAGCCGCTGGTCCGTGTGATACGCCGCCGGCGTCTGCTGCGCTGCTATACGATGCTCTGCGTCTCTGGGCAGCAGCCATTGCGAGGTTACTAGCCGAGCGCCCAGCTGCTCTAGATGATTTGCACGACCCGAGACTTGTTCAGTAAGTTTATTATCAAATTGTTAAGGTAACTATTAGTAAGTTTTTACTAAGATGAAAGTTATAGCCCAGCTGCACTTCTTTATCGACGGATCGATGGGAAGGGGGATGATAATGTTAACAATCGTTTTAGCTAGTTTTTTAAATTTTCAAAAGTTTTTATTATTAAAATTCACACATCACCACTGAGAAAACAACAAATAAAGTTAACTACATACAACACCAAATTCATGCCATTCAGAGTAATGGAATGTATTTACTGGTTCTTTACAGAGCGCTGATCGATGACGCAGTAGCTACCAACTACACGGGGCTGACAGGAAGCTTCGAGTGGTCTAAAGGCGCACGAACGGCGCCGATGCTGATACTGCAGTGGGATAATGGCACGCGACGTACGGCGGGCAAGTGGGCTAAAAACACTTTAGCCCTGGTACCTGGCGCACTTCAATGGCAGACACCAGATGGTACTGTTCCAGTCGACGGCGCTGAGCCCTGCGCTCTGCAGCCACTAGCTGATGCACTAAGGGCCGACTGCCGCGTAGCTCTAGGCGTGTTACTAGCGTTGCTACTAGGGGCGCTGGCAGCCGCGCTAGGCGGCGCTGGTTGGCTTGTGAAACGCCGCCTTGAATGCCGCTACCGCGCTCGTCTTGCCGCACTAGGACTCTCCACGCTAGGCCCTAAATTAGACGCGCTGGATCGCTGGGAATTACCGCGCGAACGAGTGGTCATCAACCGCAAACTAGGTGTTGGTGCGTTTGGGATGGTCTACGGTGGGCATGCGCTGCTAGGCGAACGACGTGCATGGACCGCTGTGGCCGTTAAAACGCTGAAACCTGGTGCTGGCACAGCAGAAAAACTAGACTTTCTAGCTGAAGCAGAAGCCATGAAAAGACTTGAGCACCCTAATGTAGTAAAACTGCTTGGTGTTGTTACGCATTCTGAGCCAGTGTGCACTGTGATGGAGTTTATGCTGTACGGTGATTTGAAAGGGTATTTGCTAGCGCGCCGACATTTAGTAGACGGTGGAGAGACGGAGAGTTGGGATGGTGAGATGGAAGGTGAAGCTGACGAGGTTTCGCCAAGGAGGCTGACAGGGATGGCGTTAGATGCAGCACGTGCGCTATCTTATCTGGCGCAACTGCGGTTCGTGCACCGCGATGTGGCGGCACGGAACTGTTTAGTGTCGGCGCGGCGTGGTGTGAAGTTGGCAGACTTTGGCATGGCGAGACCTGTCTGTGAGAGTGATTACTACCGCTTCAGCCGTAAAGGCTTGCTGCCTGTTCGGTGGATGGCACCGGAGTCGCTGGCGCGGGGTGTTTTCTCGCCTGCCTCGGACGTTTGGGCGCTTGGCGTTCTTCTCTACGAGATTGTCACGTTCGGTGCGCTGCCCTATCAGGGGCTTGGAAATGCGCAGGTTCTAGCGCGCGTGACTCGTGGTCGCGCTCTGCGCCCCCCACCGCACCTCAACCCCTCCTTGTAAGTAGAACATTTATTGATGTCTAGAAAGTACATACAAATCTGCCAGTTTTTGAATGTTATTTAGGCCTTTTTTTAACAGACCTTATAAAATTTAAACTCATTAATTAACTTACTACCTTCCAGGCAAAAAGGGATCAAAATCTATTTATTAACATGGAGCACATACAGTGACAATTGTCCAACTTATAATAAACCTAATTTTATATCCGAGGTTAAAATACTTAATTCATTACAAAATGTGGGGATTTCCTATACGTACTCAATATCCTATACATCACAAACAAGAACATTGTTAGATAACATTAAGTCTTTCCTGAAACAATTCAAAAGTCATCATCCTCGATAGGGAGGGGCTGATGAAATCCTGCTGGCAGCAAGACCCTCGGGCGAGGCCCAGCGCGGCCGCCGTAGCAGCGTTCCTCGCCGACGCACCACGACTGCTCACGCCGTGTCTCGTGCCCATCGACGCACTGCCACTCGACGACGAGCCTGCTCCGCGACCACGTATACCCAATGAGGTGAGAGCTTCTGAAAATTCAGATGATTGATTTCATTGACCACAACAGAGTTCTATTGCATGTCATTATACTAAGATAATCAATTACAAGGTACCTAATTCATAGCGCGCGCTCCTGGCCGTACTTGATTCAATTATCATTATCATTTGACTTGAGAAAGGGTGGACAATTTTGTATGGTCCCCATCCCCACCCTCTAACAGTAACGGGATGCATGTCTATATGTTCATTAGGACCCAAAAAACGACAAAATACTTATTTTAGTAGCAAAATCAATGGGTTTTTTATATCAAAACAAGAGCCAAGTAAGGCAAATCATCCATATATGTGTTAATTTTCAAACAAATTCCATACGACACGAATATGGTTTTCCAAGAAAACCCCATACATTATCGACGCCATAGTAAAAATACATCATGTTGCAAAGATCTATAAACTGGCACATGTTTTATCTCTGTTGGTGGGTGGGGACATTTTTGCCTATCGTTCTTTAGTAAATTAAGGGCAACAACATTTTATTTCAAATCTCACTTCGTCCTATTGTAAATATGGGCATAAGCGCTTCCAAAAAACACTACTGCTAAATAAGTAACATTTTCTTACACAAATTTAGTCCCAATTTTAGCACTAGGCTTGTACTATCGGTACTAAATGAACTACTTAGTTTCTTACCTATACAGTAAAAAACTTCATTAAATACATTGGGAAAAATATTCGCGCTCGGGATGAGCGCCTAACTGTGAATCTATCCCAAGACTGCTAGCTTCGTAGGTAGGGTCACTACCAATTCACCAGACGAGATGATTGATATCCATCCTTTTTGATAGCAGGAGATGCAAACCCGTTGGGTATCCTGGGCGGCTCCACCATCCGCGGCCACAGATACCACCTACCTCAGCGCAGACGCGGAACCCGACACACCAGAGTCGCCGGACCCTCCGGACACGCCAGACGCACGCGCCGAAACGCAGCGGTTCCTGCCATAATGACGGTGTTAGGCCGCATTTACATTTGCAAAAGAACTTCTGAATTTTCGACTGTGGCTAGTGGTAGTTCATATTTGCAAGTCTCTTGCAATTCACTGTCGGATATTGCTTGAAAAGTTTGCTTGTAAGTGGAAATGAGGCCAACGCTTTTTATGAGAGTTTGAAGACAGAGGGCGTGCAAAATCTACTAATGGTACTGCTGCATTTTCCTTACATCACACACCGCAGCTGCTTTATTGGTGCTTTGCTCGTTTGTCACTGTGTTGTATCAGAGCTCTAATGGAACGCTAGTCTATTTTTATAATGTTACTCAACTGGTCAAGTTAGGGTGGTGGGTTAATAAACCTTACAGTGTACTAGCCTAACTTGACCTCGACTGCGTGCGTCAGGCAAGAAGTAGAGATTAAAAGAAACGAAGAAGGTAACAGCTCTTACTATACTGCAGATATTAGGTTCTTGTCTACTCCCAAAGTAGTTAAAATTTTCGTTAACCCCATCCCTATCTCATAACCAAGTCAAGAGTAAAAGAGATAGCGCGTGCTTTGAATAAGACTCTCGGTAAAATTGATCGAATTGCCAGCGAGCTCATGGGTCAAATTTAACTAGCCTCAGCAGTAGGGCTAGGAAAAAATAGCTTTTAAACTAAGGAATAAAACAGTAAGGCATTGTAGTACTGCTAAGAGCTCCACAGACAAACTTTCTTATTCATTAACGCCCTATTAACATATTTTAGTAAAAGCATTCTTTGTCCCTTTCTTTCAAATTCAAATGTCATAATGACAGATAAGGACAGAGCAACTTTAGCTATCTATATACCTTTTTCTTTGTGAATGGCAGTTGTAGTGAAATTAAAATCAAAGGAGCCCGTCGTTTATAATATTTCATTAACATACGCATACATACCATCACACCTTCATCCCAGAGTGGGGTAGGCAGAGCTACAGAATTACCAACAACTCTTACAACTGGTTGTTAATTCTATAACCACATTTTCCACAAACAGGCTACGATGTTTACCAGTGTATATTAGTGACCGGTTGCAAGCCAATCGTCTAAAAATACTACAAGCCTTTAATCCCTTAGTCGCCTCTTACGGCTTCCACAGGAATAATAGAGTGGCACTATTCTAAGCCGGCAACCGCACGGCCTCCTTTTTTGTTTTAGTCATAAATGAAACATTTATTTTGCTGGGACCGTAAACTTTTCAGAATTTCATAAAAGATCTAACGTGTAAATAAGAATGCACACATGTACAGTGGTACAGCTGTATTTCGTAATTTCAATTACTTTTTATACTCACTAGCGACGTGTTTAAAAATAGACGATTAATTATTAAAATTCCTGAACGGCGTCGGTAGGTTGGTAACGATGTATTTATGTAAACTTTAAGAAATAAGTGTAAAATGAGCTGCCACAGGCATCACCTTAAAACAGGTTAGGTTAGGTTTGACATATGAAAATGCTGCAAAAGTAAGTTTCTTACGAAATACGTTTTGACTTACCGTAATTACGACTAATGCAGACATGAAAGCGTAAATTTTGCTTTAAATGTATTGTGTTAGCTCTACCACCACATATGCAGACTGCATACTTAGCGATTTACCTATTTACAATGTTTTGTAAGACTGCCTTCACATTTGACTGAATTTACGTCATTTATTTAATGCATTGCCTTACTGTTCTCCGACTTTTTACTGCGCACACTCACACATTCCACGATCTCTAGTCAATAATACGTAATTAATGTTAAATAGTTGTATAAGGATTGTAAATATAAGATAATATATTATTTATTTATACAAATGGTTTCATTTATTCGGGCTATTCCCAGTAGTCCGCACCCCGTAGTTCGCACTGCGAACTACTGGGTTTTTTTTTCCCAGTAGTTCGCACTGTTTAATTCAACATAACTATGTTCAATTTCATATGGTATTATAGGAGCAGGAATGGCGGAAAAAAAATCCCAGTAGTTCGCAGTGCGAACTACGGGGTGCGGACTACTGGGAATAGCCCATTTATTCATACTAATTCGAAAGCAAGTCCAATGACTTTAATGAAATTTAGTATTCTAATCAGGTATAATGTATAATGTTCCTACTTTACTCCTCCATGAGTTACGCTCCAGAGTGACTATTTCTTTTGTCACTTATAAGTTAACGTCGTTGGCGTTACGAAGTGAATAAAAGGACCTAACCTGGAGCATAATGATTATGTAAGTTATTCCTTTAATAGCCTGAAATAAACGTTTTTATAAAAAAAAAAAGAAAAAAACTTGTCCAGGAACTTTAACCTACTAGTTCCTAATTAGTGGTGATATGACAAGATTACATAGCATTTAGAAAAGAAAATGATCGTGGTATGAGTAAAATTTATTATTGTAATGATATTATGATACATGAGAAGATAAAGTTCTTAACTGTATGGCGTACCTAAAATAATTATGTGGTTATTTGACTGCAAATTAATAACAATACCATCAGACTATAATGAGGAATCGATTTTGATAAGGATGAGGAAATATTATGTACTACGGTGTTCAGTGCGGGCCTCGGGGCGGAGGCGAGATGTTAAGTGCTGTGAGTCCCGTAACTGTGTTTTTTTTAATGAGTGTGTTGAGTGATTTGAGTCCAACACTAGCTACAAACGTATTCGGACCCTGTGCAGAACTCAAAGAAAAGTGGGGGATAAATAATAGTAAGTTAAATAAAAACACGCAAGTTACTGGCGAAGGGTCCATATCGTTCGGCTTAAAATCATTTGCTGTAAACTCCCGCTATATTATTATCATGTTATCCTATCGCAGGTGCAACGTTTTGTTTCTTCAAATGTAACACTCAAAAGTTCAAAGAAAAAAATCGGAACCCCTTTTTAAAATGTTTAAATAAATATACCTTCGGAACTTGTGGATAAGGTTAGGTTAGGTTAGGTTAGGTTAGTTAAAAAGTTATCTTAAGGAGCAAAGGGAATTTAAGTTATAAATAGAACTAATGGCTATTTTTTGTAACACAAAGATAGTTTGTATTACAGCTGCCTTACCCCAAACCAGAATACTGTACGAGATCTCGCTATGGAAATGAATATAATAAACTAAGCGAGCTGTCTCAACATTGGTTAGCTGTCTAATTTTTCTAACGGCGTAAGCTGCGGCGTAATATGGGGATTTCATTGCAAATTTTTATCTATTGTTATGCCTAGGAAAATTGCCTTAAATTAACACTCGACTGTAACATAAATTTGCATTTTAAAGCTTAATATTTCATAAACGGATCCCTAAATCGAAAAAATATTTTTAAACCCGCAATATTTTTAAAAAACCTATCCAACGACACCCCACACAATGGGGTAAACGAAAAAAACCACAAAAAAATACAGATTTTATTTTTTACCACTTTCTTGGCACGACTAATATGTAAATTCATGCCAAATTACAGCTTTCTTGTGCTAAGACTCTCTGAGCTATGCTGCGGACGGACGGACGGACGGCCATGGCGAAAATTTTATTTAAAAAAAAGGCTTACTGTTGAGTTTCTTGCGGCGCTTCTTCTCAACAGTGGTCTCTTTGGAAGCGCTGGTAGACTCAGACTTGTAAAAGTGCCTACAGGGCCTACTTACAAAACTTTATAAATAAATAAATAAAAAATAAATGAAACTAAAAGGGTTCCCAGTTTGACTACGGAACCCTAAAAAAAGGGCCTTACTTAAACTATACACAAACGGTGCTAAGGTCTATTATTAGACTTAACGCGGTTACAACAATAAATAATTATACTAAACAAAAAATATGAAAAGTGATGTTTAGACAAATGGTTAATCATTCCCAACGATATCAGGCAAACCGAAAATAACCAAACAGTTGATTATCAATCAAGGGACTAACTTTAAATTTACTTCGGACGCCAATTATGGTTAAATTAATTGCATTAACAATTAGTGTAGTTATTCCGGAAACGGTTACTGTTAGTCACCACTAGTTTCCTCCTATGTACCTATAACGGTTGAAGCCTGCGTGGCCTTATACATGCATTTATATTAATTATTTTTCACTTCTCAGGCTCTAAAGTGACTCACAATTGGCTTGTATAGCCGGACTAAAGTGATGTATTTAATCTCTAGGGAATAAAACTACACTTTACTCCCTAGGGACTAAAGTACTTTTTCTTTTTAATTTACTTTGGAAACCCTTAAACTGCCAATCATCGCCTTTTTCAGTGATTGTATATGGATCATTTTTCTTGCAAAAAATATAAATTAATCGATTTAATTTCACGATTAATGATTACAAATATGAATCTTTTTAAATATATAAGGGATAAAATCTATTTTATTAGGCATGGTCCAAATAGTTTTCGAGTTTGTATCTGTTGGCTAAATATGCAAGCATTTAAACATCACGGTGTTAATGAATGGAGGATTATCGCCATTTTCAGAGATTGTGTATGGACCATTTTTAGGCCGTGGAAATAACCTCAAAATGCCAACTGTGCAAAATTATTAAAAAAAAGATTTAATTTCGTGAAACACGATTAATGATTACTAATATAAATATATTTAAATATATAAGAGGGATAGTTCTATTTTATTAGGCATGGTCCAAATAATTTTCATGTTTGTATCTGTTGGCTAAATATGCAAGCATTTAAACATCACGTTGTTAATGAATGGAGGATTATCGCCATTTTCAGAGATTGTGTATGGACCATTTTTAGGCCGTGGAAATAACCTCAAAATGCCAACGGTGCAAAATTATTACAAAAAGAGTATTTTTTTTCTCGCATTCGAAGTGAAAAGTAGAGTGTTTAACACGAGACTAAACAACCATAATGACACTCGAACTATAGCCACTCTCGCTCGCAAGCTCGCTCGCGTGGCTAAACATCTCGTGTCATTATGGCTTGTTTTAGTCCCTTGTTGAACAATCTACTATACTTTACTTACCTACATTAAAACGTTCGTTGTAGTCTGTGGAAATCGTACCATAAAAGGGGTTGTTGCCTTGCATTCAATATGGTAGTTCTGTTTTTTATTATGTTCTAAGTGGTGAAGTGGTTAGTGGTTATGGGAAATCCAAGTTTTCCACCTCGGAAACCCTCCGGTTCGTTGTAAAATTTTTGAAAAGCTTTAAATGTTCGAGTCTTATTTCAGTTTCTGCCAATTTATACCACCAAGAACTATGTTACGGCAAAGAAGACTAAATTTTCAAAAAAATGAAATTAATTTGGTCAGGGTACACCGAATAGTTTGTAAGATAAGTTTTTTTTTTTAATTTCTTAACTATGGACCCATCTTATGGAAAAGCAACAAAACGATATCGATTTTGCCTATAGACTTGATAGATTTAGATACAGCTGTTTGAAGTTGCTGAGGTGAGTAAACAAAATATTATAAGGGTTTGTAAAATAGGACATAACTAATATAATTTATAAATAAAACATTAGCTTAGTAATAAAAGTGTACACTTCGATAGCTCTTATCAAGTCCTTCGGCTTTGAAATTCTCTCTCACTCACACTCATGCAGGAATTTAACTAACTTTATACGAACCCGAATGAATTTTTAGGAGCTATCGCTCTGTATGGTACCTACTTAACTACAATATTAATTTCCTACATCCATGGCATAACTTCCCTATAATATTAGTAGACCTATATCTGTGGTTGCCAAAACTTTAATCACATTCAAATTTCGAACATCTTCTTAAAACAAAGGATTCATATTTGGCTGTGATTATCGAATTAGTCGATTTGTAATTTCATTTAGTGAGAAATACTTGTTCAATGCAATTTTTTGAATCTCGAATATTCCAATCGATTCACACAGACAAACAAAACAAAATTGAACGTCAAATACTAGGAGTGCAAAAACATTAGAAGTACCCACCTAACCTACAGTGTAACGCTGCCCTGCTAAGCCAAATAGCAGTATCTCAAATAAAACTTCTGTAGAAATCACAACTTTATCACTAATAGGAGAGGATTGAATTTACTTTGGCAATTGAACCCTAGATACTGTTTATTGGCTTATTAGGGCAGAACGTGTGAGTCGTCCGCGCTGTGTCGGGCGCGATGCGCGTGAGTCTTTTGTTTCGAACTTTCGAATAGTTCCGAAGAACAGAAAATAAAATTATCTACAACTTGAAAATGTAGGCCACACACATGCCATGTGGGATGTGTTGTAGAAAACTGATGATATGCATATTATGCATGTAAATAAAGTTTTGTATGCGACTGTACGCATAATTAGGCATTGAAACACTAACTAAAACTAAGTATGTAGATATATGTTAAGGGTATCTAACAATTGATACTTTGTTTGTAAGCAGCTGAGAATTTTATGCGCTTTATGAGCGTAAATGGAGACCCATACAAAATTCAACTGCGCGGCGGCGGCGCAGCGCGAGCGGCGCACGAGCTCTTACACGTACTGTTGCGCCATTTGTTACGGTACACTAACTCTAGCGTAGAACACATCAAGACCGAAGAAGGATTCTACGCGCTGGCCAAAGGTCGGAACAAGTAGGTATTTTGTTGTTTTAGTCAAATTTGCATTCTTACCACACTACCCAAGAAGGAGGCTCATGTTTTTCATGTGTCTTTCATACGAACATAATTTTTAAATATTGATGGTTTTAAATACTGTTAACAATTTAATAATAAAAAATTCGTGGCCAAAATGCTAAAAACTGAACATTTATAGTTTCGTCATATCCGTCCGTCCGTCCGTAGGTAGGTATGTCACAGTTTTAAAAGCTTTAAGGTTTCTAGGCAATTTTTAGTATTAAGTGCAAATATTTTCGTAAATAATCACTCTGAAACTTGCATAAATTGTGTCTGCCTCCTTTTATCTTGTAAACCGTACTTAGATGAAAAAAGTAGGAATAAAATTACAAAGCGTTTTCAACGAAAATTATTTTGAACATTATCGGATATAAAAACTGCGCTTCTCGACAAAAGGAGGTAAGTGCCATGAAGATATGCTATATTGCTGGTGCACTTTTTTGTATGTATGTATGTATGTAAACTCTTTATTGCACATAAACAATTACAAGACATTTTGCATCACTATGGATAATGTACACGGGAAAACTTATCCCATATGGGATCTCTTCCAGTTAAACTTGGAGTAGAATAAGCAAGAACAATGCATGAGGATAGGCAAATTTACAAAATAACAAAAAATAACTGCTTTAATGAAATACATACATAGGTAATAAAACATACTAATATGTACCACCACATACGTAAACAGCAATTAAAACCTAAAACAGAGCAAAGGAACAACACTCACGACTCATCTTGTTCAGTTTGTTTTGTTTTTGTTATAACGGTTTTGGAACCCTACACCTATTTCTGTCCATTTCTTCCTAGCTAATAGAATAAGTTTTTAATGCAACGGTACATAATTGGATAGTTAGGTCAGTTCCTCAATTTGATTAATTCCGCGTAGCAAACTTTCCAGTCGCATTTTTTCCTATTTTTTTTCCGATTGCTTTGTTTCCCATTTTGAATTTTTACCTACGTGTGCGCCATACTACCCATACTAGTCGCTTATAATTTTTGCAGTGCAGCTTCGGTGAGTGCAGCGCTGGCATGGCGAGCGCAGAGTGCGGAAGCGGGACAGTATGAAGAGATCGGTGACGATGCACTGTCTCTGATAGGCGCCGGAGTGGCACCTGTCGCGCGCCACCTGTTCCTCCACGCCGCCGCCAACGAACCTCCTCACTGTCGAGACCCGATTGATTGGACAGTCATAACCGACAAATCCTGTGGCTATCTCTCACCACCTGAAACACAACCTCTGCCCAGGTAAAAACCTAAATCCTAATCTACAGCAATACGGGCTACCGTTTTACACGGCCATAGACCCTTTGAAAATCGAAGTTCGAAGCGTTACCTCCATCCCTGTCACTTTTCATTAGGGACTAAATCGAGAGAAAGGGATGGAGCTAATGTAACAATCCACTAACGAGTTTTGTTAACATTTTTGAGCCGGGAGCTATTGCAGCGATGCAATGTACCACGAAAAGCATGCAGGCTATCGATCAAAGAAACTGAGTCTTCACTCTCGCGCTCCCTCACTGGTCAGAAAGTGAGATGCTTTATCCACGTTTTTCCACCTCGATAAATACAACCACACACTGCGTCAGACAAATGTGAACGTAGCCATATTAAATGTATGAAAACGATACTGCTCTGACGCGTCAAGACACAAAACATCAGAAAAATGTGAAAACGGGTTTATGCGTCAATTTGATCTGAATAATAATTTTATTACTTCATTACAGTGGCTGGCCAAACTGCACTTGTTCTCCGCCTGACCTCTGCGTGCCAGTACTTGTAGTTCGGCGAGAGGGAGTCAACGAAGGTGCACTGGTCCAGCTCCTCGAGTCACTGTGCTCGCGCGTCGCTGCGGTATCCTCAAAGGCCGCGCTACAACTCGTGTCATCCAACCAAAAATTACTCCAAGACAAGCTTAAAGAAAACAATAGTTCCTTTCTTTACATCGACTATTACTATGACAACTTATTTGGCGAGCAACAGGCACCATTTCTGCCATGCATCAAAAGCGACTGCCATGCTGCACTTGAAAATGCCGCTTCTCTCTTCATGGCCAACATAACCTTAATAAAAAATTATGCGCCGCGTGTCCAGAGTCTCTTATATCATTTCAAGCCTTCGCAAAGATTACTTCAAGATATATCGCGTAATGCAATAAGTATGAACTGGGAGGATGCGGCGTGCAAAGTCGCCACAGATAACCTGAACGATATCAGACCCTGGCTCGAGCCTGAACCTGACATAGACAAGGTTAAAATAACTTTTTACTCATGCTTTAAATACATGGACGCCTTGACAATCGCGAATACTTACTGGGAAAATAATAGTGGTTATGGAAATGTATCGTTTATGATAATTTTGTCTACTCTTACAAATACCACGTTAGACAATGTGGCGGATGCTATTGATACGAAATCGCGGTTGACGGACTGGAGGCGGGAGGGTGGGTTTGTGGTGATGGCGGAGGAGGGCGCAGAAAAGCTGCCGAAGCAGACGCAGCAACTGCAAGTGCCAGTGATGCTGGTGCAAGCTCGCGGAAAGGTGCCAGCTGGGGTGCGGGCGGTGATGCCGGCCGCCGAGCCGGTTGTCAACGCGCTGCGCTGGCTGCTGAATCGCTGCAAATGGCGTCGGGTGGCAATACTACGTGAAGAGGGCCGAAGTGACTTGTAAGAAGCATTGTTTTCAAAGCTTTATAATATGCCCATTTTAGGAATGTCACAAAATATAATCGAGCTAAATCAAAATTATAACATTCTGGGTTATACCTATATAGAACGGCAATTTTTTGGCGGGAACGGTAATTGTTTGTACATTTTTTGGCAACCAAAAAGTACATCACAGAAAATTAAAATATAATAGTTTTAAAATGTGTAGATTAAGCTCTTTTATATGACACCCTATTTGCTATAATCAAACTATTTTGTTTTTCATCACCCCATTATTATTATTTTTATTATTTTTATTCATTTTTTTTGCTAAAATCAGATGCGGGCAAGCAGGTTGTATAACTATGCAAAATTTCAAGTTGATAGCATTTGTAGCTGAGAAAACCTGCTGTGACATACAGACAGATAGACAGACAACAAAGTCTCAACATAAGGGTTCCTTTTTACGGGTACGTACTTGGTACGGGACCCTAAAAAACTAGGCAAGGGCATGTCGGACCATGTTCAGTATAGGTAGGGTTTCTGAGCCGTCACTAAGACTCCAAAAACTCGAAAATTCTCGAAAAACAACAAGCTTGAATGAATTTTCTGTGTAAAGTTACTTCGTACTGTATCTTATGTGATTTTAGTGAGTAAAAACACTTTAGTGGCCAGTATCTCAGGAACCCATCAAGTTACTAGTCCAAGACCAAGTCTAGCAGTACTAGTGTAGTAGTCGTGGTAGTTGTCCTTTTAAGTTCGCGAATGGATCATGGACCCGTTCTACACGGTCCGAATAACCACCCAGCTCAACCAAGGACAAGTGGTCCTTGATAGAATTAAATAAAACAGTTATCGTGTAGACGTCATTGTACCGTACATACAACCAAATTGAATGAATTGAAATTGAGAAGACTACCTTGGTTGAGTTGGGTGTTTGTTCCAACAGTTTTACATTTGATGACCACTGGGTCCATGATGTCCATAGCAATATGTTACTTACGCAATATGTTACTTACGGTTTGCAAAAAAATTCAATTATCATTATGACGCTGTTCGGGATGAAATTGGCAACACGATCCAAATTTTTACTCGAAATAAGTGGAGGATGAAATAAGTTCGCTGAAAACGGTTTTTTTTTCTAGCTGGGAGCTGGTGTCCGTGGAAAACAGAACGGACCCCGAAAAAATCCACGATCAGACTTTCAACGCAGCTCAGCCAAACGAAGCACTGGAAAAGTTGGAAGCCAAGGACGCCCGCGTGGTCGTGGTGGACGCTAGAGCGGCCGTCACCAAGACCTTATTGCGTGCTGCCCAACGTCTAAATCTTACGTCAGACAATGGCTATGCTTGGATTGTATTAGGCTCAGCCGGCGACGTTGACTGGCTCCCTCCGAATGACTTCTCTTACGTGACAGTGTCGAGTTGGTGGCGTGGGGGCAAGGAACCGCTGGGCATGGCTGGTTCAGAACAACTACGCGACCAACTACATAACATAACCTTCAGCCCACAGACAGCATCGTTCATAGACGCGTTCTTACTCTTGATCACGGGAATCTCCAAATATCTGGAAGCTAACCCAAACTATTTATACGATCTACACGCTCCTGATTTCGCTAGGTACGATTTAAAGTTAATACCTATAAATATTTAAAATGAAGTGTGTGTGTGTGTGTGTCTGTCTGTCTCTGTATATGTGTGTCTGTGTGTCTATGTGTGTGCATTTGTTTACAGTTTAAGTAAACAGATAATAGCAAGAACGTGTCTCTATGCTCTTTTTAAGTTAGAGAATTTATAATCATTGGCGTGCGCCCCACCATTTAAATTGATGTTGCACGGTTGCTAAATAATTATAACTCACTTGCGTAATTTGCTCTTACAATGGTCATGATTACATAATCAGATTAATCAAATGTACGTATTTGATATATTTAGGCATTTATGCATTAACTTTAGGTCAATGTTTGCACTGTTGGATAACACTTCGATGGACGGTGTCGCCCAAACGTACGGGCGGGGCGCTAAGCAGCGCGTGTTCGTGCATCGATGGACTGCAGACGGCGGCCGCTTAGTGGGCATGGGGCCGGAGCACGCGTTCGAAGACGATGCCATGTGCGAGAAAGTAGAAGACGCCCCAACTTGTCACACCATGCCTTTTGGACATGATAGTTTCTCTCCGCAATGTCACGACGTTGCCATAGCTGTTGCATTGTGCATTTTGGCGTTGACTCCTCCGGCGTTGTACGGAGCAGTAGCGGCGCGTCGCGCGCGCCTGCGCCGTCGTGACCGCGCCCTGGAAGAGCGGCTACTGGCGCGCAGTGGCCTCTCCGTCGCGGCAACGGCCGCTGCCACCGCCGCGCTGGCTGCTCACGCTATACCGCGTTCCTCGCTGGAAATTTTGGACGAACTGGGCTTTGGCCACTACGGCAGCGTACGGCTGGCTATATTACGGGCACCAGGCAGCGCCCCGCTCGCCGTCGCCGCAAAGTCACCGCGCGAGGACGCCCCCGCTGAGGCCGAAGAGGAGCTCCTACGCGAGGCAGCGCTCTTGGCAACCCTAAAACACGAGCATATCGTACGGTTCGTAGGCGTGTGTTTCGAAGGCGCGCCTCTGGTACTAATGGAGAATGCGTTCCACGGGGACCTGCGCCGCTACTTGCGCGCCCATCGACCGCTAGCAGAGCGCGCGCGCGTTGGCCTGGTGGAACCCGAGGCGGACCGTGTGGGGGCTCCGGAGCTAACACGGCTAGCACGCGAGGCCGCAGCTGCGCTAAGTTACCTTAAAGATTGCCGCCTGGTACACCGTGACGTGCGAGCGGCGAATTGCCTTGTCGACGTGCGTCGTACCCTGAAGCTAGCGGACTTTGGTATGGCGCGACGTCTCGACGAAGCAGGTGAACAGGTTGGTTACACATTCATCATAAGTTTTGGTTTGTGTCTCGATTATTCTTTATTCCTATATTTTTCGCATTTGATGTCTCGACCTCGGGGTACTTACCCATAATTCTTAGGTGAACAAAATGTCAAGAAGGCAAACGAGCACGCAGACAACGCATTTAAATTGTCAAAATAGGTAAAATGTCAAGACAGCAATCCTAGGACTTTAAATGCGTGACCACCTGCCAGACTGCCTTTGCTAGTAATTTCAGCAGTTGTGTATACCTATACTTGGGCGGAATGAATGGAGAGCCACTCGACCGCCCGCCTGCCTCGGCGGCGTCCCCACTCATCATACCTATACTTAACGCTTCACCTGAATACAACGATGCGAACACTGCCGCTTCGTGATAGGTTAAATTTTAAAAGATAAAAGACGGGCGATCCCGATGGACCGCGCACAAGGTCCTAAAACAACAAAAGAAGTAGGTAGGAAGTGTAAGAACTTTAATTTCGTTGTCTATGAAATGACATTATTCAGAAAAAAGTTAACAGTAAACCCTACTGCTGAAGCGCTTCATCTGTTCTTGAGTTGCTGGTGTTTATGGGCGGTGGTGACTTCTCATCAGGCAGCCCGCATGCTCGTTTGTCCCCTCTGTTATAAAATAAAACCATTCGGCAGGGTGCGGAGTATTTGTCGCGGCGGCGAGGTATGTTCCCGGTGCTGTGGATGGCACCGGAGTCGCTGACGCGCGGTGTGTTCTCCGCGGCCTCGGACGTGTGGGGGCTGGGCGTGCTGTTGCTGGAGCTGGCCATGCTGGGCGCGCGGCCGTACGGCCCTTGGCCGGCGCCGCGTGTGCTCCGCCACGTGCTTTCAGGCGGCACGCCGCCGCTGCCGCGTGACGCCGCGCCCTCCACGTAAGCAACCTCAATATATCCCGGTGCTGTGGACGGCGCCGTAGTCGCTGATGAGCGGCGTGTTCTCCGCGGCTTCGGACCTGTGGGGGCTGGGCGTGCTGTTACTGGAGCTGGCCGGCTGCTGGCGTGGCCGGTGCCGCGCGTGCTCCGCCACGTGCACATTTTTCATCTGGGGTGAATCCTGTGACAGCCGTATTTCGTCATTTCAATCACTTCGATACTATACTCAAAAGCGAAGTTCTTAAAATAGGCGATTTATTATTTAGGTCCCTGAACGGCGTCGCTAGGTGTGTACCTACCTACAAATGTAGTATTTATGTAAACTTAAAGAAACTCGTGTAATACGTGTTTATATGAGCTGTCACAGGAATCATCTTAGATGAAACAGAGTGTAGTAATCAGCTTCAATATCAATCGATTATTTTAGACGAGATTACATAATAATCCTATAATGATTAATAAAATTGATTATAGATATTATTTATGTAGGTATTATACTGGGTCACCCAAAATTTACACAAAAATTGAATTGTCCTCCTATTGCACGGAAAAGTATTGGCCATTAAAAATAAAACAATTTGACAGCTCACTTTGGGATTCTCTTTGCTTCTCAGCATGGTTATTGGGTGACGCGAATGACAACCCTAGCGTACACGACAGAGCACGTGTTCAGAGAGAGAAGGCAAGATTAGGAATCATCATCAATCATTTCGAACCTAAACACCGGGTTAGGTTAGGGTAGTTCAATAAACCTGTAAGAATTAAGGGTACTTTCTGTTCTACAGGCCTTTAATAAAAAAACTTTCTTCGATATCAACCTGTGTATTACCTACTTCGTAGACTATAGCTCCGTGACGTCACAGTGACGTGCTCAGTCACACACTGACTACGAATGCGCTAAGGGTGCGGCTCCACTGACGTGCGCAAGGCGCGCTCGACGTGACCGCACGCGCCTTCTATTAGTTAGTATTGGCACAGTGGAGCCGCACCCTTGTCCGTTTTTAGGGTACCGTACCCGTAGGCGGCCCAACGGGACCTTATTAATTACGCCTATGTTATCCGTCCGTGCGTCCGTCCTATATTTAAAGAGCCGTATAACGTATTTTTTAACCATTGTTTTTTTTACAAAATCTGTTATTACCTATATTAATAAATTTTCAGGAAAATTTTCAGCGGATTTTCTACAAATAAAAATAATAAAGAGGGTCCCCTTACAAGAAATTTTATTTTCAACGTATTTTTATTTTTGTTCTAAGTATAATAAAAAATGTAAATCGTAGAAGCAAAGGGGAATGCCCATCTCTCCTACAAAAAAATGCCTGAGGTGTACAAGAACCAATTATACACCAAAATATGCTACGAAATTGTAAGTTCCGAAAACTTTTTTAGTGATTACTCAAAAAGTTGGTGAAACGCTGTTATTTTTATGCAAATAGACAAAGACAATTTTCATCTCAAACTCTTTCAAAACGAATTAAGACGTTTAGTATGTTTACAAACTGATGGCGCGATAATTGCGTAACATTAATATTGCAATTAATGCAATGCTGAGCACTGCTCATTAATTAAACTAAACGAAAACAATATAGGTATAACGTCTACCAGCACCTTAGCATCAGTGTTATTTATATGGAAGTGACTTAGACATACCTTAATAATCTGTGGAAGTGACGTCTCACGCCATTTATAATTATAATATAAATATTGCAGATACGAGTAAAAAGGTCGAAATAAAATCGGTTGAGCGATGAATGTTCAAGTAAAACTCTATAAATAATGTGCATATTACTCCCATCATTATTAGACTTCAATTTAATGAGTATATTTATATTTAATTATAACATGTTTTTTGGCATATAGGTTATCTCTGTACATTCCAGGCATTATATGGGCATTCTCCTTTGGTATGAATACCTACAAACCTTGAAAAAAAAAACAATACTAAAAATGGTCAAGTGTCAGTTGGGCTCGCGCTGATTCGAAATAGAATTCAAATCGGAATATAGTAATGCTTTCCTGTGCGGCGATACGGAACCCTCGAATGGCGAGATCGACGCGCGCTTGATGGATTTTTAAACCTATGGGACAGTGCTATTTACTGGGACGTATTGCTTGGCCAAACCTATTTGACATTTCTGTTTGCACAACCCTATTTAATTTCAAGTAAATCAACCCTTTGCCTGCGTTTCAGGCGCGGTCTGCTCGCAGCCTGCTGGTGTAGAGCTCCAGAGGAGCGGCCTTCAGCAGCGAGCCTAGTGGACTACCTGGCGAGACACCCGCGGGTCGTGCAGCCGGCGCTTGCGCATGCTGACAACCAAGACGGGCCCGAGGGACCGGAACCGGTTACCCCGGAAGAAAAAATAAACTTTGATGAGTGGAACTAATTATAAGCTAGTTTTGCTTGTGTGTGTGTGTGTGTGTGTGTGTGTGTTTGTGTGTAGGTAGATGTACTTGCACGTTATCTCTGAGTGCATAAGCTCAGTGCAGTTTTGACAGTGGCAAAAGAGTCAAATCAAGAGATTTTCATGAAACCTAGATAAAAACCAACCCGAATATACCTGTTTTAATTGGTCCATCCGTTTGGGAGTTACGATGCCGCAGACAGTTACACAGATACTACTTGTGATACCCCTCTTTTTATTGATGGGGGTTGTGTAATATAGAGTGGCAACTTTTGTGTATTTTGAATTGTCAAATTGGGAAAGAAAGCCTAAATCGAGCAAAACATGTGTATTGGGAAACAAATAAAAAAAAAACAATTCGTATCTCCAGTATAATTTCCACGATACACCGTTTCAAACAGACCTTTATGTACATTACAAATAAGGGCATATGAATTTATAACAATAAATTTGGTTAAATTAAAGTATAACGTCTATTCACAAGGGGCGTCGCGCGCGGCTAGCGGGGCGGCTCGTAGCGCGGCGGGGGCGGCGCGGCGGGCGCCAGCAGGTGCGCCAGGTGCGGGGGCGGGGGCGCGGGGGGCGCGCCCGGCGCCGGCGCGTAGAACTGCAGCGGCGGCATGTGCGCCTGCGGGGGGACCACCCCGTACGGCTTCATCGGCTCGCGCATGAGGTGGTGGTATAGGTTCAGTGCGTCCACTAACTCCGCGCTGAGTTGCGTGAGGCGAGCGTGACGCTTGTCAGCACGCTGCAGCGCCGCGTCTACAGCGCCGCACTGGCGCAGCGCTCGGGCCTCCCGCCTCGCCAGCGCCGCCTCGTCCTCCCCCCCCGCCTCGGGGCTCGCCTCGTGAAGCGCCGCCAGTGCCCTGTCCAGAGCTGCCTCGTCGATGCCTTCGGAATCCGACCCCGAGTCGAACTCCTCGACCGCGGCCGCGCCCTCGGATCCCGCAGCTTCCGCGAACTGAACGCTTTTCCCGGAACGCAATTCGCTCTCTGCAACAGGGTTGATTAGCCATTTAATATACCTTGGAACCACAGTATTCAAAGTACTATTAATAATAAGGAATATCGTGAAACGGTCAAAACAAATTGACTTGAATCAATTGATAGTTCTAACTTCGTTTTAGGCTTATTTGTACAATAAATACTAGACATACGAGTACAGATGTAATGTATAATTATTTTCCTTCGTATTTTCACGAAAACGTACGAACGTGCCTTGCTATTTCAGTCGGTCACAGTACAAAAAGTATTGAGGTTTACCGAAGTAGTTTCCGTGAAAATACGAAGGAAAGCAAATATGCACTACACCTGTACAATTATCTGAATACTAATATAGATGGATAATTAGGTACCTACCTACTTAAATACACTGTGTATGCGAATACGCAGTTTTGTCAATATCGTAAAGGAGCGTCCTCACTGACAGCATTCGCGTGTAATGAGCGTCTGGCGCGAACATCGACTGGTGTGTAAGCTTTGTAACGCTCGGCTCACCGTCCACACCACTCGAATTCTCAGTGAGGACGCTGCTTAAGAGATACAGTGCTGTCGGCATTCCTACCGACAGTTAAGAATCTATATATTATCACATATAACACGGTAAAAATAAGAAGCCTTTTGTGGGGATTGTGAAGCGCCGCTGAAATCACGTAGCCGTCAAAAAAATCCATACAAGTTTGGCTGCTGGCGAAAACGATTCTCACTCCCTAAATCGATTCCGATTTTCACGATTTTTGAATATGTTGTAGTTTAAAGACTTAGGTCTGTAAGTTTCTGTTTTTTTTGGTTTTTTAAATTTGTTTTGTTCTGAGAAATATCTACTTGGAAAGTACAGACATCAAATCAAATCAAATCAAATCATTTATTGTGTGGAATTTAGGTACAGTACAAAGATAATGTAATATTGAACATATTTTGGAAACACCAAACTCTACCTTTTCAGGTGTCACACATTTCCCTACCTACATTATTTATACAGGTCAAATTAATTTATAAAATAAGTATAAGAAAATAATGCCGCATCTAATAAAATTGAATAAAATTGAGTAGTTATTGATAACAATCACATTAAGAAGTCATTAATAGTATAAAAACATTTATCTGTAAGCCATTCCTTTGTCTTTCTCTTAAATCTACTTAGTAACGACATAGTTTCTCATAATATCCACAAAATATTCAAGAATCGTAAAAACGGTCGAGGTTTAAAGGGAGACACGTGATCGCATTTTGTATGGAGATTTCTAACTTTAGAAATGTCTTAATGTTTTATACATCTGCCGCATCCGTATGTTCGCGATAATCTCAAAAACGACTGGATTTTCTTGCGGTTTTCACCAACAGTCACATATTTTTTCACAGAAGGTTTTTATGTGTAATAAATTTTGGTTTATAGACGAGTATTTAAGAAAACTGTCATAAATCCAAACGAAGCGAGAGTGGTACGCTAGTGTGTTACAAAATCATTTCGCATGCATATTGATTATAATATTGTAAATTACACAGTTGGAGTCTAACATCACATTACATTATAACTCAAAATACAATGTTTTGTCATGGCACACGTTAGTTGTCTACTTTTTTTTATGGCCCAGAGAAGTCAAACGAGCACACAGGCCACCTGATGGTTAGTGGAAACTCTGACCCATAGACATTCGCATTCACAAGACTGTAAGCCTAAGACGTTGCCTACCCTGAGAACTAAGATGGAATGCCTCTATGCTAGTCATTACACCGGCTGTCTTATCCCCAAACCGGAACACTAATTAATAATTAATTAATAATATTATAAAGAGGAAAGATTTCTATTTTTGTATGTTTGTAACGAATAAACTCAAAAGGGTGAATCAACTTTTAAGGTACTCCTTTTCTCTTGCGGTATTAAAACTTTCCTGGTAATTTATAGTTAACTAGCGGCGCACCAGCGGCCCGCCCCGCTGCAATTTTCTGACATTCATTTGTGTTTTTTTGTTTTTGTTTTCACACAAACCTTGTCCTGACAATAACGAATACAACAAAAAGGAAATCAGCCAAATCGGTTCAGCCGTTCTCGAGTTTTGCGCTTAGCAACACATTTAGCGATTCATGCAACTGTAGGAATATTAAATTTTACGGACCTTACACGTTAAACACCTCAAATATTTATTTTAATCCTGGAAAATACTTGGTGGCACTGGGGAAAATGCACATTTTCCATACAAAACCGAGGGACAACATTGTCCCCTGCGTTACCAACTATATTATTATTTCAAACTGTACTATTTACCAGGACTCGGAAAACGGTATTTTTTTCGAAACGGTTTCGTCTTAAATGCCTAAGGAACGATTTATTTCGGTTTCGTTCGCAAATAACGTTATAGAAAACGTTTTTGAACAAGAACGAAATTTAAATATTTTTTGATCCATATAAGGTTTTTAACCGTTTTTTTTCCATTTGCTGGGTTCGGTAGTATCTAACATTACTAAACAAGTTCATGCTTGTCGCCGCTTTGTAGCCGAACGCCGCGCGCGGCTACGTCCCGTGGATTAAACCGGTTTTTGATAACGTTCTCGTTTCGTTTCCGTTCCGAACAAAATGTTGAACAAAGAACGGTTCGAAACGTTTTTAAAACGTTATTTTGAATAACGTTTCCAAACCCTGCTATTTACAATCAAATAATTTCAAATGTTAGCCCATTTGTCTGATTTAACAAGCGTGCAAGCCACGTCATTAACAAATATATAGTTTTTCTAAAAACAAACAATCTTAAAAGTTGATTCAACCAAAAACTAATGGACCGATTTCAAAAATTCTATCACCATTAGAATGCTACATTATTTTTCAGTAACATAAGCTGCTTTTTATCCCAGACAAAATGAACAGTTCCTGTGGGATGACAAAAATACGAATTCTACGGTGCCGAAGTCGCTGGCAGAAGCTAGTAGCTATATCATGTTTGTGGTTAGTTAATACTAACTGGTTGGCGCAGCCGTGGGTGCGGACAGGTCAGCTGTCACGAAGTTGGCCGGGAACAGTCCTTCGCCGCGCTCATTGGTCCCCTTCCACCAATTAGGGTCGCTGGCGTCGGTCACCATCACTGTAATACCATAAACGTCCTATACAGCTCCAAATTAGTTTTTAAATTTAGAATACATTACACTCCTTTATCTTCTTAGGTACTAATCTATAGTATTTTTTAGCACACAGACCAACAAATGATATATAGGGTGGAAAAATGAACTTAATTTAAAGGTGTATGTGTTGTAGATATAAATAATCACTATCAATGACTCTTTCGATCTGTATCATAAAACACGACTTCCAATATTTATGGTAGTTGCCGTCCATGTGACTGAAGCCCATGGACATTTGCAATCTCGAGATTACAATCTCAAAATGAATATATCTTCATACCTGACTGAATAAGCATTTAAAACTAACAAATAACAAATCAAAACAAGTGGAAGTGGAGTGGAATTGGAAGTTAATATGCACGCATCAACTTTGAGCTGCTTGTGCATTGTAAATAAATAAATATCTGCCACTGCAAATGTGTTGCCAACTTTGAGGACTTGAATATTATGCATGTGGGCTAGGCATTCACCGGTTGCCTTGCCTCCGCGCCGATATACAACAATGTGAACACTGCTGCCCTTTACCAACTGCTCACCGCCTGTTCTTCCGAGGGTTAGGTAATTGGTACTTTCAGCCAAGTCAAACAGTTGAAACTATTATTTCTCATTACGAATTTGAGGAGAAGATGAAAGTAGCCTTGTATGTTAAATGGAATGTAATTTTGTTTGCACTATTAAAACGAGTTTAAATTAGAAGGTTGTTTAAGATTATTCATGTTTGTGTCAAAAGTGGCTAAATATTTGACCCATCCTTTATCAAAATAACCTTCCTCCCTAAGGATGCAAACTCCATTTTCTCCCGTTATCGAAATAAGCAAATCATTCCACACAGTAGATAGTTAAAAAACCTTTTTTAAGTAAATAATAAGTATACAAACCTATTTCGCCGGCTAGGAATGTAAGCTCGTTGTCTTCAGCGGCTTCGAAATCATAAAGAGCGCGGACTTTGCGGCCCGCTGGCGCCGCATTAGCGGCAGTAGAGCTCGGCACCGGTGCCTCGTCGACTCGCGGGTACAGTGCGCTGCCCGTGTTGGCCGTGTTGCTCTCGCGGAGGGAGAGAGCTATAGCGCGCGCCAGCTCGTCCTGCTCGCGCTGCGCGGCGGCTGCGGCGGCGGCGGGCGCCGGGGTCGCGGCGGCCGTAGGCGCCGGCGTCGCCTCGAAGTCGAACCCCTTGGAACGCATCTCTTGGTACAACGAGGGCACGAGATCGAGTTGAGCGTCGCCGCGGAATTCGTTCTCAGCCCATTTGCGCAAAAGCGAGCGTAAACGCCGCGATACCTGCGCCTGCGAGCGAGCCATTAGACGACGCAGCTCTTGGAGAAAGTCGCGCGAGGCCACCTAAAAAAAACAAGATATTTTTATATATTTTTTTTTACCCGATGTCGCAAAGCGACAAGAAAGGATTAAGATCTTAACAGTCTATGTATGTACCTTTGTGGCCTTAGCCCAGCAGTGGGACACTATTTTTTTATTTCATAATATTAGTACATGTAGTTAGGTGCAGTGTACCAAATTGCAGCTTAATGACTGATTACAACTAAGTGTTCCGTTTTTCCATTCGAAAGTACGGAACCCTAATAAATGGAGTGTCATAGGTCAATAAAATTTTATAAGGGTGCGTCATACTAGTCTCCAGTCGGGTTTTAAGTTTATAACTTTACACCGCGTTTCGTTGCGTGCGTAACTACCCATAAAATATTGTGCGTCACGCACCGACGCAACCCTTAACTCGAGCTATAATAGGTAGCAGCCGGTGTAATGACTAGCATAGAGGCATTCCATCTTAGTCCTCAGGGTAGGCAACGCATTTGCAGTCTTAGGCTTGCAGTCTTGTGAATGCGAATGTCTACGGGTCACAGTTTCCACTAACCATCAGGTGGCCTGTGTGCTCGTTTGCCTTCTCTGTGCCATAAAATAAATAAAATAAATAATAGCAGAAACTCCTGAAGAGCTATAGACGAACTACCTATACTATCTCCAAATATCACCAACACTCATTTGATCGAATGTATCATTCATTACATCGAATTTCATTTCTTAGAAATCTAATGTCTCCTGAAACCTTACTGTTTTAGGGGGCTTCTAAACGAGCAAAATTTTCACGGCAATGTGTGGCCGGCAACTATACGCATCTTGCTCTAACATACGAAGTAAGAGTAAGATAGCACTAGTTGCCGGCCACAAATTGCAGCAAAACATGGCCCGTTTAGAAGCCCCTTTAGGCTATCATAACCACGGCTTACGTAGGTTAGGTTAAGTTGGACCTGTGACCATCAAAACTTTATAACCCCCCCCCCCCACAAGTGTTCATATGCCTATTGATAGAATTAAAATTCGGCGATGTAGGTAAAACATTCTATGAAATGAATTTCGGTGATACAAGGGTAAACCCTGTAACCTCACCTCAAGCAGGAAAGGCCGGCCACAATTAGCGACGCATGCGTCGAGAAGCGTCGCCGCCTGGAGTTGCACATGGGGGTCCGAGTGCGCTAGGCGGCGCGTCACGGCGCGCAGGCACTCCCGCGCAGAAGTCGGGTTCGCGCTTGCGCGGTCGCAGATCTCTAGGATGAGAGCCCAATCTTCGCTTCCGTTGTTCTCACCCGTCGCTTTTTCTGAAACAAAACAATCCACACAATCTATACGTATACCTACGTCAAAGAAGTATTACGCACTGGTAATAATTTACGCACCGTTAAGCTCCGGTGTGGTCGCAGCCGAGCTTTGGGGCAATAAAACCTTTTTATCAGACCTCTCGCTGGCACTCAGGGAGCATTATTAGAGCGGCTCTAGTGATGTGCGTTACGCGTAAATGTTTCGTCGATAAGATTAAAAACATTTTTGATAGTGATAACATACATACAAAAATAAGTAAAAACATACATTTATTTAGGCATTGGTAATACATTATTATATCGTTTGTATATTGTCTAGGTAGTGAGCCTACTTGTACGTATAGATGCACGTTGACAACGTTGTCACTGCTGCGTTTCTAAGCGTGTCGTTGAAGTGTGCGTATATATCTATATACGCATTAAAACTAAAAGTACAGCTCATACGCTTTCGTGAGATACAATACAACAGCTGTACGAATATTGTCGGCAGGTATAGGTTTGCGGCGCTGGATTGGGCTACACGTCTCAGGTGCGTAGCCATTGTATGTTCAGTGCTAAGGTAATAAGGTAGTTTGTAAGTTTTATCTCTAATGTATTGGTAGGCACTAACTTTATCAATAAGTTCTTACTGTTCCTAAGACATATGGATGCGTAATCCGAAATAAAGATTTATTATTATTATTTGTATGTCTTTACCAATCGCAGGACTATGGGAGTCCCGGACTTTTGGAAGCCATACATGGAGCCGAAGCCAACACGCAGAGGAGACACTCCTTTAGACAAGTTTAATTTAGTAAGGTTATGGGACACCAACCGGCGATTGTCCCTGAGTTCAAACTATAGAATATGCTCACACGGACAACCACCGGTTAGTGTAAGACTCTTTGCGAGACATAGAAATAGCATTTTTTTTGTCAAGTATCGCTTTTATCAACTAAACTTTGTGTAAAGAGATAACGTACAAACTAAAAATAGGTTAACTGATACGAGAAGCAAGATGGCTAATTAGTACTAATTACAAATTAAAGCCACCAGTTTTTTTTTTGTTATAAAGATCTATTGGTTGCGGGTGCAGATTGGCAACCAGCGGAGTAAATACCCCAAAGTAGCTAGGTATCTCCCGGGTATTCCAGCTTTAGGCCACGACTCCATCTGCCTAGAAGTTGTTTACCATTATTCCCTCCGGAACGGGACTATCTAATTTTCAGGAATAAAGAGTACCCTATTGTTGCACATCATACATTCAAGCCTGTCTCCCAAGACAGAGACTATGGAATGCCAGGTGCACCGGTCTTAACATAAAACTGCCGCTTCCTCTACATTCATCAACCAGATCAACCTCTTCATGCACGTATATAGGTTTCGGGTGGTAAGATAAGCTCATGTTCGTCTCGGGCATTTTACCACCTTATTGCATTTTAATAAAGCATACACGGAAATATCAATCGGATATAACTTTTCCCATACACATGTTTAAGGAAATGTATAATTCATTAAATATTGTTATTTTAGCTGTAGGTAGGCCTCCAACAAGATGGAGTGACGACCTCGTCAGGATCGCTTGACCGCGGTTGATGCGAAAAGCACAAGACCGGTCTGGGTGGAAAGCCTTGGGGAAGGCCTATGTCCAGCAGTGGACGACTTTCGGCTGACATGATGATTTTAGCTATCGTTCCAGAGGCCTACTTTGAAAATAGTAGACAGGGCTCAGCTAACTAAACTTCGATTTTCAAAGTAGGTCCTCTGATGTAGAGACCTCCTAGGCATAGGTATTTTAAATTTAATGTTATTGACCTAATAATAATAATTTTATTTTTGCTTGTTTTAATATTAGTATTAGTATCTACTTTATTACGTTTGAGTATTATAATACTTAATACTTTATTTTATGATTGGAAAAATTACGTTCTGTTGGAGATTCTTGCGGCGCTACTTCTTCGCAATGATGGTCTTGTTCGAAGCGCTAGTCCATTACCGTATTACCGACGTATAAAAGAGCCCTCCGTGGCCACTTTACTGATTAATAGTTTGAATTTTTAATAGCAATACAAAGTTCAGTAAAATTCAAAGAAAACGAGTTATTATTATGAAACCATGATATGAAAGTAGTTCTTGTTGTTGTTTAACACTTTGAGTGAGTGCCTATTGATATTTATATAATTAAGGGTTATTATCTGCACGTCTTGCTAAAATATAGACAGGTACCTTGATGCATTTGCTTCTAACATGAACATTTTCTCACGTAAATTGTTTATTTTTGATTTTAGCCGTGTCCATCTGACAGGTCGATTCACCTGACAACTATCACAGATAACATATAGATCGAGCTTCGACTCTTATTAAGTCGTATTGGCTTAATGTCTTCAGGAGGCTTCTGACAGGAGCTCGATTCTATGCGGTAAAAGTAATGTCAAGTAAATAAGAGCTATCATAATGTTTACAAGACGGTGACATGTCTACAGCAATATAATAATACAGGGATATAATCTTTAGGTATGGATAGAAGCTTTAGGGAATGAGTTGTAACGTCTCGTTAAAATTAGCCACATTTTGTACGTATCAAATGTCAAACTTTAACGAGAAGTCGCATCTCTATCCCGGTTTTGAATATAGGAACGCGCTATTAATATGACTAAAGCTAGCAAATAATACATCTCGATCTGAATAATACATAAACATAAGGCATGGACGGATAGCGATACGGACGAATAGCGTTATGGAGGAATAGCGTTATGGACGATTAGCGTTATGTACAAATAGCGTTATGGAGGAATAGCGTTATGGAGGAATAGCGTTATGGACGATTAGCGTTATGGGGGAATAGCGTTATGGACGAATAGCGTTACGGACGATTAGCGTTATGGAGGAATAGCGTTATGGAGGAATAGCGTTATGGACGAATAGCGTTATGGACGAATAGCGTTATGGACGATTAGCGTTATGGACGTTTAGCGTTATGGACGATTAGCGTTATGGACGTTTAGCGTTATGGACGATTAGCGTTATGAAGGAATAGCGTTATGGACGAATAGCGTTATGGACGAAATGCGTTAACGACATCTGACGAACTACATAATGGACGAACTGCGTATTGGACCAAATGCGTTTAGGACGAACGGCTAACAAATCAGCTTTATGCCTGGATCGCTTTCTGTCTAAATCTCGAAAATTCAGAGTAGCTAAATGACCACACCGTTTTTTTTTTCATTTTATGGCAATCTTGCAATGTCAACGGAGCCCCGCATGGGTCCTTTTCCTTTTCGTCATTCGCCCTGCGGGCATTTAAAGTTACCTAACGAACCTAACCTACCTTTTTGAGATATTCGGTATTCACAAAGCGATCTGGTCGTATTGCGGTCTAGGCTAAAATCGATGCAGTCAGATCGTCGCAAATCGATAAGTCGTATTTGCTACCTAGCCCTAATGAGATGTGGACTTAATGCTTCCATCCTATATTTCCAAGTAGAAAAGAGCGGGATCAAAATTCGTTCGCTTTTGGGCAAGAATTTTGTACAGTGTGTTGTATTTTAACCCCCGACACAAACTATGGGGGAGGGGTATTAGCTAGGTTTTATGGAAATCTACCAGGACCTCAGGAATTACCTGATCCTATATTTAATAAATGTGACAGGGCCTGGCAACAACTTGATTTACATTGCGTAGCTTACTATGAACTCAATTATTTAGGATCTCTTAACGTTGCGATGTAAAACCCGAACAGAAAAATAAAAAACCTCTAATGGGGTCGCCACTAATACTATTTGAAGTGATAACCTCTTAAGGGAGGGTAAACCGTTAATCGTTACGTAACGCGTTACGGCGCCAGCCTGTCTGGCTTCCCTTTCAAGCATACGGCAGCGGTAAGCAGGCTCCTCCTGTCTCACTCTAACCCACAGCGCTAGCTGTATTTCGGACAGACGCTTCCCCTCTCTCTACTCAGTGTCTAGTGTGCGATAGACATACGAGGAAACAAAAGACTATCGTGGCTATTTATTTTTATTTTTCAATGTAGTCCCCTGCTAAGGAAATGCACTTGATACAAATTTCAAATATTGAATTTAAGCCATTAAAAACAAAACTTTCGGTTTGTCGTCAAAAAAGTCAGTAACCGCAGACTTCATTTCGTCATCGGTCATAAACCTTCGTCCCCTGCGGTCTTTCTTGGGAAGTCCAAACCGAAAATAGTCACAGGGGGCTAGATCTGGACTATAGGGGGGGGTGGTCAATGGTTTTGAAGCCGTTGTCTTTAATGGCTAGCTTCGTTACCTCGCCGTTTTTCTTTTATTGTCTCTCTTAGTTGATATACGGTCCTCTAAAATATAATAAAACCCTGTTTACATTTTCATCGGTGAAACTGCCGGCCGAAACTGAGCTTCCGCTACGAGGATCATCGTCCAGGCTATCACGACCTAATTTAAACTGCCTCGACCAAAACTGTATAACAGATTCGGAAGAACACGCACTTCCAAACACACGCAACATACGCCGCTGTCTGATCTCCGAAGGCGTATTCCCTTCTTTAGTCAAAAACTTAATCATCGCACGCTGCTCGATTATATCCATTTTCACTTTTACTACCGACATGATCGACACAATTGTAGGAGCCAATAAACGTGATGCAATAAACAAATGAATGCAATACATTTAAAAAAAAAAAAAGTATATAAATCCATACCAGCCAGCATTATTTCTGACCAAGGAGATTACTTATCAGCCGCCCCTCGCATACTGTTGACAGTTAAGTTAAACAATTTTAGTATAACATAAGACGCACACGTTTTTTTTAACTGTGTTTCGTGAATTGCAATAGAAATTACATTTCATATAATTTCCGCAAAATGGCGAGGGACTTTTTATTTTTCTGGTCAAGCTATAGGTAGGTAAGTATATTGAATTGTCACCTGCCACTGTTAAGCCAGTAGAAAGTGGCCTCGTTTTTTTTAACTACGTTTATTCTTGCGCTTTTTGTACAATGATGCAGACGGCAGTGCGCGGACAGTTTTTTTTTAATTCAATGTGATGGCAAACGCTCACAGGCCACCTGATGGTACGTGGGATAAGAGACGCAATAACATTTGTTATTATTAAAAGGCGGCTGACAGTTGCAAATGGTGACAAAAGCATAACATGGATAAGACTGTTACTAAATTATAGTCATAATTCCAAATAATTTAATAAGAAATTTGAGTGATGGTGATGGTGAAGTATCACTTTACGAATACGCCCCTCTGACGTCTGTAGACATAGACAGGTCGTTTTCCCTATATAAGTGGATAGTGAACTATAAAAAAACATGATTACCTAATACTTCAAACACTTTGCAATGATGTTCCTCTTTTTTAAAATCAATTACAGTCATCCTATCCATATAACGGTTATCGTTCGACATTATTTTGACGTAATTAGCATCTGTCAGCCGACCATTAGTTATTATTATAGTCGCTTCGCTCTAACAGACCTGATTTGACAGCTGTCATATGACTACGGAATTGGCTCTCGATGCCTCAATCTTAATGAAAATGACTGAAAGTGTAAATACTGAAAAACTCGCTTAGGCCTTTAACATGAACTTTGATCCTTGCCTTTCCTTTATGGGAACAACATACAAAATATGCGTTTGAGCAATAAAAATCAGAACTGATATTTCGGAAATTAATAATTATCATAGGGGCTTCTAAACGAGCAACATTTTCACGGCAATGTGTGCCCGGCAACTATACGCATCTTGCTCTAACATACGAAGTAAGAGTAAGATAGCACTAGTTGCCGGCCACAAATTGCAGCAATACATGGCCCGTTTAGAAGCCCCTATATATAATCAACTCTTGCAATACCTATACCTACTATGTCATCCTAATTTGACTGTTATATTCTATGACCTCTAAACTTTTGACTGAAACTACATATGTAAGGATTTATGAGAATAAAAGATGTCATAGATTGTATGGTTGTGCACATAGACACACACAACAAGTGACTAATTTTATACTATGATTCATTCTACCTTGATGATAATATCAACAATTATTAATTTGTTCTTGCTAGGTCATTACTCAACTCACAAACGATGCTTAATTTGATCATACAAAACAAACAAGCACATCATAAGTGCCTATGGAAATCTGAGAATTGTTCATTATTTGAGTGTAAAACTACCATTTGTTTTCCGCCTTCAAAAACGTAAAAAAATACTTGTTATAAAATGCTTTTGGTTTCAAATATTGTGGGACGCCAACTTCAGTTGGACTGACCTACCTACCATTTTAAGGGCAGGTACGCACTATGCGGTTGACCGCATGCGGCTAGCCGCACAGCTGATCAAAACGTATGAAACCGCGAAACCGGAACCTAAACGCACTGAACGGTTAGCCGCAACCGCATGCGGCAAGCCGCGCAGTGCGTACCTGCCCTAAAAGAAGTTATTTTTTGCGTTTTTGAAGGCAGATTTTAGTTTTTTAAGCTTTATTTTATTTAACACAACATTTCAAGCTCGCCGCAGGAACGTCATAATCATAATAATATATTTAAACCTAAATGGGCTTCATCATAGTTGCTTAAATATCTTAATCGAGATATATTATCACCACCTTTGAAATAGGTACCATTAAGGAGTTCCGGTAGCCATCTGTGGTCTACATCATCAGTTTCACTTCACCGTATAGTGCTTTTCAAGAGTAAATGTACGAGTTATAATGAAAAATGGCAAAATCGCTATAGGATATTTGAGTTCCCTTGATTTCTCCAAGAGCCCATCATCGATTTTTCAAGTCGACCCCGTGGTGTTAGAGTAATCAGGAAACATACATATTAAAAGGAATATCCCTGTGAGTTGAAAACCTCCTATTTTTAAAGTTCGTTGAAGATATTTATAAACTGTACTTACCTACCGAATTTGCACCACAATGATGGAACAGACACTCGCATTTTATAATATTAGTAAGCAGAAATTAACATGTTTCATACTTTAATGTGATACCAAAAAAAATAAACCCTAAAGAAGATTTTTAATAAGGCATACTAGTTTGACAGAAAATTTAAAAGTTTTAGATCAACTGGACCTACATTCTTTGTTATAGCTATTATACCCTGACTTTACAGTTTCTTAATGTACTTTTAAACAAAAGTTAGCTGACATCAGCATCCAACGATCTCAGATGCTTGTCCTTGGTCAACTTTAATTCTTCCTTTGTTATAACCAATAGGTAAAAATATTTGGTATTCCTAGTTGTAAACTTTATTACTAAGTAAATATCGAAACAAACAGCACCACCTATACTAGGTCATTTCTGTATTTTTAGTTTTGAAACTGCATACATACATACATACATACTGTCACACCTTCATCCCAGAGTGGGGTAGGCAGAGCCACATAATTACCAACAACTCTAACAACTTGTTGTTAATTCTATAATCACATTTTGCACAAACAAGCTAAGATGTTTACCAAGTGTATATTAGTGACAGATTGTAAACCCCTCGCCTAACAATACTACAGACTTTAACCCTTAGTCACCTCTTACAACTTCCACGAGAAGGCAACGGAGTGGCACTATTCTGAGCCACCAACCACACAGCAACTATAAAACATTACATCGCTATAAAAAAAATACAGTTAAATTTACACCACATTACATACGCCCCACCTTGGTATACATTATGCCCAAACCATATGTTACTTTTAACCTCTTGTTTGCTTAGGCATGGATGTTAGTTTTAAGCTTATTTTTTTGGAATACCTAGTATTAATAATCTTATGGAACCGAATATGACGGGTTAAAGGATTTTCATGATTGACTGTCATATACACAGCCCTGACAATTTGCACATCATCAACCAGTAACAAATATTTTACATTTTTACAGCCAGTTCATATTAGTATTAGTTGAACCCAATTTCCATTAATAAAATTTTATAACATTACCACTAACCGACAAAACAAAGAGCATACGGATTTAAGAATATTCCTAATGATTCATAGACATTTTCTCTTCTTCATAGGCTTTGTGAATGCTACAAAAAGACAGTGAAAAACATGAGTAATGTTGTGCAAGTACTGTTGCTTGATAAATAACAAAGCGAGGCATTGCTGCGTCACAAAAAGAAATCAGATTATGGATGATTAAGCTAACACGTACCGACATCTTGGTCGAAAGCAGAGTTTCCAAAAATCCCCATCACTGCACCTTGTAATCTTACTGCGAGGCGAAGTTACATCAATTCTTTACTAGCACGGTCTCCACGAAACATGAAATTGCACAAAAACCGTCTGTAGGGTTAATGAATTGATGATAGATTAGGATTCAGGGCGAAAACAACAACACAATTCACAGGACACAATCGAAACATAGTAACAGACAAGTATAATTTTGACAACCGACGTCACATCCACAGATTACTAAGGTACCTATGTCTGTCTGTCACATCTCACTTGGCCGATTGGCCGTCAATGCCGTCATTCGCCATTGTATTATTTTTCCGATGGAGAAAGACAACGGACAAAGCCATTGTGCCATTCTCTTTTTTTTCCACTAAAATATATTAGCTTTGTAAAATAGAGCTTGGAAAAAATAAAAGCACTGTTCACAAATGTGGCACAAAATGATTAGCAATTATATTTTTATTAGCAAACAACTGCTAAGGTGGATGAAAAGGACAAACAACAATATTCAAACAATATTATTCTTAATTTTGTAATCTCTTTTTCTTAAATAAACAACATTTATAATTTCTATTTAGCTATCTATGAACATGTAACGGAACTAACTCAGAAGTTCGGTCTGTCCGCGGTCCATTTAGTAGTGCAGAACTGTCCCTATAGATGGAGCGCAAAACGGATTCGTGCACGCACAAGGGATTTTGTATCAAAAATACGAAATTAATAAAGAAGCGCAAGCTTAAAACACGGTGTCGTTACGTAAACAAAAGACGGGGTCATAGTAACAACATGGCGCCGTTTTTGATGCTCCGTTAAGCAGCGGTGTGGAGGGCATGCGATAAAATCGGTACGGTTACGATACGTCACTCCGATTCCGTACCGTGGCCGTATTTTAAGCAGCGGCCTCGCACCTTAAACTATGTATTACTGTTTATGAATCAGGCTTTTCGTTTTGAAGCCGTTGCCACGGATAACGGTTATCTGCCTTTTGGCTAAATGTATCGTTTCCCAAACGTTTCATTTGTCTACCCGCTTATTTTCTGTAATTATGTAATATTTCAGGATTTATAAAAAAAAAATATCTTAGCAATCTAGAGAGAGAGATCTAGTGTAGAGTTCTACACGATGGTGCTGATATAAATCCTGAAATATTTACAGTTAGGTAAGAATATCACCTACTTCACTAAAAAAAAAAAGTGGGTTTAGAAACTATACAGTTTGCCAAAATATTTTCGGCAGGATACCGCCACGGACGGATACACAGATAGGTAGAATCTGTCTAATGAAAGCTGAACCTGGATTTTTCTTGGCTGACGAGTCTGGCAACACTATTTAATATGTCGTTTGGACTTTGTTGTTTTTAGAAACTTGTCAATTCGAGATCTAAATTGATAAAAATACGGAGTAATCATGCCGTCGACGATAAGAGGCGGTGTCCGGGAGATTCTGTATACTATTATACAGAAGTACAAAGAAAAACAAGAAGAAAGAAAAGCATTATTGATGCAAAAAATTAATTGTTTAGTTACGGTGACCAAATTTATAGGTTAGTACGGCTTTAGTACGGCATGTTCATTTTGATACTTCTTATTTCTCTATGTGCAATCCTAAGTTTAATTTACCTTTTTCTGTCTATTATACGATGAGATTAAGAAATTAAACGAAATTAAATTCGTTTCAGAAAACCTGGACGTGCACGTTGACAAAAGTGTGCTGGAAAACGTAAAGCAGCTGAAAGAGGTTGAGGAAACTGAGTTAGCCTGCCAGACTCAGACGAAATATTTGGAAGAAGTATCTTCAATGACCGGTAATTACTAAAATTATCATTGTCTTTCCCTATATAATAGGTGTAGGTACCTATTGTCTGTCCCTATATCATGTTGAATCTCTTAGCATTCACAATTTTATTAAATTAATTTAATAGACAGATGATTAATGTAACTGACACTCATAGTTTCAATAAAACAATAAGGAGGTGTTTAGTTAAAAGATATCATAAACATATTATTTGATATGTATTTTCTGTGTGCGGAGCAAACAGCATTTTGTTGTTTATGAACCAAATGTACACTGTACAGTCGATTTCATAAATATGTGTACACTTTAGTACCTTATCTATTTATTTAATGTCATTTTTGATCGGCCAGATATAAAAGATGTTCGGGTTATATGAGTCTTCCTTGTTCTTAAACCGTTGCGATTAGAACCTCACCGATGCAATTTCATTTCACCTAAACCCAAATGTTTTTAGGGCTGTCGGACTGTACAATGGGGCTGTACTGCGCAACCACACAATGTATTTCTAAATGGTGTTCTGTTTATTTAACACTTTCTTTCTTCTTACAGATATCAGTGTTTCATCTTTAAAAAGAATAAGTAATGAGGGAAAATTAAACAACGGTGTCTTTAGTACTCCCGGAAAAAAGCGACCTCACAAGGCCACGGTGTCTAATTTGGATAGCTTTGACATCCAAGCTATCCGAAATAAAATAAATGAATTTTATACTACACTCGCGAGCAAAAGTATCAAATCACTTTGCATTTTTTCATGTGCACCCAATATCTTTGTAAATCGGTTTATTTTTCTAAATTACTTAAATGTAATTACGTTTCTTGAAATATTACCTTAATAAAAAGCTATGAAACATAAAAATTGGCCCAGAATTTTACAAATTATGGGCAATTTCCTGGTTTGTGAGCCTTTACTCGTTACGACGTGCACGAGTTGCACTACCCTTGACCCCTATATAACGGGGGTAGAGGGGGGGTTCCTTATCAGTCCCTTATCAGAAGTCGACCGGTACACATCTCCGCATATTATCCTGTGAAGAACATCTGGAAAAAATGGAAGCCACTGAAGCTCAAGTCGCCGTAGTCGTCTACCTTCTGCAAGAAGGGCGTAGTCAGCGTTCAGTAGCTGCCGAGGTGAATCTGAGCCAATCTACTGTTTGTAAACTTTACCAGAGGTTCCACCAAACTGGGTCTTTTACTTCAAGACCAAGAAGCGGCCGTAAAAGGTGCTCATCAGAGAGGGACGACCGCTTCATCATCTCAACATCTCTCCGAGATCGTCACCTTACTGGAGTTACCATCCAGAAGCGTCTTCGTGAGGTGCGAGGAGTAGCTGCCAGCGAGTGGACAATTAGAAGAAGACTCAAGGCAGCGAATTTGACACCCAGGAGGCCTGCGACGGGGCCCAGGTTGCTGGCGCGGCACCGTGCAGCCCGAAGAGCATTTGCGGAAATTCATAAGAATTGGACGCTCGAGCAATGGACCCCAATTCTATTCTCGGACGAGTGCAGAATATGTCTAAATGGCTGCGACCGAAGGGGAAGAGTCTACAGGAGATCAGAAGAGCGATATGCTCAGTGCTGCTTCTCCGAAAGAGTCGCCTACGGAGGTGGCTCTGTTATGTTTTGGGGCGGCATCTCGTACGACGCGCGGACTGAGCTGGTTTTCGTGCCTAGCGGTGGTCGTGGGGGTGGATTGACTGCTGCCAGGTACATAACGGAAATTCTGGAAGAGCATGTCGTCCCTTATGCTGGTATTTTTGACGAGGGGTTCATGCTAATGCAGGATAATGCCCCTTGTCATACCGCAAGGGTCACCACTGCCTACCTCCACGAGGTGGGCATCGAGACCATGAACTGGCCAGCGATGAGTCCGGACCTTAACCCCATTGAACACATGTGGGACTATCTGAAGAGAAAGGTTCGGGCTCGGGATCCTGCTCCTGCCGCTGTTGAAGAGTTGAAGATAGCTTTGCAGGAGGAATGGGACGCCGTTCCTCAAGACTACATTAGAAAATTAATTAGATCGATGAAAAATCGCTTAAACTGTGTTAGCAGAGCTAGGGGTGGCAATACCCGATACTAATTTAATAATAATAAAGAGTATTGTATGATAAATAAGCCTTTTATTCCAAGTTTGCCTTGTTTATTTTTACCGTATTTTCAGGCTACTTCCGTTATTCGGTTTTTTTTGTCCAGCCTTTAGGCCTTGAATATTAAATTAGCACATTTTTCAATGCGTTACATTATTAGCTTTTATTTGGTACCATAATTTTCAGATTCGGGTGGGAAATTACAAAGATATTGGGTGCACATGAAAAAATGCAAAGTGATTCGATACTTTTGCTCGCGAGTGTATATATTTTATATAGGTGAGAGTGTGAGCACTTCATGTCATGACCACTAGCTTTAGGAATTTTATCTGCCTCATAAATACTCGTGAACGGGTGTTGTCAGTGGGGTCCTGTCTGTTCACGCTTGCAAGAACCTGTTTTCCAGTTAGTTATTTTAGTTATCGTTCCTGACGTAGAGACCTCGTCATGTTGTTCTCCTAGTCACTATTTTTAATTTACTCAATGTTATTGAGCGTACATTTGTAACGACTAAGTTTGTGTTGTTAGAAATAATTATTAATTACTTTACTACCTTGTAATGTTACTTTTAAGAATAATTGTATTTTATGATTGGAAAAAATGATCTGCTGGAGTTTCTTGCGGCGCTTCTTCTCCAAGATATAATTGTCGTTAGATAGAGGTGTAAGGGTGATGAGAATAATGTTACCTCTAATTACTTTATTAAAAAGGTTGAATATAATATTCCTCATCATCATTGTTTTATTATGCTGTGTGCGACACAGACGAAAACCTCTCGTATCAATGAAATCTATCAACAGCACGACTAGCACAAGTTGCTCGTGACTTGTTTGTCGCTCGGATCTCCCTTACTATCTAGTCTGTTACGATAGAGACGCACAGAGCGACAAGCGAGAAAATACAACTTGTGCTACACGTGCAGATCACTATATTTTCATGTCAAATATATTTCGAAAAACCAAATGTGCTCCAGTCACTGTCATCGTATTTTACCTAAAGTGCTTTTCATCAAAATATAGCGCTCGTAATAATATATATGAAAATATAGTACGCGTTTCCTCTTCCTTTGTGCCCACCAAAATAAATAAAATAATAAAAGTATCAATATCGTTTATTCCTTCATTGATCGGTAATACCATATCAAGATTTTTTGAATTTGCCGCTTTTTCCCAGGTTCAGCTTTCATTAGACAGACTCTAGTAACTGTCAGATACACCGTTAGACTTACCTAAACCACTAAAGCGGGTGGAGGGGGTAGCCTAAACGATCACAGCGCTCGCTACGGCTAAAATTGACATTTTTGTCGCTGACTTGAGCTGTCAAATCCATATTGCAGTAAACATTTTCTAATCGTTTTTGAGATAAAAATATGGTCCTGGTAATGGGTCGGGCTTTGATAATACGAGTCATGTATCCTTGGCGCATGTCTTCAACCTCAAGAACATGCCCAGCTAGCACCAATTTCTTGCTTTTATTCATCGTCTCCGGTTGGAAAATGATTTCGTGGGTGATGGCACGAAACCCCGTTTTAGTCACGGCTCATTTCTCACTGAAAACAACAATTTTAATATTATTGGCAATAATGTTACTGACTACCATTGTCCAAAATTGTTTCATATAGTAAAATAACACAAGATTTCATTAATATTTTTCACAATAATTACTTACTTCTTGTTTGACAGCGGTGACAATATTGTCCATAATGGCCGCCTGTCACGTGGCGCTGTCGTCGCGCTCGGTCCCAATTCTGTATAATCCTTTGCACCCGCGCAGGGACTCTATTCCCGTCGGTAAAAAACCTGACCTTTTAGGGTATTGTGTTGACGTCATCCGCCATTACCTACTGTCAAGTAAATAAGAGCTGTCAAAACGGAGACAATACGTTAACAGAGCAAACACGATATGGTTTTTACCGTGTTGAATAGAGACCCTGATACGATTGTGAGGGTTTTTTACGATTGAATATGGACCTTGGAAAAAAATATATCTGCGTGCTTGTATTTTAAACCAGCTGATCCATCCATAGCGTGAATAATGTATGAAGCGTTAATAACTGATAAATGAGTTTAGGTGACTCATTGTTCGCCGGCCACCTTTTTCACATAAAAAGAAGTTTATTAGGTTAGGATTGTTTAAAAACTAGTTTTTTTAAGAATTAATTATTTGTTGGATTTTCGTTATTCATCAAAATGGATTATAGTCCGTGAACTCCTTAAAAAACCTTCGGATTTGAGAAGCATACTTCGGGTACCTATTGACGATGACACGCGATCGAGATATGCGGTACTATTCTGTTAAAAACTTGCAAAACTTTTCGATGTTACCGTAATAAGTTATGTAAAGAATAACCATCAGTACAAAATAAACCTTACCTTAGTAATATTACGCTTATTTATCTTTCTATAATTTTGATACAATATGACTTTTTGTCATGATACAAATAAAACAAAATCATCATTTTAAAATTCTTCCATTGTTAATTTCCGTGGTTAATTTAAATAGAGAACACCCCGCCATCCACACTACTTTTATTTGGCTATTTACAGTAGGTAATACCCTGTTGAAGTTGACTCCCCATGGAAATCAATAAATAAGTAGATAAGTGGTTTTAACTGATCTACATATACATATAAATCAATGAAAACACAACGAGTGCACTCTTTGCGTGATATTGCTACTAAGTCAAAAGACAATTGTCATTTTCTACTACACGAAGCTCACGGACTGTATACTTTAATAATATAATATTAGTAATAGCCCTTTATTCCAAAGTTAAGATAGCACAGTACAAGTCTTTGTAGTTAATGTTTCACAAAATGTCTCTCAACTCGGTGTGCCTCTTGGCAAAGGCCTCCCTCGACTTCCATTGTCGCATTGTGTTGTTGATTTTGACGACGCGCTGGCCTAGTTGGTAGTGACCCTGCCTACGAAGCTAGCGGTCGGTCCTGGGTGTGATGAGCCCGAATATTTGTTTCTGAGTCATGAATGTTTTGTATGTATTTAAGTATATATAAGTGTTTATATCGTTGTCTAGTACCCATAGTACAAGCCTAGAGCTTAGTTTGGGACTAGGTCCATTGGTGTGACATTGTCCCCTGATATTTATTATTATTATTTATTTATTGTTGCCTGACTCGGACCACTCTTCTCTAGTTTTTCACCGCTGCAGTCTTTATTTCTCCTTCCCAACATGTATGTTGCCTACCTCGGCTTCTTTTGCCGCGGGTGCTATTCTGTAGTTGCTTGGCTCCATGTACCTATTTTAATGTGATATTCTCTATAGTCTGAAAGCTTTGATTTCAAGGTATCTTCTTATACGGTTATTTTGAGTAAGTTTTAACGGTGGGTACTGCGAGTTTCAATAGAGCGACGCGACTTAGTCGGCGTAGATTTAGTAATTTTGTCATCGAGGTCACTGTTTTATTTCGGGATTCAAGGTAGCCTGGGTTAACATCCAGTGTACACGCAAACTGTGTTCCAAATTGTGTCCAACCAAATTCGTTAATCCGTTTTAGCGACAAAGTTATTCCTTATGAGTAGTAATACCAATTTTAACGTTATTAAGTACAAAAATGAGGAAGCTCTTAAAATTTTACTCACTCCTTTTACCCATAGAGTTTGAAATATGAGTAGATAATAGCTTCTGAACGCTCTTAGTCCGCTTATATTTAAATTATAGTTATTCCCTCGGGAACTTTGATTTTTTCTGGGATTAAAAGTAGCCGTTGTGCTAATCCAGAGTATAAGCTATTTCCATTCCAAATTTCATCCAAACCCGTTAATCCGTTCCGCAGCGTGAAGAAGTAACAGACACACACACAAACTTTCGCCTCTCTAATATTGGTCATAATACTCATAATTCATAATTATATTCTTGATATAAGAAATGATAGTCATATTTTTTTATATCGCTGAAACTTCAAACTTTTCAAAATTAAAGAATTAACTAATAGGTAGGTTTGATTTATAAAAATCCTGAAAAAGTAACAATTTCTTAAAAAAATACGTTATGACTTGCGGTGGTTATGACCTAAAACACATTATGACTTAAAATAATTATGGCAGACAATATAGATCCGGGGAATACTCGTAGCTTCTGCTTCTGGGTCTGCCATGCTCGCGGTGACCTTAAAGTCAAAGTCAAAGTCAACGTTCTTTATTCTTCAATTTAGGCATAATATAATGCACCTATGAATGTCAAAAAGCATTACCACCGGTTCGAAAAATAAAACCTTTTAGAGTCAGTAAGTTCAGTAATACTTTTTGGAATTTTATTGTAGAATTTTATACAATTTCCTAAGAATGATTTTGAAGTTTTGGCCAGTCTAGAAAATGTGGTTTTGAGCTTTCCTGTGCTCCTGGTTGCTTTTGGCTTATCAATGTTCGTTGGGAAATTGTGTAGATTCTTCCTAACAAAGATGATTATTTCAAATACATATAGCGACGGCAGTGTTAGAATATCTATTTCCTTGAAGAATTCCCTCAATGACACACGCGACCCCAAGTTATAAATAGCTCTAATCTTAAGAACTTAATTCGTGTAACAATCGCAGATACCTACCAGACCTTATACAAGGTAAAATGTGTATGTAATTGTATTCTATTTTAAAGTTCAAGTTGAGCTATTGTTCTGTGATAACATTTACAGTATTCTCAATCGTGTGTTATGACAAATTATTTAAAACAATCGTATAAAAATAAAACACTAATTTCAATCCGAACGTTCATTTATTAAACTACTGCGGTGTCAAGTAGCCTTGCTAAGATGTTTCTCTTTCAATTACGCATTAATATCTGCTGTTTGTGTGTTTGTCCTGGTGTTAAAAAATCTCTTTATCTACGCACATATCATAAGCGCTCTATTACGCGTTCAGAAACCGTAGGAAATGACCAGCATTATTACAACCAATATTACTATGAGAACTTTCTTGTCTGTGGTAATAGGTAAAATCTGTACTGTAATGTTATTACAGTATCGATTTCTGTAAGGTTATGAGTTTAAATTTGGAACCGCTGTCAAAACTCAAGAGGGTCTCTATTCTAGTATCCATAGATATTAAAACAGTTATCGATACGAAATGTCAATTCAGTATGTTTTTTGTAATATAAACCGCACCACATTTAATCTTGAGTGACATGAGAATAGGGACTTCATTCGTTTGTCTATGATTAAAAAAAACCCTTCGAATTCGTGACACTGACACAGCACACGTTTGTTTTGCCGCCATTTTTGTCGTCAAGTCTTCTGCTTCTTAACCCATTTTAGAGTACTTATGATATGTGTGTTGATAAAGTAGTGTATGCAACTGTACATTATTAGACCTTAAAACACGAGTGTGGTTTTATGAAACGAGCGTCCGTTTCATAATAGGATCACAGTGTTTTAAGGCCCCTCATTATGCAACAGTTGCATAAACTACTATTATACTGTTGTACATAACGCGTAAGATCCATAAAGACCGCTTGCACATTGTAGCTAGTCACTATTACGCCTAGCTTACGCATCGTACTAATAAAATGCTCCAAAGACGTCTATATTTGTACGCTTGTATCATTATTCTAACAGGTAAGTTCTTTATTATAATCTAAATGAATATTAATAACTTATCCATGGCGTTTCTTAAGAACTAAAGACTCCTCCCTTTGTTGAACATTGGCTTAAAGAGTGATAGGTAACTGTGCTGTGCTCCTTCCATTTAAAGTTTTTTTTTGCATTTTTATCACTAACCAGGGGTCAAAATACCGGTCAAGTGCGAGTCAGACTCTCGCACCGAGTGTTACGTACCTATTTAAGATATTTTGGTTGGGAAATAGGTACCTACTCATTTTGATATGAACTTTACAGTTTATGCAATAGGGTCCATTTTGACTAGCATAAATAATACGGATTTTTTAAGTTTTAGATATTTTTTCCAAAATTGTACAATTTGGCGACTTCATTTTAATTTTCGCTTAAAATATAAAAAGTTTTTATTTTTAAATTAGCATTTATTCAGATTATTTTGGTCCATAAAACATATTTGGCTATAAATCAAAAAGTACGTCACGGAAAATTATAAAAAATATTTTTGAGATTTGCACATAAGCCCTTTTATATGACACCCCGTTTTCTATCAAATCACTTTCAAACCTCCATTCTAGACCCCTTTTCAAATATTAAGAAAAATAACTTCATTATAGTCTTTACTAAAAACAGATGCGGGCAAGCAAGTTATACAACTATGCCAAATTTCAAGTTGATAACTTATATAGCTCCAGAGAAAAACTGCTGTGACATGCATACATAGTGGTAATGCTTTTTGACATTCATAGGTGCATTATATTATGCCTAAATTGAAGAATAAAGAACTTTGACTTTGACTTATACAGACATCAGACACCAAAGTCTCACCATAGGTAAATGTTCTTTTTAAACCATTTTGGTACGGAACTTTAAAAATTGAAAATACTGTCGTAAAGAAATATAAATAAATAAATATCCAGCGGACAGTGTGACATTGTCCTAGTCACAAACTAAGATCCCAGAATTGCTACCTTCATAGGTAAGGTCACTAAGCGCGCCGTCAACAGAATAGAACTTGCAAAAGATGTAAACAACACCAAACGAACCAATGCACCATGATTACTCGATAATCACGTACTTTTAAAGATCAAGTGAGGTCTTTGCAACGATATATACACTAGATCATTATTTTCATAATACGTTTAAGATGAAATAACTATTCATTATACGTTATTTTTAATAAAAAACACGCTTGGTAAACATTTGAGGTTATGTGTCAAACAGTACTAAGGACATCATCCGGGTTTCATACATTTTTGGTCTAAACAAAAAAGTGCCGGCCAAAAAAAAAGAAGCTATATTCTGTTAGATCTTATTCGCCTGAGCATTTGTTATTATGGCACCAAAGCTGTAGTACCAATATCCATAGTTTTATTCTAGTTAGAAAATTAAATATTTCGGTGAATTGAACTAACAAAAACCAATGATTCATTATACCATACTTTACATTTGAACATATTTTGGTAAGATACGGTGGTTTCAAACATTTTTTGGTGCCATAGTAAGAAATGCTAAGGCGGGTAAATTGTATCAGAATAAACCATATTTTTTTTGGCCGGGCTTTTCACTTTTGGACCAAAATGGATGATGTCCTTTGTTTACATCGTTCACAAGTTCTATTGACGGCGACTTTACCTACCAACTAGGGCAGAGCGTCGTCGTATTATTATGAAATTTTAATTTAAGGATTAGGCGAGGCTATTAAGTTGCCGGAATACGAATACGTTGCGGACGAATCAGGATGGCTGCGCCTGCACATCCGCCCGGCAACTTGGGCAAACGCGCGGGTGCGTTGCAACGCTGAAGGTATCTTTAAGACGGAATGATTAAACTTAATTGTCTTTGTAGCAAACAAACCTATATGTATATTTTTATGTATTATTGAATATAATTATATCGTAATTGCACTGTAAGCTGTTTTTTAATACAGTTGTTCAAAAAGTGATTCGAACTCTTTGTGCGCAAAGTTGGATTTTTCGTGCGAGTGTTTATACTTTACCATTTTTTGTAAGTTATCGTTGTAACCACGACTGTTCAAATTACTCTGTTAATTTTATCTGACTAAGAATAAGGCAAATTTGTCTCAACACCTAATTAAAATTAGGTACTGTTTTATTTTTGTTTGTTAGTATTTTATATAAGTACCGGTGAGGAATTTACAATTTCACTAGTCCGGAGTGTAGTCGGGACTGTTGAAAAATGACATACTTTCAGCACTTTCATCAAAATGTACTATTTATTATCTAAGCCATTTGATATAATATTAATGTGACAGTTTTAAATTACCGGCGTACCTACTATTAGCCCACAGTAATCAGTTTAACGATATTTCCAAGATTGCGGTTGATTAAAAATATTTTTCGTTTAGGTGATATCTTGGCGTCACCAACAACGGAGGGAATTAGTACAATGATGAAGGATATTATGGCTAAGAAAGGAACTGACACGGGTGTGTTTGTTGATATACACACGACGCTCACTGAAAGAGCTTTTATGGCCATTGATGGTAAGCGTAAATTAATTATAAAGGATCTCTCATTTACGCAAGATTTGAAATAACAAAACGGTTCGACAGATGACTGTTTAGCGTAGTAAAAATGACGAGAGCACAAAACATTTTCAAAACTAAAAGTAGATTGGATGGTAGTTTCAAAATGTTCTCTTTAGCTTAAACATATTTTCTAAAGTTTTTTGAATTGACTCATAATTTGTACCCTGGCCATGCATTATGAAGAGAGTTTGTTCGAATTTTTGGCTGGAGACGGCATTGGACTGTACTTCCTCGAAGTTAAATCAATATTCCAATTATGTTTTGTACGATATTTGAAAATTCCATTTTTTTTAAATATATTCTTCCATAATTAAAACCGGCCAAGTGCGAGCTGAACTCGCGTGGAGAGGGTTCTGTACATACGTTTTTTTGTTGATAGAATTCTTATGGGTTTTCCTGTAATCTACCAGCAATGAACTATATTTTGTACTTTCTTCAAAACTTTAGGCTCAGTAGTTAGATAATAATAACTTTAGATCATCGGGGGGAATGGTCAACTTTTGTCTTCTTTCATGAATAAAATCAAAACTATTTATTGTACAATAATTAAAAAATATTGAGATCCTCATACAAGCCCTTTTATATGATATGTGACACAGTAAAGTTTATAAAACTTTTTTTTTTCAAATTTGTCCTCCGAAAATAAGAGACAATTTTTGATAAAAATATGTATTTACTTTGCAAATCTGTGTTCGGGTCATCAATTTACATGTGTTCTTAATTTCAACTCCATCGGTCCTATATCGATCCTATAACGGTTTCGTTTTTTCATTTTTTGTACGGAACCCTTAAAATATTCTCTCTCGTTGTGCTCCATTTTTACTAAACTAAATTGTGATTTGTCGAATCATGTTTTTTTGGTTGCAAACACTTTTCCGCACAAATGGCGGGAAATACAAATCTTGCGTCCATTTTAAATACCCGCTATAGACAATATAGACCACGCTACATCTCATTCCTTTATTAAACCACACTCGGTATGCAGATACTTATGCCGGTCCTTGTGGCAAACCTTGTGGAAGAACCAGCAGTGGACGTCTTTCAACTGAAAATATGATGACGAAAAATTATCATTTCATACAAATTAGGTGTAGCGGGTCTATATGTATAAAAGTTTTTTATTTGTCATAATTTTAGAAAGTATAATTTGCTATTCCGATTTTCGCCAGTCATATATGTCGAAAGTCATAAAAAATCACAATTTTTTATGTCGTAATCGTATCGTTAAGTGTAATAATATTACTTGACACAGCAATGATAAGGACTAAAAATGGTATAAAAAAATAAAACTTCGAATTTTTTTAGGAACGCCTCTCTCAAATATCTCTCTCAAATGGGCTGAAGGGGAGCCCACCAACTCGAACGGTAATGAGGAATGTCTACTGATGACGGCAGTGGGCGAGCTGGCTGACGTGAGCTGTACCAGCGTGCTTCCCTTCTTCTGTTTAAAACCCATGGGTTCGTCCGCAGCGCAAACGGTGGTATGCGACACCGAAGCAGAAGGTAACTAAGCTTGTATCTATGTATTCAAAGGTTTGCGTAATCGTTTTTTTTTATGGCATATAGAAGGCAAACGAGCACACAGATCACCTGATGGTAAGTGGAAACTGTGACCCATAGACTTTCGCATTCACAAGACTGCAAATGCGTTGCCAACCCTGAGGACAAAGATGGGATGCCTTTATGCTAGTCATTACACCGGCTGTCTTATCCCCAAACCGGAACACAACGATGCGAACACTGCTGTTTGGCGGTAGCTTAATGGATATGATGGTGGTAGCGATCTGGACGGACCCTGCACAAGGTACTACCACCCGCCAAAAATATAAAAAAATAGTGTCAAAGGTATAAAATATAAAATAAAAAATACATTTATTCAGTAAGTAGGCTGCAAGGGCTCTTTTTATTTATTTATTTACATGTCAAAAAAAAAACCAGCGCTTCCCACTGCTGAGAAGAAACTCAGCAGTCAGAAAGTTTTTAATCATATTTCATACTACAATAATACTACTTAGTATAGCATTATATTAAGATGTAAATATTAAAATAGACATTTTAGTATATTTTAAAACCCTAACGTAGAAAAAGGGTTATAAGTTCGACATACAGATACACAGACATAGATTTACACAGATAATTCACACTCCTTTCGTGTCCTCAGGGTACAAGTATGAGCCGCGCACGGGCAGCTGCTACAAGTTCCACAAAGAGGCCCTCCCCTGGTTCCCTGCCTACATGGCATGCGGCGCGGAGTACGCGCTCCTCGCCGTCATCAACAGTGATGATGAGGCCCAAATCCTGAGGGAACTCTTCAATATGTTCCCTAGTAAAATGATAACCGCGGCACATTATAGTGACTACGCTCATATCGGTTTTTGGGATTGGAGTGAAAAATCTCAGTGGATGACCATTTTAGGTGAGATTATATTTTGAAAATCATTTATTCGTCGCAGGCACGAACCTAAAACGAGGCTAATTATGAATGAAGCATGCAAAATGGCGGTCTTTGCGGGCGCGGGCTCGGCGCGTTGTCTTAGCTATAAGTGTATCTGTGTGCGTGCGGTAAGTCGTGTATAATGAACGAAAGTGCCGATCTTGCGTGCTTCACACCTTTTTAGTGCAACGTTACGTCCGTATTTTTTTTAAAGGTAGGTCGTGGATGCTGTCATGTTCATTATTTCCTAAGCGCTTGCTCGTAATTGACGTTCAAAATAAAATAAACAAATTTCAATAGGAAAAGCGGTGAATTCAGCAAGAGGTTGGCAATACTTTTATTCCAATGGGTATTTGTTACCATCCGGGCCCTATCCTAAATTCCAAACAAGAGTGCCATTACTATCAACACGTTCTGATTTCACTGAAATTATGCAGAATTTGATGTAGTAGCGTTTATCGCCAATATACAGCGCGACGCTGTAATAAACAAACAGCCTAGCCACCTGGTGGCGCTAGTATCGCAACACTGCAGTAATGAGTCCGAATAATTGGTGGCATGTAGTTGGCAATGCACTGTTTCATATTCTAATAGTTATGCCAACGAAAGCGCCACAAAAATGCTCCGATCGCTACCAATTATATGCGAGCGCTTTGTTTCCCATAATTTTATTGGTCATAATGATATCGTTGACATAATTATTGATAGTCATAACTTTTTATATCGCTGAAAATATAAGCTTTCCTTAAAAATAACGGTTTCTTAAAAAAAATACGTTATAACTTGAGATGATTATGACCTAAAACACATTTTGACTAAAAATAATTATGGCAGACAATTATTATATATTTAACTCGCTTTGACCAAAATACAAAATACATAATGGGTCATGCATAATGGCTATATTTTTATACTGGTTTTTATTCTGCAACCGTAATTTTTTCAGGATTTTTATAAAACAAACCTAACCTAACCTAAAAGGTTCTATACAAAAGCCTTTTAAAAGACCTGAACGTTTACGGTTTCAGAAATTGGAAATATATTTATGACTATTCTGTGTACCCAGTACGTGTTTTGAACTTTATATCTTATGATACGATCCCCCAATATACTATTGTTATAGGTGAGACGATGACAGATGCTGGATATAATAAATGGGCGCCAAACGAGCCCAACAACCCTGGCGAAGAGATTTGCGGCTCTATCACGCGAGACGCAAAGCTGAACGACGGCTACTGCCTAACGCAGCTTCCTTACATCTGCGAGTCCACGCTTACTACAAAAGCTATGCAAACTTTTAGATAGATAGATAAAAACTTCCGGTATAATGGTAATCCCTTCTATCGGAGCTGATTTCTTTTAAAAGGACCCACTGATTTACATGAACTAGCTAAGAACCACTGCTAGAAAACGTGCTTTGAAATAAAACCAACCGCATCTTTACGGTTCACCATTTGAAGAGTTACGGTGCCACGAAAATACAGCGGTCACTTATAACACCCTCTTTTTGTTTCGGGAGTTCAATAGATGTAACAAAGTCTTTAGATTCTTAGTGATAGTATCAATCGAACTATTTAACGTCAAATTGATAACAGCGTTGGTAAATAAATCGTCTTCATTAATTTTCTTTTATACCTGTTAATTTCCGTGGGAGAAAATAAAATATTTATGTATTAAACTTACTCATAAGTTCATAAGTTAGGTTCATAAGTTGTTTCATGTATTTATTCAATGTATAATAGAAACTGACAATATTTTTACTGATTAAAATAATACAATAAAATACACTTATCTTTGATTATAACAACCATTGTTCTAAGAAAAGAAACAAAATAGCTTGTTCTAGAACTGTACGACGTCCGTCCGTCCGTCAAGAATTTCATTATAAATAAGATGGAGCTATCGTGCTTAACTTTAAAATGCCAAAATAAAATATTTAATGCTCTGCACATTACAAGGCATTACTATTAAAATTTGATATTATGTATTTGGGTTGCAAAAAAAGCTTTTACTAGAAAAAATGCTTTAACCTGTCATGAGAGGTAGCGTATCATTTGAAAGCTGTCAAATTATGTAGGATTTTTTTATAGGACTTTTTAAGGTTGTACGTAACAGAATTATTTATAAGTTAATCTAAGTTCCGCGATCCTGACGAGGTCGTCACTCCATCTTGTTGGAGGCCTACCTACAGCTCGTCTTCCGGTCCGCGGACGCCACTCCAGAACCTTCTGACCCCATCGGCCATCAGTCCTGCGAGCAATGTGCCCCACCCATTGCCCGCGGTGGATGCGAAAAGCACAAGACCGGTCTGAGTGGAAAGCCTTGGGGGAGGCCTATGTCCAGCAGTGGACGTCTTTCGGCTGACATGATGATGATGATGATGATAATCTAATTTAGTTTTCCTGGTTCCGTAATAAAATAGCAAAAATTTAAGCAACCCTTACGGTGAGACTTCAGTGTCTGTCTGTATGTCATAACAGTTTTCTTCTAAAACTATAGAAACCATCAACTTCAACTTTGGCACAGTTGTAGAACTTGCTTGCCCACATCTGTTTTTAGTAAAAAGCAAAGTGAAATTATTTTTGATGTTTGAAATGGGGTTTAGAATGAGATTTGAAAAAAGACAGTAATTTGCTAATAGCAAACGGGGTGCTGGAGTTATTGCCTCAACCTTGTGTTCGGAAAGGTGAACTAAATGCAGGGTAAAATATTTGACCTGTATGTATGTATGAATTGTTCCTTATACCATTGTAAAGGCTGAACGAATGGCTCGATATTGACAAGCAACGTGTCGTCAGGTTCGGGTTATAGCGTCACGGGTGTGACTGGATACTTTTTTTAATGTGAAATTGGCGAAATAAAAGTTATAAACATGATAACACCATTGACGACATTATCCAAACAGCAGTTGGTTTTTTAACTTGCATTTATGTTAACTGTATGAATGGTTTCTTATGGAGGTATGTTAAACGATTTCTCCTATTCCGGACCAACTTTGAAAATTAATTTTTGTTTGATAGAAAAGAAGTGGTCCCATCCTATTATCACCAAATCAGTATCCGATAAGAGGATCCATGAGGAATTAAGGGAACTCCTCAAACATTACAGGCATGCAAACTGATAATGATTTCAGTATTATCAGGTTCAAGCAGCATTTGCATTCAGAAAGCATAATTTGGTGAAGTGGCACTGATGATGAAGACCACAGATGGCTACTGGAACTCCTCGATGGTACCTATTTAAAGGGTGGCGATAAGATATCTCGACTAAGATAGTTGAGCGACTATGACGAAGCACATTGGGTGGCCGGGAGATAGTGGCCAACCTTACAGGACTGGATAGCTCAGCTCAGGAGTGGCCAAAAGGAGATCGGCGAACATCCATAGAGTCCTGGGCCCAACCGTTACACTAATGATTTTTAGGCCGTATTGTAGATCACTATGTAGGATATTTACAGGATAAAAATTATGGGCCTAGTCTTTGGAAAAGCAGAGATATGGACGGTTCTCCATATGAACCAAAGTAAGTAGTTAAAAAAGACTTCGATGAATACTTCTGATAAGTTATATTTAAAAAAGCATCAAATAATCATGATATAGATGTTAAGCATATGCAACATGATGTTATTATAAGAACATGAATAAAAATTCCAAGGGCTACAATATGGTTCAGTATGCATTTGGTCTGTGAAACAATGGATAGCGTAGAAGGCAGAATTATTATGATATGGAGGGTACTTCTACCCTCAATTTTTTTAAATGTCCTACTACGGCGTATTACGGTAAACAGAAATCAACAATGTTATTTATTATTGTTATATTTTAAATCCCATAGAAAAAAAGTCTGATACTTCACAAAGAGTAGTTAAAAAATACATCATTAATTATTGTTTTAGTTAGATTCCTGTAATGGCTAGGCCCACTTTCGCCTATCTCCTTTGATAAATCATGTTTTGTAAAAGTCGCACCAAAACCGAGATATCTCAATTTGTCAAAATTTTGGAAATGCGGTACCCTGGGTCACCATTTTTGATGCCACGACCACAGTTATTACAATTTTTCAGTTTCGTTGGCTGTGAAAGAGAGCTGATTACATTTTTCTTAAGACTCTTTTAACAAAATTAATAAATAATAACCAATTTAAAAAAAAAAAACTTAAATTAAAAGTTTAGACATCTGGTTTTTTTGTTCTGCCAAGTTTGACATCCCACGGTGTAAAAAAATGTATGAACCTGTAGTATTGTTTTCCTAAAAAATCCTGTTTAATGGTGATTCTAAAATAGTATCACAATTGAGATTATTGATAGCAGCGAAGTTATTAATAACTTTGTCCAAGAAAGACTGAATTCTATCAAACTATCGAATTTAGGTCGCGGGAAACCGCTGGATGACAGCAGCAGAGGACCGATCGCTGTGGAAAACCTTGGGGAAGGCCTTTGTCCAGCAGTGGACGTCTTGCGGCTGATAATGATGATGATGATGATGATCGAATTTAAAAAGATACTTTTGCTTTCGTTTAAAATGAAGATAACTGATTTTCAATGATTTAAAAGACAGTTTACCTGAATGGGAAATGATACAACACTAAGATAAAAGGTAATACTACGACAAAGGCCTACTAAGTCGATTAAAAATATGTCACATCATCAACATATGTAGAAATTAGTTCCTGGTGTATTTCACGTTCACGCAAATTGTGTTTCAAAACATTTATAACCAGGTTTTCATACATTTTTTTACACCGTGAGGTGTCAAACTTGGCAGAAGAAAAACTCAGACGTCTAAACTTTTAATTTTAGTGGAAAAATTAAAAAAACTGCTAATTATTTATTAATTTTGTTAAAACGGTCTTAAAGCAAATTTTATCAGCTTTCTTTCACAGCTAACGAAACTGAAAAATTCTAATAACTGTGGTCGTGGCATCGAAAATGGCGACTTTTACTAAACATGATTTATCATATTTTGGCCACTCCTGAGCTGAGCTATCCAGCCCTGTAAGGTTGGCCACTATCTCCCGGACCACCCTGTATACACACCCTGTGTACACTATGTCTTTTCCGCGGCGTTGCTTGGAGCGAGCTTGAAATATCTCAAAGTTTGTTATTCATTAATAAGTGGGACTACAGAACAGTCAAACTGAAGCCGGCGCGCGGCGTTACACAATATTGTTAACCAAAAGCCGATTTCAGTTGACATGACATATTCCCAATTGAAAATATATTTTTTGCGTTTTGTAGGTGGTTCTTTTTAAACATTTATTTATTTTGGTTTACCATTGAAATATCGAAACTCAATTCATAGAACTTTTCACTTCGCCGAATTTCCAGTTCATGGACAGGCATATCCACGTGCAGCAGCTTTATTTTTTTGTGGTCACTAACGAATGCTTAAGATAACCTGAAAACTATAAAGTTTCAGCAGAAATTAGGTTTCGATGAAATGAAATTCGGTGAAATGACACATTCGATGAAACGTTTGTCGATATTTCAAGGGGCTCCCATTTATTTTACATACATTGGTACCATTCAATGGCACGAAAATAAAAATAAAAACCTTTAAGTACCTATCTTAGATTATAACGAGGGTATAGGTACTTGGTACAAATAAGACGTAGAATCCTTGGTGCTTGAGTCAGACTAGCAGCATTTGACTGTCTTTTAGCCGACTGCTGGAGGAGGAGAGTTATGTGTTTATCAGCCTATATTTATGTATATATATATACTCGCAGGACCGATGGCCGATGGGGTCAGAAGGTTCTGGAGTGGCGTCCGCGGACCGGAAGACGAGCTGTAGGTAGGCCTCCAACAAGATGGAGTGACGACCTTGATATTATTAATAATATTAAATTCTAATTTTAATAAGAGTCATCGTTATTATAATATAATTTAAACAATCGCGCATTGGAATTGGTACAATGTCAAACAAAATTATCAAACACTATTCTTTATTTTATCTTTACTAACATAATAGAAAGAGGGCTTAACGCAGAGCCAAAGTTGCTGAAGTTCGAAACATTGATATTATAATTTGTAGTATTAATAAGCAAAAAATATACTTAAATCTACCAAATAAATCTTAAATGGCTGAAATGGGGTCAAAAGTTCGTGTGACACTAGAGTTTTTTTTAAATTTAGTTATGAACGATACATACCATAGCTTACTTACAGCCATAGTATAAGTTAAAATAATTGTGAAACGGAGATATATTTATTTATTATTAACATTGACGACGCGTTGGCCCAGTTGGTAGTGACCCCGCCTACGAAGCTAGCGGTCCTGGGTTCAAATCCCGGTAAGGGCAGATATTTGTGTGATTTTATTTTATTTTATTTGTATGGCATAGAGAAGGCAAACGAGCACCCAGGCCACCTGATGGTAAGTAGAAACTGTGACCCATAGACATTCGCACTCACAAGACTGCAAGCCTAAGACTACAAATGCGTTGCCAACCCTGAGGACTAAGATGGAATGCCTCTAAGCTAGTCATTACACCGGCTGTCTTATCCCCAAACCGGCACACAACAATGCGAACACTGCTGTTTGTCGGTAGGTTAATGGATAAGATGGTGGTAGCGATCCGGACGGACCCTACACAAGGTCCTACCACCCGCAAATATTTATGATGAGCGAGAATATTTGTTTCTGAGTCATGGATTTTTTCTGTGTATTTAAGTTTATATTTCTCTTTATAAGTATTTATATCGTTGTCTACTACCTATACAAGCCTAGAGCTTAGTTTGATACTAGGTCAATTGGTGTGACATTGTCCCCTGTTTTTTTTTTATAACTTAATTAATGGCCTTCACGCCTTGTTAGGACAATCACCATATATGTATTTAAGAAACAAGTCCGTGGATATCACACGCGAAGGCAAATGTTCGGTTAAAGAGTTATTGCCTGGTGCACTACATGAAGCGCATGTGGTTAGCTCCACGCGCTTTTATCAACTCCATACTAACATATACCTTTGTGCTGTTACTGGTTGCTGAAACGAAACACTGAGAGCAGGACAGACAAAAGAAGATATTTTTTTGGCTACAGAGCGTATATCTAAAAAAAAAGTTCATCCCAATTGCATATAAATGACTCGCTAGTTCAGTAACAGGCACAGTTATCTTGCTGAGCTCGCGGATTGATGTTCGTTATCGCGCGGTAGCTTTCACAACGAAACTAGAAAATGATCCTTAGGTGTACAGTTTTGTTCAATTGCATTCTGCTTATAGGTAAGTAAATCTTCGTTTTGTTTACTTTCATTTGCATTTAAGAGCACAACTCTGAATATGCCTTTTTTTTTCAACTAGGTTAATTGATTGATTTTAATAGTAGATTGTTCAACAAGGGACTAAAGAAAGCCATTATGCCACGAGTTAAGCGAGGATGGATGATGGTTGAGTATCATATGGCTTTTTAGTCGCGAATTAAACACTACATTTTTCACGTCGATTGCTAGTAATAATAGAAGATTATTTATCAAGGGACACGAGATATTCAGCCATCCGAGAAAATAATTGTGGCATTTTAAGTCAGGAGTCAATTCTATTGCGAGGACATACATTTTTAATAGGTTTAACATAGTCTATATAGAACTAACTCATACATACATTCATACAAAATAACTCATCTGGCTGTTTGTAGTTTCCCAAGACTTTTATAGTAGAAACTATTTAAAATCACGATTTCCACGGGAGAACTTATCTATGATGAATGGCATTGTTATTTTTTGTTAAGCCCAACCGCTAATTACCTTTACAGAATGAAATGCATTAATGACAAAAGATGAAATATGAATTACAACTTTACCGTATTCAGAATAAGGTTCAAATTTGAATAGGACACACTTCACATACAACCTTATAGAAATTATATTAGTGGTCCTTATTATATGTCATTATCAAAATGTTCCATGTGAAGTGTATGCTTTTCCAATTTGAACGTCATTCTCAATACAGTGTAACCTTTTGTTATTATTTTAATGCATCTCATTTTGTACAGGTAATTGACGGTTGGGTTTAACAAAAGATAACAATGCCATTCATCGCACATAAGTTGTTAAATAGAAATCGTTATTTTTATTTATAAGGAAATTAAAAAGTATGGGTACAAACATACACTTATAATTCACCACCCTATATTTTATTCTAATCCTCTATCGTACCGGATAGAAGCATTGCTATGTTCCGGTGTGGGTATATAATGAGACACCTTAGGCCCCTAGCTAATATACATTAACTAGCGATCCTATTCGTTTCATTTTTAAACGAATCGCGTAACTCGTAGATGACGTGATACGAAAAATCACGTGATCTCCTTGTGACTCGATTGGTTTAAAACCTAAACGAATAGAAACGCCTAAGGCCTCTGGTGAAATTATTAGCATAGAGAAATTCCATTCTAGTCCTCAAGGTTCCAGACAGTCCTGGGTTTGCTGTCTTAAGATTCAAGTTAAATGGTTCTCAGATCCCACTTACCAAATGGTGCCCTGTGTGTTGTGCCATCTCTATGCAAAATAATCGCATTTGTAACATTAGTATGACGACACGCTGGCCTAGTTGGTAGTGACCCTGCCTACGAAGCTAGCGGTCCTGGGTTCAAATCCCGGTAAGTGCAGATGTTTGTGTGATGAGCGCGAATATTTGTTCCTGAGTCATGGATGTTTTCTATGTATTTAAGTATATATTTCTCTATGTAAGTATTTATATCGTTGTCTAGTACCCAAAGTACAAGCCTAGAGCTTAGTTTGGGACTAGGTCAATTGGTGTGACATAATTATTATTATTCTGTACAGTTTTTCTTTAAATTAGGGTTCAGTGAGAGTGTCAATTTGCCGGGGTACGAGTTCGTCGAAGGCGTAGGCTGGTTGCGCCTGCACCCCGTGCCTTCAACCTGGCAGGAAGCGAGGCTCCGCTGTGGCTTGGAAGGTATCGTTACGAATAACTATAAATACACCAGATATAATCTTAATCCATAACCATCCATCTGTTTCGGACCTATAATGCCACAGACAGACAGATATACACAAAAACACTAACTAAAACTTAAATTAAATGCAGTTTATAAGAAGTAAGTATGAAGAAGAGATACAACAACAGACTATCTATTACCCACTTTGTATAATTTTCATTTGATATAACATTAAGTTAGTATAATGAATATTAATGAACGAAAAGCACAACGATAAAATTATTGATATTACAACATTTGGACATAAAATATGTTTATGTAAAGATTTATTGACATAATAATAATCAAATCTCACTCCAAAGAATTACGCTGGAACAATGTAATTAGGTTCCGGTGCTTTGCCGAACGCTGCCGCGTCACGCTCGCTCAGCTCGCACGCTGTTATGGTCACAATTCTTACCTAACCTAATGGGGCGGCGGTAGTGACCTAAAATAGGCTATCATAGTCCAAAGCATTTATGCTAGATCCAGTTTGTATTATTTCTTATGTTGTTATAAGTTATAAGAAATAAAATTAGTCCAAATAAATTATACCATACGATCATTGTATTTATATCTAACGTTTGTTATATGTTATGTATGAGACGCATACGGTTATGAGTCCGTCTCTTACACTGATCACTTATCATTCGACGGTAATACTGAAAAACCGAGTAACGAACAAAATCAGTGATGTGCAAAATACACCTTAGCAAGGAAAGGAATCCAGTAAGGTAATTTTTGCAACCGCTGAACTGTCCGGTATTATAGTTGAACAGTGTATCTAAGAATGTTATTATTGATTGACCATATCGTTCGATTAGGAGATGTCTTGGCGACAACTACAGCAGCCGCCAGCATTAATCATATGAAGACCACAATGCAAATCCACGGAAACATACCAAGCGTGTTTGTTGATCTCCACATCACCTTCCCCCATGGAATTTTGATAAGCATTGATGGTAAGGGCTTATTTCCTTTTTTTTTCAAAGTGAAGGCAAATGTGCACACAGGCCACCTGATGGTAAGTGGAAACTGTGACCCATAGACATTCGCGTTCACAACACTGCAAGCCTAAGACTGAAAATGCGTTGCCAACCTTGGGGACTAAGTTGGATTGCCTCTATGCTAGTCATTACACCGGCTGTCTTATCCCCAAACCGGGACATAACAATGCGAACACTGCTGTTTGGCGGTAGGTTAATGGATAAGATGGTGGTAGCGATCCGGAAGGACCCTGCACAAGATCCTACCGCCCGCAAAAAATCGTTTATTTGGGTGTTTAACAATTTGCATTACTGCTAACATAGATACTTATTTCCATTTTGCATAAGTAATACCGTTTGCATAGTTTCGAATTTTTAACCGACTTCACAAAAAGGAGAGCTTCTCATTTTGTCTGGTTTTTTATTTTTATGTATGTTCCCCGACCTGTTTGAAAGAGTACTTTCTAGTTAGTCCCATTGTCAACACGTCATGATCTGATGATGGTATCTTGGAGAAATCAAGGGAACTCCTCAAATATTATAGGCACTCCAATAGTACCTTCGTGTGGGTACATTTACCTACTGTATAGATATGTCAAGATGGAGTGACGACCTCGTCAGGATCGCGGGACCGCGGTGGATGCGAAAAGCACAAGACCGGTCTGAGTGGAAAGCCTTGGGGGAGGCCTATGTCCACCAGTGGACGTCTTTCGACTGACATGATAATGATGATGATGATGATGATTTCCAAGAAAATAATTATTTCTTTGGAAGAAATAAATAAAAAAGCTCAGACGGACTCCCACATCCACTTTTAATAATTGTGACCTCACATATCGATATTCTTTACAGACGACGTTTTTTTACGGCTGTTTTTCAGGACTCGTGAACCTGCTTCTTTGTGCTGCAGCAGTAGAGTGCTTGAAATACGCCTGTTACGCCTTACGCGTTTTACCCTCACTTCAGTTATAAACAGATGCGGGCAAGCAAGTTATACAATATCCTAAATTTCTGAGAAAAACTGCTGTGGCATACAGAGAGACAGACAGACGGACACACAGACACCGAAGTCTCACCTTAAGTTTCCTTTTTACCCTAAAATCCTTCAACATCTTCCGAAAGCAATCCCAGCATTTTTCAGGGACGCTTCCTTTGGAAATAGACATGGAATGGGCTCAAGGGGAGCCTGATAACCGGGGGAACGACGAAGAATGCTTGATTCTGACCCACGAAGGCAAGTTAGCTGACAAAAACTGCGACAACGTGTATCCCTACTTCTGCTTAAAAGCTAACGAGACGGGAAAACTTAAATGCGTTACCAAAGAGCCAGGTTAGTAATTTTAAGGCTTGTATTTTCGTGTGGGTGCTGGGTTAGAATAGTATCACTTCTTGTCTTCCGGGGATGTCGTAAGAGGCAACCTGTCTGTAATACACTGGTTATCTTAGCCTAATTGTGTAATATGTGATTACAGAATTATCAACACGTTTTAAGAGTCGTTGGTAATTCTGTAGCTCTGCCTACCCCACTCTAGGAATTAAGGCGTAAGTTTATATGTATTATGTATGTATTAATATTAATATTAAAGAGACGATTTCACACAAATTAACCTAGTTCCAAAGTAAAATAAAGTAAATTGAGTAAGTAAAGTAGTCAAGGAATTAAATTTGTCACCCACCTTAGTTCCAAAGTCATACTGACATTCTACAGAAATAAGGTTGAGTTTCCTATTAATTACAGATGGCTTGGCATCTATAATGACAATGACATTTTCAAGCAGATTTTCTTTGAAATGGGTAGCAAATTAACTTCCGTGTACCTACTATTGATACTAGATACCGGTAAAAAACGGTTCGTTCAGTAACTAGGCCGCACGGGCACTTTGTCACGTCAAAAGTCTACCAGCGCTTCACAAACAGAAACTGCAGAGAAGAAACGCCGCAAGAAATTCAGTACAATAGTCAGTGACATACAAATGGACAGACAGGCTATGAAGTATCTCATAAGGGCTCCTTTTTCTCTTTTCTGGTACGAAACCCTATAAATCAAAATATTTTTACTTGGCTATGAAATATTATATGCGGTAATACTACGGCCGCTTGCCACTCTGCCATATTTTTACAGCAGTCATAATCTAGTCGTCTGCTACTCCGCGACATTTGACACCATATTACTCGTATGGCTGCTTGCTACTCAAAGGGTTATGAACTGGCATATAAAAGCCCCTAAGCATTAAATAAGTTATCTACCTTAGTATGACTTGAGAGGATTTAACTTGGATCAGTACTTTTTATCGGAGGAAAAATGAGTCTTCGTAGTAATGTCATCTTCACGTCCATAGGATACAAAGCGGAGAAAAGCACGGGGAGCTGTTACAAGTTTCACAGCCACCCTCAAAATTGGCGCCGAGCGTATATGACCTGCGTCTCGGAGCGAGCGAACCTAGCTGTCATCAACAGCGATATTGAAGCTCTATTTCTTCAAGAACTCTTCTCACAGCACCAACCAAAGCTATACTATAAGAAGGTGAAGCATTCTGAGTATGCTCATATCGGCGTCTGGGATTGGAATGAAAGTAATCAATGGGTCACTATTTTCGGTGAGATTATATTTTTCTCAGCAATTAGGTAGAAGACAACACCTGCGGGCCTAGGGTGGTGGAACCAGTAACGGACCAGAACCAGTGATGGGCACTTGATTCTTAATTTGCAGAAGATAAGGGTTATTCATTTGTTTTGCAAGGATCAATTGTATGACCCTAAGATCGTTGAATTAAAGGTGCAACAGGTAACTGCAACTGGTGCTATCACCCTAGTATGGTAGCATTTATCGCGTGACGAAATCTGGAAAAAAACATCTGTCACTTTCTGACACGTAGATAAGTACGACGGTGACGGATGCTTGCGGAGGCCCAGGGCCCGTATTATGGTTATTATTGGTGGATCAATCCTCCGTTACTCTCGCACTTGCTGGTCAGACAGTGACAAGTGTTTTATCCACGTTTATCCACATTGATAAACATCGCCATTATACGCAGAAGACCTAGCCAAGAAACAATTTTTCTGTTTTCTACTGACTCGAAATGCATGGAGTGGTTAAAGATGAAGACTAATCGATTTACGAGTACACATAATAAATGTCTAAGGATGAAAAGTATTCCTTTATTATTTCGATATTTAAAAATATACGCAGTATAGTGAACGAATTTAATAAAATGAATATATGTCGAAGTGACGTAATGGTGAGACTTCTTAGAATTGAATTAAAACGTTACTTTGACATAGTTTCATAGAAGCCTATGCCGTATTAAATTGGTCGATTGCGAAGTATCTAACAATCTAATGATATTACGATATTTTTAATGAGTATTTTAATCATTGCTTTAAAATTCATTTTAAATTTTAGGTGACACTTTGGTTGAAGCTGGGTACAACAGTTGGGTTCAGAAGCAGTATGACCATACCGATAAAGAGAAGTGCGGGTCCATGTCCCGCGATGCTAAGCTGAATGACGTCTCCTGCATGTTAGAACTTGTCTTCATCTGCGAGTCTTTCGCCAACAGAATATAATTTAATATTTAAATACGTTATTCGCGCCAAAAAACAAGACTAAGAGTGTGAGGCTGAAGCCATAGCTGATTTACATTGGCCCAGCTAATGCATGCCAGTGCCAGTAGATGATATACATCGCGTCGATTTACATTTCGTCGTTACAATAACTCCCGCCTTAAACGCGAAAACCAACTCGTCAATGTACATCGCTCGGCTCGGTTTTTCTGCACCAACGTCAATCAGAATCAAAATGTAATATCAAATTACCAATCAACGCGTCAACATCAACACATTTTTATCTCTTTCTAATAACAGCGCAAGGATTTAGTTCGCTGTGGATAGCCGCCTCTGTATGTACAGTAGACTTCATAAATATGTATACATTTTAGTACCTTGTCACATTAATCGCTGGGACAATTCATGTATGGCAGTTTAAACATGACATCAAATACTTAGACGAGGTACTAAAGTGTACATAATTATGAACTCGACTGTACCATCAGGTATATATCTATAGAAGTACTGCATCAGCAGCAGCCGCTTTTGAATACTGGCTGCTTTACATTGACGAGTCGGTTTTCACGTTTGAGGCGAGAGCTATTGTAACGACGCGATGTAGGTACTTCTGCTGGACCAATGTAAAACAACCATTTTTTTTTTATGAGCGTTAAGTATTTAATTGCTCTCAAATATATTGTGTTTTACTAATTATTGTATTTAACAGGAATGAAGGCGTGAGTTTATGTATGTATGTTAGTAGATATTTTGAATACTTGCAGTGTAATAACCAGAGGGCGGAATAGCTCATGGCAAAAATCAAACGTGAATAGAGTTGGAACGTTGAATTTTATCGACATTTTCAGGTATCGATAAGTTCAGTCACCATTTACATTTCTGACTTTAACATTAACCTCTTTGATTAGCTATTTGACCATTTGACCTCTTTGGTTAGATTAAAAGTAAATTGCATGGCAGTTAACTGTCATTTCTGCCACTAGTCTATTTGCAACTAATTCACGTTTGTCCACGTATAAATGGATTTACAATGCAAAACAGAACCAGTATGCAGGCTGATCACATGTAAAAAATATGACTGTCATGTATTATTACAGAGAAGACGAGGAAAACGTCATTAGCGCAGACTTGGATTACTATACGGTTTTATGCGATGAAAATTAGTTCACAGCTGATTTGAATCCTTAGGTTGTATTATTAAAACTTAGGTAGTTTTAATAATGCAGTACTAGGATAATTAGTTTTTAAAATTATTGCTTTATATTGTCTTTTATTGAAATGTTATTCGTAATGTTCATATGAAGTCTATTATTGTTTGCTTATGGATTTAAGGTTTAGTTTTTTTAAGAAATAAAGATACGCTAGGTGAATATGATATCAGTTTATTCGATAGTCGATAAAATTCAACGTTCCAACTCTATTGACATTTGATTTTTGCCATGAGCAATTCCGCCCTCTGGTAATAACCTTTTTTCGTATTTTTATTTTTTTATTACACAGTCGTGGTATAATTATGTCTTTCATTTATATTCTTTCATCCCGTTTAATTATTTCACGAGATAAACAATTATGTGTCAATGCATTAATAGTTCTTCTCCTTCTTTGCCCCGCGGCGACTTCAACAGCTACTACCGCGGGGATATGGCGTTTCCACAATTAAGTGATTTCGCCAGTGTCAAGTATATATAAGTATAAATCAATATAGCAATAAAACACAATCCAATCTTCTCCAGGAAGATTGGGGGCAACGTTGTACGGTGATATGTAGGACAGAGGTCAAGATAGTTTTAACCTCTGCACCACTGCGAGTCCACTTGAAACGAGAAGTAAGATGCCAGATACACGAAATAAGTCCAAGTCTTCTATTACTGTGCAACACAAAGGCATAAAAAACACAAATCACTATCAGAAAAGAACTTTGAACACCTAAATACACAAAAATGCAAAACTCAAACAAATTACACATCCGCCATATTTTAACGTTGCAAACGGCCCCCCTTTAATAGTTTTAGTTAAAAATATGGGGGGCCGATTATGAGCATACTCAGTATGCTTCACCTTCTTATAGTATAGCTTTGGTTGGTGCTGTGAGAAGAGTTCTTGAAGGAATAGAGCTTCAACATCGCTGTTGATGACAGCTAGGTTCGCTCGCTCCGAGACGCAGGTCATAGACGCTCGGCGCAAGTTTTGAGTGGCTGTGAAACTTGTAACAGCTCCCCGTGCTTTTCTCCGCTTTGTATCCTATGGACGTGAAGGTGACTTTACTAAGAAGACTCATTTTTCCTCCGATAAAAAGTACTGATCCAAGTTAAATCCTCTCAAGTCATACTAAGGTAGATAACTTATTTAATGCTTAGGGCTTTTATATGCGAATTCATAACCCTTTAAGTAGCAAGCAGCCATACGAGTAATATGGTCAAATGTCGCGGAGTCGCAGACGACTGGATTATGACTGCAGTAAAAATATGGCAGAGTGGCAAACGGCCGTAGTATTACCGCATATAATATTTCATAGCCAAGTAAAAATATTTTGATTTATAGGGTTTCGTACCAGAAAAGAGAAAAAGGAGCCCTTATGAGGTACTTCAGAGCCTGTCTGTCCATCTGTATGTCACTGACTATTGTAATGAGTTTCTTGCGGCGTTTCTTCTGTGCAGTGTCTGTCTGTGAAGCGCTGGTAGACTTTTGTGTGTCAAAGTGCCCGTGCGGCCTAGTTTGTTTGTCGAAAAAATCGGATGTGGACAATTTTGATATACATGTCATCCGAAGGTATATATACAATTTTCACACTGTACACAAAACACTACCAACTATTAAAAAAATACACAAAGTTTTAAAGGGGTCGATAGATTTTCCTGGAAATGTCACTTCTTTATTACTTCTGGTACATAAAATGGGATTTCGGTGGAAGATTCAGAACATTCGGTTCAAAAGATTTATAGTATTTACAAAAATGACAAGAATATAAAGACTAAAAACGGCCTATTGTTTATACTGATGAGATTGAGATGCATAGCACTCATACTACGCCAAATGCTTGGTCTGACGACAGCAACAGCGGCGTTAGAGTCCCTATACCAAAAGGGCAAATACTTATAGCGGTTCATGCTTGTACAGAGGAAGACTTCGTAGAAAATGCTCTGCTAACATTCAAATCCAACCAGAAGTCCGGAGATTACCATAGTAAGATGAATGCTGCAAATTATCAAAAATGGGTGAAGGAATATTTTGTTACCAAATTTAAAACCCAGAAGCTTCCTTGTCGAGGATAACGCTCCTTATCACAACGTTCAGGTGGATCGAGCTCCAGTAGGAAACTCAAATAAAAAAGAAATGCTGGCCTGGTTAGATAAACATAAAATACCATACCCAAAAAGAAATACTAAAATAATTCTGTACAAAATAATAAAGAAACATAAAGACACAAAGAAAACTTACGAGTTAGATCAAATACTGCGAGACTACGGTCATTCTGTATTACGTCTTCTACCGTACCACCCAGAATTCAACCCAATTGAGATGTTGGGGGGGATAATAAAAGGTAAAGTAGGGACAAGGCAACTTTTAATATGAACGACGTTCAAAAACTATTCATCGACGAAGTTCATGGCGTGAAAAAAGAAACTTTTCAAGATATTTGGAGAAAGGCCCGAGATGTTCGTATGAATCTGTGGAACACTAGTTAGACGACCTTACTGCTGGTTTCATTATTAATGTAAGTGACAGCGAGGACGAAGAATCTTCAACATCTAGTTCAAGTGATGCAGACTCGGATTAGCAATTTTTAAAATAGATTTTAATTATGGTCAGGCTATGCATATGTATGTACTTAATATTCTATGAAATGTCGTAACAAGGAGGCAGTCGTCACTTTTTACTTTGTTTATGGCATCTATTTTATTTTTTCATATACATAATAGTATTTACGTAAAATAATCAAAACAAAGTATATATTTAAATAATTTATTTGGTTCAATGGAGCAAGAGGTGTGTATTGGGGATAGGTTGGTAAGAAGTGATCCACACTGCCCAGGGTCGAAGGTAGTGGAAAAACATGATTCAAGGCCTACACCAGTACACCCCGACAGAGGGTAATAGGATAAAGACGAAGAAGAAGAATAATTTCATTTGTTGTCTGAATATATACCGACCCTTTATATATCTATATATCAAGTACATAAACCAAAGCCGTAATGCATTTGTACAGATGAGGATAAAATATCTACATTAATGGTGTTGTTTTAATTTAAGTCTGATAGATCTATTTATAGATCTATTTTTTTTGTAGTTAACTGCACTTTTTTCTGCATATTGCGACTTAGGATTTTGTTACTGACTTCGGATTTAATGCTCTGGAGCAAATATTTAACAAGAACAACGCTTTCATATTTGAATGAAGCCACCTGTCAGTCAGACACCAAGTGAGATCGTAACATGTGAATCAATAAAAATATAAGTAAAAAAAATAATCAGAGAACAACTTACATAAAAAAGATAAAAAAAGATAAAAGATGTTTATTCAGTAAATAGGCCGCACGGGCACTTTTACAAGTCAAAAATCTACCAGCGCTTCGCAAGAGACCACTGCTGAGAAGAAACGCCGCAAAAAACTCAACAATCAGTCGTTTTTTTTTTAATACTACTTATGATATTATATAATTATAAAGCTTAACCTAGCATTATATAAAACAATGAATTTAACATAAAAAATAATATAAAAAATATTCAAGCATAGCTTGAGCAGGAAAATGTGTCAAAACTAAGAATTTTCATAGGGAGTAATAAGTAGTAGTAATAAAAATAATATTTATATAAAATATGTATATATATTAAAAAATATATATATACTTTCCTATGACAGTGCAAGACAACCACCACAGTTTCGATACATTCTCCTACAGAAACCGTGTCCCCTAGACAATATACAATATTTACATAAATCAACCGAATCCCAAATTAAGTTAGAGACTTGTGCTATGGGTATTAGCTGACGATAAATATACTTATATAGATAAATGTATGATAAATATACAAAAAATCATTTAACTCAAATAACAAATACTCGTGCTCATCACACAAACGTTTGCCCTGGCTGGGCAAACCCATCAATCCCAGGACCGCTGCTTAGAAGGCAACTCACGTTACCGCTAAGCCAAAACGTGTTGTCAAAGATTTATTATACAATTTATTCATGATCAAAGTAGACCTTCGTTTAGATATCTTCAGGGATCGTTGGCGTGGTGGGCACGGCAGTATACGTTAGGTGTCCGTGGCGTCCAAAGGTTTCATATTTTGGCGGGTAGGTTAGGTACACTAGATTCTCTTAGACACAATTATCATGATTACTTTTTACATCAACATGTGTTTAATAATTATGCGATGCACACATAACATAGACATTATCATTCACTCGTTCAATTAATTCATGCCAACTCTCGTGAATCGACCTGTATGTATGTAAACACTTTACTGTACAAAACAAAAACAATACAATGGAGATGAAAAAAAAAAACATGTACAAAGGCGAACTTATCCCTTTAAGAGATCTCTTCCAACTTAACCTTGCGAAATTGAGAAAAGTGACAGGTTGTGCATCGAGTAGGCAAGTGTACAACTTTATTTAGAAAAAACATAAATATAAACAAACAAAAAATTAATACATTCAAATATCTACATAAATAGATTTAGATATAAAATATATTTATAGATATACTTAAACTTACATAAACTAAATATAAAGTTATGTAGAGGAGATTTGATACAATATTTAGGAGCTAGGGTCAAGCCAGACCTTCTTCGATTTGTCTGCTGATTGTGACTGTCTAATGCCGGCCGGTAGCCGATTCCATAACCTGACAAAGTGCACCGAAAAGGATTTAGAATAAGACTTGGTTTTGTGAGATGGAAAAGCGAGAGTGAGATTGGCCTCTGAGCGCAGCCGGTTTTGGGATAGAATGGAGAACAAGGATTAAAAAGAGTGTTAAAAAGCAACGATAGGATGTGAACGTTATATTGCAAACGGGATCAAAGGAGAATTGCGCAGTACAGGAGTTTCTTGCGGTACTTCTTGCAGCACTGCAGTGGTCTCTTCTTGGGATACGCTAGTAGATATTTTACTGAATAAACATCCTTTATCTTTTACCTCCCGCACCAACCAGAAACAATCATATTACCCACAAATTATTATACTAAAACCTCGTGTATTGAATTTGTTTCTTACTGAACACAATGGTTGCATAAAGAAATTGATACAAAGTTAACATTAAAAAACAGCACAATTATAAAACGTCCATCAAAGATAGCCCTAAGGCTCTTGACAAGGTGGTAAACGATACCGTACTTCAACGATTTTCGAATCATAATACTAATTATAATATATCGAATTGACATAAATGCTTAACATTTTCGATACGGATGACCTTTGCAGAAAGCATTTTGTCTGGGGCCACTGGATCTCTATTCAACATTCAACGTCAATAAATTATGATCACGATGTTATAATGAGGTAAACCGAGTAAAGAAGAAGCCTTAGGTGACCGCATACAATTAAAAAATATAACGCAGACATCTAAAGCATAAATTAAAAAAAGGAAGGCGTCCAACCGGTTCATCTTCGATTTTCCTCGTGCTATCAATGTCTCTCTTGTTTCGGCCACCGAGCGCGCTGGACCGGCCACGCGTGGCATTGACTGAGTCCAACACTGATTCTTATAAGTTTTCTGCATCATTTTCTGTAATTCACTATTGTAAATGTACAATAAAACGGCCAGTTAGGTAGTCTAACGAGACATTTGCAAGTTTGATACTTATGTATAAATAACGCAACGAAACAGTCAAAGCACTCGTCGTCCTCTGGCAGATCGCGGGTTGATGTTGCTGTCGTCTCCACAGAGGAAAAGAAAGAAAGAAAGTTAAAAAGTGTATAGGTATAAAACGACTATAATATTTCGCCAATATGTTTGAAAGATGCCAAGTTTTGTGTATAGCTGTTCTGCTTATAGGTGAGTAAATTTTAAAATCTTATTTTTGTTTTTATCCGACCACGTATTTACAGTGTGGTCCAATTAAATAATTGTTTTTTATTGGATAGGGTATACTTTAAAATTGGCCCTATTTAAAGATAAAAGATAAAGATAAAGAGACATTTTATTCGCACCAATACAAAACCACATTACATGGATACAAAAAGATCATAGAGAAATTGTTGTGAAACGGTCCCAACTCAGCATTCACTAGCCGTAAAGTCAGCACTCGTCTTCCGTTGGAACCGCTTGGTGAAAAGAAAAATGTATACGATAAGATAGATTGTTAGCACGTATGCATTATTGTTAATAAAGAGTTCTAATATTAACTACTACATAAATTGCCTTTTAATCAAATACATATAACCAGCTTCTTTCACCTGTACCAACTCGATCGATCGATTTGGTAACACACTTATTTAGACTAGTGGGATTTCTCCAGGCTTAGGCGACGCCGCGTACTTACCGGACTACGAGTACGATCAGGACGTCGGCTGGCTGCGCCTGCACATCGTGCCGGCCACCTGGCCGGACGCGCGACTGCGCTGCCACCTTGAAGGTATCATATTTATGCGTTATACAGGGTGTTAAATTGAAATGGTCTATTTGGTAGGGTCATTTGCTACCTCTTTCGGCCCCCAAAGCACATTTTCTCCTAACGGATTTTTTTATGCATAAAAAATAAAATGTTGTAAGAGCTGCCACGTTTAAAATTGACTTAAAGGAAAAATATAGTAGTTAAGCCTTTTTTTTTTTTTTTTTTTGTTATTTGTAATGTTGTAGGGTTCTACCAAAGTTGGAATGACGTGCGAGTGATGGCCAGTATTTTTTATTGACCCTGTAGAGTGTGAAAAGTGTAAAAAATCAGTGGAAGGTCAATTTTGATTTACGATAAAAAAAAACTACAAAAAGATAACGTTCAAAAATTATTTTAAAAACATCTCTTGTCTATCCTCTTTCTAACCATGTGCAATAATGCCATAAAACTTTTACTACGGCCGTTATTTTGTCAACTTTATCCGATACATCCGATAGATCCGACATTAGACAAAATAATAATCGCAATGCAGGATAAAGGTTTTTATTTGTAAATAACACCGGCGAAGCAGGTTTTCAAGTTTGAACCTGTTGGCTAAATATGCCAGCATTTAAAGCGGTACTACACAAAAAATAAATTAAAAAAAAAGAACCTTGGAATAAATTTGTAAGAAACTCTCATATATCAATGTTGTAATTTTGAGCAATCTACTATTATGTTCGTAAGTTTAGTTCATGCGATAAAGGCTTCATTCTTGAATGAAGAATACGCCGATATATTTATAGAGTACGGAAGCGCTAATGGTGTTGCACGAGGGGCGCAAATAATCTACCAGGAACGATTTCCTAATAGACTATTGCCATCCCGACTCACCTTTCAAAACATTTACCGACGCTTACGAGAAACTGGAAATTTGAATGCCAGTGAACCTAGAGGGATTGTGGTGCGACTCAATGTTGAAATTGATGAGCGGATTTTAGCATCGTTTGAGGAAGACCTAACCGAATTAGAGATGTAGCTTTTATACTCGAAAGTTGACCTTCCACTAAATTTTTACACTTTTCACACCTATATAGTCAATAAAAAAATACTGGCTATCACTTGCACGTCATTCGGATTTTGGTAGAACCCTACAACATTACACATTACAATATAATAAAAATGGAGGCTTAACCTTTTCTTAAAATTCGATTTTAAACGTGGCTTCCTTTTGAACTAGTATTTTTTTATTGCATTTAAACATCAGTTGGGAGAAAATGTATTTTGGGGGCCTAAAGAGATAGCAAATCCACCAATCCGCCATTTTAATTTCGCAAACGAGTTTTTAATAGTTTCGGAGTACGCCTTATGTATTTGTTTTTGTTAACATATTTTTTAACTTATTATTACTATTGAAAAAGATTAAGTTCCTAATGTTACTGTCCTTATTATCCTTATCACCTAACATCTACTGATACAAATTTACATCGCGGTAACGAAGTTCCTCCAGTCAGTTGATATATATAACTTCCAACCTCATACCAATGGACTTCGGTCCCCAGGCATGACACCCGCCTGGAGAGAGATTTCTTTGTTGTCCTGTCTTTCTACATCTATGTTAGAGTTTGGGCCTGCATACTACGACGGGAAACAGTATTGTTATTGGCCTGTTATCTCATTATTAACGTTCTCTTATTTTCTTGACAATAATGACGGTCAATACCATCAAAATAATATTGTTTTTTTTTTATGGCAGGCCGCCTGATTTTAAGTTGAAACTGTGACCCATAGACATTCGCATTCCCAAGACTGCAAGCCTAAGACTGCAAATACATTACCCACCCTGAGGACTAAGATGGAATACCACCGGTACACCGGTCATTACACCGGTTGTCTTATCCCCAAACCGGAACACAACAATGCAAACACTGCTGTTTGGTGGTAGTTTAATGGATAAGATGGTGGTAGCGATGCTGACGGACCCTGCACAAGGTCCTACCACCCGCACGGTGTTTGTTACGGCCCTGTGCCGGTATTCCAGGCGGTAAAAATCATATCGTTTTTGATGATGATATTATCGAACCTGTTGCCACCGTTTTGATGGACCTTATTTACTTGACAGTAATGGTATAACTATTATAATACGGCGTAGTCAACTAGTATATCGTTTATACCGCCCAGAATTCCGGCGCAGGCTGGTGTGCTTGTTTCGTATCAGTTTTAAGCTTAAGTTTTAGTTTGAATTGAATGGTTCACTAATAATATCAATTTACCAGATGCTACCTTGGCTTCTCCAAGGACGAGCGCCATTGCTGAGGCAATGAGGACAACGATGCTTGCTTACAAACTGGCCGAGAGCTGCGTGTTCACTGATATGCACAAGTACAACACATACCCTAACGGAGATTTTACAACCATTGACGGTAAGAATAAAAGACAATGCTCATGAATTATGGGGAAAAAAAAAAGATACGACGTGGATTAAATGTGACTTATGTGACTAAATGTGTGAAATTGCTGATAACAATTTTAATTGGGATCGGTTTTTAATAGTATTACTGAAAGTAATACTAGTTTTTTCTTAATGTGGGCACTGTTGTGCATAAGCGTCTTGATTCCATAGGAGCCTTACAAGACGTTAGATGCATTAAATGAGATGTTAGTTGGATCACTAAAGATCTTGCTGTTGTTACTATCAGCTTTTGTTGATGTAACTAATAACAAAATCTCTTTTGGTCCATGAATTACGAAATGCTATGGGCCGCGTGGAAAATGGTAAAGTTCTGTATATTTCAGGGTTGTCCGTGTCAAATATCAGTCTGCAATGGGCTGTAGGGGAGCCCAATAACCTGGGCAACAACGAGGACTGCCTGGCGATGACCGGTGCGGGCGAGCTGGCTGACGTGAGCTGCGGCAGCGTGCACCCCTACTTCTGCATAAAATCTCACTCTAAGACATCTGAAAATAAATGCGACACCACAAGCAGAGGTGATTTTATATTGTTTTTATTAAACCTTCATGTAACTTGACCAGAAAAATAAAAACCCCCGCCATATTGCGGAAATTATATGAACTTTCATTTCTGTTGGTATTGAAACACAGATATGAAAATGAAGTATGAGAGGGCGAAGAGAAAGGACTTTCTAACGGAAGGGAGGTAATATTACCCTATTTGTGATGGATAGATCGAGTTCTATTCAAGTCTTCGCATTTATTAAATAGCTCTTTATGCTCGACAATGCGTCGAGACACGTAAAAAGAGCTCCGACCGGCTAGTAGAGGGGATGATTTTGTGCATGTTGTCTACTGACAAACCAATTAAAGATAAGAGTGTCTTACTGGAAACCAATAGCGTGGCAGCAAAGCGAAGCGGTAAACGCTCCCCCCGTCGCGCCCACCAATTTGGTCCGTGATTTGTTCACTGCGCAGATAGGTCGCTCAGGGCTCTTTTTACGCGTGTCGACTTGTACACACCGTGACGTTAATTATATGGACCTATAAGAGCAGCTGTTCCGTAAACTTGAGAGACTCAAAAACGTGTATTATAAATACATTTTTGGCGTGAATACTTATAATAATGCCTACCAGTTCCGTGCACATCTATACTGTTTAAACATTCCTTTTGCCAAAATGTTTACACAATGGTGTTAAAAAAACTTTAAGATATGAAAAATAAAAAAACTTTAAGAGAAGAGATTATGACTCGTGGACCCACTGCTATTATATCACATTCGTTTTCGTCAGAAATCACAGCAAAAGTAAGTAGGTTAGGTTCGTTAGGTAAGTTTAGATGCCCGAGACAAATCTCTCTGAAACTCTAGCTTTCCTGGATTGTTATGATTATGAAACTAACGTAACCTCTGGCTTTGTAGGTTAGGTAAACGTAACTGTTTAAACATTTTGAAAAGTTAATGGGTTCAGAGCAAAATGAATTTCAGACAAATGAAAATATCGGAAAACGAACAGCGGACAAAAGTTTCCGAAACATCAATAGGATTGGTTTTATTTGTGGTACTATACTGTGACATGTTTCAATTAAATAAATATAATTATTTTCTATCCTATTAATTCACCTTCAGAGTACCAGTTGGAGCCGAGCACGGGCAGCTGCTACAAGTTCCACCGCCGGGCACTCCAGTGGCGCCGCGCCGCCATGGTCTGCGCCGCGGAGCATGCGCACCTCGCTGTCATCAACAGCGACCTAGAATCCCAGGTCCTCAAGAATATCTTTGCCCAAAACCCCAGCGAAACCATTGAGGGGGCGGTATGGAAAGATTTTTCTCATCTCGGTTTCCTGGATTGGAATGGGCAAAGTCAGTGGTTGACAATTTTCGGTGAGTTATATTGTTACATTATTTAAAATGAAACAGTCTTATTCAAGAGTGGGTAGTTTTTATGGCATAAAATTATCTGACCGTATAAGTTATAACTTTTCCGTTCTGTTTTCTTTTTTAAGGAGAACGTATCATAATATATAAAGTTCAAAATAGATAATGGTTCATAATTTATAGTCTTTAAAATTTTTTAATTTTTTTTAATAAATGATATAATTTATTTGATAAAGAGCACATTATATTTAATTAAATTGTAAAAATAACTAATATTAAATAAGACTAAATCTATATATACACTAAAACATTAAATCTAAGAATGGCCCCTGCGGCATTGTACCAAAGATGCTGGCAGCATTTCCTCGTTGAATGGCTAAACTTATTCGTTGAGCGAGGAAACTGCCAGCTCTTCGGTCTCCAGTGACGTCTTTAAAATTGTATATGAACCATTAAGTATTTCGAATGTGTGTGTGTGTGTGCGTGTGTGCGTGTGTGTGTGTGGGCGTGTGTGCAGCCTTTAAATGGGTAAACCGATTTCGATGCGAATTTTTATATTTTGAATCAGATTTTTTAGCAAAGGTTCGTAGCTAGGCTTTATGAAAATTGGTTGCGCCGTTTATGGGATATCAGCTCTTAAAGAAGGGGTCACCATTATGTCGGTTGTTTTTATCTATGTAATAGTTATTTTTTGTTTATATGAAACAGGAGATAACATTTAATTTTATTCGCTTCTTATTCCCCGTAAACCTGCCTTATTTTTCGGTATAAATAAAAACATGTTCGCCTCCGGGAAATATTATTATTCATTATTTATTTTATTTATTCATTAATCACAAAAATACAGTACCTACGTAACTTATAAATAATGTTCCACAAATAAACAATCTCTGTTATTTGGTACGTTTTAACCGATCGACGCGTCGATCGGTTAAAACGTTGAAAATTGACAACGGGACAAACAAGCACACACACGCACATACATTTATAATATAATTAAGTATACGAATTACTTTGAATTGCTTGTTTATTTTTAAGGTGAGACCTTGGCAGAGGCTGGGTACGATAAGTGGGCAGCGGGCGAGCCCAGCCACCCTGGAGGCGAGAACTGCGGAACCATGACGCGCGAGGGTCTGCTCAACGACGGGAACTGCGCGGAGATCTTGCATCCCTTCATCTGCGAAACTACTCCCAAATAAGAACGTCTTGAGGCCCACAAGATAACGAAATTTTCCACTGAAATATGAACCTATTACGACTGTAACAAAGTCAAATTTCTAATTTAATTGTCAGTCTTAAATCAAGGGAAAATTATACCTTATCTCATTTGTAAGGGTTCCTCATTGCCATAGCCGTTAATATTTGTACGCTTGGCCTTACGATTTTAATGCAAAAATGTCTTTTTAGTTTTGAGTGCCTGTAAATGCAGTGACAGAGATAAATATTTCAATATGTGTTTTCTTCTGTTGCAATACTTAAATAAATGTGAGGTTGATGAATAAAATGTTTTTTACCGTTTCCTATTAATTAGGGTTCCGTACCTCAATAGGAAAAAACGGAACCTTTATAAAAAACGGATCACTTTGTCGTCCGTCTGTTTAGAAAATTTATCTCGGAAACGCGTGGAGGTGTCGAGCTGATACTTAAACCATATATTTCGCTCTACAGTTCCATAAAGCTGTAAAAAAATCAAACACCTAAATTAACGTAAAAAAAGATACGGCCGTTAATGCCGCAAAAAACGTGTATTTCGACACTCGAGGGAATCAAAATGTATCTATAGGGTATTTCCCGTTGACCTAGAACAATGAAATTTGGCAACACCGTCTTATACTACAAATTTTTTAAGTCACTAAAAAAAGGGGTCTTTATACAAAGAACGGCGGTCCAAATTTTAAATTAAGTTAACCGTGTCATGTGGGTGTCGTATTAAAGGATTTCAGTGGCACAAGCTTGATTTGGATTTATTTTTATGAAGTATAGTTTTCGATTTATGACAAAGAATGAAAAACTACTGGTACCAAGGTGGTAGGTAGGTACCTAATAATGTTGGTGTATGTAGCACTTACCTAACAGTTTGCAATGCGATGCGAACCTGCTTATTTTATTTAAAATTTTGTAATTAAACATAACGGATCTGAGACGTGGGCGCTAATAATGGGCCTCATAAGGAAGCTCAAAGTCACTCAGAGGGCTATGGAGAGGGCTATGCTCGGGGTTTCTCTGCGTGATAGAATCAGAAATGATGATATTCGCAGTAGAACTAAGGTTACCGATATAGCCCGAAGAATAGCTAAACTACAGTAGCAGTGGGCGAGGCCCATTGCTCGCAGGACTGATGGCCGATGGGGTCAGAAGGTTCTGGAGTGGCGTCCGCGGACCGGGAGACGAGCTGTAGGTAGACCTCCAACAAGATGGAGTGACGACCTTGTAAGTATCGTGGGAGCGCGGTGGATGCGAAAAGCACAAGACCGGTCTGAGTGGAGAGCCTTGGGGGAGGAATATGTCCAGCAGTGGACGTCTTTCGGCTGACATTATGAATTAAACATAATCCTAAATAAGTACCTACTTGTACTTAATTGTCTAACCGTAGTACACATTAATTAGGAAGTTTAATGCAAGTTAATGCTTATGTCCCATTTCCGTCCCATAAAAAAAAACATGATAATTACTTTTGAAATTTTAATACACCCCGGAGAAATTTTATTAACGTTGCATGGTTGTCCCTAATGCGTGAAAAATTGCGTTGTTTGGCGATGAAAAACGGCTGAGCGTTGAGGATTGAACTGTAGGTATTTGTAGTATAAACCGATACATAAATTAAATAAGTATGCCTATAAAAAACATCCAATACACAACTGGACTTAATGGGTACCTAGAGGACAAATTACCCTTATCTGGAGATTATTTATTGTTTGAAATACACTTCGCATAACATGTATCGCACAAACACGTTAAGTCGAATTATCATATCGCACGACGCATACTTGGTATACGTATACTTGTATAGAAGTATGCTGTGTTGGATTATTATGTTACATACAATTATTATAAATGAAATTCGGAAAAGTAATCTTCTGTTAAATAAATATGCAGCAGTGATGGCTTTGCGGCCATTATGCGCAAAAGGGTTCCATCCGTCGTGCGGAGGATTCGGGTCAGCCCAAACACCATACTCTGCACCATTGCCTACCGATTCCAGGGTCTTTGCCAGGAGCACTGGAATAATATGCACTGCTTGTGTTAGAATGGACATGTGCTTTTATTATTTATTAATTTCTGTACTAACATTAATGTAACTAATGTTAGTAAGTACAGTAAATTGCCTCTGAAATAAATAGTTTTAATTTGAATGGTATATACTTGGTATACTTATTTGGAAAACATTAAATCACCGAAAAATTATGTTTTCAGTAGGCCGGTCGCCAGCATGATTGCAAAAAATCCTGAACATACATATTATTTTAAGAGGAAAATTTCATTATGTTTTGTTTCTATCGTGAAAAAGATTATTCATACAAACGTCGGTATGATTATTATTGCAAACCCTAACATGTTAAAGACAATATGCCTTTACCTAGTAGAATAAACAGAATAGTTGAATGATAAATGTGAGATTTGCTCGATGCTCTGTTAGCGTTAAGATAACGCTATTCAAGGCTGATTGTACATCCTTTTACTCGAGCGGTCACCTTTTACACGAAGCAAGCCTATAACGCCCTGCGCGTACAATATAACAATGCCTCTAGAACGGCGTTGGGGCTGCTGCGGCGCTGCAGCGCGTCTGCGATGCTCGCCGCGCCCTTCAACGCATCCGTAGCAGCCACAACAGCATTCTGAACATGATTGCTGAACGGCCTGACTGCTTCAAGGTGCGACACTGGGTAGGTAACAGGAGTAGAATAATATATTTGGTAATTTAATATAATTACTAATATATAATGAGATTTGATGTTACTAACAACATATGGAATTTAATTTCTGAAATAAATTTGAAAATAGAATCATGTAATTGGGATTGATCGCAACGGAACCAACGCATGGTCCAACATGCTCTTAGTCATGTCACCCACTAACAGCTTCCTACTCAGGGCTCTGTAATAACAATATATTCTATTCAGCCGTGTTTTAAATAACAATACCTACATATTTAATAATCGTGTCTTCAAATGAATATATATGACACAAACTATATTGTAGGACATTGTTTTATTACATACAAGTATGAACACTCACATGTTAAATTACTGAAAGGTAAATCGACCCCAACAGGAAAAATATATGGAGTACGCAGAAATTTAAACTTTGTAGCTTCTTATAAGATTCTGATTTATGCGCATAAGCGTATTAATTCCATACGAGCCTAACAACAAGTTAGGCACATCTGAGATTTTAGTTGAATCACTAAAGAACGTGCTGTTGATACTATTAGTTTTGAAAAGTAATCACAGCGATTTTATTAAAAAGAAAATTGTATTTCACTGGCTCTCTTTTTTGGAGTCTAGCAGGAAACTAACTATTCACGTACGAAGTACTTTAGTTTCATATAAATAACGCGCAAGTTCCATAACAGAGCAGTCCTCTTGAAGAGCTCGCGGATTGAAGTTCACTCAAAGTACACTGAATGTACAGCTCGCTGCCCGCGGAAGTTCACATTGAACCCGCAAAATGCCTCAAACATGTCTAGTCTTGCACATTTGCATTATTCTGCTTACAGGTTAGTAAATGGTTTTTTCTCAAACATGCTATGTAATGTCGGCGTTATGTTAGTTATTTTAGGCTTCAAAGTGCCACGTTTCCGACGGAACAACTCGAGAGAACTGTAAAGGAATTTCATACAAAATTGAAGGCCTAGGCCGGGAAGTCTTTTTTTTTAAATTTTAATTTGGTCATGTGTGTTTATGAAAAGGCTAAATAGCTGTTTTTTTTTTAATTTACTAATCCGTGCATCCAGCAAAGCGTTTGCATGTTTATTTGAAGTACCAGGAGCGCAGAGGTAATTAGGAGGTTAGCACGATGCGGCGAGCCACGCGCGCGCCACCAGCGGGCCGGCGGGCGGGCGTACTGAGCACTGTAGGTTACTTTTAATGTTTATGCACTCCTAGTACCTATTTGACATTGTAATTTTTGTTTTATAGTACATTGTGCATCAAGGGTAGTATGAAGGGAATTACTAACGAGAGTGTTAGAAGCCCGACGCCGAAGGCGGAGGGCTTTTAATGACTCGAGTTAGTAATCCCCTTACTGCCTGTGATACACACAATGGTTTTCATCACATTTGCGAGGAAAAACACTTTAACTCTGCAAAATATAAAGAAATAACTTTTGACGAACGGGAACGTAAATGGAAACGATATTTTTTTTGTGACCTCTACCACAGATAATAACTGCGTTTAGTTTCCACCTGGATTCGAGCCAGATTTAGCCAATTTGATAAAAATGTATAATTACTAAAATTAATGATAAATGTTGATATAAACTTGAAATAGGTAAAAAAATAATGAAGTTTAATGAAGCGTATAGGTTTTGTGTAATGTAAGTTAGTCTATAGCTAATTTTGAAAGATGAAATTAGAAACCGATTTAATTTTTGGCTGAAAATTAAACCTCCTTAGTCAGAAATGATGTACGAAAGAGTTGCAAATTTTAAAAAGAAAGTCATTACTCCCTAGGGATGACAAACTTGCCATAATTCCCGCGGGAACAATTTAGGCCATTGTCCTTCTGTATACAGGCATGGAATAACACCATTTACGAGCAAGTGTGATGAAAATTATTTTAATAAATTATGTTTGAGAAAAGCATTATACATACTTCGGCGGGAAATATGGGGTTGCCCGCCTCAGACCTATATCCGGCCTTGCTTCGCTCGGCCGTCTATATAACTTCGGCCGGCAACCCCTTTTGTCCCGGCCTCTGTAGTAATGTACTATTACTAGGACATTGTACGGTCACGAGCATTAATTTGGGACCCTTTTAAAGAAAAATATGCTTGAAGTCGTCAATGTCATTAGAGATGTCAAGTCATTTGTAACTTTAATGAAACTCAACCTTATTGTTGTAGAATGGCAGATTTACTTTGGACCTAAGGTGGGTACCAAATTTAATCTCGTAACTGTACCCATAGGGTGCCAAACGCGACCCTATTTGTTGTACGTCCGTCCGTTCTAACTTTAAACAGTAATCTTTTGGACCGTAACAGATAGTCTTTTGTTTTAAAAGTCTGACGGTATATAATTGGGAGAGACCAAAAAAAAGAACTCACGGTTTGTACACTCTGAATCGAGAGAATAGGTAATTTTAAGAGACCAATTTCATTAATTTTGTGTTGACCCAGTAGTTTTGTTTAATGTCTTTATTTATTTAGCAGCATTTTATGGATGACATTATTATTTTAAATTTGGGTTGGCATTTTCTAATAAATTACAACAATTAAGTTGTATCTAATGATAAAAAATGAATGTAATACAACATACTATTTCAAGCGGTTTACGCCTAACCCGTAAGATACACCTAGGAGGGCTTCAAGCCGAAAACGAAAGTCAAACAAAGGTTAAAAGTACTTTTGTCGAAATATCCGAAATCCGTATCTTAGGCTTTAAGACCCGCTTTAGTTCATAAATGAGTTTCATGTAACACCTTTACATAAAGCAGATATTATAAACTAAAACTTTTCTCTTTAATCACTGAATCTATTATGAAAGCATTCAAAACAGTCGCGTAATTTAACAGATCTAAGCCTACATAATATAGGGACAGACGGCGGCAAGCGATTGCGGTTTATGCTGTGTAATAGTACATAGTTTATGTGACTGTTTATAATGAAGGGAATTAAACACGAGTGTGGGTTTATGAAACAAGCCGAAGGCCAGTTTCATAATAACATCACACAAGTGTTTTAATGCCTGTTATGTACAGTTACATACACTACTTTATTTACCCACATATCATAAGCCTCCATGATGCATCGCGGCGTTGTTCAGGGCCACAAACAGTATTTATTTTATGACGTTTGTTGCTTTGTCACAGGTATCAGGAGGCGTCGCCGAAATATCTATATCATCTTGATCGCTCATTTTATGGTTTAAATTCAACAAATCGAACAATTTAATACAACAAAAAATTTTTTTTAGCTTCGGCCTATATTCCCACCTATAAATAACGTATCGTCTTTGACCTATTATGGTATTGTTTTAACGTCAGCTGCCATTACTGTCAAAGTAAAAAAGAGCTATCAAAACGGTAACAATACGATAACAGCTCAAACACCACATTGATGTATCTGGTTTTTTTTCACCATTTGAAAGGTAGGTACGTATATTATTCAGGATGGACATAGGTGATTTTTAACCCCCAACGCAAAAAGAAGTTTGTATAAAAAAAAGAGTAATTCAAATTACATGTAATTGCAATTAAAAGTTACTAAGCTATTTTAATTACATGTAATTCAATTGCAAAAGTAATTAATTCCACCCAACACTGACAGTTGGGTTATCAATGAATAGGTATTTAAAAGTCATCTATAGTTTTCTTAAATCATTCTTAATTTTGAACCACCTTTCAGGATTTATAACTAGGGTTAGGATTTTGGTGGCATTTCGTGGTTCTAGAATCCATGGAGTCGATATTTCCTAATTATTATAATACATAACATAACACATTGATTTTGACCTTCGGTATTATCATGTTCAAAAATGAACTTAATACATATTTAGTTCGGTTATTTCATAGCTATTAATATTTGCTTGTTTGTAACGCTTTCACATCAGAGATATCCTCAATACCAAAATTAATTTAAATTGGTGCGGCCGAATAACGAATAAATGAATTTTGAAATATTAAAATACTGAAGGTCAAAATCAAAGTGTTATGTATTATAATAATTAGGAAATAGCGACTCCATGGATGCTGGAACCACGATTTGCCACCTAAAGTCCTAACTCTATTTATAACGGTTAAAGTTTGTTTAGAATCAACAGTCCGCTTGTTATAATTACAACTCCCCCCCACCCCGCCCACTGTGCATTTGAAGCAAAGCAAGTACTCTTTACTATCTTAACTATGACTTTTATATTTTCTTCCTAGGATTCGGCGCGGGCAGTTTTTTGCCAGATTTCGAGAAGATAGACAATTTCGGCTGGGTGCGCGTGCACAAGTTACCGGCGACCTGGGCGGACGCGCGCCTGCGCTGCAACATGGAAGGTATCGCAAAGAAGGGGGGTATTTGTGTGTGTGTGGGGGGGGGGGGGGGGGATAAGAAGGCAATTCTTACACATGGCACAACCATGACAACTATGAAGTTGGACGATGTTGACAGGCGTAAAACAATGCTGTTATTAGGTACTTTTCTTTTTTTTTTTTTTTTTTTTATTTATAAAGTTTTGTAAGTAGGCCCTGTAGGCACTTTTACAAGTCTGAGTCTACCAGCGCTTCCAAAGAGACCACTGTTGAGAAGAAGCGCCGCAAGAAACTCAACAGTAAGCCTTTTTTTTAAATAAATCTCTTATTACAATACTAAACTTAAGCTACACAATTTAAATGTCACAGGGATGTACAGGTCCCAGTAGTAATAATAATGAAATATATCCAAATGTCGGATTAAATTAAATAATACAATTTCGGAGATGTAAACAGTCTCCAAATGTCAAATTTAAATTAAGAATTAAATATAATTTAAAAAAAAAACACAAAACAAGGGAGATGTAGAAAGTCTCCACGGTCAATTTTGGAGCTGTAAAGAGTCTCCAGATGTCAAATTAAAATTAAATACAATTATAAAAATAAAAAAAAACACAAAAAATAAAATAAGGGAGATGTAGAAAGTCTCCACGGTCAATTTTGGAGATGTAAAGTCTCCAGATGTCATATTAAAATAATAGGTAATCGTACAGGGAGATGTATATAGTCTCCACGGTCATTAATAATAAAATTGTATAGCAAAAAAATAATAATATAATAATAATCAGTCCCAAGCATTGTCATCATTCATATAATCTTTAATACTATAATAAGCTTTAGAAATTAGTTTACGTTTAACGTAACTCTTAAATTTATTTACTGATAAATGAGTAACACTACTTGGGAGCTTATTATAGAACCTTATACAATTACCCATGAAAGAGTTTTTTATTTTGTGAAGCCGTGTAAAGGGCACTGCGAGCTTATGTTTATTTCTGGTATTAACATTATGTATGTCACAGTTCTTTCTAAAATTATTGATGTTCTTATGAACATGCATAATGTTTTCATAAATATATTGACTGTATACGGTTAATATATTCGTTTCTTTGAACTTATCTCTAAGCGAGTCTCTATGACCCATCTTGTAAACAGCACGAATAGCCCTCTTCTGCAGAACAAAGATGCTGTTTACGTCAGCACCACTACCCCATAGTAAAATACCATATGACATTATACTATGGAAGTAACTAAAATAAACTAATCGAGCAACATTTCCTGCAACAAATAAGCTTAGCACTGTTTTTCCGCTGTCAACATAATCAATATTCAGAATTTCTATGGTTGCGCAATGTGTCAAGATTGCCTTGTTGTCGGCTGGTCATGTAACCCTTTACTCAGGAGCTTTTTGTGAAGCAAAGTTCAAAATTAAACCTTATTAACACTTCATATTCCTGTGGATGTATTCAGCCATTTTTAAGTACATCAATGATTTATTAAATTAAATTATGGATGTGTAAAATACATGCACGCAGAATTTTAGTAACTTGCGAAGCTGGACGTTAATGGTCAACTGGCCTAAGGCCAAGAAGTAATGTAGGGAGCCGTAAAGAAGAAAATTCATGTCTTAATTTCGTGACATTAACCAATACATTTCCGAGCATGTTTGAGAAAATTGTTTTTTTGTATTGCTATATAAATAACAAAGATATAAGCCAACAAAAAAATATATTTCTAGACAAACAGTATTTAACGTGGAGTTTATATGGCCGACCCGTTACATGACGTCACAGTGTATATCGGATCTCTCTGTCAAATCGCTGTCTAATTATCAGTTTTTTTTCTGATTTCTTCTGGTGAAATTACGGTTGTGCGATGTCCGTGTTGTGGTTCTTGAGGCAAACGTTTTATCACCCAACAATAATACAGATCATTTACCGTCACTTATATAGCGTACGTCGGTCAAATCAAAATCATTATTTTCCTTCAAACGACTTTTAAAAGCGCATTTACTGTCTATTCATGTGTAATATACTTACAAACGGTTTCGTGTTGAGGCACAAAATAATAAAACACAAATACGGGTATGAAATGTTTGACAATATTGGCAGGTTGAGTTAATTATTATATTATACAAAAAAAAAATATGTGTAGGTGCTGAGTTCATTTAAGTAAGTTTAATTTCCCTATGTTAACTTGAGGGGAGAAGCGAATGCAACGTATCCTGTCTAGCAAAACCAGTCCGTGGGTCCACAGAACCAGCGTCGCGCTTCCAACAGGTGGTACGGCCTATAGCTGAGTGGATACCATTTTTGCAGCACTACTTTCCACTGTACCTAATAATTTAATTTATAACTAGGCGAAATAAATGATTTTCTATACTATTATATTCTATTTGAGTGCGGTGAAACGTCTAAAAGACACCGTATTTTGTTTTGTATTTTTTTGAAATTGTGTTAGTAGTCCGAGGCTGTTGCGAAGCCAGAATCATATTGCTTAACAGATATAGATTGCTTAGTTATACATCTATATGCTTCACTTTAAAGCGTCCTCAGGGTAAACTCCAGTTGTTTTCTTTCGCGGTGGGGCACAATGTTCCTAATACCGCACTGAAGTTTAAAAAGGGTAGCTAAGCAGCAGTGTTCGCATTGCTATGTTCCGGTGTTGGGATAAGACAACTGGTGAAATTACTAGCATAGAGGCATTCCATCTCTCAGGATTGCACTTTTGAGATTTCAAATATCGTGGGTCTCAGATCCCACTTACCATCAGCCCCCTATTTCACCATCGTGACATTGACAGGTGACAGGTGACATTTCAGTGTACATAGCGTAGCTGATACGAATCCCACTGATGTGAAAGCTTGTTAACTTTGCAATGTATAGCAAAATGTGTTGGTGAAATAGGTGGCTGGTGGCCTGAGTGATCGCGTGTATTCTCATTGCCATAAAAAAACTATTAACGCACCAGAATAAGAAACACCAAAATCAGTATCGCAGCGAACGTGTTAATTGATAACATCTTTTGAACAGGTGCTGTCCTGGCGTCACCTACGACGACTGACGTCATTGACGTGATAAAGACAACAATGTCGAAACACGGCATGTCCCTCAGTAAAGTGTTTGTTGATATTCGTGCCTCCGATCCCAAAGGATCCTTTACAAGTATTGATGGTAAGACTAAATTTACTATAATCTTAGAATAATTACACATATAGGTTGTCCAATACTTAACGTAATTAGGGCATAAGAAACCCCCTTTTAGGCATGAATACGGTTTTCATTTTCTTATAACATTACTAGCTTTTGCCCGCAACTTCGTAGGTTAGGTAAGAAGGCTCCTTAGCCTTCGAGGTTATTTTTTTACATCCCTTGAAAAAACTATGCGAATCAATTTGATTGTAAAATTAAAAAGGCCACGTAATACTAAAAGTAACGTTTAATTTCAAACTACATATTATTATGTATACCTATGATACACGTTTAATATTTTTTTAAACTCAAATTTGAGGCAATCGCTCTAGGAAATTCACATTCAGTATATTCATCTTTTCGTTTTAATATTTTATCGATTCTGTGCTGTTGTTCTAGTTATAGGCGTTTATATTAAAAGTGCATAATATTTTTTGATGTTAGATTTTTTGATTTATATATGTTTTATATCTTAGGTGTCATATACATTATACACTTTAATTGTTATATCAATTGATATTATATATTAATAACGTTATACTTTATGGAAATAGTTATTTTGACATTATATCTTTCGTTCATTATCTCAAGTGTACGTTATATTAAACATATTTATACAAAGTGAGCGTATATATTGTGACTGTTATGTGATAAGTTCTTATATCTCGTATTACTTACCCCTTTTAAACCTATGCTACAATGAGCTCGAAATGTAAAAGGAAGTTGAGGTGGATAACGTCACCTAGGTTAATATATTTTGGTATAGGTACAATATTTTTTTTTTCACCACTTTAGCATGAAGATTTCGTGAGATGGAAAAAATCAGTTTGCTTCTAAATGTACAGTCAGCGTCATATAGTTTGTAGCATCCAAAGTAGCCAAATAGTTCGTTACACGCCCTTTTTACTACGGTAATAATGACGTGTAACGTACTATTTGGCTACTTTGGATGCTACAAACTATATGACGTTGACTGTACTATCGAACCATTGGAACCCTGGTCCAGCATAGGACTGTGTCACAGTGACGTTATGATTCAAGTAGTAAGAAGTGTCACTGAGACACCGTTCCATTGGGCTGACACACCAGCTACTTTTAGTGTTTGTCCTTGCGCTTTTTTCATGGTCATGGCAAAAGCGGTTTGTAGAGGAAATTGCTCGTTTCTAAAGTTAAAAAATGATAAATCGAAATTATAGGAATGCGGGGAATTAAAATATTTCCTTCTTTCGCAATACCAGAGATAATTATTTCCCTAACAATATTCTGACCTAGGTTGGTGCGTAATTTGCAACCGTGTGCCATTACATAATCAATATTACGCATCAGGCGTACCGGGACACCAATTTTAAGCATGAACTTACGGGAGGGCACTCCCGATAGTACCATAAAGTTCAGCAACTCTAAGGGTAGGACGTGACGATTTGCTCTGTGTCTATTACATTGTCTACCGAGAGTCTGATACTCCACAACATTGCCTTCTACGTGAGACATATTTTTTTCATTTATCCAGTTTTTTTTTAAACATAATATACCCATAACATAATGAATAACTACATGCCGACATCTTATCTGAAAGTGTGCCACTAGTTATTACCGGTAGATGAGAATCTGTCTAATTGACATCTAAAGTACTAAAAATACCATCCCTGCGATGTAGTTTGCTTGCTCTTACCTATTGTGCATCATAGTTCAATATTATATTATATTATGAGCCTTAATACCAATTTCAATGTATCTAACAATATAAATGGTCATGGCGGCCATGATGTTGAATTTCTACCTATAATTTGAAATTGTTTATCCATCCCATATCCCAAAATCTAAGAAAATCATACCCATGTCCACTTTTTCAAAAAACATTATGATCGCCATCTTGAATTCAAAAATGTAAGAAAATGACACCAATGACGACTTTTTGAGAAAAAAACATGGCCGCTATCTAGATTTCCAAATTTTACATTATTTTTGAAATTTTCGTCACCAAAATCTAAGAAATTGACACCCGCAACGACTTTAAAAAAAAACATCAAACGAATTATCACTATAACCTCGGGATCTCTTGAATTTTCCCGCATAAGATTATCCCATGTGTTTGTGTGTCCCATGTGTTTTCGCCCAGGGTTATCCGCGGAAAGTGCAATCTTGTGCCTTTTAAGCACACTGTGAAATATGACGTTGACAGGAAGTCAATAAAGCTTATGCATGCGTGTTTTCTCTGTTGACCTGGTTTCTTCTGAGGTCTTGTAGAGTAAGCTTAAAGCTAATAATTTCCCTCCTGAAACAGTACGCATTCTGAGGTATTGGCATGGAAACCAGGTCAATAGCGTTAGATGAGCAGATACACTATCAGATCCGTACAAACTGGAGTGTGGTGTGCGACAGGGAGGTTAACTTCACCAACTCTATTTAACGTGTATTTCGATGGCCTGGTCAACGCGCTCAGCAGAATGCCTGTTGGTAGCCATGTGGACGATATATGTGTTAACAATATTAGCTATGCCGACGACATGATTCTGCTGAGTGCGTCGGTGTACGGGGTGAGGAAATTGTTGCAGGTGTGTAAGGCATATGTAGCTAATCATGGGCTGAAATATAATGTATCAAAAAGCCAGTACATGGTGTTTGAGGTTGGACGGAGCCGGACTGTCGATGTTCCACATATTACCATTCATGGTGTACCACTTAAATATTTAGGTCATTTAGTTACATGGGACCTTAAAGACGATATCGATACTGGGTGGGAACGGGGGGCTCTGTCGGTCACGAGCAACGTGATTGCGCGCAAGATTGCACGATGTTCGAGGGAGGTTAGGATAGCTTTGATTAGAGCTTACTGCACCTCTGTCTACGTGCAGCTTATTGCAACGGTACATGCACCGGGCCTATGGGGCTCTCCAGGTCCAATTTAATAACGCGTTCCGAGTGTTGGTGGGGCTGCCCCGTTATTGTAGCATCGGGGATGTTTGAAGAAGCAAGAATAGACTGCTTTTATGCGACTATGCGCAAAAGAGCCGCATCCCTGGTGCGTCGGGTGCTTGGCAGTCCCAATAACATCCTGAGAATAATAAGAGACAGGTACGACTGCCCCTACAATCCGTCATTCTTGTGGGCCACATGCCCCAGTCAATTAATTACTAACACTTAGATCTAAGCTACTAAAAACATTTAATTCAATTTTATTAATATTATGATATGATGAATTTTATGGACTTATGTTGTCTGAAAATAAATGATTTATTATTATAATCTAGGGTATAAGCTATCTCCTTTCAAAATTTCATCCAATTCCGTTCACCCGTTGCAGCGTGAAGGAGTAACAAACTAAACCCCCATTTTACCCCATTAGGGGTAGTTAGTTTTTCCTAAATTACTGAAAATTGTATTTTTATTTTTTTTATTATAAACAGCCACACACAGTATTATATACCAATTTCCAAGTTAATAACTTAAAAAAAAACTCCCATAAGAACTTCTACCCTCATTTGTCGCCTTTACAAAATCACTAAAAGTTGTATTTTTTATTTAATTTATAAACAGTAGCTTGATTACCAATTACCATGTTTCCAACTACAAAAATGACCGTAGTTAAATACAAACTACCACTCCCTATTTAACCCCTTAGGGGATGAATTTCAAAATCCCTTGTTAGTGCATCTCTAGGGTAGGTACCCAAAAACTCAAACTCTTCAAATTTCAAGTCTCTAAGTCCAGCGGCTTAGGCTGTGAGTTGATCGATCCTCAGTCAGTTTTACCCCTTTGAATTCCTTCGGGGATGAAATTATTAAAAATGCTGAGATACGTATAAATTAATTTTCAATCGTCAAACCAACCACAAAATATTAGGGGCAACATTTCCAAAAATCCTTCCTTAGTGGATCTCTACACTAATTAAGGTATCTATGTGCAAAATTGCATGTCTCTAGGTTTAGCGGTTTGGGCTGTGCGTTGATATATCGTTGGTTACATGGTTACCACTTTTCGTTTTTCATTCAACAACTTTGACTGGTCGTACTGCAAATAGTTCTATAAACGAAGGTTTGGCCTGAAACGAAATCAAAACAAGAAAAGAAATACAATATTATTATCTTCAGAAAGTTAATTAATAATAAAAACTAAGTAGTAACGTTCAAACCCAAATGATAAAAAGTAACCCTTATTGTGGTTATTGTGAGACTTCGGTGTCTGTCTGTCTATGTGTCAAAAATAGAAATTAAAAATTAAAAAGTTTGAAGATTTATATAACGTGTCGGAAAAAAATCGTGTAATTCAGGAAATATCTGGCATTTTTCAGGAAAGCCTCTGATCGATCTCCCCATTGAATGGGATGTTGATGAGCCTAACAATTTAAATAACGCGGAGGACTGCATGGTGATGACCATCGCTGGCAAGGTGGCTGACGAGAACTGCGACTACGTTCACCCCTACATCTGCGTTATTATTGAAGCGACGAAGAAATGCCTTACTCCAGATAAAGGTATCATTATTTGTTAGCTTTGAGTACGAAAATTGATATAGTTTTGCTCCGCTTTTGCGGTAAAAAACTTTGCTGGTTGGTAATTTAAAACGACTCGTGTTTTGTGAATTTTACACAATTTTGCACTAAAATAAGTGGTCATACACTATTCGTGTCATTATATATTGCTACTCGACTGTTGTTGTGTGGTATTAAAATGTAAGTATAAATAGGTACCTAGAGTACTAAAATATATTAATATTATCGTATTGCTGCTTATACGACTTATCTACGAAACAGTAGATTGTTTAACAAAGTACTAAAACAAGCCGTATGATACGAGTGGTTTAGATACCCGAGCAGAGCGAGGGTGGCTATAGTTCGAGTGCCATTATGGTTGTTTAGTCTCATACACTCCACTTTTCACTTTGAATGCGAGAAAAATAAACGCTGTTCTATACAAAATTACAATATTTATTATAACAAAGTTTCTTACAATTATGTAGTTAAAATCGTTAAAGAAAAATAAAAGTAGAGAACATAATCTAAGATATATTAAAAGTGTAGTTAGCACAATTATTTACATTTAAATGTATGGTTTTCCCTGGTAAATTAAGGTGAGTCTCCGTGGTTGGAGAGTATAGTGTAGAGACGTAGAGCTATTTTCAGAAAGGTTGCCGATGGTTATTTCATTAAGCTCATTCTCACCCCGCAATATTGATGGTTGTGGCTCAAATATTGCACGAGAATTGGATGGTTGTGGTTCTTGATTTAAAAATCATGAATTTCTTCAGTAATACGCTTACTGGTATCGAATTTATTTTAGAGTGATTCCTTTACGTAGCCTTCAGCTACCTGATCGGATTTCCATCCCCCATGGCATATTAACGTCTTTATATTTCGCACTTGAATCTGCCAAAAGGGTTACAGATGTTCTGCAGAAGTATCCGGTATAAAGTTCTGGGTTCGGAAAATTTAGTTATGTGGCTTTTTCCTTCGGCATACTACCGAATTTATTTTTCCGATGACTTGCTTAGTGTAGTGTGTATTCCTTTTTGGTAATTAATAAAAAAAACGATTGGTAGTCATGGCCGGGGGACGAAATCTCTGATATATTAAATATATAAGTAGTCTTCACTGATAACGAATTTTTTCTCTTTATTTATGTTTATTGGCCATAAATTGTGGCCTGTAATCTCGTCTCACTTTCCACATCTTGTAATGTTATATTTTTAAGCTCTATTCCTCTGCACATATGAGTGCGACCTGTAAACAAATGGGCCTATTATTACTAAAATAAACTAAATATAAAATTCCTTGGAACCTGAAATCTAAATCATAACACAAAATCGTCATTTATCACAAACTTAAAATAGCACAATTGTAGCCGGATATGTAATTTTCAAGTTTAACATTAACATACCTTCGTTGCCAAGTATATATTGTCAGGTGCGTCATTTAAAAAAGTTTCTACATTCTGAGACGTAAAAACTCTCGATCTTAAAACAATCGAAAGAGGTTCAAATTTAAAAACCATTTTAAAAGTAAATGGGCTCACGCATAATAAAATTCATCCTTAATATAATTAAATATCGTTCACATTCATTCATCCTCGTATTGGTTCTCTTTGACACATTGATTTTTCATTTTACTTCTGTGTCCCTGTGTTAAGTATAATGATAATTTTCTTTTGATTATTACACGTTCTGTTGAAAATGACACTTTGGTATAATGTGTTATATATGAGGCATCATGCTAGAACATGATTATAAAAGTTGATTTTTGATCATTTACTTTTGACGTTGACTGCCTGCCTACTTAAGTTATTCACCTCATATTCGAATTGGCTTTCCGTGCACAGGGTATGAGGTGGACGAGCACACGCATAGCTGCTACAAGTTCCACGCTGATGCAGTCCCCTGGCGCCGAGCCGCCATGGTCTGCGCCAAAGAGCGTGGGCACCTCGCTGTCCTCAACAGTCACGAAGAAGCCGATGTCTTCAAGAAGCTCTTCACCCAAAACCCCATTACAAGTTTGCATGGGGCAGCCTATGGTGGAGCTTATGCCCATGTCGGTTTCTTAGAATCTGATGAAAACGGGAATTATGTTACGGTTAATGGTGAGCTAATATTCATTACATTGATTATTGAAATCTAGATACTGTAAGAAGTTTGCTAGCAAAAACTGTTAGCGATTTTTACCAACAAAAGACCGGCGAATAAACGGGGATCAGTGTATGCACGGTTACGTGTTGCGACATTTCTTGACATTGGTCTAATTGTCCCTATACATAGGAGTATTTGAAAAAGCATCAGCAGTTTTTTAGGATTCTGTAGTCGAACTAGGAATCCTTACACTTTCGCCATGTCCGTTGGTCCGTCCGGCTGTCCGTCCGTCCACAGGTTAGCTCAGAGACTCTTAATTCTAGATAGCTGTTATTTGGCATAAATGTACATATAAGTCATGCCGACAAAGTGGCTAATTAAAATCTACAAATATTTACACACGTGAAGTCGGGACGGTTATTTTTCTTCTACCCCATGGTGTGAGGTTTCATTGGATAGGTATATCAAAAATTACGGTTCTGTTAAAAAAATGTGTCGATTAAGGGATCCGTTTGTGAAATATAAAGATTTAAAGTGCAAATTTTTGTGAGAGTCCCCCCCTACAGCCAAAACCACAAATACTTAAAAAATGAAATATGTTAAAAGTGAGTACATTTAACGAATTTTAAAGAAAAACTATCACAATTAGGTAGACTTGAATTGTTTCTGAGACACAGAGGACTTTAGTCGCCTGCTAAAATCATCTAAATAAGACAGCACCAAATAACTTTAAATAGAGAATTAATTCATAGTTTCATACTATAGTTTTATTTTTCAAGTTTTTTTTTAGTGGCGGCTTTGGAACCCTACACTGAGCATGGTCAGACATGTTCTTGTCTGGTTTTTTCTACTTTTTCATTATCTATACCGATTTTTTAATTTCTTAATTTGTTAAGCTTGGGACGTAAACCTTTTTTTAGTGGGTGGTTTCATAGCAAACAACAATTAATTCAATTTGACGCTGCTATCTCCACTAAGCCACCCGTTTTGATTCTCGTGAAGCGCATCTCGGGGATGGCATTTTTAGAGTTCGTCGGGATTATGCTATCTTAAGTTATAACGAATGAGCTGACGACAGATGCAATATAGTGAGGAAAGCACAAAATGGATAAGACTTTTATTGAATTTCGAGTGACTAATTTTATGTGTGAAAATATTATTTTGAATATTAAGAAAGTGCTGAAGTGTCAATTTACCAATTCGCCCCTCTTACGTCTGTAGATGTGGAAAGGTCTTTTTCCTATATAATCAGATAGTGAACTATAAAAGTAACGTACTGAACATACGTAATAAATAAAAAATGCTTATTAACTTCAACAATAAAATTCTATATTTTTTTTGCAGTCATTTTCAGTTCTCCTATTTTTGAATCAATTGTAGTCATATCCATATTCGACATTATTTTGACGTAATTTGCATCTGTTGTTTGCCCATTAGTTATAACTATTAAATACCAAATTTACAAGTTTTTAATACTTTCATCTACATAGAGGCATCAAACGGCATCACAATTTGTCAAAATGTGGCCTTCCGTTTAGCCTCTGTAAGGAAACAAAAACCTATTCATACCTATAATAGCTATATTATTACATATACACAAATACATAACCTTCTTACCTTACATAAAAGGCGCTGTGTATGCTTATTTATAACAAAGATTCTCCAGAGTTTCTGGTAGGTATCTATGTTAAAAAACTGCATGGAAGTTTAAATTCAGCAAAAACCATTCGTTGCCCTCCTTAAATCACCCGTATTTGGTTGTAAAACCATTGAAAATCGCACTTGACCTTTTTTTTTTAAATTCAGGTGAGTCGTTGGCCTATGCCGGGTACGAGCGGTGGGAGACCGCGGTGGCCAACATAAACAGCACTACAAAGAGGCAAGGGCTGCGCTGCGGGAGTATAAAGCGCTCTGGAGAGATTCACGACGTGTCATGCATCCAGGATAATTGTCCTTTCATCTGCGAGGCACCCTTTGATTTACCCTAAATATTATACAGGCTGACTTCAAATTATATTACATTAGATTAGATTTTTTTTTTGGTTTACGTAACCAATGGTAGAATACCTGCTTTCAATTTAAACAACCTGCGTTCATATCAATAGACCTATTTAATAGCTACGGTGTTACAGACAAACACACACACATAGCGGTCAAACTTATAACACTTAATTGTGGCCCTGTTAATTACGAATACTATACAGGGTGTTAGGCAGAAGGTTGGACAAACTTCAGGGACTAACTCTGTAGGTCATACTCATCAACTTTTATTATGGGACCAACATCCAAATTGCGAAAAAAAAAACACCTGTTCCATACATTTCGGCTGTTTAGATCTCAAAGTTTGTTTGGAAAAGCTGTTTTTTTTTCGCAGTTTTGGATGTTGGTCCCATAATAAAAGTTGATGAGTATGACCTACAGAGTTAGTCCCTGAAGTTTGTCCAACCTTCTGCCTAACACCCTGTATTAAATTAAGTCACTTTTTTTAATTAGTCTTCTTTAAGTGTCGTAAATTTAATACCTGTAAAGAAGCAACTGGGTTGGACCAGAAAAAAATCTCACGGTTTTTACATTCTAATTCGAAAAAATAGATAATTTTAAGAGAATAATTTCATGAAGTTTGTATTTGATCCAATAGTCTTGTTTTAATATCGTTATTTACTTAGCAGACATTTTATAGATGACATGATTATTTTAAATCTGGGTTGGCATTTTCTGATAAATTAGAACAAATAAATTATATCTAATGATAAAAACTGATTGTAATAGTGTATTAAAACATACTATTTCAAGCGATATTCGCCTAAACCGTAAGATACACCTAGGAGGGCTTCAAGCCGAAAACGAAAGTCAAACAAAGGTTAAATACACTTTCGGCGAAATATCCGAAATAGGTAAATATTTCAAAAACTTGATCATGCAGAACGGCTTTAAAACCCTATTCCTCGAAATAGCTACGGTAACGTAAATAAAGGACGATGAGCAAAAATGTCCTCACCTACCACCACCAGCAGAAATAAAACATGCCTCTGTTAATAGATCTTGGCACCATGATGTATTTTTGCTATGGCGACGATCACACACAATCCAATAAAAGCAGAAATTACATTTTTAAATCTATAGTAAATCAAAGCCAGATAAGATTATTAAAGAACGATGTACATAAAGTCGAAATGTTAATTCTGCCCTCCTTAGGCAAAAGGGCATAAGTCCCATAGAACCGCGCTTTTATTAATGACCTTATTTCTTAAGTAGTAGGGTTAAATTTACTTTGACCAACAAATTACGCATGTGTCCTTTTTATTTAGGAGGGCAGAATTATAAACACGGGCCCGACCTACTCTTAGCGACTAGTCAGTGCTAACAATATATTCATAGCATAGGTATTATGATTACAATACATTTTCAACAATCGGGTATATGAATAAATACAAGACAAAGAAAATTATGAAACATCGTTATAATTACTATAGTCAATGAGTCCACTGTCACTGGCGCGTGGTGGCGTTCACACCAAGCCCACATAATGCGCCGAAGGTATTCAGTTTTGCACATTTGCATTATTCTGCTTACTGGTAAGTTTTTTTTTGTTATCTAGCTTTGTCACGTGTTTCCTTACTTTTTCCTTCAATCATCATCTTAATGTACTCGTGCAGGAATGTGACAAAATTTTTTTACTCATCTGTTATCTGTTGTCTGCAGTCCTCCACAGTGCTCGAACTTTCTCATTACTTGTTTTTGATTTTATAGGAAGTACTGCGGGTGGTAGGACCTAGTGCAGGGTCCTTCTGGATCGCTACCGCCATTTTGGGGATTTGGGGATAAGACAGCCGGTGTAATGACTAGCATATAGACATTCTATCTTACTCCTTAGGGTTGGGAACTGGTTGTAGTCTTAGGCTTGCAGTCTTGTGAATGCGAATGTCTATGGGTCACAGTTTCCTCTTACCATAAGGTGGCCTGTGTGCTTGTTTGTCTTCTCTATGCCATAAAAAAAAAAACTTTCCTAGGCTAATTAAAAGAAAAAGAGTAGGCTCGCATTATGAAATAATCGAAATTACTACGCCCGAAAAGAGCATAGCTCTTAAATAAAGGGTGATGAAGAGCTTCGTGACTTTGTCCGCGTAGTAACAGCCCTTACGTTGAGAGTTAATACTTTATAAGTTTCCATATATTATGCCTCTGTATTGCACCTTTTCACGTCACTAGGAGCTCTATTCTACTCGGTAAAACCATATTCATATTGACATGTCATCGTATTGTCAACGTTATCATGGATCTTATTTACTTGACAATTAATGGCAACCGAGTTGAAAAGAATACATTAACATATCAAAAGCCGTAAGTGATATGGTTTGACTAAAATATACATACCATTTGAAAAACTAAGCAGCTTTCTAAATTTTTCATCATGTTAGCGAAAATATTCCACAAGATGGTGATTCTAGTGGAAACCATGTTACGGTGAACAGAGTAAAGTTCACGCAGGTGCTCCAAGTACTACCAGGTAGACTGACGGATACTTGTAAGAGGTTGCGAGCCTATGGCTCATATCGCAAAGTCTGTGACATAACCTCGCCACACCTGGGATGCGGCCTGTGATCCACCGAAACTTCTCTACTGCTCGGGCTGTTACGCGCTCTTTACACAATATTTTTATTAGTTAGGGGCGCATGTCAACGGTCGTGTTTTAATATGCACTATGCAGTATGTAAGGTTCTGTGAACAACCAAATATGGACGCCATCAAATTAATCTTCGAATAGGTTCGCTATTCTAGGAATTAAGTATTGTTAGTAAAACGTAAACATGATTTACTCTCGATTAACTGGCGATTTATTCGTGTAAAATTTAATCTGGTTTGGTCGTAGCGGAAATAGCAGGATATAATGAATTTAATAACAAGCATGAATTTCACGATTATTATTTTTTGATTTTCAGCTTGGACACAAAAAAAAACACGCTCCCAAGAGTCTTACGTCACATTACCTCCTGAAGATTACGGTAAAAGTGATGCTGAAAGGACTGGTACTGGTACTATCCCAAACTACGAGTTCGTCCCTGACTTCGGGTGGTATCGTCTGCACACCATACCGGCGATCTGGGAGGACGCGCGGCTGCGCTGCAACATGGAAGGTCAGATAAGGAAGAATCAACTCGATTAAAATCCTGTTCATAGCAAAGACCATCTTATTATATGGTGTACTTTTGAGCAATATGTTTAGCCACAAATGGTGACCGAGAGAACTCTGGGTAGATGATGATAATGAAGATGAAGCTTTAACTAGTAATTTCCATAATATTTCACTAACATTTTCATAATAATATTTAATAAATTACATGGGATGATAATTACAAAACTAAAATTACATTTTTAAATCCTATTCTATTTTAAAATTAAATAGCTATGCCTAAAAAAGGGCCCTGCGGCATTGTCCCAAAGATGCTGGCAGCATTTCCTCGCTGGATAGTTAAACTTAAGCGTTGAGCTTAACCGAGCTGTAATTGTTTTAGCTATCGCGTTGTGAGTGTAGCTAAAGATTTAGTTACGATTTTTATCTTAAGATTAGTTTTATGAAATCGGAAATCGGTGCATGTGTACCGGCGTATGAGCTGACGTAGCAACGCGCGCAGATCAGTTTGGCGAGTCGTTCACGTGGACTTGTAAATGTAGGTCGCTCTAATGAAATACATCAAGTACACTCATGGACAAATAATACTGGTCAGAGTGCGTTTTTCAAATAAACGAGGCTATTTCGAAGCATTGGTTCCTCACTAGGGGATGTCTTGAGAGAGGTTTAATGGTGGATACTCTGAGATTCAACAAAGGAGGTCAAAAGTTCTTAAGATACTTAACTTACCGCACAATCAGTTAACACCACAGCGAGAGAGTTTGGGTCAGCATTTGGATTTCCTTACATTTATCGCCATTTTAAATGTTTTTCTGAACATTCAGTATCCCGGCGTCAGCCGCAGATTAGGCACTCTGGAGGTCCTGTATCGTGTATCCATTATCACATTTTGCTAAAAGTATCCCTTAGCGAGGAACCAAGGCTTCGACATAGCCTCATTTTTTATAAAAAACGCACTCTGATCCGTATTATTTGTACACGTCACGAGTGGACCTATGTAACATCCGTATTTAATTCCGGAAACGGCTCACCAAGACACTCATATTATTATGAGGAACCCCCTATAGACATGACATGTGTAGACATTTCGTTTATGTCTTAAGAACGCTTGCGTTTGATAGTTTTAATCACTATTTCGCCAATCGAGAATTGTATAAAGTTAAAATTGCGGACGGGCAGTGTACCTGTTGCAAGAAAATCATCTAAAGTAGATAATTGCGCTACTGGGGACCGGGACAATGTTTTCGCTATTTTTTGCATCGATGTAAAGCGCGCGCTCTCGGGCGCAGTCGCCGTTCCCTCCGCTAGGGAGCACGACCAGTGCACTGCCATGCCATACGCCACACGCAGCAAGCAGAAGTTCTTTTGCGTGTTTCTAACTTCGGTGGTGTACATTTGTTCGGTTTCGATTAAGTCTTTATTGATCCACTGAGCCGCCCCCGTGGTTGTCCACTATTTCACGTTTTAGATTCCGGACCTTTTGGCGTATTTGACGGACCTCGCAGTCACTCATAGATTCGTTGTGTTTCTGATACGACAAAGCTTAATAGGAAAGTGCACGTTCAAAAAGTGTTTAATGACATTGAGCACCGAATCGATTGAAGTAGAAGTGTAAAAAAGAGACTCAGGCTTTGTAATTAGTGAGTCCCAGTAGTACGATTCTAGGCTCTGTTTGTAGATTTTGGCGATTCATTTTTAGGGTTCCGTAGTCAAACTAGTTATATAGTTTCGCCATGTCCGTCCGTCCGTCCGTCCGCAGCCTAGCTCAGAGACTCTTAGTACTAGAAAGCTGTAATTTGGCATGAATATAAATATTAGTCACGCCAAAAAAGCGGTAAAATAATATCTTGAAAACACATTATTTTACTGTACCTCCCCTAGACGTTACGTGGGGATGTATTTGTTTTTCTCGTCTACCCCATAATGTGGGGTATGGAGATTGATATTTCAAAAATATTGCGGGTTGGTGAAAACAATTTTTCGATTAAGGGTTTCGTTTATGCAATATTAAGCTTTAAAGCGGTAATTTTTGTTAGAGTCAAGTGCTAAACATCCGTAAAATATCTTCAATGAAAGCGCATAAAACGAATTAAAAAACCGGCCAAGTGCGAGTCGGACTCGCGCACGTAGGGTTCCGTACCACTATACATCTAAATAAATGTTTTTCTTTATTCTTTATTATATTGGAGTTAATTGAATGAAAGGTAAAATGCGGTTTACGATTTATAACGTATTAAAAAAAAAACTAATTATTAGATCTCGTTCAAACCAATTTTCGGTGGAAGTTTGCGTGGTAAAGTACATCATATATTATTTTTACATTTATCATTCCCTTATTCTAGAAGTTACGGAGGGGGGGGACACACATTTTTCCACTTTGGAAGCGTCTCTCGCGCAAACTATTCAGTTTAGAAAAAATATATATTAAAAACCTCAATATCATTTTTGAAGACCTATCCATAGATACCCCACACGTATGGGTTTGATGAAAAAATAATAATTGAGTTTCAGTTCTAAGTATGGGGAACCCCAAAAAATTATTGTTTTTTTTTATATTTTTGTATGAAAATCTTAATGCGGTTCACCGAATACATCTACTTACAAAGTTTCCATAGTATAGCTCTTATAGTTACGGAATAAAGTGGCTGTGACATACGGACGGACAGACGGACGGACAGACATTACGAATCTATAAGGGTTCCGTTTTTTGCCATTTGGCTACGGAACCCTAAAAAAGACTAAGTGGACTTGACTGGTTGCTGAGATACAGGCGACTAAGTGTTCATACCTACTAAAATCGTCTGAGGCAGCACCAAATAACTTTAAATAGAGAATTAGTTCATTCTTGTTGTTTATAATTAATAGATTATTATTATTTTGTGAACAGGTGGTATATTGGCGTCACCTACTTCAAAGGCCGTTATTAAAGTAATAAAGGATGCAATGCACACTTACGGACTGAAGCAAAACGTATTTGTTGATATCATAGCCTCGAAACCCAAAGGAAATTTTTCAAGTCTCGACGGTAAGAGAAAATTTATTGTAATTATAGGTAAGAAAGTTTGTAGATGTACTTAGACAAGAAATATTTGGTATAGAGCTTTGATATCTAGTTTGGCCACGGCTTTGAGAGGCTGTGACCGCGGGGGTGATGAAGAATCACCTCTAACTTGGTGTCTCGTTCGTTTTGCATGCATTTGTTTATCTTGCTGCTGGCCGCTCGCAGCGACCGCGCAATGTGTTAAGCCCCAATGCGACCAGCGTCTGCTAGGCGTGCGCGTTTCATGTGCACGCAGGTATAGACCCGACTGCGTAAAGAAACTGTGTAACTTATGTACCCTAGCAGATCAAACAAAAAGAAAAATGATAATAGAAATTTAATGTAAAGATTTGTAAATAACTATTCAATGATACGAGTACCACATTTTTAGTTCGTTGACATTTTTCTTTTTCTTTTTCATGGCCGCTCTACACGGAGTATTGCGTATGTTTGTATGTATGTAAACTCTTTTTGCACAAAAATATAAATATTACAATATGAATATTAAACTAACGTACAAAAGCGAACCTATCCCTAAATGGGATCTCTTCCAGCTAACCCTGAAGTAGATAATTAAGGACGAGGAAGGATGAGGAAGGAGTGAGGCATGGGGTTGGAAACATACAAGTTTTGCACACAAAGTAACAAAAAGACTTACTAATACTTATAAATAAGGAGATATTAAACAAATAAACAAGTACATTAACATATTATCATCATCATGTCAGCCGGAAGACGTCCACTGCTGGACATAGGCCTCCCCCAAGTTTATGGGGGGGGGGAAATGCCGTAGTCGCCACGCTTGGCAGGCGGGTTGGCGACCGCAGTTATACCATGTAGTCCGCGGAGGACGCTGCTGCCCATCCTCCGGTTTATCCCTTAGTCGCTTCTTACGACACCCACGGGAAGAGACGGGGTGGTGCTATTCTCGGCCGGCCTTCCGGAACATTATGTTGAATTCTCATAATGTTGAATTCTCGAAATGTTGGATTCTTAAAATGTTGAATCTCAAAATGTTGCATTCTCATAATGTTCAACAGGGAATCTCTAAATGTTGAATCTCAAAATGTTGGATTCTCAAAATAAATGACGACAGGTAGGTTTAGGTTATATTAGTTTTGCAGCAGGCCCGTGGGGCCAAACCACCAATTTCAAATCAATTAAACAGTGTCGACGGAGCTCCGCTAATGCGGAGCTCCTACTTCTGGGTGGTTTGGCCCTCTGGGCCTACTGCAAAACTAACATAACCTAAACCTACCTAGCCCCTGTTCCCCCTATCCCTTATTATACCTCCTCGTCTTAATTCCATTTCGACATTATTATACTTCATAATTTTTTTATTTCGTCGTTATTATTACTCGTCATTTTTATACTTTGACTTTTTTATGTTTGAAATTTGAGAATCCAACATTTTGAGAATCCAACATTTTGAGAATCCAACATTTCGAGAATTCAACATTATGAGAATCCAACATTTTGAGATTCAACATTTTAAGAATCCAACATTTCGAGAAATCAACATTATGAGAATTCAACATAATGTTCCGGAAGCTCGGCCGGCACCAACACAGCAACATTAACATATAAACTTACATAATTATTATAAAATACACACACATACAATATGTATACAAAAGGTGTCCCTAAAACCAACGCCAAAACGGAGATGGCTGATAGAGCAGCAAAAAAACTATCGATTTAACCCCTATAATATATTTTTACTAGTTACAGAGATAACGATCATTTTAATGTGAATTTTTGTACTTTTCCCTTATTTCCATGTCACGAAAAATCCTTTATTTCATGTTTTATTTCAGAAGATTTTCTATGTTAAGTGTACGGGTGAATTTCAAAAAAAGTGAAATTAAATATGAAACGCAAATGTGTTTTCTTCTACTGTTATTATATTTAACGAAAATTATAATACAAATTGAAATATAATAAAAGTTAAATTATGAGCGCATCCATAATAATTTTTTTATGGCCACGTATCCACCACAGATTATTAAGGTATGTGGTATCCACCAGCGACTTACACAAATGGAGTTAGTAGCCATGTTAATTTTTCGACAGTTCGACATTCAAGTGACCAATGGTTTTCGTCCTTTTAAAACTTTACCTTTGTAACGAGGTTAATGCAGATAAATTTATTGTTTTGCATCAAAACGTTTACACAGTTTGACAACAAAAAATGTGGTTAAAACGCAATCACATAATTAGAACGGATCACATAATTCTCTCGTAGTTCTTTGGTCCGCGTGTTGAAAAGTATTTGGCTTCTTTTGTGTGACGTTTTGGCATATTTTTTTTAATTTAATTTAAAATGTTTTGTTTTTCACAATTGCGTTTATTATTAGGAAAACGCGTTCTTTTAGGTTCTTTTAGGTGTAATTAAATCTAAAAGTCGGATTGACTTGATTTTTTGATTACAAGCTTGTATTTAGTAGTTTAGTAATAGCTAGCTTATAAATACATATAGAGACTCAGTTTAATTGCTGTTGTTTTTTTTATACCAAAAAAGAAAATAAATAAATTCGTATTTTTATTTCTCCATTATATTATTAGAATCATTTGGTCGTTAAATCATTTTTTTAGGTAAGGTCGTACCTTGGTTTCTTCATACTAGGTATCCCAGTGTTTGCTTTTCACTTTGTATAGAAAAAAAACATTTTGATTACTTGAATAATTGGTACTGGTAGACTTTTGACGTGTAAAACTCCCCGTGTACATACTGAATAAACATCATTTTTTGATTAAATAATAAACTATAACTTATTAAAATAAATGAATCTGGGATTTTTCAGGAAATGTCTTGGTAGATCTCAGTCTCCCGTGGGCTGAGGGCGAGCCCAACAACCTGAACAACGACGAGAACTGCCTGGCGATATCCAGCGATGGGCACCTCAGTGACGTGAGCTGCACACAAGTACTACAATACATCTGTGTAAAAGTTGAAGCCTTACCAGATAAATGCAATACCAAAGGCGAAGGTATAATTCCTAAGAAATATTAAAATAAAAAATAAAAAAATAAATATCAGGGGACGATGTCACACCAATTGACCTAGTCCCAAACTAAGCTCTAGGCTTGTACTATGGGTACTAGACAACGATATAAATACTTATATAGAGAAATATATACTTAAATACATAGAAAACATCCATGACTCGGGAACAAATATCCGCGCTCATCACACAAATATCTGCCCTTACCGGGATTTGAACCCAGGACCGCTAGCTTCGTAGGCAGGGTCACTACCAACTAGGCCAGCGCGTCGTCGTCGTCGTATTAATTAGGTTTACTCTTATCCTTTTTTTTTTTTATCTTGACCTTTAAATCGAGACCCAATTGTCAGATAATCCTTTCTTTTTAATTTGTTAATTGAAAAGAAAAAAAGAAAACTACATTTATTCACTACACACACAAGACACACAGAAAAATAAACAATTGAAAACAGTAACAACAATAAACAAGTAGTGAGTGTGTCTTCGCGGCAGTGAATCGGACACTGGCTCAGCATAATGCTGACGAGTTAAACACCTGCAGCGCTGATTTTCAGCCAGCTCCGAGTGTGACAGGCGGACAGTACGCTAAACGAAGTGTAATTAAAAGAAAATATAGAAAATATATATATACATACATAAAGATACCATTAAACAAATACCTACTTACAGTTGGTGGCAAAATATATACAAAATCTACATGCAAATACCTTACATAAACATATTTAAAGTAGAAATACGAGTACGTACTTAGCAAGTATACAGCATCGACAATTTGGCACAAATAACAAAAACAAAAGAAAACTAAAATCTGATTTACAAAGTGCTGGTTGGGAAATAGGATTTTTGGAGCGTCAACAAATAACCCTTAAGCTTACGCTTAAAGGTGTACTTACTAGGCGCTCCTTGGATGGGAGGGGGTAGATCATTCCAGCACTAATTGATTATTAATTTCTGCCCACGACTTCATCCGCGAAGAGTTAAAAATAACTGGTACCGTTAACATCACCTTCAATCTGTTTTATTACTATATTTTTCCAAAAAAATCCCCAGATGTGGGACATTATTCAATTCTATTAAAAATAAAGCGGTCTACATAGACTCACTAAAGGGCTCTTACGTGTTAAATAACAAAACTGCCCTTTAAACTAATTATATTCACTTCCCTACTTTTACCATAATTATTTTTAAAAAAAACTCTCAATTAGTATTAACTCACTTCGTAGATGTACGTAAAACATATTTACATATTTTAATACACTTAAATACCAAGAAAAACATTGACTTAAAAAATATAATCTCTTACTTCTCCATTTCAAGTATTTGCTTAAGTCAGTTTAAATATCAATCTTGGGTCTCTATTCTTGGCTTATATCGTCTTTTTCCTGTTATGGTATTGTTATATCGTGTGTCCTAAAGTCATATCGCATACCACGTTTGCCCTAAGTAATTTTTGGCATAACATACATTAGCCATAATTACTGTTTTGGCATAACGTTATGTTGTCCTAAACATCATTAACCATGATTTTACATTGCCTAAGCGTCTAAATAGGTACCAAATCTTATTTGCCCTAATTATAATATGCACTCTAAAATGGCCCTATTATTATTCAGGTAAGTTCATTTGCTACATTGTATCCCTCAGAGCGGAAAGTCAACTGCCTGACAGAAGCTCCTCTCCATCAAAACCACCTCCCAACCACCCTCCCCTTCTCAACTCCCTTCCCCCTCAACCCCTTAGTAGGTCAGGTTAAGTCAATGACATTATGATGAACTCTATTAGGGCTAATGAATATTATGCTTTTCGTATATTAGTACAACAAATATGAGTATATATCAGCATTAGGGCTAATAATATTCGACCAAACAATGTTAGAACAATCGCAGTAGGGCTTTTGTGCATTAGGACAAATAATAATTATGTTTTTTTTTCGTAACTTTGTCTCGGCCTTGTTTATTTATTTGTTTATTGTTGTTTATTGTATGTTGAATGGTTGACCTCATAATTAGTATTTAAGTAGCAGCTGTACACGTTAGTGCTTTGTCTCTTTAACTGAATAAACTGTTGCTCTGCTCTGTCAAAGGCGTTATAGCGACAAGGTACTAAAGTATGCAGCTACTAATTATGCTGACTGAACATATTTCTTTTCTTTTCGTTTCGTTACTCAGTTATTTATAACCTTGATACGATGTTATTGTATAATACCTAATACCTTATACTTAAACGAAATAGATGCACATGATCCTAACAAAAAATGTGAACCCGTGGTAGTACTCGTAACTGACTTCATGTCTACAGGGTACGAGATGAACCAGGAATTGGAGAGCTGCCACAAGTTCTTCCCCTACCCTGTCCCCTGGCGCCGCGCCCTGATGATCTGCAACGCGGAGCATGCGTACCTCGCAGTCATCAACAGCTATTCAGAGTCACAAGTCCTCAAAGATCTGTACAAACAACACCTCGAATCAACTATCGAAGGGGCAACACTTCCCAACCGTGTTTCTATCGGTATGTGGGATTGGGAAGAAAAAAGAGACTTTAAGACCATTCACGGTGAGATTACTTTTTATAAATGTACGAGTATCTAAAACATTATACGTGGGCAGTAAGCTTTTCAATCGATTCGGGAACAATTTTTCACCGTGCAAGGAAGGATATAAACTTACGCCGAAAAACTTGGAATCAAAATCTGTGATTAAAATTTGGTGTGTTAGCATATGCTTAACACAAAAGCCAAAAATGCCCTCCGCGAATCGAGATCGCGCGAAAGCGATCCAGGACAGATTCGTATTAAATCGGTTGAGTCTTAGGCCAGAGTATGAGTAAGTAGGACTAAGGTTGCCAGTGTCTATTTAATTCATTTCTTTTTTATTTATTTAAGTTATCCGAATTCCTAAAATGTCAGGTTATTATCTGTCTCGCGCCCACAGTCAAAGGTGACGGTTGTGCTTATCGGCCGCACGAGTCACCTCTCGTACGAAAATGGCCTCCACGGTGAAGTGTAATAATTGCAATATTGTGATGGACGAGTTGTTGGCCTATGTGCAAAACAAAATATCTATCGTGGATGAGATCACGTTAACCAGGATTTGTACGACGGCTTGCCAAAGTGACGACATTAAGCGATCGAAATCGTTATTATTTGAATCCGGAACAACGTAACATTAAACGGAAAAAGGTGGGGAAGGAGAACCGAGATCTGCTGGATATCTTTTCTCTTATTAAAGCAACGAGTGCAGAAGCAATGCCAATCTTTGTTGCCCGAGACCTGGATAAACTGCCCCCAGTAACATTTGACAATCTGGATGTGACGAGTATTCTTAAGGACTTAGTGCATTTAAAAGCGGCGACGGAACCGAGACGAGTTAAAAGCTCAAATTGCGCAAATACAGTCATCACCGGATCAGTCTTTGAGGTTTCGCAGCATGAACGTAAACTGCAATCGTCGCGGTGGTTACGTGGACAGCGGCCCCATAGGCCTTTCCCATTTGGATATGAATGATGTGAATGTTAATACGAGTGATATAAATATATCATCAACGCCTAAAGTAACCGATAATTTGGTGATGCATAACTACCCGCCAAGGCAGAAAATAAATACAAGTCACTGCAACGGACGAACGGCAAGTCCAAAGGTCGAGTCTGCGTTATCAGCGGGCTGGCGTCGCGAGCGCAGAACCGGTTCCAGCAGTGAGCCTACAGATAATCAGCCGATTTGTTTAACACAAACAAATGTCGTTTTAAGCAACAATAACACGCCCGAAGCGCATAATTCAAAGTATTCCAAGAAAAGGGCGAGTGGAAAGAAGCCACTAGACCAAAACGAAAACCAAAGACTCAAAATCGTCTTCTGGGGATGAAAGGCAATGCGAGCGAGAGCGGTTTAAGGCGGCTGACATAAAAATGCCTATCTTATTACAAATGTTCACAAGAACACCTCTGAACAGGATATAATTGATTACATTCGCAATAAGACACAGGAAATTATAACATTAGATAAAGTCTCTATTAAGACAGAACTGATTGCAACGCCTACAATTTTTTTGTATCGGAAGAAAGGTTATCAATGTTTTCGGATGAGTCATTATGGCCCCGAGGAATAAAATTTCACCGATTTGTGCATTCTAAGCATAAAAATGTGGTAGAAAATGTAATCAAAGACGGCACTAATAAGAAATAACATGGCAAACAGACCCTAACATAAATTAGTCAGTTTTAATTGCAAGAGTGTAAAACGCTCCATTGATAATATACGACATTTATGCGAAACATCACACATTATCTGCCTCCAGGAAACATGGCTGCTACCATGTGATATCTCATTTCTTGGCAGTATCGACAAGGACTTCGGTTTTACGGGAACGTCAGCTGTGGATACGTCGGCTGGCATGCTTCGGGGCCGACCGTACGGCGGAGTTGCGGTGTTATGGAACAAGAAAATGTTTCAAAACGTCTCGGTCGTTCAGTGTGGAAATCCGCGAGTGTGTGCCGTTAAAAAAAACATTGAACAAAGGTCCTTTGGTGAGTGTTTACATGCCCACGGACAAAATGGATAACTTAGCGGACTTTACGGACTGCCTCGCGTTGGTAAGTGCCATTGTAGATAATAATGATACGGAGTCTGTTTACATCCTCGGGGTTTCCAAAGCGCGCCCGGGTGAGCGGTTTTGTAATGAACTTATGTGTTTCTGTAACGACCAAGAATGGATCTGTGCGGATGTGAAAGGGCTAGGACTGATTAGCTATCTCATAGCTATACATATGTGAGTGAGGCGCACGGCTCAAAGAGGTGGTTGGATCACTGCGTGACTACTAAGTCAGCCAGCAATTCTATTACTAATGTATATATTAAATATGACGTTATGTGGTCGGATCACTTTCCTTTGGTAATGGGATGTGATTTGTGTCGTTAAACCTAAGAAAGGCTGTATTATAATTTCGTGGTTAACAGAGTTATTTGGGGTGATAAAAAACCCGAAATGATAGATTTGTTTTGCTACAGAATGCCATGAAAAATTGAAACAAATTGACTTTACGCATGAGTTCCAAAAGTGTTGCGACTGTATTTGTAACGATAAAAGTCACCAAGTTTTAATCGATAACCTTTATAAAGATATTTTACAGGTGCTCAGCGAATCGGCTATAATGAGTTATAACGTAAATAATGGAAATCAAAAAAGGAAGCCAGTCATAGGTTGGAATAAACATGTGGCCTGTGCCCACAGAGAGGCTAGAAATAAATTTAAATAATGGCGCTGGTATGGAGAGCCCGCATCAGGTACTACTTATGACGATATGGTCGAAAGTAGAAAGATCTTTAAGTCTCGCTTAAGATGGTGTCAGAAACATAGTGAGCAAATTAAATTGGATTATTGCGAAACATAATTTTGGGCGGAATTTTCGTAACTTTTGGAAATCGACTAACAAATTGAACAGTAAGCCAAGCCTCCCTGTGAGTGTTGGCGGTCTAAGCAAAAGTGAACGTATAGCCGATTTGTTTAAGGATCATTATACCGTGAAATCACCATTAGGACTTTCACGGACACACATGGCCGGTGCTGGGCCCATTGGGCGAGGGATGGGCATCAGATTTACAGCGAAAGAAGTCCATATTAGGTCCATATCTAGAGGTAAATCTCCCGGACACGATGGGTTCAGCATCGAACATCTACTTCACGCCGGCCCTCATATCACCAGAGTGCTTGCAATGTTTTACACGTTTTGTGTGGAACATTCTTACTTACCTGCCGAAATGATGAAGACCGTGGTGGTTCCAATTGTGAAAAATAAGACTGGTGACGTCAGCGACCTACACAACTATAGGCCCATATCGCTAGCTACCATTGTCGCTAAAGTTTTTGACAGTTTTTAATCTTCATTATCCAAGTAATGGCCAAGTTTTAATACCTTTTAATTATGTGCAAGTCTCTTTTATATATACTTACGGCAACTATAAACAATCGGTATCTGAGATTGACTCTGGACTCGAGTCACTTTTGACAACCATTCAAATTACATTGAATAACAAAGTCATTCAGTACAAAAATGTTCTTTAGCATTCCGACGAATTGAGAACCTTTTTGTTTTTAAGTCGGTTACTAATGCCTAGAAAGAATATTGATCGTTTATCTTCATGGAAAGCTGATCATTCAGATATAGAAGATAAAGGTAGACTAACTTTTGCAAGAAATCTATGATCCATATTATGTCACGACAAAAGTTGTCGATAAACTTAGTCGATATTTAATCAATCACTAGCACTGGTACTTTTTTGCCTCGGTCAATCCGGTGTATGTTCATTATGTGTACTATCGCTGGAACCGTAAACCGTAAACGTGTATATGATGCTAGGTTTGTTAAAGTAGGGACACCGAGTGATGGCACTTGACGTTTGACTTGACGTTTGCTCGCTCATGAAGTTCCCTAAATATTGACAGCAAGTATAAAGGAACAGATGTCAAACTTCATTGTTGCAGGCACCGGAATAGTGATGTACCGCTGGGGCTGTAATTTACCGAAACGCATTTATCGTAACTAGCTTCATCTTGAGATCGTTTTTATTTGCTTTTCGTTGCGTTCATCGTTTTAATCATAACTAATAAAAAACATCTCAAAAAAACAATTCGCGTGATGATAACAAAGGATCGCTGACTGGTACACTCAAAGTCACAAACATGTGTACACTTTAGTATACCCTGTCACTTTAATCGCTGTGAGATTTATATATATGGCAGTTTTAACATGATTAAATAAACAAGGTACTGAAACGTAGAGCTCGTCTAAGTTAAAATGACGCCCCTTCCACCGCAATTTACATGTAAGCCTATGAAGTTTTATATAGGTAACCACATATATATTGTTATGTTTTTTTTAGTTTGTATATTTTGACACAATATTTCAAATTTCTGACAATGTCGTCTTCTTCGAGCCAAACAGTTTATTTCCAGAGTTTGATCTAAAAACTCTATTGGCATACAATAAAACGTCTCCATATTTAACCCACGCCCTGAACTCACCTCCATACTTTACCCTTCACGCTTTTAATACGCTTTTTTTATTTATATAAGTACTTTAAATAAATCCTTTTTTGTATCCTCTTTTATTAAATTGTCACTCATTCGCTGTCAGTTTTGTCTTAACATTACTACGTATTGCGTACATGTGATCCGAATCTGTTTTACCTGGCGTTAAATTTTGGACACCCATACTGCCCTTAATTGTTGACCATTGCTTTTCTATTTGGACTCCGTTTACGCTTCTGATGTGGATCTCGTCATTATGCCCAAACATACGAAAAATACTGTTTTAAACAGTCAAACAAATAAAATAAATGATTAGTCATGACATGAATTTTATTGAAATAATTATGTCAACTACTAATTAAAAGACCTCGGTTCAAATTACCTAGTATCGAGTCCACGACGCAATGACTTGTCGATGAAATGAAAATACTTGAAACGTTGTCTTTGAAATAATATTCGATTAAAAGTCTGTCGGCAATTCAATGGTAAACCACTACTCGCACTTGACAGAATTTTTACGATAGTTAAATGGAGTGTTTCACAACACTATTGTTAGATGTGTCAAGTGCCATCACTCGTTGTCCCTACTTTAAGTTTGATTTATAAAATTCCGAAAAAGTAACAGTAAGATGCGCAATGTGTTTTTAATAATTTTACAGCTATTACGTCATACTACCTTAAAGCATTGCCTATAAAAAACCTTACATTTACTTCTTGAAAGGTTTTTCTAATGCTTAAACAAATCAGGTATTAGGGCCTATCAGTTAGTATGTGTCCGTAAGTTACACGGTAGTAACGTACAGAAGGATCACTCTCGAACAAAACCGGTGTCTGTAGGTAGATACGAAATGATTCCTAATCATGCCTTCTCTCTCAGACGTATAAAACGAGCTCTCTCGTGGACGCTATAGTGATCAGTGTCATTTGCGTCACCCAATAACCAAATTGAAAAGAAAAGAGAACGATCATCGCGACCCATAAACACCCGTAACACCAGAGGAAACGCAGGTGCGCTGCCCGCCTTTGACAAAAGAGTAGGCTCGTTTTTTTCGGCCCCCAAGCCGTATGGGGTCCGAAATACAGACGCCGATTGTCATTGAGTCACCGCGAGTCAGCCAAGAATGCCTCAATTGCGGAGTGAACTCCCTGGTTACAGTTACTTTATTTCAGGTGAACACTTGAACGAGGCCGGTTTTGGGCAGTGGGCTAGGAACCAGCCCAACGAAGAGTCCCTTGGGCGGAACTGCGGGAGTATGACCCGGGATGGACTGCTCAACGATATTAATTGCGTTAGTGATAAACAACCCTTCATCTGTGAGGCAGATTTCAAGTAAGAATATACAGTGGTCTCAACCAAGAACATTTTTATTTCATTCGGACCCTTGGTCCGTGGGGTCCTAGGTCTCTGAGTCTGAGTCTCAGGGGAGCAAAAAGCTGGCATATCCCCGCTCAACGCATAAGTTTACAAATAAAACGAGGACATGTAGTAAGTATTTTTGGGACAATACCAGAGGGGCCATTTTTACATTTTGCTTTGTTTAGTTTTTATATTAGTGACAGGTAATATGTACAAGCCTATATTCCCTTAGTCGCCTCTTACGACGACCACGAAAAGACATGGAGTAGCACTATTCTAAGCCGGCACCCACACGGCATCCACACCAACCAACCTGCTACCCCCCCCTTTCTCCCTCTACCTCTCAGGCTCTAGTCTGTTTGTGCAAAATGTGGTTATAGAATTAACAACAAGTTGTTGGTAAATCATTAGCTCTGCCTACCCACTCTGGGATGAAGGCATGTGGGTATGTATATCAATATGTAGTTTTTTTATCTTAAGTAGATAAATATTTTATTTTCAATTGGTTTAAGTAAGTAAGTCCAAGTATTCCAGTATACTTAAAATATATTTATCTATCTTATTTTATTTTTTGTGGAATATAGATTACAAGCGAAAGGTAACTAGGTATAAAGTAACTTCAAATTAGGCACATTAACTCATGTAGTATTATAGTTTCAACTAAAATTAAACGTTAAGCAGTCGGTTGACAAAGGAGTTGTGCAAGGTTTCGCAAATAGTGGCACTGCAGGAAACTTGGCTGCTGCCGGATGAAAGACCCTACCAAAGTTGATGACAACTTTTGTTCGACGGGAACGTGTGGACACAACATCGGGTATGCTACGAGGCCACACAGGGGAGTCAGTTTGCTTTAGCGGAGATCAGCGTTTCAGGATGTGTCTTTGGTGAAGTGTGTCCAAGGCTGTGTGCAATTAGGGTAAAGACGGGTGATTGACCCTTCTTAGTGATGAGTGTGTTCATGCCTACGGATTGTAGTGACAAGTTTTCGGAGTTTACAGATTGCCTCGGTGCGGTGAGTGCGATAATTCATGATTATGACGTTAAAGCGGCATATATAATGGGCGATTATAATACCCATCTGAATGAACTTTGCTATACAGAAATGATTAATTATTGCAATGAACAGAGGTGGTGTTGTGTGGACGTAAATAAGCTATTTATTAATAAAGTATTCATTCAGACACTTATACGTTCTTTATGGAAGTTCATCTATGCAGGCAGTGTTTATACCATTTGGTTGTTACATAGGTTGCGTTGCACTCTGTGCGCAACGTGTATGTAAAAAAACTTGGTCACCTGATCTGACCATTTCCCTATATTTTTAGAATGTGATATAAATGTAATTGGTTCTAGGATATCTTGTACAATTTATGTGCTACATAAGTAATGTGTGGGGGAAAGAACTGTGGAACAAATTTCTTTGTTTAGTAAGGAACGTCATCAAATACTATGATTGATTGACTTTCCCGGGCATCTGCTCTCCTGTGTGGACAGATATTGTAATGAGCATTGTCATAAAAGTACTTTAGATAAAACCATGTAACCTTGTGACAGTTGACGTTTGAGGCTACTTCCTATCTTCTACGGTAAATATTTTTGCGACTTGGCAGTAATATCTTTTCCCAAAAAAACCTTTTGCTTTTTTTTACGGCATACAGAAGGCAAACGAGCACACAGGCAACCTGATGGTAAGTAGAAACTTGTGACCCATAGACATTCGCATTCACAAGAGTGCAATCTTAAGACTGCAAATTCGTTGCCAACCCTGAGGGAGCATACCATCACCACTTACTTCGTATAATTTCTAAATAAAATTCCGAATCATACTTTGGCATATTGTCGATGATAATTTTATTATTCAATATAATCAAATTATGACACCTATCGCAAAAATAAATCCTGTTAAATATATATTTTGCATATATATTTAACAGGAGAACGGATTTATAAATATGTGATAACTGCTTTGTTACATAAGAAATGAAATGAAATTGTTTGTCCACTAAGGTACCCTATTATTATGTTCTAATCTGACCTATTCTCTGGCACAGATTCTTTTTTGATGGGGTCACAGTTGTAACCTAACCTAACCTAATCTACTTTTCTGACAGTTTTGTTTCTATCGAGTTCGCAGTTCTTTGTAACTTTTTTTTTATTTATTTATTGTTTTCCTCAGGGGAAATCCATTATGGATACCAAGCGACCCGGGGGGGCCGAGCGGTTATGTCGGACTCGCGCCGACTAAAACCCCTGAGTTGTTCCTTCTCCCACCTTGGACGAGGTCGCGGGAGTGGTATTCCATCCGCTAACTCGTCTATCAGCGTTTGCCCTTACGAGCCCGTCTACAATAGGTTTTTTTTTTGTTTTTTACCCCTCCGGTTAAGGCGCTCCGGACCACTTGGGTGCCTTCCGGCTCGGGACCCTTGCGTGCAAGCGATGGATTCCCCGTCCCATCGCCCGCGGGTCCCCATTACGGTGGCAACCGATTGACATGCGCCAACCGCCGCCTGCCTGGTATCCTGCGGCGTATTGGGAGCGAGTTAAGATCGTTTTCTCGCTCCCGCTCTGCCGCTTCTTTAAGCGACATTGCTGCGTCGCTAAAAGTTGCTACTGCCTGCCATGCATTTTCACTTTCGACCATGGCTTTTGTGAGAGTCGGTAGTGAGAGGTCTGGTCCTATTTCCATGGAAAGTGCCCAGGATGGGCACTCTTCACGCGTGTGCTGAGCTGTGTCCCCATGGCACATCCTCCGCAATGGTGACAGGCTGCTGTTGGTTCCCTGCCTGCTATTTCGGAAAGATATGTTCCGAAGCAGCCGTGCCCTGTTAGGAGCTGCTTCAGGTGGTAGGACGGCGCTCCATGTTTTTGTTCTACCCATTCTCGAAGGATAGGCCAAACGGCATCCACTAGTTCTTGGCTAACTCCCGGATCTTCTAGTTGTACTGTCCACCTGCAGAAGAGATCGTTCCGGGCTTCTTTCCTCCATTCTTCTATTTCTTGCGGATGTGGACGGTTTCCTTCCGGCTTCGCTTCCACCGCTTGCCAGTAGACCGCCGCGAGAACTTCGGCTTCAAATTTCCACGGCGGACTACCAGCGAGCAAACACGCTGCCGTAAAAGATACAGTGTGGTATGCTCGGGCAGCTCTTAGTGCCATGGCCCGCTGTGGACGTCGCAGTAAAACCTGGTTACGGGTACTCAGTGCGTCCTCCCAGAGCGGAGCTCCGTTAAGAGCCATGGAGCGCACCACCCCCATGTATAGGCGCCGACAAGCCCCTCCTGGCTCACCTACGTTCGGAAGGATCCTGCCCAGAGCCCCAGCCGCAGCCACCACCTTTGGGGTCAGGCGTCGGAAGTGTTCTTTGAACCTCCATTTACTGTCGAGGACAAGTCCTAAGTACTTCATTGTTGACCCAACAGCAATGGAGGCTGCCCCAACTGTAATTTGTGTTCCTGCAGGTGGCTTTTTGCGTGGCCCATGGAAGACCAAGGCTTCCGACTTATGGAGGGCAACCTCGAGGCCCAGCGCCCTAATGCGGTGATACCACCTGTGCCACCCCCGCTGTGGCAAGTAGTATTGCATCTCTATGTGTGTCCCCGCGGGCAGTTACGAGAGTGTCGTCTGCGTAACAAATCACGTCAACTCCTGTCAAAGTTACCCCGCGCAACACCCAGTCGTAGCCGATGTTCCACAGGAGCGGCCCGAGGACCGAGCCCTGTGGTACACCGCACGACATTGATGTATTCCCCCAACCATCTTTTGTCGGGTAAATTACTGTCCTTCCGACAAAGTAGTCTGCCACTACTTTCTGCAGGTACTGGGGGACGCCATGGTACTGAACTTAATGGATTCCCAGGGCAAGGTATTAAAGGCATTGGATATATCCAATGACACTGCCACCATGACCCCACGTCGTGAAATCGCCTCCCCGGCGAGGTCTCTGACCCGTGCAATTGCATCCAGGGTTGACCGACCGCATCGGAATCCAAACTGTGCATCGTTTAGGTCTGGATGCATACTTTTGACCAGGCGAGCAGCGAGTAGTACACGCTCAAAAAGGTTGCTCAGTTCTTTGTAACCTTACCTAACCTACTTTTCTAGCACAATTTCGTTTCTGTTGGGGTCACAGATCTAACCTAACCTGACCTAATTTTCTGCTAGCAGAAAAAAACATCATGCCATAATACGTAGAAGTATGCTATAGGATTATTTTGTTACATACAATATTATGATAAACGAAATTCGGAAAAGTAATCTTCTGCTAAACAATGTGCAGCTAAAGTATGGGTTCTCATAGTTATGCCAAGTATATTTCTGCAAAATGATCATTCGACTAAACGCGTTTCTGCGATACATGTTATGCGAAGTGTATTTCGAACAAGAAATATTCTACAAGATGAGGGTAACTCCTCCTCTACCTATTAAATCCAACTAAGTCTTGGATGTATTGTTATGTATTTATTTAAGTATACATGGCTTATTCTACAAGTACCTACAGTGTCTTCAATCACCAACGCTCTGCATTTTGTCACCGCAACGCAACATAAAAAATCACGCATTCGGGTAACGATGCAAAGTTAATTTGTCGGTGGGTGAATTTAAGACTTCATTCATTGTTTACTAGTACAACCCTAGGAGAAGCTTAGAGCTTGATGTGGGACTCTACTTTCGAAGGTAAAATTTTTATGCCATGGAGGTGGCAAGCGAACGCACAGACCACCTGAATGCAAGTGATATCTGTGATCCATAGACATTTGCATTCTCAAGACTATAATCTTAAGAACGATAATACGTTACCAACCCTGAGGGCTAAGATGGAATGCGTCTTTGCTAGTTATTTCACTGGATTTGTTATTCCCTCATTGTAACACAACAATGCTAACACTGCTCCTGGACGGAAGGTTTAAGCATTTTTGGTCTTGATGAATGGCTACTTTGTTTTAAATATTAACAGCGAACAACAGAAAAACATTTTATTTATCAATCTGACTTTTGTTTAAGTGCATAACAAAAATGACGAATCATTTAAAAAAGTTTAATTTGCAACAGAAACAAACACACTCACACACACATTAAACACACACACACACATTCACACAGACACATTTAAAATACTTGCCCCCATCACTGGTTTTACAGGCACTTTAATTTAAAAGAAATTATCGCTTTTTAAATCGTATACATAATGGTTATACATTTTAATCATAAGTACTGAAAATCACATTAACGTCATAACGCACAGCGTACAAATAATACGGCTATGTCAATAAATATCCTTTGCAAAGGAGATAAAGTAGAATATCGCTTCATTTATTTATTTTTATTTATTTATTTATTTAAAGACAATTGAATAGAAAATTTGACTTCATTGGTATATTTCGTTATCTGGTGGGCTTCAGGAGGTTCCTATTTGAGGGTAGTTTCGCAGAAGAAGGGATGCAAGATCTCCGCGCAGTTCCGGTCGTTGAGCAGACCCTTGCGCCCCATGGCTCCACAGTTCTCGACTCCAGGGCTGCTGGGTTGGCCCGCCGCCCACTTATCGTACCCAGCCTCTGCCAAGGTCTCACCTTAAAAATAAACACGCAATTCAAAGTAATTCGTATACTTAATTATATTATAAATGTATGTGCGTGTGTGTGCTTGTTTGTCCCGTTGTCAATTTTCAACTTTTTAACCGATCGACGTACCAAATAACAGAGATTGTTTATTTCCCGGAGGCGAACATGTTTTTATGTATACCGAAAAATAAGGCAGGTTTACGGGGCATAAGAAACGAATATAATTAACACACGCACACGCACACGCACACGCACACGCACACGCACACGCACACGCAAACGCACACGCACACGCACACGCACGCACGTAGCGGTCAAAGTTATACCACCCCTTTACGTTGGGGGTTAAGAAAGGGGTAATAATAAAGTAATATGTATAACATTCGACATACATAATGGTTCATATACAATTTTAAAGACTCCTGAAAATTACAGCTTCAGAAATAAAATCATTACCTATTATATAAAATATGAACCATTATCATATACGTTCCCTTAAAAAAGAAAACAGAAAGGAAAAGTTGTAACTCGTCGGCTTAGTGCAAGAAGTCATTAACTAACAAAAAGTCAAGTCGGAGAAAAACGGGTTCAAAGTTTTGACACAGTCAAATGACCATAATTGTAATAGGTTCGGTTCTAGATTTAAAAATTAAACATCAATGGTTAGCTAATAGTTATTTATGTGACTGGTGCATAATGAGAGGCATTAATACACGAGTGTGGTTTTATGAAACGAGCCGACAGGTGAGTTTCATAATAAGATCACACGAGTGTTTTAATGCCTAATTATGCGTACAGTCGCATACATAACTTTATCTACATGCATATCATAAGTTTTCTACAATATGTGAGAAAATTGTACCATGTTGCCTTGTATCTTAAAGAACCTGCATCTTAATGTTCACTTTAAAGTGTCGGTCACCGAAACTTTAAAGTGAACATTAAGATGCAACTACATCAATAACCGATACTTTAATGACATGTAATACTTTAATGTTAACATTAAAGTGCAACCACAGATACAGGTTTCTTAATATAGGCTGTTTGCTTATCGTTTCTAAACATATAATAGGGAAGTTATGATATGGATGTAGATAAATGTATTTACTATTAAATCCAATTAAAAACTTTGTACAATAAAGTCAAATAACTTTTTTAAAAGCCTAAATATGTAGTTAGTGACTTTTGGTCTTTCTCGCTCCTAAGGGAACTTACAATTAGTTATTTTTTATTTTAATTACAAATAAATCGGGAAACATAGTTTTCTATAACAAAATTGGTTTAATCAGTCGTAATTATTAACTTAGAAGCATTATAAATATTACTTATTAATCAACAACGAATAAACAGATTTATTTAATTCTACTTCACAGATTATAAAGTCTGCAAGACCACAAAAATAACACAAAATTCTCGTAATGACGTTATTTTTAATTTCAAACTAAAATAATAATGAAATATTCATTGTTGATAGACGAACTTAATATTATAATAATTCCAGACAACAGCAAGCACTATTAGTATAGGTAAAACGTGAAAAATTCTAATTTTTTTAATAAAGACATCAGCTTTTGATTGAACTAATACAGTAGGTACGAAAAAGAGTAAAAAAAAACCCTTGACGTCCATCTTTTTTACTCTACGTCTTCTGAGTTAGAAGACATTTCTTCAGGGACATAATCATGACACTCTTTGGCTGGCAAGTTCCGGTACCAGTGGTGAAGTTCCGAGGGTATTATTTTTTCATTGCACATTTTTAGCAAACCGTAAACTGTTCTACTTCCTTAATATTCGTAAGAAGGACTGGCGGCGTATCTTTCTGTGCTTGAATGTGTCTAAGCCATTTTTAATATCCGACAAAGACTGTAATTTCAAATCAGCATTCTGATTGTCACCCATTAAGATCAAAAGTAAAATACATTTTATACATGGTAGCCGGTGGCAGATTTTTTATATTTTCAAAAAGTCATTTTTATAATTAAAAAAAATGGGTTTTGACATTTGGCAGGATTACACGGTTCAATATTGCGAATTTTATTTTCATCTTGTTTCAATGGTCAGAACGCCGTCATTCTTATGCAGTTGAAGCGTTTGCACGCTATATAATTTCGTTAAGAGACGGGCCGAGTGTAAAATTTATTCGGTCATGGGTGCAAAGGTTCCGAGAAACTTCTTCGGCTCATAATATACCGAGATCAGGCCCCAGCACATACGGACGCCGGAACACATATTGAGTGTGCAACGGAGTTTACAGGAAAATCCACGACTTTCAGTGCGGAAGAGAGCAGCTCTCTTTAAGACTCCTAAAGTTCTCAGTGCATGAAATATTGAAAAAATAATTGAAGTTTCATCTCTATAGGATTACTGGTTCAAGAAATTAATGAAAGTGATTTAACCAAACACAAAGTTTTTTGTGACACAATGTTGCACAGATTTCGTACCATCAATTGCATTTTTTGTAGTGACAAGGCCCATTTTCACATGAGTACTCATGTCAACAAGCATGTAGTAAAGCAAAATTGTCGCTACTGTGGCCCGCGATCGTCTAATCCACGGTTAAAACACCAAAGACCTTTGCATTGTCTAACAGTTACTGTTTGGTCTACCTCATCCTTGAATAGAATTATTGGGGGTTATTTTTTTGAAAATGCCTAGCAGTAAAATGTAAATAGGTAGTGAAAACTATAGGAAAATGATAGCTGATTTATTTTTGCCTAAATTGCTTGTACATCCGTCCTATTCATCACACGCCTGGCTTCAGCAGGATGGTGCTACACCACACATGGCCACAGTGTCGATGAACGTGCTTCGCGAACATTTCCCTCGAAAATTGATAAACCGCTTTGGAGAAACCGTGGCCACTGAGATTGCCCGATTTGACCCCTATGGATTTGTTTCGATGGGGGTATCTCAAAACCAGAGCTTTTAATAACAACCCACGGTCTAAATATAGGTGATTTCCAAAAAAAAATTGCTATCGAAATCAACAACATTACGCAGAATATGCTGCGAGTGGTACAAAACGCGACGCTCCGTTTTGATGAATGTGCACGTGTAGGGGGACGACATTTAGAGGACATATTTTTAAGTAATTAAATCCGCATTTGTGATCTTTATTATGAGATATAAATAAACACTATTCGCCTCAGGTGATGATCAAAACAAAACCTAGGTATCTATACAAAATCTCGCCCATCGTGTAAAATCAGTCTTTTGCAAATGAAATACTTAACTAAGTACTTACTTACCTACACTACCTAAAACTTAACAGCATAAGCAATTTGAACGTATCTTATTATAATTTAATGACAATAGGTACAAACGCTCTTCATTCGCTTTATTTAGAATCTTTTCTAGCATCAAAGATCCTCGTCCTGCCTTAATGTTAGTATTATTTCGCTTCATTTTGTAAGAAGTCACTACCATCTCGCATAACTTCCATCCCTGGTCGCAGCTGCAACGGTATGACTTCGATCGCGATGACCAAACGAGTGGCGGGTTACCGCGAGAGCAAGACGTACTCGTAGGTAGGGATAAAAGAGTTGAAATATGAACTTATCAGAGCAAGAATAATTTCACTAAAGGTGTTCAAATGGAAACAACTTATTTGTCAAAAGTCATTAACCATAATTTAATCACTTGAATTAGGTATCTTTGGACACAACTAAAATCGATAACTATCATTGATTACTTTAAAAAATCACTCTGGCTGCCATTAATGCTGTTTCCTATTTTTTTTAAACTGTATAATGTACTTTAGTTATTTTATACTTAAGTAAAAGTAGTAATATGCATCCAATGCTTATTTTGTTAAAAATCATTAAAGCGTTATAATAACATTTTTTTTCGTTTTACTGTTTGCTTAAAGTAACTATATGCATATAATGAATTCTAGCTCAAATACTTTCAGAGCGATATTCATATTATTTTATTTTTTAAAGTTAATAAGTAACATTAGTGAATATTCAAACGTAATAAAATGTGTAAAAATAAAAAAAGATGTTTTGATTAAAGTAACTAATGGTCATAAACCATTTCCGTCAAATCAATAAAGCAAAAATTGAAATTAATGACTTAATGTCATTGCTGTAACATCGAAATTACTTAACGTAAAAAGAAATGGGTCAGTGCGTTAGAAAGAGTAAGTCGTGGCGAATCCGCCTGTGTTTGTACCTGTACTTAGTAACTTTATGCCTTTAATGACTTCTTGCACTAAGCCGACGAACTTATATGGTCAGATAATTTTATGCCATAAACTACCCACTCTTAAATAAGAGTGTTTCATTTTAAATAATGTAACAATATAACTCACCGAAAATTGTCAACCACTGACTTTGCCCATTCCAATCCAGGAAACCGAGATGAGCAAAATCTTTCCATACCGCCCCCTCAACGGGTTCGCTGTTGTTTTGGACAAAGATATTCTTGAGGACCTGGGATTCTAGGTCGCTGTTGATGACAGCGAGGTGCGCATGCTCCGCGGCGCAGACCATGGCGGCGCGGCGCCACTGGAGTGCGCGGCGGTTGAACTTGTAGCAGCTGCCCGTGCTCGGCTCCAACTGGTACCCTGCAGATCAACAAATACAATAGAAAATAATTATATTTATTAATCTGAAACATATTACAGTAGTACAGTACAGTCAACGTCATAAATAAAGTGATCATTTATGTACCTTGTCGCTTTCAATCTTTTCACAATTATGTATGTCATTTCAAACATGACGAATTAATCCATTAACTTTTCAAAATGTTTAAACAGTTTATGGCATAGAGAAGGTAAACGACCACACAGGCCACCTGATGGTAAGTGGAAACTGTGACCCATTGACATTCGCATTCATAAGACTGCAAGCCTAAGACTGCAATAATGCGTTACCAACCCTGAGGACTAAGATGGAATGCCTCTATGCTAGTCATTACAACCCGGCTGTCTTATCCCCAAACCGGAACATAAAAATGCGAACACTGCTGTTTGGCGGTAGGTTAATGAATAAGATGGTGGCAGCGATCCGGACGGACCCTGCACAAGGTCCTACCAACCGCTATGACATGATATATGAGAATCTAGGAAAACTAAACGGTTTCAATGAAAAAGGACATAGTGGACAAACGTTTTTAGAACTTAAGATATGTAACTGTAACAACGGTGAACCTGCGCAGTAAGCATGTTTTGAAAAGGCGCGAAAACGTTTTGCCAATTATAAGGCAGTGCGTTTGCTGCCACTTCATTTAGCGGCACGTCTGTTGTAATTCGCGGGTTGGAACGAGTGTAGCTGTCATTGCCTGTTCTACCTTACCCGTAACCTTAACGCAACAAGGTATGTAGGTATTGAATTCTTGTTTACGGTCGTTTATCTTCTGCATTAGTCAGCACCTGTCCACGTGGACGAAGATTGCCGACGTAACTTGTGTTTGCGGTTTTGCTGTTCAAGTTTCCTCCTACTATCACATGCAAAAGGTAAACCATCCAAAAAGATGAAAAGATAAAAAGTAACTATTTACATGTAAACATTTTATACCACAAAAATAACAATACAATGTAGATAAAGAATGTGCGATTTTATCCATAAAGAATCTTTCAGAGTACGCAAAAAGTTAAATGTAGGTAGGCATCGAATAGGCAAGTGTCAAAATTTTATTAAAAACCTAATAGAATAAATACATTTAAATATCTACATAAATAGATGGAGAAATATGTATTTCTATTATATCTTTAAACTTACAGTAAACTTCATCATATAACCACATTAAATACGTAGACGACAGTTCACACAATAATTAGAAACTAGGGTTCACCCGAACTAGACCGAATATCAAATAAGCTAATTTCATTAGGCACTTCATATAATTTTCGCATCAACGTTTGATTTAATTTCCATGAGCCATAATGTCATGACAATTTACTTGTTTGTCCTAATTGATTACTAGACTTAAGTTATCTACCCTAATTTTTATGTACTAAACATTAAATAATATTTCTAAAACTAATTATGATTATTACTAATGATTAATAAACCTAATAGTCATTAATTCTAATGATTTAACTAATCATTGTATGAACAAAATATAAATAATAAACAAATTAGGTTAATTTTACTCACATAGGTATGGGTAGGTAAGAGTCGCGACAATGCACGAACCGCCTTACCTACGCGGAATAGGGCTCCGCCGTGCGGAGCTCCTTCAATCTTATTAATCGCCGTTTATAAGAGAACTAGAGAACTAGAAAGTGTTGAAATGAAACTTCGTATAATTTTCTCAAAATGGCGGTAGTTGTAATTTTCTGGTCAGACTATATAAAGGTTAAATAAAAACTAAATAAAATCACCTTCAGTTGTGGTGTCGCATTTGTTTTTAGACATCTTGGCGTGAGACTTAATGCAGAAGTAGGGGCGCACGCTGGCGCAGCTCACGTCAGCCAGCTCGCTCGCGGCGGTCATCACCAGGCAGTCCTCGTTGTTGCCCATGTTATTGGGCTCCCCTTTAGCCCATTGCAGAGAGATATTTGACACGGACAACCCTGAAATATACAGGACTTCACTTTTTTCATAAGGATGACTTTCAGGACTCTTACATGTGTGTAATCAACGTTAAAAAGTACATATGTACTTTTGTACTTTACTGCATTAACAAATTTGATAAATTTGCTGGCATTACTTACGTTGTTTTAGACAGTTTGCACAATAATGTGCTCTACGGCACGTTCCAATATTAAATTCAATATTTAGTACCTACATAGAAGTACAAAAATGTTATTTGTAAAGTATTACTTTACGTGTGCAGGCCGCTAATGCCTAGCCCGCCCCCGTCCCGTATTCTTACCGTCAATGGTTGTAAAATCTCCGTTAGGGTAGGTATTGTACTTTTGCATATCAGTGAACACGCTGCTCTCGGCCAGTTTGTAAGCAAGCATCGTTCTCCTCATCGCCACAGCAATGGCGCTCGTCGTTGGAGAAGCCAAGGTAGCATCTGGTATAATGATAGTTGTTTATTGGTGTGTGTGATTAATCTGAAAAAACACTGCTACAAAACCAGCACACAGGCCACCTGGGCCAGTATTCTAGGCGGTAAAAAAAATATCGTCTTTGACCTGTTATCGTATTTTCAACCTTTTGATGGGTGTATCTCGGTTCGTTGTTCGTTGTGGCCTATTTTTGTTTCGTCACATATTTTTTTGCATACCAACGTTTCGTCTAATGATTTTAATGACGAAAATTATTTGATCGAAATGGTTTTACATAATATTGTTTATTTTGTTTATTGTATAACATTTGTTTCAGAATAACTTTTTCAGTCGAATAACTTTTTGGTATATTTGACCGTTGACCGTGAGGCGAAGTCGACGGAGCTCCGCGAATCCTCGTAGTTGTGGCGCTTCTCGCCTTGACGCAATTCTAACCTAACCTAACGTATACATTAGTTGAGACCTAGGTGTTTTATACTGGGGGGTGGGGCCCTTACCTTGTTTTGCAAGTTAAACAAATACTTTATCTTGTCTAGGGGACACCGTTGATGTAGGAAAACATATCGAAACTTTTATTTGGTCGTTTTGCACCGTCTTTTATACACAAGTAGGTTTTATTTTTTTCCTTTTCTCCTTCTATCTCTCTCCCAAGATTTTTGGCATGTTTTCCTGCTGAACTACACATTTTATTAGATATTATATTTAATTTCATTTTTATAGCTTTATATATAATGCTTAGACTAAGTAGTACCATTGTTTTATGAAATATGTTTAAAAAATGACTGACTGCTGAGTTTCTTGCGGCGTTTCTTCTCAGCAGCGGTCTCCTCTTGGGAAGCGCTTCTAAATTCTTGACGTGTAAAAGTGCCCGTGCGGCCTACTTACTGAACTGACTTTTATCTTTATATTTTTACCAAACAATATTATGAATTTGGCCTTTTAGTAGTTAAAATGTTAGACAAAACAATTTCCGACCAAAATTGCTGTAGAACAAAAAATAGGTATACAAAAAAATATTTATGCTTAAAGAGAAGTGTGCCATTCAATATTATAGCAAATATTTCCGACGAAAAAAATTTAGCACACAAAATTTTAGATCAGTGAAGGGCACCCCGTTTTGATACCGTAAACTGGGGGTACTTTGATTTACGGGGTAACATTGCCCACCCCAAAAACTATCTTTAATATTTAATTATTCTATTAAAGTGTCATCAGGACTAAGCTACTCATACAGTTATATAATTACTTCAACAATTTAAGAAGATAACAACTAAAACAGTTATCGTTTTAAGGTCGGGCAATGTTACCCCGTAAATCAAAGTACCCCCAGTTTACCCTCCTATTTACTTGACAACAATGGCGGCCTAGTTAAAACCAATTCCATAACAGGTCAAATACTATATAGTTATTAGCGCTTGAAATAGAGGATCGATCAACAAAGTTATTTTTGACCTATTACGGTTTTGACTTTCATTACTGTTAAGTAAATTATAACGTTGCTAGCTATTATAACGTTGACATAACGATAACAGTTCACGATCAATATTGTTTGTCATCGTAGGATAGAGGCCTTGAGCTCTAACAGTGTTGACAGCATTAAAAAACATTTTTCACGCCACTGCTCGGAAATATGGCCAAAGAAGGATCGAAATCAGAATAGAAAGTTGCTCTTAGTAGTACAACACAAAAACAGTCCAACAATGTTGAGTTGCAAAGTAAAATGGAGTGTTTTTAGACCAGTTTACTTTCTACTCTGCTATTGGTCGGTTATTTATGACGTTAGTAACTCGTTCGGAAATAAATAAAAAAATGTTTGACAAATATGACATTAGAACGTTTAATTAAAAAATTAAAACGTCAAATCCGCTCAGTGAAAGTGTATTTTTGCGATTGTAAACGTGTTTTTATGTAAGTTTTTAAGGCGTACGTGAAAAACGCCTTTGCATCTTTAAATAAGGTAAAAATTAAAAAAGTTAAAAAGGCGGGAAAAAACATTTCCTTGTCATTCAGCAACTGTCCTAATGCTAATATCAATATTACTTTTAATTAAACTGTGTATTATGTCCTAACCTGTTTTATTTCCTTACATTAGGCGTGAAAAGCACATAGTATTGCCTCGGTAGAAAGTGCAATAGATGGACTCGTACTTTCGAGGGCCTCCGCTACGCGTCGGCCCTCGAACTAACTCGTCCATCTATTGCTTTCTTTCTGTACCTGGGCTACAATGTACTTTTGTGTTCAACTTTAAACATTATAGTACCTGGATGATATTGTTTTTTGGTAAGTTTTCTGAAAATGAAACCTAGCTAGATCGATTTTTCGCCCCCGAAACCCCTGCATACTAAATTTCATGAAAATCGTTGGAGCAGTTCCCGAGATTCAGGTTATATACAGGATTAGGGTCGAAGTAACGAAGCCATCTCCTCAAATCTAACGGTATGTCGAACAACGCGTCCTCCGCGTTCGTCGTCCTGTCCCGTCCGAGGTACTATCGAACCAACGGAACCCTGACCCACCATAGAACCTTGTCACAGTGATTGATGTTAGGACTGTCATACGACGCTATACGACAATCGTACGTCAATCATTGTGACAAGGTTCCATGGTGGGTCAGGGTTCCGTTGGTTCGATAGTACATTGGGACGATTTTTAGTGAAACGGTCCATAGCTCGTAATATTGTCCTATGCCCGGTTGGATACGGTGGTGGTTACCTGCTTCGGTATTGACGTAAAGCGTAAGCAGCGTTATAATTGCACTTCGCGTATAGAATAAGGAAATTGAAATAGCCTATAGCGTCTAATTGTGGCATTTTTAACACGATTTCCTAAGACGATATGACATGTGAAAAATCGCGTCACCTGTATTCGTATTAAATGAATCGCCGAAGCAAAAAGCCTGTCCATTATCGAAAGCGTTCGTTTGTACTTTGTTTATTTTACCTTAAAATAAAATTGTCCTTCACGATATAATTTTACTATTTAGAAACCCCGAAAACATTTAGCAAGTTGAAGATAAGTGACAATTTTAATTCGTATTAAACCTTTTTGCGTACATACCATACTCTGCAATCTCATGATGATTATGTCATTAAGTTTGTTCTATTGAAGTTGGTGAAAAAGGTGTAAAGGCTTCTTCAAACAGCGGGCGTGAAAGCGATTAGCGTGTTCTTAGCGTGTTGTTAGCTCTCGGCGTGGCGTGATTATGTGTGACGGCCTGCATACAACTCCTTGTTAATTTGCACGCTAACATCACGCTAAGAAGACGCTGATCGCCGCGTGGCGTTTCACGCCTTCTGTATACCTTATCTCGATGACGTAATGGGATCTACTTGCTTGGGTTGCTAAAGTGCAGATTTTTACTAATGTTTAACACGCTGTATCTCTAAAACGGTTTAAATGACTAACGAATGAATGACAAGACCTAAAAAAATCCCCATTTTATTAAGTCCCTCTTTTTGTTCCACCCGGTATAGGTATATATGTATATACAAGGATTGCTGTTTAGATAAGCGACAGTGGTAACAGGACGCACTTCCTGTGCGATTCAGTGGTTTAGGCATCAGGTTGGTTTCCGGTGTCGCTTTGCCGGCGTTTCTTTCCTCAGTACATTCAACATTTAATTGCAAAGATTCTCATCTCCTAAATAGCTGACCGATTTTCATGAAACTTAGCAACGAACCACACCGCCGGAAAACCTGCTACGGAAAGGTAACAAATATTCATTTTATATTGTCATTTGACCAACTGCTTCTAGGTATCCTGCCATTTTACCAAAAGTTAATTCGCAAAGTTTTCATATAACAAACAACATTTAGCAGTAGCTATGATTCGTCACTACATCTTTATACAACGTAGATATGCACATTAAGTTTTGTCATAATAGCCAACGGACAGACGCAAAGAATTTCAATCTAAAGGGTTCCGTTTCTGAAATGGAACCTTACAATCCTTACTCCTTACTAATATTATAAACGCAAATGTTTTTATTTATGGATGGATGTTTGTTACTCTTTCACGCTGCAACGGCTGGACGGATTTGGAGATAGCTGATTAATACATAGGCTATATTTAATTCCCGTAAAATTAAGTGTTCCCGAGGGAATAAAGATATTCGAAATCTACGCGGACGAAATCGCGGGAAGAAGCTAGTTAGATTACAAATACAAAAACTATAATTTATCGTTCATGCCAAGTATAAAATAAATCATTTACTAATTGAGTGTTTTTGAAATGAAACGTTTTATTGAAAAATCATTTACGGAATGATGCGTTTGTGAAATGACTATAATTATAAAACGTTGGTTATAAAGTAATATTTAAATATTTGTCAAATGAGTTTTGGTAAAACATTAATGGACCGGTCAAACTCATAACACTTATCTTTTTGAGTCAGGTTAAAAAGCGTAAATAAGATACCTTCAAGGTGGCAGCGCAGCCGCGCGTCCGGCCAGGTCGCCGGCACGATGTGCAGGCGCAGCCAGCCGACATCCTGGTCGTACTCATAGTCTGGTAAGTAGGCAGCCTCACCTAAGCCTGGAGAAATCCCAATAGCGTAAAAGTTTACCAAAACAATTGATCAATTGAAGGCATCGATTGATTAAATCAGTTCAGCGTAGTTGGTATGGCCGTTTAAATAGATAACAAAAAGCATTATAGAACCGAACTGATTTGATGTCATTAACATTTAATCTTAGATACCCAAGATAGATATGATAGGCACGTATATTTTTTGATTCGCTAATCTCTAATTAAAAAAATATATATATTACCACCGCTGTGATGAATCTAATACCTACCACCTCGGTTGTCAAAATCGAACCATCCGTTCAGCATTTACATATCTACATACATACTACCTATCAGCCCATCGGAATCCTGATCCATCATAGAACGTTGTCACACTGACATTATACAACAATTTGTTTGACACTTCTTACGACTTGAATCATAAAGTCACTGTGACACAGTTATATGTTGACTCAGGATCCCAATGGGCTGATTTATACAGACATACCAAAATCATCCTCCTCCTTCGGCATTCGGGTAAAAATAAGTGTATGGATGGGGACACAATTTGGTACAGTATTGGGCATAAATACTACACTGGCGATAAGGTCCATGTATACATATATTTGACGCGATTGCTGTATAGATATTACTGTTCTTACACATTAAATATTTATTTAGCAGTCCCATTATAATAATATTATTATTATCTAATATTTTTTTATGTAAAGACTTAATTTTGCGGTCTGTTATTTATTTATAACCAAAAAAATAATTTTAAAAACTACATTTACACACAATACTAACAAATTATGACTGCCATGGAAAATACTCACTCGTAAACAAAAACACAAAGCCAATTATAAGACCACACATTTTATACATCTGGTTAAAAAATAAATCTATGTTTTTAGTTCTAAATATAAAAACAGCAGAGTAATGTAAGCGCCAGTAAATGAGCGTGGCCGCAGCTTGTATGCTTTGTTGTTATTGCACCATATAATTAAATTTCGTAGCATGCACGCAGTATGAAAGCCAAGTTCTTACTTATAATGGCTTTTTGGCTTCAAGCTCTCATGGGCCCTAATTTGGCTGCGCTTATCGCGTGTCAAAGTGTGGATAAGGAATCCGTCCCCTTCTAACACGTAAATAAGTACGACAGTGACGGATGCTTTATCCACATTTGACACGCGATACAGACGCAGCCATACTAGACTGACTGATGACGCATTATAATAAAGAAATAAAGCAAAGAAGTAATAGTACTTACTACTGTCTTCTTTTTTCCACAAATTGGACTTTTAACTATAAGTCCTAAATAATCCAATTCATTCATACTCATTAATTAAAAATGTTATAAAATATTACATGTCAAAATGGATTAACAACCATTCAATAAAAGAGTACAACATAAACTATTTGGTCATCTAAGCAGCAAGTTACATTAAAGGTTAGGGTGAGTACGGGCGTTTCAACCGTCGTCATTCCGCTGCCCTAAATATTTAAGAAATAGGCGATAATATTATTAAAATTCGATCAATTGTGGCAAAAATTACGATAACATGGTAGCTCAATCTTTCAATATGTATGACAGAGGACTGACGGCGGTTGAAACGTCCGTGGAGTCACCCGTAAGTAATGGTAATTTATGTAACTGATACAATAATGAGATTCCTTAAAACACGAGTGTGGTTTTATGAAACGAGCCAAAGTCCAGTTTCATAATAAGATCACACGAGTGTTTTAAGGCTTAATTATGTACAGTTGCATACATTGCTTTATCTATACACATTATTTATAAGTAATTTAAGTTGGGTTCAAAAGTCAACGACGAACGTATGAAGTTGAAGCCATATTTTTTCTCTGTGGTCGACTGGTCGCTGTCAAATTGGAAACCAACTGTAAGAACTAAATAAACTGATTACGACAAACTTTGTAGTTTCCTTTTAAGCTTGTAGAATAAGTTATGTATGCAACGGTACGTAATTAGCTCTTAAGGTACTCATGCCTGTCATTAGAGCACCTCGGCACTTATACCTTAAGAAGCTTCAACCCCATTATTCATTATGCACCAGTTACATAAAAAACTATTATAAGTCACAAATTGACTTTTTCTAAATTTATTATCATACACATTTAACTACAGTGCGATAGCACATACAAAATGCTTCGGGTTTGTAGGTACTTGTATTTCACTCGCTCGCATACTCTCTTACTAAGAGCGAGCGAAAGAGAAGTACAAATCCGAAGCATCTTCTAAGTGCTCACAGACTGTAGTCTTATTTTATTCTTAACACTTACTCCAATTAAAAAAAAACGAAAACGACACGAATGAGAGTTCTATCGTCTGGAGTCAAAAATGGCTGACCGTTTAACCAATTCTTTTATAAAATTACTTTCCTCCCTTGAGTTGGAAAAATGCCATTTTCTCCTCGTAGAAAATATGAAAATTATATCTACTACGCGTGCATTATTTTTACCAATCGATAGGATCGAGCGAGGCTGTTACATTACAAAGTAAAATTTGATTGGGAAATTTCAACAAGGTGGGCACAAATTACGCACAGCTTCCTCGTCGTAAATCTTCATCTATAATTATATCTTCAGAAGCATATGTTAATGCCGCTATTGGCTAAGCGGTCTTATGGGTTACCGTCGTGTTTGTGCGGTTCACTAATGTTTTACCAAATCATCATTTGACAAACGTATCATTTTACAAAATTTCATTTCACAAAGAGATACTTCCCGCCGTATTATTTTTAAGTTTTTTGTGGTCGATATTGTAACCTAACCTATTTAATAAGCTCATTTATCCTATGCAATATGTAATGGTTTAAGCACAAACACGTTTTTGCGAAATGAAAGTTTATAAAATGATACGTTTGTCAAATTTAATGTACTTTTGTCAAATGAACGGACCCCTGTTTGTGCTTCTCGCTCAAGTGCTCGGTGACTTGGCCCTGTTTTAAACTACGGACGAATTACGTTTTCGTACTTTTAACCACAGGAAGGGGCTAAGATAAGCAACCATATTTAAAAACATATTTTTCAGGCTAACAGAAATGAAATAGTTGATAAAAACAGTAGGTAAGCCAATTTCCGTCTACGTAAAATGTGTTGTTAGGTATGACATTATTCTGGTATCAGGTCGTTCAGCATAAAGGCAGTCTTAGGATTGCAGTTTTGAGATTTAAAATGTCTTTAGTTGGGTTTTAGATCCCACTTACCATCACGTGGCCTGAGTGCTCGCGAGTCTTCTCATTGCCAAAAAAAAATGATATTTTTTTGGAATGGTTGCGTTTCTAACCTAACCTAACCTAGTTTTCTGGCAGCAGTTAAGTTTGTAAGTTTGCGAAGTTAGTTTCGGACAATGGATAGTAAGTCTACAGTCCCTTGAAGCTGTAATTAAAACGAACTAATAAATGAACGTAAAAAAAGCGGCCAAGTGCGAGTCGGACTCGCGCACGTAGGGTTCCGTACCACTATACATCTAAATAAATGTTTTTCTTTATTCTTTATTATATTGGAGTTGATTGAATGAAAGGTAAAATGCGGTTTACGATTTATAACGTATTAAAAAATATATATATATTAGGTCTCGTTCAAACCAATTTTCGGTGGAAGTTTGCATAGTAATGTAATCATATATTATTTTTACATTTATCATTCCCTTATTTTAGAAGTTACGGGGGGGGGGGACACACATTTTTCTACTTTGGAAGCGTCTCTCGCGCAAACTATACAGTTTAGAATTTTTTTTTATTAAAAACCTTCATATCATTTTTGAAGACCTATCCATAGATACCCCACACGTATGGGTTTGATGAAAAAATAATAATTGAGTTTCAGTTCTAAGTATGGGGAACCCCAAAAATTTATTGTTTTTTTTCTATTTTCGTATAAAAATCTTAATGCGGTTCACCGAATACATCTACTTACAAAGTTTCCATAGTATAGCTCTTATAGTTACGGAATAAAGTCGCTGTGACATACGGACGGACAGACGGACGGACAGACATGACGAATCTATAAGGGTTCCATTTTTTGCCATTTGGCTACGGAACCCTAAAAAGGTACGGCTGTTTAAATATGCCGCAATAAACAAATATTTCAACACTCAGAGGGAATCAAAATCTATAAGGTTTTTTGCGTCTTGTATTACTGGTATAGGGAAAATCTGTAAGCTACAAATTTTTAATTAAATCACAAACATTGGTGGGCTAATCCCACTCGCGCTGGTCCGGTATTTTCTGTTATGAAATGCAATAAATGACTGAGTGAGTACGTAAGTACATTACCAACCACATACGTAGAGGTACGTTTCATTAATTTCCGAGCCACTAATAAACTAAGTCTGTGAACGTTACGCAATAGTTTTAATCAAATATTTAACAATAAAACTTGGCACCTGAATTTCATAGTTGTCCAAAAACCCTACTGCTACTAACCTTTTTTATTTACCATTAGCCATCTATGAACGTAACATGGAACTGGAAAACGAATTAGTCCGTCAGTAAGATTATCAAAAAAACATTGAACACGTATGTTTTCTTTATCAAATCAATCAAAATTGGCGAATATAACGCGCATCAAAATTCGGGGAGTAGGGGCTTGTGACGTCACGCGAAACTTCAACGCACTTTATCTTCGTAATTTTTTGATAATGTGGATGACGGATTAATTCGACTTCTTAGGACACTGGTCTATTATTTTAAAAAGATTTTTGGACTTGACATCTAAATAATACCTTGACTTTAACAGGTTCCCTGTCCCGAAGCAATGTGCAGCGTGCTTTCATCATGTCCCCATAGTAATCATAAAAATAGTACATTGTGCATCAAGGGTAGTATGAAGGGAATTACTAACGAGAGTGTTAGAAGCCCGACGCCGAAGGCGGAGGGCTTTTAATGACTCGAGTTAGCAATCCCCTTACTGCCTGTGATACACACAATGGTTTTCATCACATTTGCGAGGAAAAAACACAGAGAAAACACTTTAACTCTGCAAAATATAAAGAAATAACTTTTGACGGACGGGAACGTCAATGGAAACGATTTTTTTTTTTGTGACCACATACACTGCGTTTAGTTTCGACCTGGATTCGAGCCAGATTTAGCCAATTTGATAAAAATGTATAATTACTAAAATTAATGATAAATGTTGATATAAACTTGAAATAGGTATAAAAATAATGAAGTTTAATGAAGCATATAGGTTTTGTGTAATGTAAGTTAGTCTATAGCTAATTTTTAAAGATGAAATTAGAAACCGATTTAATTTTTGGCTGAAAATTAAACCTCCTTAGTCAGAAATTATGTACGAAAGAGTTGCAAATTTTAAAAAGAAAGTCATTACTCCCTAGGGATGACAAACTCGCCATAATTCCCGCGGGAACAATTTAGGCCATTGTCCTTCTGTATACAGACATGGAATAACACCATTTACGAGCAAGTGTGATGAAAAATAATTTAGTCTTTTTACACAACTGCCCAAGGAGTGTAATGTTTTCAGGGTTCATGTCACTGTAATGTATGTAATGATTCTTTATTCCACCATAACTTCTAGAAGGCAGAGCCGATTTAAATGTGTTTGGTATCGTTTGAATCCTCTCACCATCCCGGGTGACACAGGTTACCTAGACTGTTAACATTGAAATAAAAGCAATGGCAAATTTCAATTATTTATGTCAACAAACAAAAAATCTTCTAATTATTACGAAATGGGTACCATTTGAAAGGTCTTAATGTGACTTAATAAACGGGTATAATAATACTTTTAAAAAAGTGCTGTCGAGTTTTTAAAGCCTGCTTTTCATTTAGGTATTTCATATAAGCAGAGATCGGACAATATGGCGTCATTACTGGCCATAATATGGACTCCAAAGATTTTAATAATAATTAAATTAAATTAATTGATTACTTACCTGAACTTTAATTTAGTCATTTGTAGAACTGTAATAAATATAAAACACGACGTGAGGAGTGGCCATTAATATTAATCTACTTAAGTTGCTCCATTAACATCAGTGGACTGCGAAAGGAGCTTTTCCCCTCATATTTTAGTCGTGAAAAGGAATAAACTAACCATGGAAAATTTATTAATAAATATCGTTTATTTGCTTTAATAAATCTACACAATACCAAGTCTCATAAAGTATCTAAACTATTTTTCGGGGACGTAATCAAATAATGTAATTTAATTTGTTTAATCATAATCTTTGGAGTCATGTCCACATTATTGCGAGTAATGACACCTACTTGTCCGATCTCTGCTTATAAGACACTGTTGCCTTCAAGTATTTATGATACTTTGTGTCATATAAATTGATATACAGGTATACATATAAATATGAATTATCTTTAACACTACCCATGAGGCACATTATGCGCCACAAATGGACTTTCTAAGTTATAGCATAATTATAACGATTTATAAGACCGGAAGACGAGCTGTAGGTAGGCCTCCAACAAGATGGAGTGACGACCTCGTCAGGATCGTGGGACCGCGGTGGATGCGAAAAGCACAAGACCGGTCTGAGTGGAAAGCCTTGGGGGAGGCCTATGTTCAGCAGTGGACGTCTTTCGGCTGACATGATAATTAATAATTATGCTTCAATTAATTATATATTAAAAAGCCAAACGTTTCTATAAATCGAACATTCGTCCTAATGTTTGCATTTAAATTACTTGATAACTAGTTGGCTTTTATTATCCTCGTAAGGCCAAAAGTCCTAACTTGACACCGAAATTACCCTACCAAATAAAGTAGTTCTATAGGAAAATGTTTCAACATAACAAATAGGGTAAAGTCACTAGTGGTCAGCCAGAGAGCAGTAGTCAAAGTTATATGAGTGCGAAGAGTGGAAAATATATATTTCGTACTCTTCCCACTCATACAAAGTATAGGCAAAGGACGACAACAGGTCTGGCTGACCAATGGTGACTTTACCCTAATTTCTTTTGCAACTTCAGTAAAAATAAGGTGACCAAATCGTTGAGAATACTCAAAAGAGATCAAATAACAGCAGCATAAGTTTCAAAGTTGTTTTTAACCAAATTCAACGCGTTCTACATTCTTTACTGTAACGGTACTGGAATACATAAATACAATTCATCATTCATTCATTCATTCTCTGGAATGGCATAAATACAATTGCAATATCACAAGAGCTTTCTGTTAAAATATTCAGCTCACTTACCTACATTGTTTATTGACATTGAGCCTGTTTAAGAGTTACCAGTTAGGTAACCAGCAGCGTTGGCAATGTTGATCCAGTGTGGGTGTAAGACCACGGGTGACATTAGCAGCGTAGATGTTTTCCACTTTAGCCTTCAGGGTTGGCAACGCATTTGCAGTCTTAGGATTGCAGTCTTGTGATTGTAGTCTTGAGAATGGAAATATCTATAGGCCTGACATCCCACTTACCACAAGCTGGCCTGTGTGCTCGTTTGTCTTTTCCTGACCTTAAAAAAGGTATAACGAGGTTCAAATCTAGCATCCGGCTGGAATTATCAAATTTAGCTGTAAACTTATTATTATGAATTAGATAAAAATAATGGCTTTTAACCTCAATTGTTTCAGCTTCTAAGGAAACCAAAAAGTTATCGCACTTAAGCAGATAACAGAGCAATCGAGAACATTGTTCTTATATGAAATGTTCACCTTCCATAAAGCCCCAATAACAGTAATTTAAATAGAACATTTTTGATATTTACACTGTTTAATCAAATTAATTGAAAATAAAAACTTTTATATAAAGGTCAAACAAACATGCCCCTGTTCTTATAGATAAAAAGTTATTACCTTTGACATTATAATTGGTTTTTAACTAGGCCACCATTATTGTCATATAAATAAGAGCTATAGTTGACAATACGATCAAATGTCAAAGTAGTTGGTTTACCGTCGAGTTGATAAATATGATAAAGAGAAAGATAAAAGATAAAAGATGTTTATTTAGTAAATAGGCCGCACGGGCACTTTTACACGTCAAAAATCTACCAGCGCTTCGGAAGAGACCACTGCTGAGAAGAAACGCCGCAAGAAACTCAACAGAAAGTCGTTTTTTTTTAAATACGATATTATACAATTATAAAGCTTAACCTAGCATTATAGAAAACAATGAATTTAACATAAAACAAAAAATAAAAAATATTCAAGCGTAGCTTGAGCAGGAAAGTGTGTCTCCACGGTCAATTTTGGAGATGTAAAGAGTCTCAAGATGTCAAATTAAAATTAAATACAATTATTAAAAAAAACCCAAAATATAAAATAAGGGAGATGTAGAAAGTCTCCACGTGTACACTTTAGTACCTTGTCTATTTAATGTCATGTTTAACGATTAAAGTGACAAGGTACAAATGTGTACACATATTTATGAACTCGACTGAAATTGTATTTATAACAATTTAAAAAAACCGGCCAAGTGCGAGTCAGACTCCGTGCCGTAACTGCGCGCCGTAAAGACAGATGGAGTTAAAAACGCCTAGCGTCTTTAAAAACTGAAATGTGCAGATCATCCCTTTCATATGACCTCCCATTTGTTGTAATCAAACTACTTTCATGTAGCAACCCCCCATTCTAGACCCCTTTTACGAGTATTATTTGTTAATTTAAACTTAATTGGACAATACACAAAGTAAGTACAAGTACCAGTCAACCATGGGCTAAACAGAAACAATGATTTATAAAATTAAATGCATACTTTTTAACTATTAAAACAGATGCGGACAAGCAAATTGTACATGTACAGTTATGCTTTATATCAAGTTAATAGCATTTGCAGTTGCTGAGAAAATCTGCTGTGACATGCAGACAGACAGACAACGAAGTCTCACCATTAGGGTTCCTTTTTAAGGTTCCGTAGTCAAATTAAGAACCCTTATAGTTTCGCCATGTGCGTAGCTCAGAGACTCTTTGTACTAGAAAGCTGTAATTTGACATGAAAAAAAAAGTTGTACCTCCCCTACACCTACCATGGGGATGTATTTTTATTTGTCGTCTACCCCATAGTGTGTGGTGTCGTTGGATAGGTCTTCCATAAATATTGTGGGTTAGTAAAAAACTGACCGCGACCTGCCTCGTATGTCGATGTATGCGGATAATTGTTTTTCAACAGCAAAGTGTTTGTCGCGAGGTCTAATTTGTTTGTAGGCTTCGGAACCCTACACTGAGCATGGTCCGACATGCTCTTGCCCGGTTTTTACCATTTTGGTACGTACCCTAAAAAAATATCACTGCAAAAAACTTATAGATTTTTATTCTCGAAGTATCACTTTTTTTATCATGTACTTCTAGTACATTCCTACATCTACATTTATATTTATAGGGATAATGACCTTTCTACATCTACAGCCGTAAGAGGGGCGTATTGGTAAACTGATAATTGAGTACCTATCGTTACATTGCTAGTAAAGCTTGTGACGTTCACTGTGGCGGTAGCTTTTACGTCCACTCTACGAAAATCATTAAAATGCTCCTGAGAAGTTCAATTCTATTTACTTGCGTCATTCTACTTAAGGGTAAGTAAAAAAACGTTATTTATACAGGGTGTCTGGTATATTATAGTGGTATATTATACTCAGCACAAAAATATGATAATTCATATTTCATAAAAGTCGCATGGAAAACGAAATATATCGAGTAACAAAAAAAATTGGAAATGCGGCACCCTGGTTCGCCATTTTCGATGCCACGCCCACAGTTATTAGATTTTTTTAGTTTCGATGCTGTGAAAAAAATGTGATTAAATTTGCTTTAAGGTCCTTTAAACAAAATTATGAAATAAATTTTCATTTTTTAGAACTAAAATTTAAAATTGCGAAATCTGAGTTTTTCTTCCGCCAAGGTTGACATCGCATGGTGTAAAAAAAAAGCAAGAAAACCTGTGGTGTCGCTATGTTAAAAATTTGCCTGGAAATTCTAAAATAATATCACAATTGAGATTATTGATTGACAGCGAAGTTATAATTAAATTTGTCCAAGGTAGACTGAACTCTATCAAACAATTGAAATTAAAAAAACGAATTTTGCACTCTTTTAAAATGAAGTATCTGGTTTTAAAGGTTAGAATCTCTATTAAACAGGCAATTTTAAAAAAAAGCAGCATTACTGGTATTGATAACAAAAAACACCGTGCGATGTCAAACTTGGCGGAAGAAAAACTCAGATATCTCAACTTTAAATTTTAGTTGAGAAAATGAAAAATCTGCTGTTTATTTTATAATTACGTTTAAAGAGAGCCTTAAAACAAATTTAAGCAGCTTTTTTCCACAGCAAACGAAACTCAAAAATTCTAATAACTGTGTTTGTGGCATCGAAAATGGTAAACCTCAGGGCCTTGCCAACATGCATAACGGTAACTAGCGTTTCTATTCGTTTCGTTTTTAAGCCAATCGCCTCACTGGTGGGTCACGTGACTTTTCGTATCGCGTCATCGACCAGTGACTTGATTGGTTTAAAAACGGAACGAATAGAAACGCTAGTTACCGTTATGCATTTTGGCAGGGCCCTCAGGGTTCTGCATTAAGTGTGACTTTTACTAAACATGAATTATAATATTTTCAACACTCCTGAACTGAGGTATGTACTATAATACCGGACTCCCTGTATACCTACTCGTATCATACACTATCTGTTACCCGCAACTCCGTCCGCGTAACGAAATAAAACAGCCTATGTTCATCGGAGATAATAATAGGATTCTAATTTGGAAATAATTTTTCAAATCGGTCCACTCCACCGTCCATTTTCAAGAAACAACGAAAATTTCATCGTTTTTTTCTAGTTGTCATTAATAGAATATATTAAATGAAACTTTGGATTTTACTGCAAAGTTGTATTGTAGAGGAATTAAAAAGACAAAATGCGCTACGAAACTGGGCATTGTTTAAGTGTCGTATCTCGGTATCTAACTATATGTATTAGTAGTATAGTATTATGTTTCAAAAACAAAATCGAGGTAAATTGAGTTTTGTGTACTTCTTTGCAATGCAACTTTACATTACTATTTTCGTTTTTTATGGAGGTTGAGATTAGATTAGACCAAAAACGGTACGTAAAATGTATAATTTTCTTTTACTTTATCATATTTTTTTTAATTTAAACTGTTTCTCTGGTCAACTGATTCTCAAAAAGTTTATAGATAATAGTAGGTTAAATGCCTAATTTGCTGTACTGTGTGACATACATAACTATATCTACAAGCATATCTTAAGTTTTCTACAATATGTGAGAAACCTATATCTGTAGTTGCCCTGTATCTTAATGTACTTGTATCTTATATCTTAAGTATCAGTCACCGATACTTTAATGACATGCAATACTTTAATATTAACATTAAAATACAACCACAGATACCGGTTTCTTAAACGCCATTTGCTTATGTTTTCTTAACAATATTGTATTGTAGGGAAGTTATGATATTAATGTAGATAAAATAAAACTTAATTTACGTGTGCCACCGGCAGCAGCAGCGGTCAGTGGTGTAGATAAAGGCTTTTGGGTTTTTTCATACGAATCTTAGGTCTTAAATAACGACTTCTTTGTTTTATTAATCCTAAAAATAAAAAATACATTTCATTCATTAATATTTGAATAACAATAATGAATTACATGAACATTTTATAATGTAGTTAAATAAATTAAATTTCGATTCAAATTATGATGGTTATTTAACCATTTTCCATTATTAGTTCGTAGTTAGTTCATTTTAATAATAATAATAATTACATGTCAAGTATATCTTTTTTATCATATAAAAATATAATAATGAAATATTAAAATAATATTATAATATTTGTAAAACTAATTGGTACATACATAAAACTAACAGGCAATATAAGACATTTATTCATTTCATGAAAATAGATCCCTGTAGTCATAGAATGCCTTCTCTACAAGCTATTTCTTAAGCTTGTATTTAAATGTCGACAGATTATTTGCAGCTATAATATCGTCAGGGAGGTGATCATCTTAGGGCCCATGACGTGTGTGAGCTTCTCCGACTTAGTGAGTCGGTGCGATTATTTATAATAGGAAGCCGTGAGTAGCCACTAAGACTGCACTACTAAGGAACCGCCCAGTACATTGCGCCACGCGGCACCTCAATCTTTAGTTCACCTATCGTCTAAACAATTCGAGATACCATTATATATTTTTATATACCTAGTATTGCTAGACTACAAGCTGTATTCTCAAGAAAAAAATAAATGAAAAATGCGAAGTTGAAAAAACAAAGATTATTGATACTAACTTCGGGTTTATAATTATGACAAAGAATAACTATTTAAAATTTTCGTCACTTTATAAGAAATACAATTAGAAAACTCACATAAAGACTTAACTGCATTAATAACTTTCGAAAAATCCATTCCTTACATTTTGACAATTCTTTGAAGTCTTATAAATTGGTAACTAAGCAAGTAAAACAAAAAACAATCGTGTAAATTTATTCAGGTCAGTTAAAAGTCCATTAACCCAATTAGAAACAAAATCTATAAACTGTCATTTTTTCGCTGCCCCCTTCACGGGAAATGCCCCTATAGTGATTCTCTTGAAGTTGTGGCAACAATTCGTCAACGCTTCACTAATCGTCAATTTAAGTATAATTAAATGAAATAGTTTTATTCCGGAAAAGAGGTTCCATAGGATGCCCAAAAAGAAAAATACAATAATGGCACAATTCAAAATTGACTCATAAACTAAACTAAAGAAAATAAACCACCACTATACAGGGTTATTGGTAAGTCGACCTATTCCCGTTAGGAGGTGATAGGGGTGACTATTTGCAATAATTTTGACCCCCATATGCATTATGCAAAAGTGAACCATTTTTGAGTTATCGCGATTATTCGTTTTTTTTTAAATTAGTCGGAAATTCAACTTGAAAAATTTATTACAAAAAAAGTATCAATTTAAATCTTCTTTTTTCTTCTGATTTACAAAACCGATTAAACACTGGTTATTTTTCAATATTAAAACAATAATTATCGGTCCAAATTTGAAAAAGCGAGACGGAAAACGATTTTTTTTCAATATTTTTTGCGATCGCTTTCCACTAAAATGCCTTAAAAACAAAAAAAAACGTTATGAAACTTGGCTTGCAGATTATTTTAAAAACTTAACTGTTTTCTTAGCTCTCCAAAAACGCATAACAAGTACAAAATTATTTAAAAAAAAACCTGAAAAAATAATCATCACAAAGGAAGCGGGCGGAAACAAAAGTCACAAATGCAACTTCAAAAATTAAAATTAAAAAACATACCAAATTTAAATCATACATTTTTTATGTGCTTTTCCAGCTTTCTAACGAGCTATTAAAACTAAAATGAGTTTTGTTAAAGATTGCTGGAAAAAATTGATCACAAAGGAAGCAACAAGGAAGTCACGTCCGAACAAAACTTAAAATTAACTAACTAAATCTATCAAAACTAACTGTTATACTCGTAAACACAAATAACAACATTAACTTAAAAAGTTACAAAATTAAAACTAATAAACAATTAAAATTAAAATAATCAGGATTTTTATAGTTCATTTTCAAAATGGCTACCTCCATTTCTTATTCTCACATAAGTTAATGTTGTTATTATAAACTCATTTTAGTTTTAATAGCTCGTTAGAAAGCTGGAAAAACGTCAATGTTTTATGTGTAATCTGCACGCCAAATGTATTGGTAATTTTTTCTGTTTTCGTGTAATTTATGTTGGAGTTTTATAAAAAAACATGTATTTTTTAGTTTTCGGCCTCGCATTCTCAAACGTGTACAGATATATTTTTTTTAATTTTGCACAGGAACAATAAATTCATGTTGTACAAAAGCAAATAAAAAATGTATGATTTAAATTTGGTATGATTTTTAATTTTAATTTTTGAAGTTCCATTTGTGACTTTTGTTTCCGCCCGCTTCCTTTGTGATGATTATTTTTTCAGGTTTTTTTAAAATAATTTTCTACTTGTTATGCGTTTTTGGAGAGCTAAGAAAACAGTTAAGTTTTTAAAATAATCTGCAAGCCAAGTTTTATAACGTTTTTTTTTGTTTTTAAGGCATTTTAGTGGGGAGCGATCGCAAAAAATATTGAAAAAAAATCGTTTTCCGTCTCGCTTTTTCAAATTTCGACGGATAATTATTGTTTTAATATTGAGAAATAACCAGTGTTTAATCGGTTTTGTAAATCAGAAGAAAAAAAAAGATTTAAATTGATACTTTTTTTGTAATAAATTTTTCAAGTTGAATTTCCGACTAATTTAAAAAAAAACGAATAATCGCGATAACTCAAAAATGGTTCACTTTTGCATAATGCATATGGGGGTCAAAATTATCGCAAATAGTCACCCCTATCACCTCCTAACGGGAATAGGGCGACTTACCAATAACCCTGTATATGCGGCGTCACGAGTCGCCCGGATCCCGCGATGACAGGCTTATGGTATCCCCTGCAATGCTCGTGAAGCGGGCTCGCGTCCCTCTCCCTTACCGCCGAAAGCAGAGTGTTAGAGGAGGTGCAGATGGCCCCCCACTGGCGGTAGCGCTCCTCGCGCGCAGAAGCGCGGGCCAGCCTGGCGCGCGCCCCTCCGCGAACATGGCGCTTGGGCTGCACCAGCGCGGCAGCCGGAGAATGGCGCGCCACGCGTCGTTGCACTGCACGAGACCTTTCAGTAGTGGTAGAACCTTGTGCAGGGCTACCACCATGTTAATCTTTAGCCTAGCACCAATGAACATTATTCACATTGTTGTGTTCTGATGTGGGGAAAAGACAATCAGTGAAATAACCAGCATAAATACATTATATATTTGTCCTCAGAGTTGGCCATTTACACTCTTAGAATTGCAGTCTTGGGATTGTAGTCTTGAAAATGCAAATCTAATCTCTACGGGTCTCGGGTCTCCCTTACGACCAGAAGGGCCCAACGCACTCGCAATCAAATCGGCTTCAAAGTGGAACAATTGTTTTCATTTTGTATGCAGACGAGCCTTCGATTTTCAAAATGAAAACGTTTGCGATTGCAAGTGCTTTAGGCAATAGCCCCTTTGGTGACATTAATGCTAGTTTTTATGCATATATGTAAATATAAAAAAGTGTGTATGTATACTCTTGATTGTATACAAATAAAAAAAAGAAACACAAAACAAAGGAAAAAATATTAAATAAAACAAGTACAAAGGCAAACCTATTTCTTAAATTTCTAATAGGTATCTAACCCTTGAAATAATAGTGAAAGAAATACCTTGTTAAAAAATAAAAAATATTGAATAAACAGTCACCAATAAATAGCTACATAATATGAGTACATTAAACTCATTTACATATACATATATAAGTTAAGAATCACTTATGAGATACAATACCTTCCTTAAGCAAATCTGCAGAATTAAATTGTCTTACAGACAGTGGAAACTTTTAACACAGTTGTTGATAACAGAAGTAGACTCGGCAACAAAAGTGTCTTAAAAAAACAAACAATTGAATGCTTTTCTCAGGCTTAAGCGAGGCTGCATTGTTGCCGGACTACGAGTATGTCCAGGACGTCGGCTGGCTCCGCCTGCACATCGTGCCGGCGACCTGGCCCGACGCGCGACTGCGCTGCCACCTTGAGGGTATCTTCATTATAGTATACGTCAGAGTATTATATAGTAAACCTTGAGCGAACATGCTCCGAACACCTACGCCGTCTAGAATACTTGCTTATACATTATTATACTCTCTGCAAAGTAATTTTAACCCTTAAATTCTGCTTAACTCTTATATTATCAGTGTTAATTTGGGAGAATGTAAATGAGAGTTACCTGCAATATACAGTGCTTACAACATTAGTTTCACTAAACCCTCTTCACAGGAATTATTAGGCAATCCCATACCGCCCGAACTCGCTAACTATCAAACAAACTCTTTCATTTTTGGGAAATGAGCTCTAGTGCGCGCATCGCTTTCTCTCTTTCTTCTTTCTATTATTAATCTTGAAGAATTCATGAAACTGTGTACTTGAGGGTGTCGTTGATAGTAGTCCCTAGAAAAACTTCAGCCTCTTGATTCAGCTTGTAATCTTAATTTGACTGTAATTCTTGTTGTTCACTTATGTTCAAAGCAAAAAACACTTTAAATTAGTTATTGACCTCAGTAAAAGTGTAACAATATAATAAAATAAAAATATATACCTGTTAAATCAACGTTTCTCAGTTCAACAACAATTTTAACTATTTGTGACGGTTATTATTGATTGGTTCTTTAAAAAACAGGTGGTATCCTGGCATCACCTACGACTGATGCTATAAGTTCAGTGATGAAGACAACAATGCTTGCGCACAGGCTGGCGAAGAAAAGCGTGTTTACTGATATACACGCTTCTAACCCTAAAGGAGAGTTCAAGAGTACTGATGGTAAAAGTTATTTTATTGTTTACATGAGAACCAAAAGCGGCCTAAAATATGACCCCTGTGGCACACCGAAATCAGGTTCAAAGTTATTAAAGTCAGCCAACTCTTTTTAGGCCCTTTTTTACTTAGTAAAAATAAATATGACTATGCTGATGAAACCAAACAAAAACATCATACAATATTAAATGTAATATAACTTTTCAACACACTTGCTCAAAACGACCTTTTTATTCCACCGATTTTTGGCTCATAAACCTAGATATTAAACACGCGTGCTTTTTCAGTAATATTACGCACAAGTGCCTTTAGTTTATTAACCCAAACAATTTACATTTGTAGCCTAGTACCAAGTTGTAAGTACGAAGAACCTTTTTTTTTCTTAGCAACAAACAGTTTTTATGCGGCAAATAACATTAAAATTTGACTAAATGAAGAGTCTTGTTTTTTTTTCGCAAGTGTGTTGAAAAACGTCGTATGTAACACGTGTGCCTGTGACCATAATATACGCGGCTTTCTTGTGGCGCACTCGCTTTCGCTCGTGCGCACACAATAGCGCCTTGTATGCAATGGTCAACTTAGCACACTTGTATCATAATGTACTATTATCTAAGTGTCATTACAAATTATAAGAGCTCTGTTGCTTATTAGGAAACGCTCTGTCAAATATTACTCTGCAATGGGCTGACGGGGAGCCCGACAACTTGAACAACGACGAGGAATGCCTGGCGATGACCGGCGCCGGCGAGCTGGCTGACGTGAGCTGCTCCAGCGTGCGTCCATACTTCTGTTTAAAAACCAACGTCGAGACTTATGTGAGGAAATGTGACGCCACTGGCAAAGGTACCTCTATTTATTATAAGTTTACGAGTGATCTGATTTTATAAATCATTTGTGGTCAAGATTCACTGGTCTTAACCGTAGAGATAAAACTTCATCAATATTTATTTTTGATAAACCAAAATTATTTATTAAGCTATGGTATGTTATATTATGTATTCAACTAAGGCTGGCTTTTCCAATCTCCGAATTAATTTATCTGACAGTTTGAGTTATCGCTTTCCTTTTTCTTTGTGATATGAAAGAAAAGTACAGACTTAAATTTATCTGTAAAATAGTGTTATCTGGTGATTGATAAAGCAGCCCATACGGTTATAAAGTTAAATCAATTGCATTTTTGAGGTTTTCACTCTACGGTGATTGTGTACATTTTAGTTGGTGAAGTTTTTAGCTTTGTCTCCGTTTTCTATAAGCTTATCTTCGGAGCAGAAAAAACATTTGATAAATACATTTTAGGGATAGGCTAGCCCGTATTAATCCCCGTTTTGTTACATTGTATGTTGACACAATTTGCAACTCTAACTGTATGAGGCACCTGGTTGGGTATGTGAGATGTATTATTTATATAATAGATCTGTTTCCGTATTCACAGGATATAAGTTGGAGCCGCGCACGGGCAACTGTTACAAATTCCACACCGAGCCTCTGAAATGGCCCCAGGCCGCTATGGCCTGCGCCGCGGAGCGCGCCTACCTTGTTGTCATTAACAGCGAACTTGAATCCCAAGTCATCAAGGAACTGTTCGCCAGAAACCCCCCTGAAACTTTAATAGGAGCGAGATACAACGATAAAGCTCAAATAGGCATAGTGGATATCGATGGAAATGAGTCATGGTTGACGATTTATGGTGAGAATAAAATAGGAGATTGATAACCAGTGGTTGAAAGTGACCCATTCCATCCGAGATTTTTAGATATAGTTCGAGGAAAAGTGGGTAATTTCACCCGAGTTAGACACTGCTTTTCATTTCAACTGTGAGGAAAGTAAAATAATACGTTAAAAAAAGATTTTCCACGCTAGAGGTGAAAACGCAATTCTCAACCCGGCTATCTACCCATTCAAATTAAACTTTCCGAACAGCAGAGATGAAAAATATATTAATTTTTCTACCACTTAGATTGAGTGAAGCGCTTATCGTAGCTTTGCAGCATTAGATACATTTTACAATAAGTTTATTTCTATTCTCTAATCTTTCTTTTCAATAATCCTAACAACGCGCAACTCTCTAAAAACGTGTCAATGACAATTTAAAGAACAAAAATGGCCGCAATAAGCATTTCCTAAACCTAATAAATGAGTCCCATACCGACTAAATAATAATATATCTACCATCATAAAAGCTGAAAACAACCACTTGTCCAAAACTGAACGTTTTAACAAAAACTTATTTCGCCAGGTGACACGTTGACCGATGCAGGCTTCGAGAAGTGGGCGCCGAACGAGCCCAACAACCCCGGCGAGGAGCGTTGTGGGACCGTGACACGTGACGGCCTTCTCAACGACGGAAACTGCAAATACGACGCGCTGACCTTCATCTGCGAGACTTCTTTGATATAGATTAAGACATGAGTCTAAAAATTCTCACCTAAAAGTCGCATATTTCATGTTTTTTTATTCAAATTCAAATTCAAATTCAAATAATTTATTTCAGAAACATGTCCATATTTGTTAGTTACATAGTTGGCTTAAGTCTAATGTTAGTACAGAAAATAATAAATAATAATAAAAATACATGTCAATTTTAACGCAAGCAGTGCACATTATTCCAGTGCTCCTGATATCGACCCTGGAATTGGTCGGCAATGGTGCAGAGTATGCTGTTCGGGCTGCCCCGAATCCTCCGCACGAGGGATGCAACCCTTTTGCGCATAATAGCCGCAAAGCCATCAGTGTGTGCCTCTGCGAACATCCCTGATGCGCTGCAGAATCGTGGCAGCCCCAACAGCATCCTAAAACCATTATTGTATTGAACACGTAAGGCACTGATAGCCTTCTGCGTATAGTTAACCCACAGGCTGCAGGTGTAGAACGACTGACAGAATGCTTTGAAAAGCGTCAATTTCACGTTATATGAGCACCTTGCGAACCTGCGGGCCACCATATTGCATCTGACCGCCAGCGCCCTACGTTCTCGTTCTATGTCAAGGTCATCAGACAGGGACTCGGAGACCCAATGACCAAGATATTTAAAACGAGAGACTTGCTTCAGAGGAGCGCCATTCAGTTTTACCTGCGGAACAGAGTAGGTTTTGCTTCCGGCCTTGAACTGAAGCAGCTCACTTTTGGCGACATTATACCTTAGGCCATGGGTCTCCGCGTACCTCTCACAGATGCGTAAAAGTTTCTCGATAGCACTGATTGATGGGGCGAGCAGCACCATGTCGTCCGCGTAGCTAATGTTGTTGATCATTTTACCGTTAATCGAGCATCCGACCATGGCGCTGCTAAGCCCATCCATCAGGCTGTTCATGTACAAGTTGAAGAGGCTGGGTGAGGTTAACCCGCCCTGCCTCACCCCACACTCCAACCTGTACATGCTTGAGTGTGAGCCGGCCCATCTGACACAATTGCTTTGATGCTCATACCAGTACCTAAACAAGCTGATAAGCTCCCTGGGAAAACTGGTTTCATCCTCCAGTTTTGCCCATAACCTGTCATATGAAACAAGATCGAAGGCTTTCGACAGGTCCAGGAAGCATGCATAAACTGGTGTATTCCTATCGGTGTAGTATTGAACAGTATGCTTGAGGCACAAAATCGCAGTTTCGGTTGACAACCCTGCTCTAAAACCGAATTGCGCATCGTTATGTACAAAGAGAAGAGATAATTTTGGATTCCGACATTGACTACCTAGTCGGTTACTAAGTTCTGTTACTGAGATTAATTACAATTAAAAAAAACATTAAAGCAGTTTTGCATAAACCTGTATATTAATTTAAACTTAAACTTTGATTTATATAGAATAATAATAAAAATAATGTATTCTAAACTATTGCAATTATTTGATGTACGAGCTTGAAGTGTTCCCATTTCGGACGATAAAATCATAGTTAAAATCACGCACGACGATGATACTGATAACGGCCCCAACCTTTGTAAGAGTTCCTGTAGAGAGTTCAAATTTGCGTGACATATTGAACAGACTTCTAGTTTTAAATTCTGATTCGAATGTATTCAAAGCAACTAAAGATCCGCTTGGACACCGGTCAATCTTGATGACTCATTAAATCGACTTTAAGATTTCACATGATTTTGCAGAAATACGAAAACACACCAAATCTCTTGCTTCATAAGTTGGAATTAAGTCATGTTTATAAATATAATTTTGGTCTCTAAACATATACAGAGATAGGATTTTTTATAATATTATACAAAAAAAGTTCTTTGGTAAACAAAGACTAACTTTTAAGCGATTTCAAAAAATGAAATTTACAGAAAAGTCATGCGTAATTTCATCGATGCCGGCTGTGAATGTTAAAAGATCGTATCGGGAATTGCGGAAACTAAGAAAAATGATTAATTGTTTTTCAAAATGTATATTAATTAAGCTTTTAATTTCTATACATATTGAAATTAAAAAATAAACATAAGTTAGTTTTATTTGCATCAACCTTAGTAACAGAACTTAGTAACCAACTAGGTACATTAAGAGAGTTGTGGTAGTTTGTTGTAGATCTTTCGACTCAACTTTGGCATAGAGGTATTCCATCTTAGTCCTCAAGGTTGGCAACGCATTAGCAGTCTTAAGTGTCAGATCCCACTTACCATCAGGTGCCTCACGTGTGCTCCATTGCCTTCACATCAACAAGATTGTGAACGCGAATGCTGTAGGTTTAATCACAGAATAAGTAATAGTAGAAGGTTTTGTATTGAGCTTCTCGTTTACTGTTAATCAAAACATTAGTGTTAACTTCAAACTGAAACTTAATTTCAAATCCTTTTGATTTGTATAAATTCTGTTTGTGTCTGTTCTGTGTTTTTTATACAACATTGCGGGTGTTAATAATTTATCAAGATAAAATAAATCACTTTTTTGTAAACTTTTCAGTTAGTTGAAAGCATTGAAATTGGGAGGTTCGTAATTAATTCCCAGGGGAAAAAATATTTCCTAATGAATCAGATCATTTATTTGGCTTCGATGATTATGATACTTTAAATAGGTAATTTAGTTCTATATCATGTTCTTAGTATTAACTTACATGCAACATATTATAAAAATATACTAATTCATATTATTAATGAATTTCATTATGATGTGTTTAAATACAAATAAATCTATTCTTATTTATTCAGAGTAGATTCGCAGATGAAGGGTAGAGGTGTTAATTGCTTGTTTACAGTGCAGAGCAATGCATCACGTGTAATGCAACCATACTTCCATTTGCTGGGCTCTCCTGGGGCCCATTTTTCGTACCCGGCTTCAGAAAACGACTGGCCTAAAACAAAAACAAAAAGTTATGTATTTTAAAACGGAAATACTAATCCTAACAAAAAAACACAATTTATTCAAATTAACAACTTAAGTATATCATATTATTGCCGATATTTATTATCTATACTCATAGGTAGGTACTTATGTTATTATCCATATTATTATTATTAATTATTAATTTCCACAATACTATAAAAAGCCTCTTTTAAAATATTTTTTTTACGTAAACCTCATAGAAAGGGCGCACTTCGTTTTTTTTTTCATGGCATTTAGAAGGCAAATGAGCACACAGGCCATCTGATGGTAATTGGAAACTATGACCCATAGACATTCGTATTCACAAGACTGCAAGCCTAAGACTGCAAATGCGTTGCCAACCCTGAGGTCTAAGACAGAATACCTCTATGCTAGTCATTACACCGGCTGTCTTATCCCCAAACCGGAACACAACAATGCGAACACTGCTGTTTGGCAGTAAGTTAATGGATAATATGGTGGTAGCGATCCGGACGGACCCTGCACAAGGTCCTACCACTCGCAAATTTGTTGTACGTGCCGGTTAAGTTCGTATTTATTTTGCAATCTAACCCTTAGCCAAGCCTAGCGATTTATTTTCTTTCGAATATGGATATTGGTAGATGAATTACCAAGTGGTCTCTATGTGAGCCCTGTCTGGCGAAGGGATAAGTTGGCTTATTGATGGGTACTGAAGTTAATTGAGAAAGCAAGATAAATTCGAAGTTATTGAAGAACAAAATAAAGGAAAAGTATTATTGACAACATCTGTAAGAGGTGCGTCTCACGAGATATAACTACAAAATCAATATTTTCATGTTAAAAATGTTACTCGTAACACGTTAAACATTAACATGTATAAACGTTGATCGTTAGCTTTAATAACAAAATCAGTATTATTATAAGGAATAACAGTCAAATAACGTAATAGTAATTTTATATAATGTTTGTTTATATAATACTCACACTGTCTAATTTCAGTTCGTATAAGATACATGACATATAGCGATCATAATTCATATCATCTCTTTGTACAAGGATTATAGGATCTCATGTCATTATGCTATACTCAAAAGGCACTGAAAGGATCGGCTACCAGAAAAAGTTAAATTGGTTAGGTATCCTAAGATCGAACAATAATACCTCACAACGCATTAGCGGCATTACTCCCGCGTTGGCTTTCGAGGTTATTTTTTTATCTGCCTAAAAATCTTGCTTGTAATTTTAATTTAACATTTTAACTACCTATCCAGAAAATGCAACGAGCAAGATGAATCAGGGTAGAACCGGCTCAGCTCTGTTAGGGTAGGTAGGTTAGAAGGCCAATGTGTTATATTATAAAAACAATATATGTGACTGTTATAATTACTATCAGTTCTTATAAACTCGTATTACTTACCCATCTGTAAAGCCCTGTTTACACTTCGTTTAGTGGAAGTGTGATGTTTATAAACTATGAACTTCACACTTGCAATTAACAAAGTGTAAACAGCGCGTCAGGTTGATACCCTGAGGTTATTATTCTATTAAAGACGGTTTCTTATCGATCAATTATTGAGCAAGCAACCCGATACAGTACAACTGAGTTTTATGCTAAGTAGGTACCTAATTGAGAACACACTATAAAATGTTATTGGTAGGTACGCTTTGACTTCGTCCGTCGAATTGAAAATGCAACTCAGTTCTTCTTTTTCTAGTTAGCTTCTCTCGTATCTCTCCTTTTCTTGCGATATATAGTTTTGAATATTTATATCTCACTTCTTTTGGCAGTTGTTTTTTTTTTATCTTACTAATATAGTTATATACTTAATAAAAAATTTGGATGTTTGTTACTTAACCACGGTTCAACCACTGAACGGATCGGGATGAAACTGGGCACACATATAGGTTAGGCCCTGGATTAGAACATAATATAGTTTTTATCCCGGATTGTTTTTTAAATTCCGATAGATTAACGATAATCGAAATCTACGCGGACGAAGTTGCGGGCAAAAGCTGGTTATTAATAAATACAATCTCACCGAAAATCGTCTTCCACATGGTCTTCCCATCTATATTCAAAAAGCCGGAATGAGCTCGGTTCGGATCTTTCCCCTTTATAGTATTTGGGGGGATTTTGGCGAAGAATTCCTTGAGCACTTGGGCTTCTTCGTCGCTGTTTATGACAGTGAGGTGCGCATGCTCCGCGGCGCAGATCTTGAGGGCTGTATACCAGGAAGAAGCTTTTCGGTGGAACTTGTAACACCGGTTTGTACGCCGTTCTAGTTCGTAACCTGTAAATGTCACCAACCATATCAGTATTGTCGTTAGCCTAGTTGAAATTGCAGTAGTTCCTTTTTGCAGTAGTTTTTGAAGGAAATTATTACTACTATTTTCATATGCTGTATGAAAATAGTACCTTACCACCATACCTTTTGAACTGCTAATGGCCTAGTGCGAATAGACCGCCTAGTTGATAGTAGTGACTAGGAGGTTTAGTTTTGATTCTTGGTATGGGATAATACACAGACAAATAATACGGGTCAGTACAAAAAATTAGAACAACTCTCAAAATATTAGAGCTAGCAACATGAATGAAACTTTATGTTGTAAATAATTTAATGGTTAATAAAACAATACTAAATATCACCATGCATACATAATATTTTCTGTTTGTACAATAAAGAGTTTACATACATACATACATCACCATGCCATTTCTTGTGGGTGTCGTAAAAGGCGACTAAGGGGCCTTTGAGACCTAGTGCATACAATCTGAGCACCTTGGGTCACACGCACGGTTGTGGGTAAACCACCAACAAAAGCATTCCTACGGAGGGTTGGTGTCAGGCGGGCGGCCGACCATAAAACAAAAAATGGAATGAGCGACAGGGCTAGGGCGTACCCCTCAGGTGACGCGCAGGGTCAGCACCCGCCTCCTGTGGGAAATCGACCAGGGTTGTCACACTACAACGAGCCGAGACAAGTGGTAATGGTACCTGTGCTGGTGCTATAACATTCATTCGTAGTCATCAGGTTTTTTTTCAAACAAAAATAAGGATTAACGTTGGCGCATCGCACGTCAGCCAACTCGCCCCTGGCATTCATCGTCACGCAATGTTCATCGTTGACTAAGTTGTTGGGCTCCCCGGCAGCCCATTTGAGGGCAATTCTTGACATAGAAATTCCTGAAAAACGCAGGACTGGATTTAAGGGATAGTCTAAGAATAACCAATCGTTAGTAATAAAGCTTGTTTGGTAGCATTCAGCAAGAATTTGATGCCAACAATGATTGTAACGATGATGATAATTGTCATAATGACTGATGTCAGCTCAGTGACTTAAATCTGTACTGGACATTGGCATAATTTTGCTTAAAACACAAAATGCGTTTAATGCGTGTAGAAACTGAGACATTTTAGACACACCAAAGGCCGCAGTGTGGAGCAGCGCGTGTTGACCATACATGGACATGAACTCGGCACACTAAAAGTAACTCAGGCCTGCAGCATTCAACTTCAAACTTCTTCGCGCCTGCTATGAGTAGGTCTGGCGCATATGGCGGCCATACACTCAGGAGCAAAAATAACGGGTCAGAGTGCGTTTTTCATACTAAAGAGGCTATTGCGCAGCCTTAGTTCCTCGCCAGGGAATGCTTTTAGTGAAATCTGATGATGAATACCCCGAGCATCGATACAGGACTTCCAGAGTGCCTAGGATACCCAACTGAATGAATCTGCGGTTAACGCCGGAATAGTGCATGTTCAGAAAAACATCTAAAATGGCAATAAAATGTAAGGAAATCCAACTGTCCCAAACGCTCCCGCTGTGGTGTTAACTGATTGTGCGATCAGTTAGGTATCTTAAGAACTTTTGACCTCCTCTATTGAACCTCGCAGTATCCACCATTAAAACTCACTCAAAACAACTCCTGGCGAGGAACCAAGGCTTGGAAATAGTCTCGTTTGTATAAAAAACGCACCCTGACCCGGTATTTTTGCTCCTGAGTGTATTTTAAAGATAAATCGCGAGCAACACTTTGCAGTTGCCGCCTGCCGGCAGTGTGCCGTGTCCCGCACTGCTCCTGCTCCATGTGGCTGCTGACACGAGTATGGTTTTCCAAAGCCTTAAACATCATCTTCTTTGCTCTTTACTTAGAGTCGTCCATCCTTTTAAGGGTTCCGTACCCAAAGGGTAAAAACGGGACCCTATTACTAAGACTCCGCTGGCCGTCTGTCTGTATGTCAGCTTTTTTGATTTATAAACTTCGTAGATAAGCGACGGTTTGTACATCTTTGGTTATAAATAAAAAAAAAATGTTTTAGAAAGATTATATAAAATCCCATTTGCTGTAATCAAACCACTTTCATTTTTCAACCCCATTCTAGACCCCATTTCAATTATTTATAAAATTAATTTCATTTTTGTTACTAAAAACAGATGCGGGAGAGCAATGTACAACTATCCCAAATTTCAAGTATATTGCATTTGTAGTTGCGAAGAGATCCTGTTGTGATATACCTACAGACAGACAGACAGACAGGACAGACACCAAAGTTGGTGCGGAATCCTAAAAATTACGTTAAAATAATAAAGGGGGACAAAAAAATATTACTTTTAATTTAAAAAAATGCTTACCATCGATACTCATAAAAACTCCTTCGGGGAAGGAGGTGTGTATATCTACATACACCTTGTTCTGGGCCATTCCGTGCTCAGTCATTTTTTTTTTCATCGATGTCATTATGGCGCTGGTTGTAGGTGACGCCAATTTACCACCTGATTAAAAGATCTTATTAATGGGTGACATCTATTTGGCATAATTTTTAATGTCCGAAATATATAAGGCATAACAAGTTTCGCATAATTTATTTACGCCGATTCTTAGACATTAAGCATAAATCTATGTTAACCAAATTGTATGTTAGCATAATATTCATATGGCAGAATTTCATTATGCATAATGTGGTTTAGCATTAGCATATCTGTAATTTTGCAGAATTTTGCCCGAAATCCTGTCCGAATTTATGTCTAAAACAACAATAGCCCTATTTCTTGATTATTGTCATAGCAAATGGAAAAAAAGTCAAATTTTGCATAGTTACAGTACGTTAAGTAGGTGTAGTAGGTCAATTTGAAAAGAAAAATAGGTTTAGGTTAGGTTAGAGTTGTGTGAAGCGCCAAACTACGCTTTACCGCGAAGCGGAGCTCCGGCGACACCGCCCCAGGAAGCGACTTTCGTCGCTTAGGTCATTATTAAGTTATATTCATATTAAATAATATTAATGAATAAAATTAAAATATTTACTAATCATGCATTATTTGTTATATTACCTACATACATTGTTTGAGGGATACTTAATGTTATGCTAACTTTCTGCGAAACTCATTTATGCGTAAGACATTCTCTGCCAAATTACTATTCGGAATTTAGAAAATATAATAATATGCTTACAACCAATTTGGCTACAATTGGATATGCGTGAAAGAATTCGGCGACATCAAATGATGCGAGAACAGTTCCTGCACAAATACAATTCGGCTTAAATAAATTATTCAATACTAAAATATGACTAAAAAAAATATGCGTAAACAGGGGGAACCGAAATGTGGACCACAAATGCAAACCTGATGATAATGCAATATCATGTTATTTAAGAGTTGATTTGATGATGGAGTTGGAAGATGGCGACAGTCTTGATAAGCAGATAAACAAAAAAGTACAGTTGGCAATAAATGCTTGATCCGAAAATGTCATTTTTGAAAGCTTTTTTTCTAGATACCGGCCATGTTGCAGCGTAGGCGCGCGTCCCACCAGGTCGCCGGCACGACAGCCAGACGCAGCCAGCCGACATCTTTGAAGTACTCATAGTCTGGCACGAGGATAGCTACAACAGATCCTGAAAAAAAAAACGACACGAAAACCTGATGTAAGGCCAACTGATTTAGGGTTCCGTGGCATAATAATAAAGATAAAATGAAGACCGGTTTTTTTAAAGTATCAACAACCTAAGACGCCTATATTTATACCTATATGTTGTTTGAAATCGGAGGTCAAAATAATGGTCATTAATCGACGAATCTCGTTACAAATAATAGTTGAAAACGAATCGAAAAGTTTGACAAGGAAGATAGCTGCATTCTCTGGTATAACGGGAGGTTGGTAGTTTTACTTACCCTTGAGCAGAATAAGAAAAATAAACAAATCTTTGTGTTTCTGGAACATTTTAATTTGAGCGAAAGCTTTCGACAGCGACCAGCTGTCCCCGAGCTCAGCTTCAGGACTGAGCTGTCACTGAACAAACGTGTTATTTATACGTAGTTTGTGTGCCCAAAATTTAGTTTATGACAAATAAAATATTTTCTCAGACAAGCCTTTGTTGCTGTCTGCACTTTTTCGTACAGTCATCTTCTACCTATTGCATCCAAACTACAGTAAAGAGTCACATTGTATAGATTTTTTATAGAAAGTGACCCGTTTTTATTGCTCTTGAAACCCTAAACCCACGTATGTGCATAAAGAGGTTGATGAATGTAGATGAAGCGAAGGTTGTAAGTTTGGACCGGTGCACATGGCGTTCCAAAGTCTTTTCCTGCTCCATTGGAAGACAGGCGTGAAGGTATGTATGTGTATTAAAGTAGTAATTAAAATTGTTGATTTAACCTCAAAATTAAATTGTTTGTTTTTTATATACTAATATATTTTTCTCGATTAACTCACTTAACTGAATTATTTGTACCAAACTGCAGAAATGTATCAAAAAATACAATCGTTCGTTCGTGCATTAATTAAAATACAAACATCCAAATATATAAACATCCTTACAAACATAGAGACATTAATAATATGAGTAAGAATATATTACTTTACATTAATTTAACATGAAATCGTTAGTTTATTTCACCCACTACCATAATATTTATAATTTTGCTTGTGACATTCATACTGACTCAAATAGACGATTGTCTCAAATGTATTGTTATATAACACATAATTTTGCAGAATGTATTGTTATCACATAACAATAGAGGAAGCTTTAGTAGCTTTTATTTTATAAACAAATTTATAATCAGGCCCCAGGTGCCTCATTCTACATTGTTTTTACATTAATACTCTACATATTTTACAGACAGAGGTCCAAAATAGGTTAGCAATTAATTTGTGGTAGGCTTGTGCAGGATTCGTCCTGATCTTTACAACGATCTTATGATTTTTGAAGATAGGTTAGACAAATTCACATAGGCTTATTTTTTATTTTTTTTTACTGATTTTAGAGTTTCAGTCGAGATAGCTAGTTTTGTCATTTAGGCAAAAACTCCGGACCTATTCGAAAAGTCCTTTCTCCATTTCAATGATACATTATTCCGAATGGACATAGGTTTTTGTATCTGTTTAAATTGAAGCAAATCGAAACGCTAGTAAAAAATAAAATGGGCTTAAGGTGGGGGTAGTTTTGCCATCCCAATACGTATAAATTACCGCGAATTTATTACCAGGTCAGTCCTTAAGTAGAGCTCGTAGATTGACGTTCAATGCTACGTGGAAAGTTTCATATTGAACCCGCGAAATGTTTTCAAGAGGTTTAGTTTTTTTATGTTGCGTTATGAGGCTAACTGGTCAGTATTTATTTCCTGCACTTTTTTAACTCAATGTGCTTTTTTTTAAATGGTTGTAGGTTGGTCCTCTTACCCAATGAATTGTAAGTTGTTGTTTGTTTTTTACGTACTTTGGCTACAATGTTTAACCTAGTTAGTCCCCCTGTTAGTGACCCTGCCTATGAAACTAGCGGTACTAGGTCCTAGCTTCGATTCCCCCCCCCCCCCCCCCCCCCCCGTATGGGCAAATCTTTGTTTGGTGAACACGAGTGTTTGTTCCTTAGTCTAAATGTATTCTATATATTTGAGTATTTAGTATGTGCATCAAGCCTAGAGCTTAGTTTGGTACTAGGTCAATTTGTGTGAGATTATCTCTTGACATTTATTTATTTTAAGAATAATGGCCAAAAAAGGACCAGACTGTTATTGAAGTCTACCAAGCTTACCCATGGATACCTCGGATTCCGATCTCCTAATGATAAGCGCCATCTATTGATCAACTTCGTCGCTATATATTCTCACTCAATATTCCTCCTAGGATTAGTCGAGGCTGCCCTTATGCCGAGCTACGAGTACATTAAAGACTTCGGGTGGCTTCGCCTGCACACCGTGCCAACGACCTGGTCGAACGCGCGCCTGCGCTGCAACTTAGAAGGTATATTTTAAGTAGGTAGAATAACGCTTTTTGTTAATCGAATTCAAAAACCGGCCAAGTGCGAGTCGGACTCGCGCACGTAGGGTTCCGTACCACTATACATCTAAATAAATGTTTTTCTTTATTCTTTATTAACTATATTGGAGTTGATTGAATGAAAGGTAAAATGCGGTTTACGATTTATCTTATTTATATTATTTACATCTTAAAAAAAAACTAATTATTAGATCTCGTTCAAACCAATTTTTGGTGGAAGTTTGCATGGTAATGTACCTACATCATATATTATTTTTACATTTATCATTCCCTTAATTTAGAAGTTACGGGGGGGGGGACACACATTTTTCGACTTTGGAAGCGTCTCTCGCGCAAACTATTCAGTTTAGAAAAAATATATATTAAAAACCTTAATATCATTTTTGAAGACCTATCCATAGATATCCCACACGTATGGGTTTGATGGAAAAATAATAATTGAGTTTCAGTTCTAAGTATGGGGAACCCCAAAAATTTATTGTTTTTTTCTATTTTTGTATGAAAATCTTAATGCGGTTCACCGAATACATCTACTTACAAAGTTTCCATAGTATTGCGCTTATAGTTACGGAATAAAGTGGCTGTGACATACGGACGGACAGACGGACGGACAGACATGACAAATCTATAAGGGTTCCGTTTTTTGCCATTTGGCTACGGAACCCTAAAAAGGAAGGAAAACAACTGCTGACCGATTTTCATTTTTTTTTTGTATCTTAGAGTACCTATACTAATATACTTCCTAGGTGGTCCCATTGCCGCTAATTTATCATCTGATGAAGATATTCGTAAGAAATATAGGACTCCTCAAATATTATAGGTATACACACAGGTATAAATAATGCGATTTTAGTATTTTCAGTAACAAGTCTCCCTAGCATTTTCATTCAAAAAGTATCATTTGGTGAAGTGGAACTGATGGAAATTATTCGAGACACGGCTGTCAGAGGCAGGATTGGTGCACTTGAAATTTTACGCGCAAAGCTGCAACAAAATCGGCTTGCAGCTCGAGGTGTCGCGTTTGCACGGGTTGGGTTGCATGCAAATGAATACAAAATTTCAATCCTTTTTGCATTAGAAATGGAAGTACAGAGTAGGTACGATCAAACTTCCTAAACACTGCTTTGTTAGGCGGGGGCCTTCTCTACTTGCAATTTTATATACTTAAAACTTGAATATGCATGCGACTTTGTACGCATAAAATTAGTTCTCCCCTCGCTTCTTAGTGCACCTCTCAGAATATTCCCTTGAAATTTGAAGTCCCTAGGTCCAGCAATTTGGCTGCGCGTTGATCGATCAGTCAACCAGCTCTTACCTGAATGCGGTGAACCTCAAAAGGAGGGTCATGTGTGTAACCTGTATGTATGTATGTACGTCTATTTCTATGTTTCGTCGTAACTAATCAACGGGTCAACCGATTTTTCATGATACGTCATGATGGAGCGAGTGACTCAATGCCTACTTAAATTTCTTAAAAAACAAAATGGCATATTTTATGCATTTTAATGTTTTAAACATAATTATTATATCGACGGATAAACCAAAAGTTGCAGATGGGTTTTTAAAACTTGCTATTTGTTTATTTATTTCTTTTATAAATTTATGTTCTGTGCCGAGGCTACGGTTGAATGACAATATTATTATATTTCGATCAGGGGGTACCTTGGCGTCTCCAATAACAACCAACATCAGTACATTGATGATGTCCACCATGTCTGAACACGGGCTGTCCGAGAGCAGAGTGTTTGTAGATATCCACGCCTCCAAACCCAAAGGAAATTTTATAAGTGTTGATGGTAAGAATAGACGAAAACACCACACACACACACTAGAATCTGACAAATTGGTCTATCTACACAGACGTTTTGCATTTCAATTCACTTACACAACCAATTTGAAATTAAAACGATCAATTTATACAAACAAGAAACATTCAAATTTCAAAAAATGTCAATCCCGTTCCTAGTTCTAGGATAAACACTATGTCAACCTTAAAATTACATACATTTAAATGATAACAAGTGGGATTTTTATGAATATCGGTTAAGCGGTTAATAACACTTCTTCAGCAAGAAAGGCTTCGATTTATTACGAGCACACAGGCCACCTGATGGTAAGTGGAAACTGTGACCCATAGACATTCGCATTCACAAGACTGCAAGCCTAAGACTGCAAATGCGTTGCCAATCCTGAGGACTAAGAATGCCTCTATGCTAGTCATTACACCGGCTGTCTTATCCTCAAACCGGAACACAACAATGCAAACACTGCTGTTTGGCGGTAGGTTAATGGACAAGATGGTGGTAGCGATCCGGACGGACCCTGCACAAGGTCCTACCGGCACCCGCAGTTAAACGAAACCGAAATTAAAAGAAAATCATCAACGTAATATAATATAAATTAGCTCAACATCTCACTCGCATTTTAAATTTAATAGCATTTCTTATGACACTACAGAAACTTTACAGAAAAATAAATAGACTTTAGTATTTGTTTTGACATCATTTTTCATGTTTCTAATAGTTTGCAAATTAGTTTATAGTGTAAATGACATTTTTATTCAATAAACAATTCCGCCCTCCTAAGTCAATAGGTGGCATCTCAGATAAAACTCCAGTAGCAACCTCATTACCAACTGGAGAGGATTAGACCTACTTTGGCTATTAAGTTTGAGATACTGCTCATCGCATTGGCCAAGGTGGGCAGAATTTAGTCAGAATTTTTCAGGAACGCCAGTGGCAAATATCTCTCTTGAATGGGCTGCCGGAGAACCTAACAATTTAGGCAACAGTGAGAACTGCGTGGCAATGACCGGCGCGGGAGAGTTGGCTGACGTTAACTGCGCAATTGAGCATCCCTACATCTGCATAAACAATGACTTGAAAATAATTAAGAAAGAATGCGACACCACAGACAAAGGTACCGTTGATATTATCTTTGAATACATCGCAATAGCTATTCTTAAAGCAGTGGCAGTGGGCGGGGCACATTGCTCGCAGGACTGATGGCCGATGGGGTCAGAAGGTTCTGGAGTGGCGTCCGCGGACCGGAAGACGAGCTGTAGGTAGGCCTCCAACAAGATGGAGTGACGACCTCGTCAGGATCGCGGGACCGCGGTGGATGCGAAAAGCACAAGACCGGTCTGAGTGGAAAGCCTTGGGGGAGGCCTATGTCCAGCAGTGGACGTCTTTCGGCTGACATGATGATGATGATGATGACATCGCAATAGCGTTTAAGACAGCAATTGGGATGTAGTTCTTTTTTTTACTCGCCCTAGTATTCATACGCTTTGCTTGTCTAATGGAATTTACAGGGATTAGGGATACGTATTTTATTTTAAGCACGTTTTCTAGCGGTGGTGGTTATTTCATTAAAATCATTTGGGCCGTTTAAAAAAGAAGTGGCCATCATGATGGGTTATTATGGTATAATATTTCGAATTAAGAAACTCTAAAATGTCTTTGTAATGAAACTGACTTCCCATTCTCAGAATACAAGTTTGAACCACGCACGGGCAGCTGTTACAAGTTCTACCGCGAGCCTATCCCCTGGCGGCTGGCTGACGTGATCTGCTGGTCGGAGCACACGCACCTCGCAATCATCAACGGCGACAAAGAGGCCCAAGTCCTCAAGGAGCTCTTCGCCAAACACCCCAAAAACTCTATAAAGGGCGCAACACATAGAACATATTGTCATATTGGTTTCTTTGTCACCAATAATAAAAGTAGCACCGTGTTAGGGTCAGGTGAGTTGTTTTGACAAATTTAAGAATGTTTAGCCTTCTACCATTATCATCATGACCATTTAACAGCGGAAAATTGTCCACAGAGGACATAGGCCTCCTTTCTACTTACTTAAATAATAAATCATCGGCATATTTTAACATAACACGCAATTGACGAAAATCTCGCCGATTACATGCCTGTTTATTGTTCTGGGAAAGCATTTCAAACCGTTTTCTATTAAAAAGAATGTTTACACTTTAGTATAGCGTGACCGGCCCTGGGTGCTTGCTATACCAGTAGCCTTTTACGCCTGGTAGGCAATAAATATATAGAGAAGGACGTGGATTAAAATAATATGTAGAGACAAAGATCTAAAAGGTCATTTAGAAGGAATGGATGAAAGAAGAGTAACAAAAGAGGTATGGTGAGCGAGAGTGAAGATGTCGGTAGGGGACGCCCTTGACGCACATACAGCGATCAGATTCGCGATGTACTGAATAAGGGGCAAATTAACTAAAAGCACCCGAAACCGACACACGTGAATGAAGAGGTTAATGAATGTAGAGGAAGCAAAAGTTGTATGTTTAAACCGGTGCACCTGGCATTCCATGGTCTCTGCCTACCCCATTGGGAGACAAGCGTGAAGTTAAAAATTAAAATAAAAGACATTTATTCAGTAAGTAGGCCGTACGGGTACTTTTACACGTCAAGAATCTACCAGCGCTTCCCAAAAGGAGCTACTGCTGAGAAGAAACGCCGCAAGAAACTCAGCAGACCGTCATTTTTTAAACATATTACGATTGTTACTACTTAGTCTGGCATGGTCTATATAAAACCTATATTAAATATAATATTTTTATTATATTTAATATAATATTAAATAAAATGCGTAGTTCAGCAGGAAACATGCCAAAAATCTTAAAAGAGAGGTAGAGGGAGGGACAATGAAAAAAAACACCTACTTGCGTGTATATAAGACGGTGCAAGACAACGACGGGTATAAAGGTATGTAGGTATGTATGTGTATCAAAATACCTAATTCCTGAGCTTGCACTATGACATTTTATTATTATTATTATAAGTCCATATTGAGCTTAATCCATTATACTCTGTCGACGAATATATGCAACTTAAATTGTAAAATTATTATTGATATTTGACCTTTATTAGTTTTGTGTATTGACATCGGAAACTGACCATTTATTACTTGTTTATCATTGTTGTTTTTGATTATTTGAGTGTTATTATATAATTGTATTATTTTATCAATTTGTTTTAATGTTTTGTTGACGATATCAATGTAATTTCGTATTTTTTGACATGCAATGCAATCTATATTGTAACATTACATTGATAAATAAATAAACTAAACTAAACTAAACTAAACTAATAACTATTTTTAACTGATATGTGAATAGTCTTTTGATCTCCGAAATATCTCGAGCTACCTGAAAGCAATCAACAGTTTCACCTTGTAGTTAAGATAATATACGTTTCACAATGTACCACATTGTTTTCTAAGCGGCGTATAAAGTAAAAACAATATAGCTACCTACTAATGAACTTTTTTTTATTTAAGGTCATTCTCTTAAAGAAGCCGGGTACGCGAAGTGGGAGGGAGGACGGCCGGATGCCAACTCAAAAAGCCAATGCGGGACCATGTCGCGTGATGGATTGCTTTACAACTTAAGATGCACCAAAGTTCTTCTTCCCTATATCTGTGAGGCTAAATTAAAATAAATTATAATGTATTCGTCTGTAGTAACAATTATAATCCAAAAACATAGTAGGCATCATGAGTACAGTGTATAGGCACACTAGTCATCCTGTTTACACGGCTGCCCAAAAGACGGAGTGTAATGTTTTCTGGGTTCATGTATGTATGAGTATGTATGTATGTAACGATTCTTTATTCTTTAGTGTAGCGTTGTTATTATCCTTTCATCATCCCAGGTGACACGGGATACTTAAATTGTTAAAATTGAAAAAATAGCAATGCCAAAATGTCAATTGTTTATTTTATCATTCGGAAGCTCTTAATGTGACCATCTAAGGCTGCGTTTCCTCCAGAGATGTGCGACGATGCGTTGCGAGGGATGTGTTTGTCATTAACCAATAGAAACGCTTCATTTACCTATCCTCGCTTAGCTTAGCTCTGGTGGAAGCGTTTCTATTGGTTAATGACAAACACATCCCTCGCAACGCATCCTCGCACATCTCTGGTGGAAACGCAGCCTAAATTACATATCTATAAATATATATCATGGATTGTAATTTGGAGATTGTAGTGTTGAGATTTCAAATGTCTATGGGTCTCAGATCCCACTTACCATCAGGTGGCCTGAGTGCTCGCGTGCCTTCTCATTGCCATAAAAAAACGAATATAGTAGCATTAATAAAATGGTTTAATAACATTATCGAAAAACGCAGTCGGGATTTAAAGCTTGCTTTGTTAAATAAAACTAGTATTTCATTAAGAAAATATTTTTATTTCTTACACCTTTTTTACGATACGCTGCGTTACACTAGTTTCTACGCTTGGAATGGGTATGAAAATCTAAAGGCTTTTTAAAGGATCACCATTCACCCACTACTGCAATGATGAAAGACAAAAAAATACATATTTTAAACAGCATAAGCATGAAAGCAAGGTACTATAATGTTCGCGGCGACCTATGTATCCTAACCTACCCAAGTTACCTCTGCCCCTACTCATGTTGCTCGCTCGCTACACTCGCTTCCATTTATGCTACACAACTAATGACTTATTCGCAGTGAAATTCAGTCTCACCAATAGTAGGTATACTATTTAAAAGTCGACTGAAAATCATTCCAATATTTACCAATTATACTAAATTATTATGTTTTCTACGATGTCAAAATCAGGCGAAACATCGTTATAAGTACTAAAAATGTTATGCCAAATGGGTTTCACACGGTATAGTACATTGTGTATTAAGGGTGGTAAAGGCAGAATTACAAACGAGAGTTTGTTAGAATTTTAATGACTTTAATGACTCGAGCTTTGTAATTCCTTTACCACCCTTGTAAAATACAATGTTTTTCATCACAATTGCGAGGAAAAAAATTGAATCAGAAAAAATATCATATTTTTAACTTATTTTCTTTGAATTGCACAATTTTTATCAGTAATTGTAAATTATAATTATCGGCACTTCGACAGACTACATCATTTTCTATGACTTACCATAGATAATGTGAAACGTGTTCAGGAGTCCGATTCTGGTGACAGTCGAGGTCTTTTACGTACGATAGGGCGTAATGTTAAAAAAAAGGCCCGCGGGTATTATTTTGGATTTACGGTCGATTTTTCTAGCATGTTAGGACACTATATACGAGCAAGTGTAATGAAAAAAAATATGCAAAATACGCACCCAACAGATTTATAGTAAAAACTTGAAAAAAATATTATTTGACGAATATTAAAAATTGAAAAATAATTCTGTAATATCTGTCAGACAATGGGTCCAATTATAGTTACAGTTCTCTGGTTTTATACTTATCTAAACATGCATTTATAAATGTCAAACTCGATTTTGACAGGTCTAAACGCAATTCGGTATTCAGGAATGCCTTGTTTAAAAATAAATCTATTTTTACAGCTCTTAGGTGATATAACTTTGAGTCTGTGCGATGCCAGATCTAAAAACAAATACTGTCAGAATTGGCAACTTTTTATAAAATAAAAAAATAGGCTTCGTTATTACTTTTTTATGTTTGTTTAACTATACTATTTAGAATAATATGTTTTCTTAAAACCTGTAATATGTGTTCTGAAAAAAATAAGAGACTGAAAAAACATTACTTATATTTTATTTCCTATTTTATAGCAAATAGCACTTAGCGACATTAATCATAGGAGCAAATTTTAAAAAAGAACTCCTACTGATTCTTAGGTTCTTAGTTAGTTATTTCTTATTTTAGTACAATGTAAACAAAAGAAACAGATATCGTTTCAGCTTACAGTTTCAGGTTAAAATTGAATAAGCTTGCTTTTCCACTGGGCGGGGCAAGCCGAGTATTTTAAATTTGTAATAAAAAAACATATCTACACAAACAACATATGTGATGTGGGAAGATTTGTATTTACAAAGGGTCTAGCAGGCTAAGCGAACTAGAAGTGCCCCCAACGACGGATTTGGTCATTCTGTCAGGTGGTGCACTGGCAAGTCCTACCTCGATCTTCTTTTGTTTTCGAGTTATTCAGGATAATGTAAAATCATCAGCGTCTCATTGAAAGTGGCATATTTTGTAAACTGTTCAAGTTAGATTAACCAAACAAAATAATATTTGACAATAATAAAATAGGCTACAAAATACATATTTTTAACCCGCATCATTTCCTTATACTTCTTTATGTAAAAAAACATTTTATTTTTCTACAATTTTTTTTTTTATTTTTCGCGGATGTACACCTCCAGAAAAAATATGCATGGATAGCCACTAGTACCCGCTACATACACATATAAAAATATTTGCGTAAATCTTCGTGCGTCATGTAAAAAAAAACATTTATGTCAATAGAGAGAGCCGCTAATATTATTAATTTTGAATGAATCTACCCAATGTTGACATGTCATCGTCGATTCATTATAAATAGGTTTATTAGAAAAGTTTATATACCTACATACTAACATATTGTTACGTACGTGGGGGTAGGTAACTGATAGAAATGCACTAAAACACCGATAATCAAAAGTAGACTTTAATAACGCACTCACTTAAACCGTTACAATTAAAGCACAAAAACTTCGAAGACTTAGACTTCGATCGCTCGGGTCGCTCTTGATCGCACTGTTCGCTTTCCAAGTAAAGACTGCCTGCCCACAACCGCGGTCCGCCTTTTATAGCTCCCAAGTTATTCCAGAACGTCTTCCATCCACCAAATCTTCCGGAAAGATCGACGTTGTTTGCTCCGCCGAGGACGACCGAGACTATTCGTTTCTGTATTGTTCTACGCCTTGCTACCTGCTCGCTCCGTTAACAATGGCGACGTCCTTGGCACAAGGGTTTGGAATGACCTGCGCATCGCTGTCTCATTCCCAATAGTGTTATCTCCTTCGCTCTTAGTGGGTAATGAAACGCCTTACCACGCCGGCGTAACACTACCCCCTCCCAAGATATGCTCGTCCCGAGCATTATTCGTTCCGTAATATCTCGCCAGTCGGTCAACATGGACAACCTTGCAGGGGCTTCGCTGGCTCCGCTGTATCCGATACGTGACGTCGTTGATTCTAGTGACCACTTTATACGGCCCTTCCCAATTCGGGGATAGTTTCGGGGATTTCCCTTTTCTTCGCATGGGGTTATGCAGCCACACCAATGAACCTTCCTCGAACCCCACTTGGTTAGTGTTTCGGTCATATCGTGTTTTCATCTTCGCACTGGCTTGAAGTCCATGTTCGCGGACGTGACTGTGAACATCGTCTATCCGGTTTCTCAAGTCGCTGACATACTCGGTGATTGGTTTAGGTGAATCTGGAGGACATCCGGTTAAAAGGTCTGCAGGTAAACGAAGTTCTCTTCCGAAGTTCACGTAAGCCGGAGTGACAGCCGTAGTTTCGTGAGTAGCTGATCTATTATGACATCAGGAAGAGAGGGATATGCCTATCCCAATCGTTTTGGTGACTTTCAACAACCTTTGCCAAATGTCTTTCCAGTGTCTGGTTGAATCTCTCGACCATTCCGTCCGATTGTGGGTGATATGGCGTAGTTCTGGTCTTATGAATTCCCATGATTCGGCAAGTCTCCTGGAACACCTGGGACTCAAAGTTTCTGCCTTGATCACTGTGAATTTCGAGTGGCACCCCAAATCGAGAACACACTTCCATCACTAATTTCTCCGCTACAGTGACTGCTTCTTGGTTAGGGATGGCAAGTGCTTCAGGCCATTTGGTGAAGTAATCCATTATAACGAGGATGTACTTGTTTCCCGAGTTGGATGTCGGAAACGGGCCAGCGACGTCTAGAGCAATTCTTTCCCAAGGAGCTCCAACATTGTACAACTTGAGCGCTCCTCTACTGCGTGTTTGCGGCCCTTTGACTGAAGAGCAGTTTGTACACTTCCTGCACCAATCTTCCACATCTTCTCGACAGTGAATCCAGTAGAAGCGTTGCCGAATTTTCATTAGGGTCCTCTTCACTCCAAGGTGCCCACCGGAAATTCCGTCATGGAAGGATCTCAAAACATCACTCACTCTTTTTCTTGGAACAACCACCTGTAGGTGAGCATCCTTTCCATTTGCAGACTCCCATTTTCTGCACAGTACGCCATTATGCATAACCAAACTTTCCCATTGGGCCCAGTAGCTTTTAGTTTCGGTACTCATCGGAGCTACTTCACACCATTTCGGTTTGGGAACGCCTGCTTTGATCCAATCGAAAATGGGTTTAATGTCCTGGTCTTCTTGCTGCGCTTGTTTCATGACTTCATTGCTCCATTCTTTACTCACAGTATCAGTCCTCAACATCCTCACGCAATCTTTGCCCTCTTGCCTTAAACAATGCTTACAGTCATCCGGACATGGTCTTCGGGAAAGGGCATCCGCGTTGCCGTGTGATCTTCCACTGCGATGTTCAATAATGAAGTCATATTCCTGTAGTTGTTCAATCCAGCGCGCTACTTGACCCTCAGGATTTTTAAACTCCAATAACCATTTTAAAGCAGCATGGTCAGTTCTGATACGAAATCTGCGCCCAAGCAGATATTTACTGAAATGCTGCAACGTCTTGACAACTGCCAGCAATTCTCTCCGAGTGACGCAGTAATTTCTCTCCGGCTTCGATAGTGACTTACTGAAATAGGCGATTACAACTTCTTGATCTCCTTTCTTTTGTGACAAAACTCCTCCAATACCAGTATTACTTGCATCTGTGTCAACAATAAAATCATTTTCAGGGTCTGGGTATCCCAATATGGGAGTTTCGCAAAGCCTCCGTTTGAGATCGGCAAAAGCTGATGCACACTGATCATCCCAGTCAAATCGTCGTTTTTCTTCCGTAAGCTGGTGCAAGGGCTTCGCTATGTCTGAGAAGTTTTTCACGAATCGTCGATAGTACGAGCACAGTCCCAAAAAAGCACGAACTGCGGTCTTGTCCTTCGGTGTTGGCCAATCCTTAACAGCGGTTATCTTCTCAGGATCTGTCTGGATACCGTCTGTTGACACCACGTGTCCTAAATAATTCACCTTACTATTGAAAAGTGAGCATTTTTTCGGACTGAGTTTCAGGTTCGCATCTCGCAGCTTAACCAAAACTTGCTCCAACTTTCTAAGGTGATCGTCGAAGTCTCTTCCAACAATTATAATGTCATCCAGGTATACTAGGCAAGTGTCTCCCAGAAGACCAGCAAGTATTTGTTCAATCAATCTTTCAAAGGTTGCCGGTGCATTACACAATCCGAACGGCATAACGTTGAACTGCCACAGTCCCTTTCCGGTTGAGAAGGCCGTTTTCTCCTTATCTTTGTCCTTGATTTCTACTTGCCAGTAGCCACTTTTTAAATCTAACGTGGAAAACCATTTCATTCCCTTTAACGTGTCCAACGTGTCGTCGATTCGTGGCAGTGGATAACAATCCTTTTTGGTGACATCGTTAAGTCGGCGATAGTCAACACAAAACCTCATGGTGCCGTCCTTCTTCTTTACCAAAACTACCGGTGAACACCAAGGACTTGTTGATGGCTCAATAACTTGGTTCCTCTTCATCTCTTCAATCATATCTTCCACTTCCTTTTCTCGAGCTACTGGAACTCGCCGTGGACGTTGTCGGATAGGCATGGTTCCACCAGTGTCGATCTCATGTTGTACAACTCCAGTTCGTCCAATATCACCGTCGTGCGCAGAGAAAACATTGCTGTAACGCAGCAGTAAATTACGCGCCTTCAGGAGTTCTTCCTTTGTGAGATTGTTCTTGCAACCATTCAATAATCCTGTAATGTCCACTCCTGTACTTGCAGGTTGTCCGCTTCCATTCGATCCCTGGCAACTTCGTATCCAAGAAATTTCTTCGCAAGTCCCGATAAGGCTTCCTTTATTAAGGGTGTATTTAGTGTCGCTTGGGTTTAGAACCCTTATAAATGCTGCAGATGACGTTGTCACAACCGTGCGAGCTGTTATCCACGGTTGACTACCATCCATTTTTTCTACTATAACGCAGCGATGAGATCCTCGTCCCGCATAGTGTGGTAATTTCACAGGAACTAGGGCTTGCGATCTTGGTTGCAGAATGGTCCTTCTAGCGCAGTAGACTTGTCCACTCACGCCACCTTCCATGGGGACTTCATCAACCCCGAATTTCAGAACTCCACCTTTCAAGTCGATTTTGCAGCCATGTTTTCTCATAAAATCCAATCCAATGATGCAATCGTCAATGATGTTAGCAACGATGACTTTGTGCCAGTAGTTCTTTTCCCCAATTTGCACCTCCACTTCTTGCTCCCCCAGGACGGAAATGTACTGACCGGTAGCCGTTTGCAGCTGAAGATGCTTGGGTCGTACTAGACGATCTCTAGTTAAATGTATCAGTACTCGAGAACTGATCACAGTCCGAGAAGCTCCGGTGTCGATAGTAAGGTGACATGGTACTCCACCAATTTCTCCTTTGACCACCAGACTGTTCCCATCATTGACCTGTGAGATCGTAACTGGGACATTTTTACCACCAGCCAGCACTCGTCCCTTAGTCCTGGCTTCTACTCGTTTCCCTGATGCGGCTCTACTGCATCAGAGCATGCTGACCTCTCCGTTGGGCCTGTATCTCGTTGTGTCCTATTTCGTTTCGGGCAAGAAGATTGTAAGTGCCCGCGTTCTCCACACCAATAACACCTTGGTCCAAATTCACGTCGAGGAGCAGTTGGCTCCCTGGCCGAAACTTCTCGTACCCTAAAAGGCCTCGAGTCCTGGCGTACAGCTTCCACTTCCAAGGCGTGGGCAACTGCATCCTTCAGGCTCCCATGATGTCCTAGTCGCACAGCAGCTCTGACTTCCAAATCACGGATTCCGTCAATGAAGGCCTGTACTAGCATGCTGTCTACAAATGAAGCCGATGCACTTTGGTACGCTTTTCTGACCAATTTTTCTATTTCGAGGGCCCACTGTTGTAATGACTCACTACGTCCCTGGGCTCGATCCTTCAGTTGAGCTCTGAATACATGCTCTAGATGACTGTCCCCGTAACGGGCTTCCAAAGCTTCAAGAAGGCGGTCGTATGTCTTATTCTCTCCCAGAGCTTCCAGCACGGTGAGGGCTTCATCTCGTAGCGCCAAGGTTAAGGCCGTCTTCGCTTGGTCTTTGTTCCAGCCATTCGCCTGAGAGACCGACTCAAATTGCAGTTTATAGGCTGTCCATGACGAAGTCCCATCAAATGGAGGGACTTTAAATCTTCCAGCTACCGGGATAGATGTCTCAGGTCCACACGTACCGTTGACCACTTTGATTTCCAGCTTTTTCACTTCATTTCTTATCGTCTGGAGGCGATTTTCGTGGTCCTCAACTTTTTCCTTGAAGGCATGTAGGTGATTTTCGACCTTTTCATTAATTCCCTGGAGACGGTTCTCGAACTTAATGTCCATGTCAACAAGTTTTCCTTGAACCTCAGTTATTTCTTTCTTCCATTCCGAAGTGGCCTCTAGTACCTGTTCTAGGAGAATTCTCGATTGTTCCTCTTGAGATTTCTTCTGACTGCGTAGCTCGTCATGGATAATTCTCGATTGTTCCTCTTGTGCTCTTAATTGTTCTTCTTGAGCTTTGGATTGTTGTTCCTGGAATTTCTTCTGACTGCGTAGCTCATCATGGATAATTCTCGATTGTTCCTCTTGAGCTCTAAAACGTTCCTCTTGGGCTCTAGATTGTTCCTTGTGAGCCCTGGATTGTTCTTTCAACAGGACAAAGATCGCGTTCAGATCAATTTCCGGCTTAGGTGACGCAGCTGTAGTGGCCGATGCTGTAGCGGTGGACGTACTCGTGCCGGCTGCAGCCGCAGAGTCGTCAGCTGCAGTTTGGCTCCGGGTTTTGACCCCCTCCTGCTCTTGATCTCGCGGAGTTACTGGCATTTTCTATCCCACTTCTGACACCAAATGTTACGTACGTGGGGGTAGGTAACTGATAGAAATGCACTAAAACACCGATAATCAAAAGTAGACTTTAATAACGCACTCACTTAAACCGTTACAATTAAAGCACAAAAACTTCGAAGACTTAGACTTCGATCGCTCGGGTCGCTCTTGATCGCACTGTTCGCTTTCCAAGTAAAGACTGCCTGCCCACAACCGCGGTCCGCCTTTTATAGCTCCCAAGTTATTCCAGAACGTCTTCCATCCACCAAATCTTCCGGAAAGATCGACGTTGTTTGCTCCGCCGAGGACGACCGAGACTATTCGTTTCTGTATTGTTCTACGCCTTGCTACCTGCTCGCTCCGTTAACAATGGCGACGTCCTTGGCACAAGGGTTTGGAATGACCTGCGCATCGCTGTCTCATTCCCAATAGTGTTATCTCCTTCGCTCTTAGTGGGTAATGAAACACCTTACCACGCCGGCGTAACAATATCTACACCCTGCACCAGTACTTTGTTTACATAATTGCTCGTAACTACTTATTCGATAATGTTTTTTTTACATGACGCACGAAGATTTACGCAAATATTTTTATATGTGTATGTAGCGGGTACTAGTGGCTATCTATGCATATTTTTTCTGTAGGTGTACATCCGCGAGAAATAATTTAAAAAAAATGTAGAAAAATAAAATGTTTTTTTACATAAAGAAGTATAAGGAAATGATGCGGGTTAAAAATATGTATTTTGTAGCCTATTTTATTATTGTTAAATATTATTTTGTTTGGTTAATCTAACTTGAACAGTTTACAAAATATGCCACTTTCAATGAGACGCTGATGATTTTACATTATCCTGAATAACTCGAAAACAAAAGAAGATCGAGGTCTGATATTAAGCATAGAGTGTTCTTAGGACTTGCTAGTACACCACCTGAAAGAATGACCAAATCCGTCATTGGGGGCACTTCTAGTTCGCTTAGCCTGCTAGACCCTTTAAATTCTTGTCTCGCTTGGCCGCGCCGGTGGGAAAGCACATTGAGTGAGACTGTGTATCTGGACTGTACCAGGGTCCAGCTAAGTACTCCAAGCTCAACAAACCATTAGTTACTAACTCAGCATCTACTTACACGTCATTTTATGTGACATTGCACCGTTACAATCAATAGAAAATGTATACATGCCTCATGTTTCAGTGAGAAGGTTACTTATCTTTCATCAGGTACAACATGTTAGGCGCAGAATAGAACACTGTCCCTCATTCTACTGCCAAGATAGCTTAAATATTAAACTGTGGGATATATCAAATAATGTCCTTAGCCATTCTATTACTAGATACAAATATTTTCAAAAATAATAAATGTAACACATGTAATTTTATCATTAACCAATAACATTTCATTTGGAAATACACTAAACACTAGCTGCAAACAGAGTGAGCGCATGCCTTAGGTACTCCTCTCTCCGCATAAAGTAGGTTCTTCTGCATCATAAAAAAATCACCTGCATTGTATCAACCATATCACTGTTGTCCGCTGAAACAATAGTTTATATTATAAGGTTGCTGGTTCTTGATGTCACACAAAATTAACACAATAAAAATAAATAATAAGCCTCAGTGAATTGTGGCATTAGCACTTAGCAGGTAGTCATCATGTCAGCCGAAAGATGTCCACTGCTGGACAGGCTTTCCACTCAGACCGGTCTTGTGCTTTTCGCATCCACCACGGTCCCGCGATCCTGACGAGGTAATAACTCATCTTGTTGGAGCCTACCTACAGCTCGTCTTCCGGTCCGCGGACGCCAATCCAGAACCTTCTGACCCCATCTATACATCATTTCTGTTAAATTGTTATTGCTAAGTGCATAGATTTAACTAAAGACATGCCACTAGAGAATGCAATAACCGGACCTCGTCAGGATCGCGGGCAGCAAACGCGTTAAAGCTGCTCGTAGTTGTTCAATTATTTACCTTAGATTCGGAACAATATATCCTATTAGGCAGCAAACGCGTTCATGAGCTTACCCGGAGGGAAGCGGAGGGAATGTGACTTCTCTCAACGAAACATGCCAATAACTCCTTATTACAACGTGCTGGTAACTGTTGCATGAAGTATTATAGTGTTGATATTTTCTTCTTCTTCATCTTTCAACTATTTCACGATCGGTAACAGCACAAACTATACAGAGCGGTAACAGTGTTTCAGACTAACAGTATCAGATTACATTTCACGTTTATTCCACTAAACCATTTGCATTTTGCACACAGACAATACAATCAGACACAGCTCAAGTGTTTATTTTAGGGCTTTTTACACTATTAAATTATTAGGAATCCTTTTTATGATTTAGGAAACTGTATAAAACTTTCAATTAAATCAGAAAGGATACCATTATACGGTAGGTTAGACCATCAAATCTTTTTTTTTAAAGGTTTTTTCCTATCTGTCAATATTTATACGCCACTGTTTAGGTCCGCATGAGTTAATTCATTTGGTAGTCACGAGTCTATCCTACCCTAACCTATGTAATTATCGTTTAAGATATCCTGAAAACATCAAGGTTCCAGCGGTATATCGCGTTCGATGAAATTATACGGGTTATTCCCACCTGTTACCACTGGTAACTACTGGGGATAAAAAATCCCAGCTGTTACCACTAACTGCTGGGTTTTTTTTCCCCAGTAGCTATCACCAAATATTTTAGTGGTAACAAATGGGAAAAATATTCCTAGCTGTTACCAGTGGTAACAAGTTGGTGGTAACAGGTGGGAATAACCCAATTATACTATCGGTTAGTGAAATTTCATAATTATGGGATAATCGGGGAGCAAGATCGTGTAGACGCATAGTCGGCTGTGGTCGCCGAACATTCTCTATGATCGCCAGAAGCAATAGTATAGCAGCTAAGTAGTTGCGTTGATGACATGTGTCCACACGGTCGCCGATCAGTCTTGGTTATTGTACCAACTTACTTCGTTCTATTACGATTTATACTCAAAGACCACTATCTTCTTTTCCTCCATTTATTTTAACAAACCTTACTTTTAATCACATTGACATAATGATTGTATTACAAAATTAAATAAATAAAGCAGCAACATACTCTACGTCCATCTCGAATGCCTTGATTCGGAAAACGAATGCGGACGATCGTGTGGATGCCCGCACGACGATCGTGCCGATTATAAACGATCAGACGATCGGCTATCATCGACGATTGTGTAGTGTAGGCATTAAAATTAAATATTGGCGGCGCATTCACAGATGAAAGGATGCGAGGTTGAGCAAATTACGTCGTTAAGGACTCCTGACCGCGTCAGGGATCCGCAGTTCTCCACACCAGGTTTGCTGGGCTCGCCCGAACCCCACTTATTGAACCCAGCTTTGGGCAAAGTATCACCTAGAACAGAACTTTTTTTCATTTTACTATATAATTTACAGTTCGTTTACTGAAATAGTTTGCATGCTTTGATATGCCACTACAATTGTTACAAAGAAGCCGCCATGGCGCGCACCAAGTGGTGTCGGCGACTTCACAGGGTTGTACTGCACACTATTTGATGAACAAACTGTAATGTAATGTAATGTAAAACACTTTATTGTACAAGCGGGAAAATAACAAACAAGAACACAAAAGGTTTATATAAAGGTAAACTTATCAATTTAAGGGATCTCTTCGAGTTAACCTTTGAGCGATAGGAGTATGTTTAAAAACCACAAATAGCGAAACGTACAACATTGAAAGGGACTATGGATGGTTTATAATGACGTCAATTTTAAATAACCAATTTAAACTACCAAGTTTAAATAATTAATAAATATAAGCTAGATATACATATAGCATATATACAGGATACTCAATAAGCTTACTTAAATAAAAATAAATATATATCCATAAAAAATAACCCACCAAATGAATTATATAAACACATTTTATATACAAGGGTGATGTCTCTGATTGGATCCTATATTTTCTAATGTATTAATTTAGTCTCTTTCTTCCAAATTCACAATGAAGGATATTTAAGGCACACTAACTGTCGTGCAATAATCTAAAAACCCAATCTTAAGCTGAATTAGATCATGATGCAGTTAAAATATAAGAAATTACTCATGAAGTAGAGCAAAAGCCAGTTTATATTAGCTTTTGCGACTTCATCCACGTAAAATTTGTTTATGGCAATTCCTTCGGGACTTGTCCAATTTTACGGGATAAAAACCTACGTGCTATTCCAGACAATAGCCTATTTTTATGTCTATTTTTATCTAGATCCTATCAGCCGTTTTGGCGTGATTGAGCAAGAAACAACCCAACTGTCGTATTATGTCGTATTATTTAAAATATTAGTAAGAAGTCTAACATGCGATGCTTATGTGGTTTGTTCGTTCAAATAGTGTACATTGCAAATTTTTGAAGTCGCCGACACCGCTTTGTGCGCGCCAGCGGCGGCATGCAAACTACACTCAGAAGCAAAAATACCGGGTCAGAGTGCGTTTTTCATACAAACGAGACTATTTCGAAGCCTTGGTTTTTCGCCAGGGGTTGTTTTGAGTGATGTTTAATGGTGGATACTGCGAGGTTCAATAGAGGAGGTCAAAAGTTCTTCAGATACCTAATTGATCGCACAACCAGTTAATACCACAGCGGGAGAGTTTGGGTCAGCACTTGGATTTCCTTACATTTTATTGCCATTTTAGATGTTTTTCTGAACATGCACAATTCCGGCGTTAACCGCAGATTCATTCAGTTGGGTATCCTAGGCACTCCGGAAGTCCTGTATCGATACTCGGGGTATTCATCATCAGATTTCACTAAAAGCATTCCCTGGCGAGGAACCAAGTCTTCGAAATAGCCTCTTTAGTATGAAAAACGCACTCAGACCCGTTATTTTTGTTCCCGAGTGTATTTGAATGAACGAACAGAACATTCACTTACGCACTCACCGAAAATGGTCACCCATTGACTACTTTCATTCCAATCCCAGTAACCAAGATGGGCATTATTTGGGTATCCCCCCTTAATAGTATCTTTGGGGTTTTTGGCGTATAGTTCCTTGAGGACTTGGGCTTCTACAGCGCTGTTGATGACAGCGAGGTGCGCGTTCTCCGAGGCGCATTCCATTTCGGCGAGCGGCCAGGGTTGGGAGCGTTGGTGGAACCGGTAGCAGCTGCCGGTTCGTGGCTCTAGTCTGTACTCTGAGGACATGGAGCCATTTTGATGTGAAAAGGTTTATTATTGGTAGAAAGGTCTGGTGGCCTAAACAAGCTCCTTAACTTGAAGTTTGACTGAGCTGAAATTGACGCAGGCGCTTGACGCGATCTGGATACCTAACAATACGATAACGATCGGGGAACGCATCTTGTCTAGGGCCTAAGAGTTTTTAAATAATTAATTTGTATGATTACGAAGAAATAGCCGATTATTTTAGAAAGCATAGCAATTAAAGATGATCTTTTTTGCTTTTACGGTACATAAAGAAAAATGAAAAAAAAAATACGTAAGCACAACCATAAAAGGAAAAAAGTCAGAACGAAACTAAAACAAAAAACAGCACTGTCTTAAAAAGGGTTGTGTATTGTCAGGATTGTGTTTTTGTGTAGAGGTGCCTATGGCTAAGGTAAAGTCAGATTATTTTCAAAAAACCCCTGAGAGTATACTCAATGAATGGGAATCATCATCATCATAATCATCATGTCAGCCGAAAGACGTCCACTGCTGGACATAGGCCTCCCCAAGGCTTTCCACTCAGACCGGTCTTGTGCTTTTCGCATCCACCGCGGTCCCGCGATCCTGACTAGGTCGTCACTCCATCTTGTTGGAGGCCTACCTACAGCTCGTCTTCCGGTCCGCGGACGCCACTCCAGAACCTTCTGACCCCATCGGCCATCAGTCCTGCGAGCAATGTGCCCCGCCCACTGCCACTTCAGTTGAGAATACAGTAATTAAACCACACGCAATAGTCTATTACTGTTATTGCGGACACCTAAGTCAAACTCATTTGACGTATCGACTAAAACACGAAATAGTAAGGTTGTGTTACAAATACTGACATTAGTGACGGTAAAAGATCCACAAGTCGATGAAAATCATTTAAAATAAATATATTAATACAATTTACTTACTTTTTGATGTTGTATCACATCCTATCCTAATACTCTGTTCTTTCAAACAGAAGTAGGGAAGCACGCTTTCGCAGCTTATGTCAGCCAACTCGCCCGCGGTGGTCATCGCAATGCAGTCTTCTTCGTTGTACAAGTTGTTGGGCTCCCCATCAGCCCATTTGAGAGAGACATTCGATAGAGGCGTTCCTGAAAAATACAGCTCATAAAGTTAAGTGGGAAACATGTTTTTTTTTCCAATCGACGCAAGCGCTTGCGTTTGAGACGTAGTCCACCTCGTTGCAAGCTACCAACGATCGATATTTTTTCTTTGAGAAACTGCTGCGGTGGCATGTTTGTTTAAAGCACCTGATCGTGAAGTATTTTTTAGGGGTAAGCATGAAAAAGTAAAGAAATACCCATTGCAGGTAATTTTAAGTTCTTCAAGTTTTCAATTGATAATTTAACCCTTATTTACACTGTAGACTTTACGAAGTCACTAAAAGCGTTATGCATCTTGACAAAGACTTCAAAACTATTTTACGTAGTTCACATTTATTTCCAAACAAATTAAAAACAAAAAGTTTACATGGGTGATGAGATAATAATAAACAGACCTATAGTTTCCTCAATTAATATGCAGCGTGTAATTAGAGATAAGAAGTGCGTTAAAGAAATCACAAAAGGCCATTCCTTATGAGATAACACAAAACAAACATAACAGTATAGAGAAAAACAGGAAAGAGAGACAGCAAGAAGTTATAAGAACGTTAAGAACCAAGCAATAATGTTATTTGGTAATGAGAGAGATTCTACTGTATAGGAGAGAAGTATTGGAAAGCACGCTTTAAAGATCCCAAAGTACATGAAAATATATCTAGATTGGTGAGTTTAATATTTTTATTAAATAATATGCAAGTGCGCTTTATAATACTGTTTCGTGCATAGCACGTCCTGCAGCGAGAAACTACACATGTATTATTTTCCCGTCTTCGACGTTCACGTTTTAAGAACATGCTTAGTGGAAATGGCTTGTCTGCTTTTTTTTCCCTTTCTTTAATTACAATCATGGAGGCATTAAAATAATTGTAAGTTTGTAATGCCATACCACCTTTAATAGACTTACAATGTATCTTTGATTTTACATTTGCAGATTTCGGTGTGCCTTAGCCATAAAATCTCTAGCTCCAGTATCTACATACTATTATGAATTACATTTATTTAACTTACCATCAATGCTTATAAATTCACCCTCGGGGAGGAAGGCGTGTACATCAACAAACACGCTCCCTTGCGCCAGTTTGTGTTTAGACATTGTAGTTTTCATCAATGTACTAATGGCGCTCGTTGTAGGCGACGCCAAAATATCACCTAAAAAAAATATTATTATCAACCAGCCATAACAAAATACAAGTTGAAGTACTCTCTCCTAACAAATATGTAAGACCATTATAGCAAAATTATATAGCATGCGTTTAATTTTAAAGAGTTCAGTAGATATTAACGTCAATATAAAAAATTATCAAAAACGTGTATGGCTTCAAAATTTTCTACACAAACAGAATTAACTTACAGATTGGCCCTTTCAGATACAATTTAGCCCTTCATAATCTTTTGAGCAATTATTCTCTCACACACTGAGCTGTTTGAATGTTCACGTTTTCTCACGATGTTTTTCCTTTACCGTAAGAGCATCGGGGGATGGATGCAATTAAGTTAGAAAATTTATCGGTACATGGTGACTGCGGGTAGGTAGAAGATATAAAAAGCAGGCCACCGGCGCTCTTAACTGAATTAACACTACCGGTCAGTAACAAATAGTGCCCTTTCGTGACCAAAAACATTATTCCAAAATATAACATCTGAAATATTGTATTATCATACACTACAAATACGGTAACTCTTTCCTTCCTAAGATACCGGCTATGTTGCAGCGCAGGCGCGCGTCCCACCAGGTCGCCGGCACCATGTGCAAGCGCAGCCAGCCGACGTCTTTAATATAGTCGTACTCCGTCCAGAAAACAGCCTCGCCTAAACCTGGAAATAATTTAATCAATTTAAAGTCATAAATAAGTTTCAAAATATATATATATAGGTATATATATTTTTTTGTATTTTTTATCGTAAATAATTTGGGTAACGTTTCAATGTTTATTACCCTTTTTGAAAGTAACTAGGCAATTAAATTACAAAACTAAAGAAGAAGATGACTAGACCTAGAAGTAAAAAGAAATTTTATTTTGCACAAAATTGAGCAGAAAGAAAACAACTATAAAGTTGAAATATCCATCCATAAAAAAGATTTCATGTTACAAATCAAGCCGATGTGAAACTTGGTTAGTTAAATTTATAAGTTACAATATAAACTTTTTAGTATAAAGATAACCGGATAAATCAAAGTTTGACTGTATGGACGTTTTTCAATACACTTAAAAAAAAAGTTATACAATTATTATATTAAAACTACCTTTATCTATCCTTTCAAGATTTAAAAATCAAAATGCTGCAGAAAAACACCAATATTAAAATATTAAATATCTCTAAAATAATTCTTAGCTCGACTACACAACCCCAAAAAACAAAGATTCACTTACCTTTAATCAGAATAAGGTAACTTATTAAAACCTGATATGCCTGGAGCATAGTGCTCGGTCAGTTGCTGAATATTACAAGTTTACAAACAAGCACAAAAGTTGCTCTTTATAACAAAATCGCGTTTTGGTAGTTCGCAAGCGCCAACTACTTCCTTCCCCTTCTACCGCATAATTCGTATTCATTTGTACGCAGTCCAACCCTTACAGAGAAGCAAACTGTACTAGCAGTTTCGCGCCTAAATCATGGAGATCCTACATTGATATGAATAAATGATACAGCAGGACAGTAACGTCAACCCGCGAGCCCTGTTCGAGAACTGTGCTGTTACTGAGCTCGTGCGTTATTCATTCGCTTTGTGCACGATGACTACTCCACCTAGCGTTTTAAATCATGTGGTATGACAGTTGCCTAAACGAAAAGTATGTAAAATACAAAATAGTTTTCTCAAAAGCTTTGTAATTTCCTCTTTCTTCGTAACCCATAAACGATACTGCTCATGATCGGACTCGGAAATTGTATTTGCCTTGTACTGTTATACAAAATTTCATTAAAATCAAATCAACGATACAATATGAATGAAGCTACTGTCACCGCTGGACATAAGCTATTTATTGATAATGTGACTCGCCAATTGTAATCTTTTTCAATGCGTTAAATATTTATCAATTTAATCTAATAACATATCGATTCTACACGTGTTGTAATCAGTTCAAAAAGGAAATGGTGTTTATAACCGAAGCAGGTCCTATATATATGTCATCGCATTGCTAATCCATTTCACTGTTTATAAACAATGAATATAGCTTTAAGACCAGTTAAGAGCCACCAAGAACCATTATAAATTGTATAATTTCGAAATGTAGTACAAGTAAACGCATGTTTTAAAAATAAAAGTGTTTTGTTGTATGTGGCCAAGTAATGATCCTTGCGGAATTCCGGATTCAGGGTAGAAAGTATAAGATTTATAGCCATTGATTGAGTTTTTTTAAATCTATTATTTAAATACAAAACGGAACGATTGAGCATACAAACACCAACCCGGAAGTGGCGCAATTTCTAAGTTAGGATAAAAGGATTGACCTTATCAAAGGCACCACTGAAATCAGTGTAGGAACTAGGCACGAGTTAGAGATGACAAATACGTCGGTTTGCAGGTATCAAGCTCAGCGTGCTTCGCTTTATTTCGTTCCAAATTTTGACCTGCATGCGCAGATTAATCCAAACAGAATCAGTCGTTTATGCATGATACAAAAGTCAACATCCTCTCAAATATTACTAATAATTAAGTAACAGTAAATCACTATACTTTTATTTAGGACAGAAGCATTAACTTATGTAATATTAAGTCCTTACCATTTCACTAGATCAGAGGGCAGTCAAGGTACTAATCGCTAAATTAGCGATTTTCGAAAAATCGATAAAATATATTGGATTAACGTAAGCTGATGGCCGAATTAAGTTTACTTACTTAAGTATCTACTAGACAGATAAGAAGTCAAGCCTGACACATTGCACAACCATTAAATTTCTGAATAATTATAATTTATAATATTGATAATGTTTACAGCAGTACAATAATTCCAATTAATCGAAGTTTAGCATTGTTTTAATGTTGTCAACATCATGATTATTCAGAAACTCCTGATTGTGAATTTATCAGCATTGACTTTTTATCCAAACTCGATGAATTTATTTTAAGCCTAATGGCTTAATAATGGAAGTTTTTTTGGCGTAAATTGACGAGAGCATTGCGTCAACCACTTATGTCAACTGCATACATTTCAAGTCGATAGGAAATTGAAACATTATCAGCGTTTGCACCTTCACTAGGCCCCCAGGTGAAGCTAATCCAATCCGCTCATTCCCAAAATACTAGAATTTGAAGATATCGATAAGATTCTTTACTGGATTTCCGAAACACCAGGTTAAAAATCTTGGCAATGCATTTTGAATGATAAAGTTTTGGGATCTCGGTATAATAAGATTCGGCATTTAAAAATTCCGATAGGTTGGGAATGAACCATAAAATCGTAGTAATAATAATTATGTAACTTTCCACAATTTGGTTTGGTGTTCATAATGATTCAAGCACACTATTGTTCGAAATGTGTTTGTTATCTAACACGTGTAGAATGTTTTGATATAACGGTACAATAGCTTAAGCTTTAATAGCTTTCGTTGTAATAATAATAAATATCACTAAACCATTTAACTGGAGTTTCCTGCGGCGTTTCTTCTTAGCAGCGGTCTCCTTTAAGGAAGCGATGGTAGATTTTTGACATCTAAAAGTGCCTGTGCGGCTTTCTTATTAAATAAACGTCTTTGATTTCATTTTACATTTTTTCAGCGTAATTGTCTTAAAATGTATAAATATTCCAGATTACAGTCAAGAATCTCTGAAATAGACCGCAGACAGGCGGACAAACAAAATTATAAGGGTTCCTAGTTTGACGTCAGAACCCTAAAAATAAGTTTAAGGATTTATGCTACAAATAGTTTTAAGTTTAATTTTGTTTGTTTTCATTATTTTGTTGATATCAATAGTAATACTCAATTTTTGAAAAACTCATTTTATTTCTACCTATTACAGTTCAAGAGAAACAACGATTGCTAAGTTGTATAACCATTCCCAAGGATTTTATTGAATTTGAAAATTTATTGTGTAAATTGTATAGTGACAACAAAAATACACATTCTGTTAAAACATCATTACGGAACCTTTAAAAGAATTTTATGGCGATCAACTTCTTAAATTCTAAAACTTTCCTGTGAGAATTATTTTTATGAAATCAATTTTCTTTATTTTTGTATGAAAATAGAGTTGTGCGCGCTCGTTCATCGAGCAGATCGCTCCAAACTAGTACAACCACTAAAATGTACTAATTCGGTCTTAGTTCTATTAGTACACTAGTACATTGAAAGAAACTCGTCTGTCGTATGGTCGGGCGGTCATTATTTGGATCGCTGTGCTGTCAGTGTCACTCGCTGCTCTGTTCGGTTCTTGCTCCGCGTGTACGAAATGAACTAAGAGCACAAACTTTACGGAATAGTTCGTTCTAGTTCAGAGACGGGAATTCATTATTTTTGGCTCTTAGTACATGTACTACACAAACCTAATGGAAGAAAAACACTTACACCGTTGACGATGCGGTGAGTGGTCGGTTGTTTGGTAGTGAAGTAGCGATCTCTGGTTCTATTTCTGGTAACAGAAAATAAACGCGGGTAATGTCTCGGTGTTTTGGACATTTAAGTAGGTAATTCTCATTATATTCTCATTGTACGCGCGTGCATCTAAGTGCCGAGTTTAGCAATGTGCTAGTATGGGACGGCGCTATTATACAGTGTAATTCACATAGCAGGCGAGAGAGGAGAGGCGCTGGCGCCCTTCACCTCAGGCCCCGACTGCACTCAGATCGCGCGCGTAGGTACTGTACGTTTATTGATGTCTAGTTTCAGTATGTTTAAACTGCCATATATGAATTGTCACAGCGTTTAAAGTGACAAGGTACTAAAGTGTACACATATTTATGAACTTGATTGTACAAGCAATAAAGCTTACTTTGGAGACTTGCTTAATTTAATTATACAATCATAACTTACAAGTGAATTCTTTCGGATTCTGGTGAAGTTGGTTAGATTTGCATAGGAGCAAATGAGAGTGAGTGAGAATTCCAAATCTGTAGACACCATTTTAACAGCTATAGCACTGTTCATACATATTTCAGGATTTGGTAACAAATTGAAAGAGTTTCTTGTTTTATAATTATTTTATTATAAGTTTTCTACTCGTCGAATCCGACTCGGCTGGGCAGCGTTCGGGAAGCTCCGCAACATCTTTTCGTCCAACATACCGCAGTGTCTCAAAACGAAATTCTTTAATACCCAGGAGAACTAGGGTCACCGACATAGCCCGAAGAGTTGCCAAACTGAAGTGGCAGTAGGCGGGGCACATTCCTCGCAGAACTGATGGCTGATGGGGCCATAAGCTTCTCGAATGGTGACTACGTGTCGAAAGAGACCTCCCACGAGATGGTCTGACGACCTCGTGAAGGTTGCGGGAATCCAGTGGACAGGTAGCATGTGACCGGTCGTTGTAGCGATCCTTGAGGGAGGCCTAAGTCCTGCAGCAGCAGTGGATGTCGTTTGGCTGAGATGATGATGATGATGATGAAGTTTTCCACTCGCTATCACTAACTTTGAATATATTATGTTTAATATTTAATTGTACTACCAGGGAAATAACAAATAATAAAATAGGTCAAAACACTTATAAACGCACGCAACTTTTAAACCAATATCACCAGCAATATTTATAGCGTTAAAAAAAACAATTTACACGCACTTCTCTATATACAGTGTGTGGCCCAAAACCGGGGATAATATTAAAAACAGGGGCTCTATAGATCACCGGTAATTACATTATAATGGTCTTACCTAATTAAAATCAAAACTTAACTTTCAGTTTTTTTCTAACAAACTTAATCGCAAATTCAATGTAATGCAAACACCGCTAAATCTACCGCGTGTTGTCAATGGCACCCTGTACTCAGACATACCGCGTACCAAGTGACCAAGCGACGATATCGCGACGGGAAAATACATTACCTACGATTTTTAACTTTGTAGGCTATTTTCTCCAAAATTATAGACTTTGTAATATTAAATTCTTGTAATAGTTAATTGAAATATTCTAAAGAATCCCCATTTACTTTTTTCGCCCCGGTTTTGGGCCACACACTGTAGACATGGTGTTAGATAACGTTAGATAGTATATTAGTGATTGTACTATTTCGAGATATTTAAGATGTCTCGCAGAAGAAGGGAAGTTTTGCAGTAACGCATTGTATGTTGTTGAGGAGGCCCTTGCGCGACATACTCCCGCAGTGCTCATTTTTATTGTTGTTGGGTTGATTTTTCTCCCACTTCTCGAAACCGGCCTCTTTTAACGTCTCACCTGAAACAAAATACAACTTTACATTAGTATTTGTAATATTAAATGATAAATGGACAATCTCAGACAAATTGATCCAGTCCATAACCATGGTGAGCGGGGTAGACTTCAATTACAGTTTGGTCCACTTTTTTAGCCATTATTCTTTAGATAAATAATTATTTTAAAAGACAATCTTATAAAAATTGTCCTAGTCTCAAACTAAGCTCTGGGCTTGTATAACGCTTGATGATAAACTTACTTATATGGAGAAATACATACAACTTTCATTTCGCAAAAACGTATTTGTGCTTAATCCATTATACAGTACAAGGATACAAGGTTGTTAATAAGTTAGGTTACCTCAGCTTACTTTTGACCAAAAATCAAAATACAGCAGAAAGGAGGTACCTTCTGGCGAAATGAAAGTTTGTAAAGTTATGTTGAATAATGTATCCTTTACTTCTGTCTGTAATATAAAACAAAAGATCGGAGCTACAATTTATTTGTCAGCTAAAATTTTTAACAAATAGGAATCTCACCAAAAATGGTTAAAAATTCCTGATTTTTATTCCAATCCAAGAACCCGATATGAGACCATTGATGATAAGAAGCTTCCTTTATGGTTTTAGGAGGGTACTGGTTAAAGATCTCCATGAGGACTTCGGACTCTTTGTCGCTGTTAATGACTGCGAGGTGCGCATGCTCGGCGGCGCAGGCCATGTAGGCCTGGCGCCAGGAGAGGGCCTGGAGGTGGAACTTGTAACAGTTACCAGTTTCCGGCTCCAGCCTGTAACCTGTGAAAGCAGTAGTACATTATTGAAGAGACTGGGAAGCAAGCAGTTGCTGGACGAGAATAAATTGGGGCGGCCGAGACGTAATATACGTAGTAATATAAAAGTTTAGCAACCCAGTGAGGGTAGAACAGTTGCTTGACGCTAACGTAAACGATTTTCGAAAACTGGCATGTATGGTATTAACGTAGGCGCTCGACGCGACCATCTAACGCGGCAGAATGCATCTTGTCTAGGGCCTCTGTTATTTTCTCTGTTTTAGACTACTTTCGCTGCTTTACCAGCACTTGTGCATGCCTTACAGGTTGGTTGCGTTTTTAACAACAGAGATACTTACACAGTATTTCTTTGAACATTGTCGTATATCAGACATTGAAGTAGCGCTAAATGTTAAATTTACTGATAAAGTAAAATGTTATTTATTATTATAATACCCGGATTCAAAGCACTATCTGTCAAACCATAAACTTCATAGTGCTGTATAAAAAATATTCAGTAAATTGGCCACATGAGGGCTCTTTTACACGTCAGTAATATTGTGTCTCTACTAGCGCTTCGGAAAAGACCATCATTGCGGAGAAGAACCGCCGCCGCAAGAAACTCCAGAAGAAGTTTGTTTTTCAACCATAAAACGATAGTAAAAGTAAGTTAAATTACAAGTTAAAAAAGTGATAAATTATAATTACTGAAACTAGCACAAATAGAATCATTAAAAATGTAAAGTCAAGAACATTAAATTAAAATCAATAACTAGGAGAACAACACCCAGACAGACGTTCACGAGTATGACGCGTAGCGTTCAGACATCGTCTCCATCAACCAATCATGTTTGGGTATGGGGCAACCCCATTAACGACGCCACCATTATGAAAAGACCTTTAAGTGAGCACGACATGTTCATGCTGCCGGACAAAAAAGCTGTGCAAGCTGTAAGCTGCAAGCTGTCTTGTGCACTCAAGAACCACTAAAATTCCAAAGAAGTAACAATCAATTTAAAAAAAAATTAACATAATTAGCTTATAGGCGTTCTGAAATAAGCGTTGCTCAGTGCTCAACTATTATTATGATACAAAATATTGTAGTTTGAGTAGTAGCTCACACTACTTAAAAACGTCTTCACTACACCAAGTAAATAGTGAGCTACCAGGCTTACACTACATTAATACGCACCCATCTAAATATCCATCATCAGAGTTTCCAGAACCACGAGTCTTTGACTTTAATCATTAAACGTAAGATCCAGCAACAGTGCGCAATTCATTACCTTAGTTTCTATTCTTATGGTTTTCATTGTATTTCCATATCGATTCATCTTGCACGGTTCGTATGTAAGTCGTCCGTTTCAAATTTTGCAAGTCAATTTTGAACCAGTCCCGTTAATGGAATGAGCAGGAATTTGGCCCACATTGTAAACCGTGTGTATCAAAGAGCGATCTGATGGTGGCGACAGGTACTCCGCTATACTTAGGTAACGTAGACCCATCGAGTTGGGACTCATAATTTTGGTCTTGAAAAGTAGATAATGACTTTGAAAAAGTACAGTTGGCAATAAAAGCTTGTCCCAAAAATGAAATTTTTGACAAACTTATTATTCTGGACATCAGAGCCAACTGGTCGGATGTCCATTTTTTACCAAAATCACTTTTTTTTAGAATCGTACTCAATTTTTTGTCCTTTTTCAGGCCATCTAACCGTTATATCGCTAGCTCCTTTATTAACGAAGTTAGATTTACAAAAAAAGGTCAGATGTTCAGAGTACCTTAGAAGAAAAACATCTGATGTTTAAATGTAATGTTTTGCCTCTAGTAATCTTAATGTATGGCTTTAAAAGATGGTCTGATGTTCACATAAGACATATTGGTTTTATATTTTTCTTGGAACGGAGCGTCGGATGTTTATATCAGACCTTTTGGTTCGGAAAAAACCAACAATATCTACAATAAAAAGAGATAGCGATAAATTTTAATGGGCGATGGAAAGAGACAGATAGCAAACATACGACCGACGATTACCGAAATCTTACGATTGACCGGGCGCGGCCGGCCGGCGGCGAATGACATGTATAAACCGGTTTGCCGAGTTGGCGTCCAGACCGCGGAGGTAGAAATTCATTCATTTGTTTCGCGGATTTATTAATTTGTCAAAAAGTGCAAGTGCGGTTATTGAGTGGGATTGTAGATACGACATGAATCCTCATGTCAATAGAATTTTTCAGGAGTTACGAAAGACCGAAAATAAAAGAAATCAAGGTGTGTTTAATGGTTATGTTCTAACCTAACCTACGACCTACTACTACAAGTTTTGTTTTGTGCATTCGTTTTGATTTTTAGAGTTAAGTATTGAAATAAACAGAATGACTTTATTGTTGTTTCAGATGATATTTTTCAAACGAACCATAGACGACCTTCACTACCAGTTGAGGCTGATAATGAATTCGTGAAATTCTCTCGGTATCCATTGTAAAAGTGTCATAATATCTTTGTACTTGGCACTCGATATCGGTTTTTCGGTATTTCGTATATTTGGTAAACGTTCAGTGTATTTTTTAGGGTTTTTGATGTTTCTGTTTAAGTTAACTTGTTTGAAGGTCTCTTCATCAAAAGATGTTTTATAAAATAGAGACCCTGGAGCTTCCCTCCGAATCTGCCACCATACCGTTTCCGATATTTTAAAATTGTCTCCTGAAGTATTCCTCTTGCGTTGTACTAAGGGACCCATTTTGCCAGTCAAAACTGTGAAATTTTTCATATCATCCAAAGTCATCTCCTGTACATGGAATGGATTTTTAATGGATATGGCCTACGTGTGGATTTTGCACAAATATCCCCACATTAAATGCATCAACCATAAGATTCTGATGAAAGGTCACACTCACATGGAGTGTGACCATATCCATGCCATGATTGAGAGGAAAAAGAAAAAACTCAAGACGATGGAAATCGCTTCACCACATGATTGGGTTCAGTTTGTAAAAACTTGCTCGGGTAAAAATCCATTCCATGTACAGGAGATGACAATGGATGATATGAAAAATTTCACAGTTTTGACTGGCAAAATGGGTTCCCTTAGTACAACGCAAGAGGAATACTTCAGGAGACAATTTTAAAATATCAGAAACGGTATGGTGGCAGATTCGGAGGGAAGCTCCAGGGTCTCTATTTTATAAAACATCTTTTAATGAAGAGACCTTCAAACAAGTTAACTTAAACAGAAACATCAAAAACCCTAAAAAATACACTGAACGTTTACCAAATATACGAAATACCGAAAAACCGATATCGAGTGCCAAGTACAAAGATATTATGACACTTTTACAATGGATACCGAGAGAATTTCACGAATTCTATAAAAACTTGCCTCACGACAACACGGCAAGCGAAGTTCCCGAGATGGAACCGATGGATGATACAGACTGAGCGTGCTTCATTATTCTATTAATTTTATTTTTATTTTACGGCGTGGCGTAACTACTTCTTGAAAAAAAAACTAAGTAGTAGTAGTTGTTTTATAAGTAGTTGAACTTTAAGTGAAAACTTTCTCACTGTTCTCTCATTATTAATAAAATTGTATCTTCATTTCTTCTGAAATTAAATGATCTCAAAAATAATGAATTTTAATGTTTCATTTTGAAGTCGGTTGTACAATATTGTGTATGTACCTAGTGGACAAATAACCCAGGACCAAAATGTCTGATGTTAACTTAGGATTGAATTTGATATGTATGATCAAATATCCCCGGACCAAAATGTCTCATGTTCACATAAGATTGAATATATTTCCATTTCATTTCGGGCCATATAGTCTGTTTTACACATAAGTCCTAAACTTATTGCGTGCTGACAAATTTTCTTAGAGCCAAAATATCGGATGTTAATATCCGACCACAGCATAGCATTTGACTTGTCAATTTTAGGTCGGATGTCACACCCTTTTCATAATCAAATTTGAATTGCAATGTTATTGATAGCGTAAGAAAGAACTTGTATGTCAGAAAATATTTGCAATTATATGCTCCTTCAATATTAATTTACTAGTTTTCTTTACTTTAATACAGTTAGTCGGTGTTAAACGTTTTAAAGTTACTTTTGCTTGTTCTGAAAAGTGTCAAAAATGGACATCCGACCAGTTGGCTCTGAGGTCCAGTATTTTTCATAACGTTCTGTACGTCTGGACGTACTTGAGGTTATAAACTTAGTGATACCTTTTCCTGTGTCGCATTTCATATATATCTCAACGCTGTTCTCTATGCATATGTACGGCCGCACGCTGCCGCAGTTAACGTCTACCAACTCGCCGTTCTCATTCATCGCCAGGCAGTCCTCGTCGTCGCCCAAGTTGTCGGGCTCCCCGGCCGCCCAGCCGAGAGATTTACTTGTCACGAGCTCTCCTGAAAATAGCCGGGCTCAAATTATTGACGAATCATATCTTTATTTTGTCTGTCCCTGAATATCTAGTGAGTGATTAGGTAGTTTTTTTCTTTGCTATGAAAACTTTTGTCAGTCGCCTACATTTTCAAAGGCTACAACAAGAAAATAAAACAACATAAAGTTTATTAAACACGGGTGGATATATTCATGATGTGTGTTCAGATAATCATCCCCAAAAAAATGTAATAGAATTAATTCCTCCTACCTTCAATGCTTGTAAAATTTCCTTTAGGATCGCTGGCGTGTATATCCACAAACACGCTGCTCTGTGTCAGTCCGTTACTAGACATTGTTGTCTTCATCAATGTTATAATGGCGTCCGTTGTAGGTGACGCCAAGTTACCACCTGGTCGAAAGATATTGTCAATCAATCATCATGGTGCAAGATTATTTAACGGTTATTTTACATTCCAAGACCAGTTTCTTTGCTCTTGTCCGCGTATAGTTAGCAGGTAATTTGCTTTACCGAGGTAAGTGACAGAGTTTTGTTTTCGGGATAAAAGGTAGCCTATGTAATAGTATGTATTATTCCTCGGTATAATTCATTTAAATCCATACATTTCATCTAAATCATCTAGCCGTTAAAGCTAGACGGATTTAGGATTTGTGTGAGAGTGAGTTAGTATGTTAGTTTACTCTTTTACGATGAAACGGCTTTAAGGATTTGGTGACATTTGGGATGGAATTACTCCTAGCGTTTATCCTGAATTAACACAGGGTGACATAACTTTTTCTTAAAAAAAACGATTGATGGGGTGGCCAGTAAAAATGGAGCGTTATTTCTCGAGTACCCTGTCTCACAGACAGGGTGCTGCTCATTATACTACGCTAGAAATTTATCTCTGTCTGACTCATTCTCCCTATATATATGACCTCCACAGCGTTTACACAATGTCGCTGACTAGTCGACCTATGCCTATACTTTGTATGAGTGGGAAGAGTACGAAAGATGTATTTCCCACTCTTCACACTCATATAAGGTCGACTACTGGTCTCTAGCTGACCACTGGTGACTTTACCCTATATCCAAAATTCAAAAAGTTACTTTAGATATACTCACCGTTTAGGAAGGTTTTCTTCTAAGAGAAAAACTATCAACGCTCTGGGCTCCTTACCCCTGTCTTTACTTCTACCAGCTCGATTGACAGGGCGGCAGGGAGGCAAGGAAATACGGTACCACTTGATTGCTATCTTCTGCGATCCTTCCTTCTCGTTTTTTATGACACTTCCTAGAGGCAAAAGCCTAAAGAACCCGTCGTGTAATAATCTATGTGGACAAGTCGTGCCTAGAAGATAGGTTACATTATCCTTCTTTAAGATACCTTCTATGTTGCAGCGCAGCCGCGCGTCCGCCCAGGTCGCCGGCACTGTGTGCAGGCGCACCCAGCCGATCTCTGTATCAACACACTCGAAGTCCGGCATAAAAGCAGCCTCACCTAATGCTTTGGGGAATATGTAATAGTTAATTAGTAATAGTTAACGACGCATCTTAACTAGGCCATAGTTGGTAGTGACTCCGCTTACGAAGATAGCGGTCTTGTGTTCAAGTCTCGGTAAGGGCAGAATTTGTGTGTGAGTCATGGATATTTTCTTTGTATTAAAGTAAACATTTTTCTATATGTCCAAGTTTTGGGCGCATTTGCCACCTCGAGGGCTTTGTAAAATTTTCGGCGTCTTCTTCAAAATTACTCTCTTTATTCAATTAAGATTAATAACATGCAGTGGGGTGTTAAATCTTGTGATAAAAAATTATGCTCGAGCTACTATTTCACTCAACACAACCCTCTGCCCGCTACTTCGTCCGCGGAGATTTCGACTATAGTTAACCCCTCGGGAAGTTTTAAATTTCCCGGGATAAAACCTAGCCTATGTGTTAATCTATTATATAAGCTATTTCTATTTCAAATTTCATCGCATATCAAGATCTCCATTAATCAGCGTGTTTGGTACATAGTTTTCGCGGAGACGGGCAGATAGGTAGGTAATTTTAATCGCAGAAAATCGAGCTGTCTCGAAGGCAAATTCTACACCGGCGCAGTTGCGGGAAATGGCTTGTTGCATAAGTAAATAAATAAAAAGAAAGCTCTAAAAACCCGACAACATTTATTGAAAAATGTTTTCTTTTAATCTTATGAACAGATCCAGTGACACTCACGCCATCAAGTCAAGACTAATCTAACGACGTACATTTAACAAAATCGGTTGATCAGTTTATTAGTTACGAGATACAAATATATATACAGATCAAACACATAATTATGTAAATTTCTGATTAGTTATTTAGTCGACTGGTAGAAAATGGCATTATGTATTAGGTCTGCCATTTATAATTATTTTTGTGCAATAATCATTAAATAGTAAATAATTAACCCTCCTCTTGGGCTTTGCTGCAGTTGGGTAAAAAAACAACTAACGAAAATGTAACTTACCAACTAGAATAAGGCTAGCAAACAAATCTAGACTTGTGTGAAGCATATTGTAGTTTCGGTGTGAAAGCATTGCTATTGAACTTCAATCCGCGAGCTCTGCAGGGAGACTGTGCTGTTACCGAACTAGCCATTTATTTATATGCGAATAGCGTATATTATGCTCACAGAACAGAAAACACAGTAGAAGTGTTAAGTGCCCGTGTAATGTGCGGCATAGTTATGCGGCGTTCCGCGCAGCCTACCTTAGTTTTGCCGCCATCGCTTGTGCGTGAAAATTGTGCGAATAATGTTTCTAATAAAGGAAATATATCCAAAAGCATGCCTTATTGTGCTATTTTGGAATGTAAAAACGATAGCCACACCAAAAAAACATAGTGGCGTATTGTTTTTATGATAGTGTGAGTATAAGCGACAACAGGTTGATACTAAGCGAAGCTCATGTCACTTCCACTGTTTTTTCTATTCCGTGCATATGCTTGTAGCGGCCAGTTCGATTTTCAAAGTTCCATAGAAACTTACAGCAAAGGTTTCTATGGAATAATTTTTCTTACGAATTCAAATGTCGTTATTACCCGCCGGGTTATAATATTGTACTGAATCTCATTATAACCCTCTGCTTAGCCGATGGTTATAATGGGACTTGCTCTGAGGTTTGCATGATATATACTTGGGCAATTTCGAGCATGTGGTGTGAAAAGTATTATAATATCTTTCCCCGGGGCTCCAGCTTTATACTGTCATAAGAAAGGGTAACCAATAAATGGAGATATTTTAGCTATTATAACATTTAGTTGGTATGATTTAATAGGGCCATTTTTAAAGATTATTTTAATAGCTTTTAACGTAATAATTTTGTTTGATTAAGTAATTCTTAGAGTACAGTCAATTGGAAAAAACAAAAACCGTAATGTGTGTGAGTCTGTGTTCGTAACACATAGTAAAAACATTAAAATATTACAGAAGATATATCACTTTGGAGTTATTTAAGCATAATAGCCGTGGGTGTGATTTAATAATGTTTTGTCATAAACAGGTAGCAATTCAAATATACTATTGTTTAAAATGTATTGTTATATAAAACACGGTTGCGTGGAAAGTATTGTTTTCACAGAACAATAGTCAAAGCTTCAATAGCTTTTGTATGTATGTTAAACAAAATTTAGACCCTTGTTTTGATGAAATGGTCAAAAATACTGTTAAATATGAACATTTAACGTATAGGAAAGGAAAAAGAATAGATCAAACATTTTTCCCTGATTACTGGTAACTATTAAGGCTCAGTGGCTTATAGCAATCCATTGACGAGTTATTTCTAGGTTATCGGGCCGGGATCTATAGGCAGCAGAGATGTAATGTAAAAGCATGTGGGCTTTCGACCAATGAAACTGAGCCTTTAGTCGAATAACGCATCAAGAAACCCATCCTTAAGGTGCACTTACACGGGGAACTTTTTACATTAATCGCTCGTCAACCAATATCTGTCTGACTCTAATTTGGTGTAGAATAATGTTTCGAATGAGATGTTTTTAATAGTGATTATATTAGTTACTTCGTAACAGATACGTCACTCGCCGCCGGCCAGTATATCCCCGGAAACAGAAATGTCAGGCAAGTGTCAAAATGTCGGTCAAATGACTGGTCGCCATCGAAATAAGTCGTCATCCGAATTATAAATGAATAGTGGATGGTAGGAGCTTCCAATTTGTAGAACGCGTCTTTAACAAGTGACGTAGTTAGTGTTGTGTGCGACCCTAAATTATAGTATTGCAATTATGGTGGAAAAGGGGGGTAGTTCCTCGCCAGCCACTCCGCTTGCAAGCGCTGGCTCGCTGCTCGTCGTGCTGCAGCCGCATCTGCTCATGACTCCGGACGAGAAAATATGTCGAGCGTTATTCGACATTATTTACGATAGTAATCCTATTTTGTTACACAATGTCATACAATTTATCTGAATAGGCCTTTGTTGCAAGGAATTCTTGGTTTCTTCAGTTTACTTTGTATGGAAATCGATTGAATAGTATTAAAATAAGTTTTTGTGTAAGAAACGCGTTAATAATAAAATTGTTTTCATTAAAAAATGTTTATTTGAATTTCAAAATCCCTAAAAACTATGCCTATACTTAAATTAAATATTACCTACTCGTCTCGTTATAAAACATCGATTGGTAGTGATCAGCATTTTACTTGATTTCTATTTTATCCGGTGAACTTAATACCTATGTACTATGAAATGTCACTTTAAAACGCTTATCGATAATTTTAATATAGGAAGGAAGTCCCTAGTTAATTGAGGTTTTTGCCACAACAACTTCTATGTCTGCTAATAACACTCGACAAAAAAAACATAATTTATTAATTTAACATTTATTTTAAGCAAATAAGTCATAAATAATAATTGATTCGGGCCTCACGTGACCATAATAATGGCTGGCTCTTGCCTCGGCTGGTTAGCAATAGCTATCCAACGAGGAAATGCAGCCAGCATTATGGGCACCATTCCTGGTGGCAGTGGTCTAGGGGACATTTATACATATTAAAGTTACTTAGAATAAGTCAATTTATTTTAGTATTTAGTTGCTGTTGTGTTTATTATTCTTCTGTTTTATGTTTGTGTCTGTTATTACAACTTGGGGCTGATCTCGCAGATATACGCCAAGTTCTCCGAAGCGCAGGGAGAGTCGTTTAACTTGCCGGAGCATGACAGAACAGATTACGATACAAGTTGTTGGCTCTCCACTGTCCCACTTATTGTAGCCGGCCTCATCCAATGTTTCACCTGATTAAGGATAAATAACGAAAATCAAATACATTTTCTCTAAATAACAACTACGTACATTTGTTTAGGGAATAGTTATCTGAAAAGTTTAATGACTTTGCCTATAGAAGGTGTGCCATCGCAGCAGGATTAAATATCTTGACATATTAGAGAAGGGAAAAAATGAAAATTTTGCCATGGTTGTATTTGCCCGCATCTGTTTTTAGGCAAAAATACAAATATGCATTTTTTTTTCTACAAATTTTAACAGTGGTCTTTATATTGAAAGAGGTTGAAAAATGAAAGTGTTTTGGTTAATAGCCATCGAAGTTTATGTCTAGTTTTACGGAAAATCTGAATGGTCACTAAGAAATATTATAACCCGTGTAATTTGAGAGTTTTCAAATGATAGCTCTGATGATAGATTGCAGTGATTTCTTTTTTCGGTGAGTTATGTTTTTGCTTCTTGAAATAATAGGTGCAAATTCAAAATCAAAGTTCAAAATTCTAATATTAAGAAAGTCACGCCAAGTGCGAGTCTGACCCGCGCAGCGAGGGTTTAATTTAAGATAATTATGCTTGGTATCCGCAAACGAAATTACTCTTTTTGTTATGACCTTTATTCTTTATGCAATAACGTTCGTTTTGACTAGCTTAATTTCAGATTTTCATAGTTTTTTGTTGTTACTCAAAAACTGTAAATAATGAACACTTTATTTTATTTTTACCTTAAAATATAGGTCAGGTTTCTATACGTCAGGATTTTTCAGATTTTTTGAGGCATAAACTTCGGAGGGGGGGTCCTTCCTTTTCAATTATTTATATATTTTGATTTCATATTTTTTTTACTAAAAACAGATGCGGGCGAGCAATTTATATGCCAAGTTTCAAGTTATTAGCATTTATACTTGCTGAGAAAACCTGCTGTGACATACAGACAGACAGATAGATGGACAACGAAGTCTCACCATAAAGCCTCGCTTTTTTACCATTTTGGTACGGAACTATAATTATATCTGTTCCAAATTTCAGCCTGATTGCTTTAGTCATTCCTGAGAAAAAAGATCTTGAAGTCGTCTTATAAAGATTCCATTGTTCAGTATTTGGTACGGAACCCTTAAATTGTAACCTAATTCAATTGAATGATTAAAAAAAAATCAGCGGCATCGGAACAAAGATCTTTCCGTACTATTTTTACAACAGGAATGTGTATATTTCTGAGCATATTGGAGAAAAAAACAGTCAGTAACTGTAGAATAAGTAAGAGATTTTAAGAAAATAATTTGATTTAGAAGAACGTCCGATTGAGAGAATCAAACTTACCAAAAACTGATAACCGTTGTCCGCTTTTATTCCAATCTAAAATACCAATGTGAGCATAGTGATCGTCTTTCGCGACCATTATTGTTGATGGGGGGTTTTGGCGAAAGATTTCCTTAATGACCTCGGACTCCTCAGCACTGTTAATGACGGCGAGGTGCGCACGCTCCGAAGCGCAATATCATGGCGGCGCGGCGCCAGGGGAGGGCGATGCCGTGGAACTTATAGCAGCTCCCGGTGCGCGGCTCCAGCGTGTATCCTGGATTGAAATAGTACATTGTGCATCAAGGGTAGTATGAAGGGAATTACTAACGAGAGTGTTAGAAGCCCGACGCCGAAGGCGGAGGGCTTTTAATGACTCGAGTTAGTAATCCCCTTACTGCCTGTGATACACACAATGGTTTTCATCACATTTGCGAGGAAAAAAACAGAAAACACTTTAACTCTGCAAAATATAAAGAAATAACTTTTGACGAACGGGAACGTAAATGGAAACGATATTTTTTTTGTGACCTCTACCACAGATAATAACTGCGTTTAGTTTCGACCTGGACTTGATTCGAGCCAGATTTAGCCAATTTGATAAAATGTATAATTACTAAAATTAATGGTAAATGTTGATATGAACTTGAAATAGGTATAAAAATAATGAAGTTTAATGAAGCGTATAGGTTTTGTGTAATGTAAGTTAGTCTATAGCTAATTTTTAAAGATGAAATTAGAAACCGATTTAATTTTTGGCTGAAAATTAAACCTCCTTAGTCAGAAATGATGTACGAAAGAGTTGCAAATTTTAAAAAGAAAGTCATTACTCCCTAGGGATGACAAACTCGCCATAATTCCCGCGGGAACAATTTAGGCCATTGTCCTTCTGTATACAGGCATGGAATAACACCATTTACGAGCAAGTGTGATGAAATAGTTATTTAAGCAACTGCCATATAAAACCACGCGAGCGAGAGTAAAGCGAGCGCTCTAATGATAGGCACGAGTACCTTTAAGATCATGTATAGGTATATACATTTTATAACAAGCTTAAAATGATGTTGAATATATTATTATTAAACCCGTTTATTAATGCGACTATATTCGTATATATTTGAGATGGTCATGGTCACATTAAGACCTTTCAAATGATACCCATATTTTTTGACATAAATAATTTACATTTTGCCAGTGTTGTTATGTCAATTTTAACAGTTTAGGTATCCTATCTCACCCGGGATGGTTTCAGCTGTTTAGAAGTTATGGTGGAATAAAAAATCATTACATACATAATACAAACATGAACCCTGAAAACATTACACTCCTTATTTTAAGGCAGTCGTGTAATAGTACATTGTGCATCAAGGGTAGTATGAAGGGAATTACAACGAGAGTGTTAGAAGCCCGACGCCGAAGGCGGAGGGCTTTTAATGACTCGAGTTAGTAATCCCCTTACTGCCTGTGATACACACAATGGTTTTCATCACATTTGCGAGGAAAAAAACAGAAAACACTTTAACTCTGCAAAATATAAAGAAATAACTTTTGACGAACGGGAACGTAAATGGAAACGATATTTTTTTTGTGACCTCTACCACAGATAATAACTGCGTTTAGTTTCGACCTGGACTTGATTCGAGCCAGATTTAGCCAATTTGATAAAATGTATAATTACTAAAATTAATGGTAAATGTTGATATGAACTTGAAATAGGTATATAAAAATAATGAAGTTTAATGAAGCGTATAGGTTTTGTGTAATGTAAGTTAGTCTATAGCTAATTTTTAAAGATGAAATTAGAAACCGATTTAATTTTTGGCTGAAAATTAAACCTCCTTAGTCAGAAATGATGTACGAAAGAGTTGCAAATTTTAAAAAGAAAGTCATTACTCCCTAGGGATGACAAACTCGCCATAATTCCCGCGGGAACAATTTAGGCCATTGTCCTTCTGTATACAGGCATGGAATAACACCATTTACGAGCAAGTGTGATGAAAAATAATAAACAATGGCGAACTTTTCTTCTATAGGTACTTTCCTTGATTTTTCTGTTAGCAAAGTACTTGTCAGCAAAGTTAATTTAAGTAATTCGATTGGCGTTAATAGTTTGTGAAGTTTACTGTTAAATGTTTACTGTTATGCAAAATTTTAATAGTTACTAAAACATAATTGTGACAAATTATCATGAACGAAATCACATTGTTGATATCCATAGCGAGCATAACCATGGTAATCAATAACAAGTCTACAAATATTAAGTATCTTTTCATCACACTTGCTCGTAAATGGTGTTATTCCATGCCTGTATACAGAAGGACAATGGCCTAAATTGTTCCCGCGGGAATTATGGCGAGTTTGTCATCCCTAGGGAGTAATGACTTTCTTTTTAAAATTTGCAACTCTTTCGTACATCATTTCTGACTAAGGAGGTTTAATTTTCAGCCAAAAATTAAATCGGTTTCTAATTTCATCTTTAAAAATTAGCTATAGACTAACTTACATTACACAAAACCTATACGCTTCATTAAACTTCATTATTTTTATATACCTATTTCAAGTTTATATCAACATTTATCATAAATTTTAGTAATTATACATTTTTATCAAATTGGCTAAATCTGGCTCGAATCCAGGTCGAAACTAAACGCAGTTATTATCTGTGGTAGAGGTCACAAAAAAAATATCGTTTCCATTTACGTTCCCGTTCGTCAAAAGTTATTTCTTTATATTTTGCAGAGTTAAAGTGTTTTCTGTTTTTTTCCTCGCAAATGTGATGAAAACCATTGTGTGTATCACAGGCAGTAAGGGGATTACTAACTCGAGTCATTAAAAGCCCTCCGCCTTCGGCGTCGGGCTTCTAACACTCTCGTTAGTAATTCCCTTCATACTACCCTTGATGCACAATGTACTATTTAATTTAATATACAAATTACGATATCAAACACTAAACTTCAAGAATCATATCGCGAATGACCCTTATGCCTGCCTTCCACTGCGAGTGCGGCGGGCTCCGTACGGACTCCGTCATCCACCGAGGATCAGGCTAGGGAGTGTTGCCACTATCTCCTCTTAACTCTAGAGCACTACCAGTAGTATCACGTAAAAATCTTGATAGAGGTCAACTTTTAGGGTTAAGTTACTTGTTATAGAAAACCGTATACAATCTGCTTCAATAAATGGCCATAGATGTACAGAAACTAGTTTAGCTTATTTTTTTTTACAAAGACAAAGACAAAGAGAAATACAAAAAAACTGCTTTTTATGTTGTCAGTGTATTATACAAATTTAAAGTTTGTAAATAGCCATCAATTATTTTTTGTAAAAAGTATATTGAAATTTGCCCCGACTGACCGTACCTACAACTCCCACAAAACTTAAAACAAAAAAACCAAAAACATGCCAAAAACAAAAAAACAAAATTAAATTAAAATGAACAAATCGAGTTGATTAGTTTTCTCTATGAGTTTGAAAGTTCTCAAAAAGTCCTCAAAAAGAGGGCCTCTTTTGAGGGTCACATGCCATGGTATTTGATGACTTCTTCGATCGAAGCCGGTAGCACGCGTACGGCTAGTCGTGTCGCTTTCAATCGTTTCAAAATTTTCTAGGACATTTCAAACATGACGTGAAAGTGACAAGGTACATAAATGATCACTTATTTATGACGTTGACAGTACTCAAAAACTCACAAATTGACGTTACCTTCGTCTGTAGTGTCGCATGGGTTTGCTTCTTGGTTGGTGTTGTATTGATTCGCTTCAATTGTGCAGTTGCATTCGTTCTCGTTGTATGCGGTGTTTTGCATTGATTCGCTTCGAGAGGGGTGTTGGATTGGTTTGCTTCGAGTGTATTACATTCGTTCACTATTATAATAGTGGAGTTGCATTCGTTCTCGTTGTATGTGGTGTTGCATTGGTTCGCGTCTTGTGAGGTGTTGCATTGGTTATCTTCAATTGTGCACTTGCATTCTTTCTCATTATATGTGGTTTTGCTTTGGTTTGCTTCGAGTATACTGTTGCCTACGTTTGCTATGTATGTAGTGTCACATTCGTCGCGTTTGCTGGTAGTATTTCGTTTTAAGCAGAAGAAGGGGTGCAGGCTGGAGCAGCTCACGTCAGCCAGCTCGCCCACGCCGGTCATCACCAGGCAGTCCTCTTTTTTGCCCAAGTTATTGGGCTCTCCGACAGCCCATTGGAGGGCGATATTTGACATGAGCAACCCTGAAAAATATAGGACAATATAGTAGGGGGTCAGACAGGGGTTAGGACACCGGGCTGTTTATTCGATAAAACATGGTTTTTATCAAATCTCATACGAGTATAGACTGAATAAATAATCAGAAAATGTTCAGCCCTATTTACCTATTGGCCGTATATTACTTGTTTACCATTTTTTTTTTTTTTAGGTTAAATTATTTGAAATAAACAGAGTCAGCAGGGACGTGATTCTAGGCAGAAAAACCCATATCGTCTTCAACGATAGTATTATCAACGTTTTGATAGCTCTAAACTTAGTAATGGCGGCCAAGTTAAGAACAATACCGCAACAGGTCAAAGACGATGTGGTTTTACCGCCAAAAATAGAGACCCTGTACAGAAAAACCTTGCTAGCTAACTTCTATTATAACTAAACTTTATCAAAAAACATTCATTACAAAAAAGTCTGGAAATGGAATTCTTTATTATATTTTATAGTTCCGGAAATATAAATTGGCTCTCTGTAATCTTAACTAAAATCTTTTTGTTAATATCAAAACAAAAGGTAATCGTAAAACTGCCCTCGTTCTTCAAATTATGTTTATAATTATTATTATTCTTCAGATTATTTTATAAAATGTGCCATGAATGAAGACAAATGTTTTAGTTGATAATTAAGTGATATTTATATTTAAATTTGTATTATAGTTGGGTTTCTTTTTTTTTTCTTTGAAATGAATTTTAGTAAATATAATTATGTATCGTCAGCATGTGAGTAATATTAGACCTAAGATAATATTGTACACCTCAGTGAGGTAGGATATGGAGAACTAACTGATAAACTATTTATAAGAACCTCTGTAAAACCCATAACCACGCAATAAAAATGTTTGAATTTTGATTTATTTTTTTAACAGCAGTGAGGTGAAAGGTTCAGGTGCAGAAAATAATAATCGCAAAGTTAAATAGCAGACGGCCAAATCATATTTCTTGAACTATACTTAAGTTATCGTTTTTGGCATATAATTTGATAACTACATAGAATTTTTAGTAAGTTATTTTAAAAAAAACATTCGTAGAAATAACTTTTAAGTGCATGTGCGCGATGCATTTGAGGCTCATCATTTTAATCAGATAATCTATTTACCAAACATTGTTTTACGTGGTGAACGCAGTAATGACCGCATTAAATATCTGATGTAAAAACAATGGCGTTCAGAGAAAATGTATTTAGAATGTCAAATATTTGCGCTTATAAATTAATTACGCATTAACGCCAATTGAACATGGGACCGCCATCTTTGTAGGCTACAACACAACCAACTAGGTTATCAGCATTGTCTAAACATTAGCTTGGGTAATTTCAAACAACATTATTTTTACCTAATGTTTTAATCTACCATTTAATTTCCGTCACAATATTTATTTATCGAAATATGGTTTCTTATCACAACATTCACAACCCTTTCCTGTGGTCACCAGGACAAAGATAATTATAATTGACCAGATGAGTTAAAACGAGCCAAGTCTCCAAGCATTTGAAGGATGAGCATGCTTTCTTATGCTTGAATGTGATCTCTTCCGTGTATAGTATTAGGGTGTCCGGGAGATAGTGGCCAACCTTACAGGGCTGGATAGCTCAGCATAGGAGTGGCCAAAATATGATAAAACATGTTTAGTAAAGGTCGCACCAAAAACGAGATCTATCAACTTTTCAAAATTTTGGAAATGCGTTACCCTGATTCACCATTTTCGATGCCACGACAACAGTTATTAGAATTTATTACAATAATTATGCAATTTATTTCCTAGCGTGAGCTCTAATGTGGCTCGCTAGACCAAACTTAGTTAAAATATTCTGTCGCAAGCTATCCAATAGAGCTGACCCTGCAAGTTGTAAGTGTAGGTATAAGAGGGCTTGGGTCTATATTTTTGAGTTTGGCATTCGGTCAAGCGTTTGCAGCCGGTTTTCTTCGAAAGTTCTCATAGATTTAAAGATGGTACGATACCTCCTCTAGTGGCATCCCATCTAGGTTTAGCGATATTTTATCAATGTTGCATCCTCGGGGTGGCTGTTTAAGAACTTGGGTCTTGGTGCGCTGATCACCAGGGCGAATTTTTGACAGGACAGAAGGAGTGCGACATAGCTTTGGAAATGTACCAAACTGTCGGACATGAGGCATCGTCGTCAGCGTAAAGTATCTCCAATATTGATCACTTTTTAACTTTCGTTATTGCCCTGAATCTTGTGACTTTGATCTCCTCAGAAAGCTCGTTTTCATTTTGAAAATAATTTTTGTCAATAGTGGCCCTACTAGGACGAAAGCCACACTGGCTCTCTGGAAGATACTTCTCAGCTAAGTCACTAAGACGGGCGGTAATAATGTGCGCAAGGATCTTGCCGGCACTAGCAAGGAGCGATATACCACGGTAAGTGCTGAAATCGGAGACATCTCCCTTCCCTTTATACAGCTTACAAATCTCCACATTCCGCCAGCCTTCAGGCACTTCTTCACTAATCCACACTCATAGCACTAGGTGGTAGAGCGCTTGTACAATGTCTATTTTGCTATATTTATACACTTCAGCAGGAAGATGGTGTATACCGGGTGTATTTGAGGTCTTGAGACGCTTGACTGCTTTTACAAACTCATCAAAAGATGGCGGATCGTCTAAAGATTGACAAACTGGTAATTCTTCAAGACAGCTGACATACGACAGATCATCGCCGGCCGAGTCAGGATTCAGAACATCGTTAAAATGTTTAGCCCAACGCATCAGTAGGTCGGCTTTATTCGTAACTAGGTGTTTGACCCTCGAGTATACAGGTGCAGTTTTCCTTCCCAGATCTAAGTTTAGGTTTATAGGTTTTATTCAAAATTAAAGTTAGTACTTACATTAGCTTACTTACATAAGTTTCTTATGAAAATCATAACACGCACCTCATTGATATTGTTTGTTAGTATTATAATTATATTGTCTTTAATATTAAGGGTTATTTATTAGGTTACTAGTAAACATAAGCTCCAAAAGGACTTGGCTTATGAACTACGCGCATGTATGCACTGCATACGTTGTAGCATAGCATCCGCTATAAAAGCTGTCGTCACAATTATAAAACTCATAAACTAAAGTTTTTTCACTGGCTAAAGTTTACACATTTTTTTTTTTATTTATTTACATATTTGGAGATAAAAAATAAATAAATATATAAGATGTTAAAGCGGTGCTGCTTTGTATTTGGCTTCGTGTTTTTGCTTACGGGTATGTGATTTTTATTAATTATAATAATTTACAGTATTAGGAATACGTCAAACTATGACTACACTTTTTTAACCGTTGTCACCATGTATTTTTCAGTTTTTTATGTTTATTATTATCACGATAATTATGTTTAATACAAAGCAGTAATTTAGCATAGTCGTACACATAAATTACGCCAACAAAGTTATAAAATTACACTAACACCAAGAACCTTAGCTACATTGTACAAGAAAAGCAATAGTAGATTGATAACCAAGGGTTGAAAGTGACCCATTTCACCCGAGATATTTCTGGCGCTCGAACGAAGTGAGAGCGCCAATAGTTCGAGGGGAAATGGGTAATTTCACCCGAGTTAGTCACTCTACTTTTCATTTCGACTGTGAGGAAAATATATTTAATCTCGTTTCCCGCTTTATCTATTGAAAAAGTTAAAATACACATGCTGCCAACATTAGAAAAGTTAAATCGAGTTGGTCACGGCCAAGGAGCATGACTTCCATCTCATTCTTACCCTAACTAAAGAAAGAGATGGAATATATTCGTGACGATTACCTTTATTAAAAGGTCAAATTTCTTGTTTCGAACGGATGTTCGGTGTTCAACCTCCTTTTTGTATAATAAGCTCCTTGGTCGTGACCAGCTCGATTAAACTTTTCTAATGTTGGCAGTAGTGTATTTTCAAGATGGCCATGCCAAAACGTGAAAGAAAAAGTGTCATGCTATGCTATCACGGCATTATGGCGGGCAGCAGAATAGAGGATTAATTTTAAATGTTGATTTTATGTAATTGCGAAAAAAATAGACCAGTCTTAAAATGATTTTCATATAAACCTATAGGCCGTAATAAATACATCGTGTAACGTATAGCCGAGTTTAGATATATGAAAATCTTTTATTTTAATAATATGACGTAGCTCAATTATCTTAGGCTCCGTGGCCAATCGTAACTATTAAAAAAAAATTACTTTCCACCCTAGAGATGAAAACGCAATTTTCCACCCGGCTATCCACCCATTCAAATTAAACTTTCCGAACAGGAGAGATGAAAAGGTAATATTTATTGGTTGTGCCATCGATTGTGGTGTTATTGGATAGCTCTGAAAAATCATTATGGACAGGTTACCTTTTAGGAAATATTGACCTCGAATGGTGTAAACTTGACGTTTCGCAATTGTTACATGTACAGTCAATCAATTTGATTTCTAGGCCACTATGGACTATGTTATAGTGACGTTGACAACCAAAACTTAAGAGACTTCCTATTATTTGGTTTACAACGTCACGTTGACAAAGTACACAGTGGCCTAGGAATCAAATTGGTTGACTGTTCAGCCAAAAGTAAAAAAAATAAAAATCTGATGAATATCTTAAATAAAAGCACATAATAATAACGAACACAAAAACTATCACGACTACGTAGACTTGGTTGGGTTCTGCGGTACAGGCGGCTAAAGTGTTTATACCTATTAAAAACATGTTAAACAACACTCAATAGACCATAGACTATATATAGTTTTTTTGTTTTTTGTTTTCGTGGTGCTGAGAGCAAAAACTGGGTGCAAATTTTTGATTTGTTTGTTAAGTTTGTTAAGTGTGTCACTTTCCGTCTCTTCACCTAGCGGTTCCAACGGAAGATCAGTGCAGGCTTTACGACTAGCGAATGCTGAGTTGGGACCGTTTCGCAACAATTTATCTGCGTCCTGTTCTTTTTGTATTGTGATGTAATTTTGTATTGTTGCGAATAAATGTCTCTTCATCTTATCTTTATCTTAAATAACTTTGAATAGAAAAATGGTTTATGCTTTTTGTTTTTATTAAGTTTTTCTTTATTTGTAGTAACGGCTTCGGAAACTTACACTGAGCATGATTCGACTTGCCTAGTTTTTATTACTTACACATTCATTTACCATGCATCCGCAATAATATTTAACTAAAGGCACAGTTTAATTGGTCGATAGCCGGCCTATTTTTCCTAGGCCTCGGCTCGATAATGTCAAAACAACTCGTCAATGGATTGCTACAAAAATTCGAGCTAAGTTCCAATGGAACGGCGCCTTTATATTCGTACCCACAGGATTAAAATATGCTCCACAGGTAAAATGATGTTTGACTTTGGGATATGGATCAACGAAAACTGTCTTTTTTCAAATATAACTAAATAAGTATATCTTAAACTTTGTGATTAAATAATTCTCAATAGGATTAAGTGATGCTGTTGACTTTCCGGACTACAGCTACGTACAAGGCGTCGGCTGGCTGCGCCTGCACATCGTGCCGACGACCTGGGCGGACGCACAGCTGCGTTGCCACCTCGAAGGTTACATTGAACCTATTTTTCAACTACAGTTTTCATTAGTACATTTATGTACGCTAATACATATTGAAATATTTCATGTACAGGTGTCATCTTGCATTTGAATCTTAAACTGCTTATTCCTGTCACCCTGTGATGTGTGGATTTAATTTATTACAGATTATCAGAGGTCGGCAGGTAGTTTTACAAAAAAAATGGATTAGAGATTAAACGATATAACTTTCTATCAGATGCCACGTTGACTGCGCCTACGACGAGCGCCATTACCGCGGTGATGAAGACGACGATGCTCGCGCACAGACTGGCCGAGAGCAGCGTGTTCACTGATATATACGCCTCCAACCCCAAAGGAGATTTTACAAGCGTTAATGGTAAGAGAAAAAAAAGCAATCGTCAACTCAAAAAAAGCAGTCTGTATTACAACTCTTTTAATTCACCGACACCGCTTTGTGTTTTGTTCTTTGTTCCAATTGTAGAGGCACATCAAAGCATGCAAACTATTTGAGCGAACGAACTATACCTAGTATATATACCTACTATACCTACCCTGATTGACTCCCACGTGCCACAATTATAAAACTTTTAATTAATGACATAAGTGTTTACTGTGCTACTTCTGACCCTTTATAGTTTACATGCTAGAACACTATGGCATTTGATGTCTAAAGGCAAGGTTTTTAACACAGCTCCCACTATTGTAAGAGGTAACGTTAGCAATACGATAACATACCTTAAAGTGTTTATATTTCTCGCTAGTAGATTCTATATTGGGATATGCTCTTGATAGTTATGGTCTCACGTTTAAAACCCACTTAGATAAACTAGAATCTCTACAAACTAGGTTTTTAAAATTACTTGTAAATAAAAAAACTAGAGAAAGCTGTAATAAAGATTATCGGAAATTGTTTAAAATCTGTAAAATTATTCCAGTCAGTGTAAAACATAAATACCTTTTAGTTTTAAATAACCGTGATAGTCAAGAGCATAACCTGTCTCAGATTGGTCATAATTATGGCACAAGGTCGGTATCTGCGGGCAAATTTGAAGTACCTAGAGTAAATAATTACTTTGGGGATAGAACTTTAAGGAAACGTGTGCCATATGTGCTGAATAGTTTGCCCGAGAATATCCGACAGGAGCCAAATATTCGTAGATTTAAGAGGCTAGTCAAGAATTTTTTATTAGAGTCACTTCCACATTAGATAATTTAGATTTAGACATACCTACTGTAAGATAAAACAGATTTAATTAATGGACACAATCCTGCAGTCAAACTGTTCCAACAGTTTTGCAGGGCATGATATATTATATTATTGTACTATGTTGTTTGTTTTTAATAAATAAATAATAAATAAATAAATAATAATGCCAAAGGCAATATAGGCTTTTACCGTGTAGAGCCTCGTTTGGACATCGTTTCTAGTATTGTTTCTAGCAATCAAATAAGGACAGACGTAGTGTATATATAAACAAAACGTACACTGTCGAATAATTTCGTATTTAACTTGATTCATAAATAGCATATAATTTGAAATGCGAAATAAAGAATCGAGATAAATACAAAATTTACGATGCGAGAACGATGTCTGGAGATGTCTAACTGCTGAAATTGTTGAGCCACCATAAAACTTTGTAATTATGACAGAGTCAAGTCAGGAAAAGGCATGGTCCTGTTTGGGCTTAACAATTGAGAAGTAGTTGAAGATACACTCAGGAGCCAAAATAACGGGTCAGAGTGCGTTTTTCATACTAAAGAGGCTATTTCGAAGCCTTGGTTCCTCGCCAAGGAATGCTTTTAGTTAAATCTGATGATAAATACCCCGAGCGATACAGGGCTTCCAGAATGCTTAAGATACCCAGCTGAATGAATCTGCGGTTACCGCCGGAATTGTGCGTGCATGTTTAGAAAAACATCTAAAATGGCAATTAAATGTAAGGAAATCCAAGTGCTGACCCAAACTCTCCCGTTGTGGTGTTAACTGATTGTGCGATCAGTTAGGTATCTTAAGAACTTTTGACCTCCTCTATTGAACCTCGCAGTATCCACCATTTAACCTCACTCAAAACAACTCCTAGCGAGGAACCAAGGCTTCGAAATAGTCTCGTTTGTATGAAAAAGGCACTCTGACCTGGTATTTTTGGCATTCTTCAGAAAATAGATGTCTTGTCTTTTTTAGGGTTGCCCATGTCAAATATCAGCCTCCAATGGGCTGTCGGAGAGCCCAACAACTTGGGCAACGAAGAGGACTGCCTGGTGATGACCGGCGCGGGCGAGCTGGCTGACGTGAGCTGCTCCAGCGTGCACCCCTTCTTCTGCCTAAAACGAAATACTACCAGCAATTGCGATCAGCGCGACAGCAAATACAGAGCAAACGAAAGCAACAATGTACTCGAAGAGAACCAATGCAACACTGCACACAACGAGAACGAATGCAACTGCACCATTGAAGCAAATCAATGCAACACCACACAAGAAGCGATGCAATGCGACACAGTCCAAGGTGTATACGAGAAAAATATTGATTTTTAATTATTTTATATGATATCAATACCCGCATGGAATTGTTTTATTAAGTTTTTTTTTTACTATTGCTTATTTAGAAACAATTTAGTAGCAAAAAGTGACACAGATGGTTTTCATACAGATTGTATTTATATCTGTGGTTGCCATATAATAAGTGTTTGTTTATAACCATTATAGTATTGTCACAAGGGTTACGCCCGCCGTCCACTACGAGCGGAGCCGTCCCCGTATGGACTCAGTCTGGCTTACAATGGTGACTTCGCGAGCTAACCTCTTAAAGTAGTCAAATGGAGTTCGTACGGAGCCCGCTTCGCTAACAGTGGAAGGCAGGCATAAGGGTCATTCTGGATATCATAATTTCTATATTAAATAGTTAAAAAATGATCTTTTTATAACGATTTTGACATGAAGTAGATTAAAAAGAACATACATTTTGAGACTTATATTATAATCTATATGAGATGTCATTTTTATTGCATGACTATATAAATATGTCGACTTGATTTCGTTACCATGGTTACGCTTAAAATGGATCAGCAATCATCGACTGTTATTTGTTTACTATGGTTATGCAAGCTATGGATATCAACACTGGCGTTTTCTTTGGCATTTCATGTTTTATGTTATGATAAATTGTCAAAACGATTTTAGTAACTATTAAAATTTCCATGAATTTTCACCATTTTCACAAACTAATAACTCCAATCTAATCAATGAAAATGACTTTGCTTACAAGTAATTTGTCAGTTAAAAATCAGGGAAAGTATACAAGAAAAGTTAGCCATTGTTTATTTTTGGCAATATCATTTTAAACTTGTAAAAAAGTAAATAAATTGAATGGTACAAAATCCTTAAGATACTCGTGCCTATCATTAGAGCGCTCGCTCCACTGTCACTGGAGCGTTCACGACATCGGCACTCTTACCTTTAGAGAGTTCATTATAAGACAGTTGCATAAATAATTATTTTAATCCAGGATACACGCCGGAGCCGCGCACTGGAAGCTGCTACAAGTTCCACCGCACCGGTATCCCCTGGCACCGCGCCTCCATGAAATGCGCTTCGGAGGGCGCGCACCTGGCTGTCATCAACAGTGAGGAGGAATCCCGGGTTCTGAAGGCCATATTCGCCCAAAATCCTTCCAGTTCAATAACTGGATCAGAAGATTACACCCATGTTGCTCACATTGGCTTCTTGGATTGGAATAAAAGTGGACAGTGGTTAACAGTTTTTGGTAAGTTTATCTACTCCTATCTAAATCTTTCTCACCTCTGAATTTGATGACTAATCTCAAGAAAAGAGAACAGGTTAATTAACCCTCTTCTGATTATGTGTTTCGTGTGCTTAAATCATTTCACGCAATACACGACGACGTTTGTTAAGGTTCCGTAAAAAAAAAAACAGAACCCTTATACGATCACTCGTGCGTCTGTCTGTCACAGTCAATTTGCTCTAAAACTAGTGGATACATTAAGTTGAAATTTGGTACACATAATTATGTAAATTGATGACCCAAACATAAATGTTTTTTTTTTTAAATAATTGTCATTTTCAGGGGACCAATTAGAATTAAAAAAAAAAGGTTTGCTTACCTTACTGTGTCATATATCAAATGAAAGGGCTTGTTAATTATGAGGATTTTAAATATATTTTTGTTATTATTGTAAAATAAATAGTTTTGATTTTATTTATGAAAGAAGACGAAAATGTACCACCCTGATCTTCGAAACTAGGTTTTTTTTAAATACTATTTATAGTTCATTGCTTGTAGATATATACAGGATAACCTATAGAAAAAATATCAAAAAAAAAGTATGAACGGATCCTTCTCAACGCGATTTCGGTTTTTTTAATATTCCGGGTTAATCTATTATTTTACATACCATAAGCCAGAGAAGATTTTTTTCTGGCTGACCATTGACCTTTTCTTTCAGGTGAGACGTTAACCGAGGCTGGCTTCGCGGGGTGGGAAGCCGGGGAGCCCAACCACGTCGCCAACGACGAACACTGCGGCTCTGTGACCCGCAACGGAACCCTCAACGACTCTCCTTGCGTCAACAAGGACATGCCGTTCATCTGCGAGAGTGATCTCTCTAGGGGTGACCCTAGAAATAAATAAGCATCTTTTTCATTCAAATGATGCTGTCAATAGTTTTTGAATAAATATTCATATTTAAATAGTCAAGTAATTTCTGCTTTGATGTGAATTTCAACGAATAAGGCCACGAAATAGTTTCTTTTTCTGTTCTGTGTGGCAACATTAGGATTTACCACGATCATTTAGATGGTTGGCAGTCCACAACTGTGCGTTTCAATCGGAATTTCCTGCCTCGCACAACTAAACTGTGGAATGGTCTGTCGCCTGCGGTATTTCCGGACCGTTACGACCTTCAAACCTTCAAGAAAAGAGCGTACTCTCATTTGAAAGGCCGGCAACGCACCTGTGACTCCTCTGGTGCTGCAGGTGTCTATGGGTGACGGTAATCGCTTTCCATCAGGCGATCCGTCTGCTCGTTTGCCTTCTATACCATTTAAAAAAAAAAAGGATTTGCGAGTACCTATCTAAGACTAAGGTGTTAGGCCCAGTTATCATCTTTGTAGGGTTCCGTACTAGAAGAAAGCTGAACGGGGCTCTATTGATGTGCTTACGCTGTACGTAACTTTAACCAATAGTAGCCCTATCCTATTTTTGTTTCTTTTTAAACATTTAGTTTGTTTTATACTTTTGTGTGATCATATCTAGTCTGGCCATAAGTTCCGTTACTAAGGTTGAGTGAAATAAAACTAACTCATGTTATTTTTTTTTCTACTATCTACTATTATTTAAAAGCGTAATTAATGTAAATTTTGAAGAACAAATAATCATTCTATATAGTTGCCGCAATTTACAGAAGATCTTATAACATTCACAGTCAGCATCTATGAAATTATACGCATATGACTTTTCTGTCATCATATACAGCACCAAATAACTTTGATTAGAAAAATTGTTTCTGCTTTCTGTTTTTTAAATATTTTTTGTGGTAAAGCAGCAATGCATTTTATAAAAACAAATTAAACATGTCACAGAACAGTAAAAAAATAAACATGTCCTCAAAAATACAGTTAAGTGAAAAACATAAGCAACCATTTTAACAGCTAATAGAAAAACTCCCTCAGCTAGCAGGAAACCTGCTCCTAGCTTTAGACAAAGACCAATTATAAATATTTACTGTGCGCTTGCATCAAAGGCCTCTATTCCAGACGGTAAAAACCTTTTCACGCCACTGCTCGGAAATGTGGCGAAAGATGGTCTGTTCTTGGTCCCCAAAACAATCGATAGTTGTACATTGAATGAGCAGGCCTACTATGAATTTCTGTTGGTCTGTTCCATTGACCAATAACATCGGTCCGCTGATCACTAATTCGACCAATCAGAACACACTTTGTGCTGCATATGAAATTAAAATGGCCAATGAGAAGTCGTTTTATTTTTTTGATAATATTCATCCCTTCACGGATAGGCAAAGGAATCAGATTCCATACAGCCATATATGTCTGCTTTTAATTATCTGAAATAAAGTTTTTGTCACGGTGAGAGTCGTCAGTTTAAAAAACGCCTTATAAGATTTTTTTTTTATTTCCTCGCAGTAGTCGTGAAAAGCACTGTGTTAAGCCTCGGCCGAAAGTGCAATAGATGGACTCGTACTTTCGAGGGCCTCCGCTACGCGTCGGCCCTCGAACTAACTCGTCCATCTATTGCTTACTTTCTAACCTCTACAACAATGTACTATAATATCGTCTTTGACCTGTAATGGTATTGTTTTTAACCTGGCGGCCGTTACTGTCAAGAACATAAGACCTATCAAAACATTGTCAATACGATAGCTGGTCAAAAACGATACGGATTTTTACAAGTTATATTTAACTTACCCTGTTTATTATTTGTTTGGGTCAAATCTTGAAAGTCATTTTTGAACAAGTTCCCGTTAATGGAATGGGCTGGAATTATTAATACGTGTAAACGCGATGACAATGCAATTTTGTGCTACCATCGAGCTGATCTGATGATGGAGACGGAAGGCGGCGACGTGATCTTTACTCTCTCAGTCTCTTACCCGCCGAGTTGTGGCTCGTTAGTTTCGTTGGTTTCATCTTGATAAGCAGATGATGTCTGAGCGGAAAAAAGTATTTTAACTGAAATTTATTACCGCAGAGAATCCCAGCCATGCTAAGATGGTTAAGTCATTTAGAAAGGATGGATGACAGAAGAGTTACGAAAGAGATATGGCGGGCGAGAGTGAGCGGAGATGTCGGTAGGGGACGTCCTAGACGGACGTACGGTGATCAGATTCGCGATGTGCTGATTTAAGGGCCGAATCAAAAGCACCCGAAACCGACGTACGTGCATGAAAAGATTGATGAATGTAGAGGAAGCGAAGTGTATATGTTTGGACCGATGCACCTGGCGTTCCATAATCTCTGCCTACCCCATTGGGAGACAGGCGTGAAGATATGTATGTATGTATGTAGAATCCCAGCCCAAGTCGTTTTGCATTGACTTTCTGTAACTAAACGCCTAAATATAATTAGAATAAAATGCAAAGTATCGATGGATTTGCCTTTACCCAAGAATTATCATAGACTATATTTTTAAACTTTTGATCCTCATACTTAAATACCGTTTGTAAGGTCTGGGAATAAAACCTTGTTTTTATTTTTTTTATTAGAAGTACTTATTCCCTCTTTAACACACGTGGTTTTGTGGTTTGTTGATTTAAATGACACCTTGATGATATCAAGCACTAGTTACTTATCTCAGCAATATTATGTTTTCAGACGAGTTTATAATTCCGATCGTTGAATCAAATGTCAGTGGGCAATCTCATACAAATTGACCTAGTTCAAAACAAAGCTCTCGCCTTGTACTATGGGTACAGTCGAGTCTATAAATAATTATTGTATTCTGTTTAGTAGGTACCTTCTCACTTTAGTCACTGTGATAATTTGTAACTATTATGGCAGTTTGAACAAGGTTAACACCAGTAAGAACAAGGTTAGTACCTTGTCTATTTAATGTCATGTTCAAAGAAATGATTTTACCTCGACACACTAAAATCACAATACATGAATATAAAATTGTTGTATATGACCCCACTTTTAAATACTTAAATAGATACATATCTATTATTTCCACCTAAAAGGAAAGCTAGACACTACTACGAGAAATATGCGATTGTGTGGCCAGACAGCATTTAGCAAGTGTAAACTTTCACCGCACCTTTGACCATAATGGGGAATATTCATGTTTTCATTTCACAGCGTCAATAAAATATGATTCACGTAACAAACAGTTACGTAATCATATTTGTAATGGCTTTAAAAATAACCAATATATAAACAACTCAACAACTCTTTCTAGCAAAACAGGATTTAGCTTAGTCTATAATATGGCCGACCTATTACATGACGTCACAGTGCATATCGGATCTCTCTTTTTAATCACTGTCTAATTAGCAGTTTTAAATGCTCGTACCATCCGTATTTCTTGGCCGATTTAAAGGGGGGTAAATTGGCCTATATGACCAATAACAACAAGCAATGGGACACGGTTTCTGTAGGAGAATGTATCGAAACTTTGTATGTGGTGGTTGTCTTGCACTGTCATAGGAAAGTTTTTTTTTTTTTAAATATATATATATTTTTTATTTTTTTTATTACTACTACTTATTACTACCCTATGAAAATTCTTAGTTTTGACACATTTTCCTGCTCAAGCTACGCTTGAATTTTTTTTTATTTTTATTTTTATTTAATGTTAAATTCATTGTGTTATATGATGCTAGGTTAAGCTTTATAATTGTATAATATCATAAGTAGCATTGGGGGGGGGGGTAAGAGAACAAATTGAACTCTGCTTCAGGACATTGATAATTACTTCCGTGTTCTGCGGCAGCGACCAATTTGTTCTTAATTTCGAGTCCACACCTCCTAGCGGTCCCCCCCGGTAACTGTGGCGCCTTGAAATTAGAATATTATTGTAATGACAAGGCGCTACAGGCAAACGTGGCAGGAAGAACTCACCAAGACGCACTGGCCAGCGTGGTGTTTTATGGCTTAAAACCTTCATTCAATATGAATCACGCCCTATTGCCCCGGCCCTCAGTCCCCGGCAGCCCCACTATTCCTAGCTCCGGCAGCGGCTATGGTAACGGTGGGGCAGAGGGTGCTAAGAATCTCCGGAAGAGATCCGGCTGCCAAACTATGGCCTTGGCTACGTTTAACACTCGGACCTTGAGCACTGATGAAAGGCTTTACGAATTATTGGAGGAAATAGATAAAATAAAATGGGACGTCATAGGGTTATCTGAAGTTCGACGTAAAGGGGAAGATCTGCTAACACTCCCAACGGGACACATGTTGTTCTACAGAGGGGAAGAGGACAGAGCGTATGGAGGTGTAGGGTTCCTTATCAATAGGAGATTTTCGTCTGCTGTGAGGAACATAGCAAGTGTTTCAACACGGGTTTGCTATGTCATTCTAACCTTAAGTAAAAGATATTCACTGAAGTTGATACAGGTTTACGCCCCCACCTCGGACTCTACTGATGATGAAATAGAAATGTTTTATGATGGCATTCAGAAAGCAAAACAGGAAAATCCGTGTCACTACACAATCGTATTGGGAGATTTTAATGCAAAAATTGGACCCGCTTTAGATAATGAGATGTCTGTTGGACAATATGGGCTTGGTAAACGGAACAGTCGTGGCCAAATTCTAGTCAACTTCTTGGAACAGCACAACCTTGCAGCTATGAACACCTTTTTCAAGAAGCGCCCAGCACGCAAATGGACTTGGGCTAGCCCCGATGGCCATACCCGTAACGAAATTGATTACATTATTAGTTCCCATAAACATATAGTCACCGACGTTTCCGTTCTGAACCATTTCAAGACAACTAGTGACCACCGTTTAGTAAGAGCCACACTGCGTCTTAATATGGCCAAAGAAAGGACTAAAATGGTACAATCTCACAACAGAAAGTACAGTAAAACCGACTACGCATTCTTACAAAAGGAATTCAAGTTGGAATTAAAAAACCAATTTGAGGGCCTAAGGGAAGAGAACATGGACTTAGACTCACTAAACGATGGTCTTTGCAAAATTATTGTGGACACCACTAAAAAACACATTGGGTGTGTAAAGACAAAAACTAAGAAACTTACCCAACATACATTAGACTTAATGTCTCAAAGGAGACTGTTGAAGAACCAAACTAGAGAAGACCATATAGAATTACAAAAATTGAATAAAATTATAAGGAAAGCAATTAAATCTGATATTAGATCGTATAATTCAAAATTAATAAAGGATACAATAGAAGAAAATAGGGGACCAAAAATATTTAAACGTAAAATTAATAAGAACAAGAGTCAGATACATAAACTAAAGGACAGGAACGGTGGTGTTGTCACAGATAGATGCGAAATACTAACTACTGTTGAAGAATTTTATGAAGACTTATATAAATCCAAATCCACTCCCATGGACCTGCCAGAGTCAACGGTGTGTGAGCAACATCTGCACGAAGACCATTTGCCCGACATTACTAAAGATGAAGTTAACTTTGCCTTGTCACAAATGAAGCGAAACAAGTCGCCGGGCGGGGATGGAGTTTGTGTGGAAATGTTGCAAGCAGGTGGGAACTCAGTACTAGGAGAAATCGTAAAATTGTTCAACGAGATTCTTACTAGAAGAATTACACCAAGCGCCTGGAAGAAGGCAATAGTTACTATCCTGCATAAAAAAGGTGATAAGGCTAATCTTGGTAATTATCGCCCCATCAGCCTCCTTTCCCAGGTATACAAACTGTTCACTAAGATCTTATGCAACAGATTATCGCGTCTCTTTGACGAATACCAACCTGTAGAACAGGCTGGCTTCCGAAGCGGATATTCCACAATAGATCACATTCACAGCGTTAAACAACTAATGGAGAAATGCAAAGAATATAACCGGCCCTTGTGTTTTGCCTTCGTCGATTACGAAAAGGCATTCGACAGCGTTGAACACTGGGCTGTGTTTCATTCACTCCATCGCTGTGGGATGGATCGTGGTTACATTGATTTGCTCCGGGAGCTGTACAGGTGCGCCACTATGCAGGTGAGATTGCATGAACTTACCAGCCCCATTCCGCTGGGCAGGGGAGTGCGCCAGGGTGACACTATTTCGCCAAAGCTCTTCACATGTCTTCTTGAAGATGTTATGAAGACGCTCGAGTGGGATGAAAGTGGTGTTAACATTAACGGCGCTAGGCTCTCGCACCTGCGGTTTGCTGACGATTTGGTTATCATAGCTGAGAGCCTTCATGATCTCGAGAAAATGCTAGAAGACCTTCACGCAGCATCTTTGAAGGTAGGCCTTAGGATGAACATGTCCAAGACGAAGATCATGACGAGCTTCCCGGCTCAAGTACCAAATATCAACGTTGGTAATGAAGCCGTAGAACTGGTCCAGGATTACGTCTACCTTGGACACTGCTTAACTTTTGGCCCAAATAGGCAAGCAAAGGAGATTGCGAGACGGGTTCAACTGGGATGGGCCGCTTTTAATAAGCTAGAAATAATCCTAAAAAGTAATCTCCCGCAATGCCTAAAAACTAAAGTTTTTGACCAATGTGTTCTCCCCGTCCTCACGTACGGGTCGGAAGCATGGACGCTCACAAAGGCAAGTATGCACCAAATTAAAGTTGCACAAAGAGCTATGGAGCGTTCCATGTTGAGGATTTCACTTCTGGACCACGTACCGAACTTTGAGATTAGGCGCAGGACTAAAGTGGCAGATGTCGGCCAAAGAATAACGCAACTGAAGTGGAGGTGGGCGGGACACTTGGCTAGGCGAAACGATGGTAGATGGTCGAGGGCGCTAACAGAGTGGTGGCCGAGATTAGGTCACAGATCAGTGGGCAGGCCACCAGCTCGTTGGTCTGATGACATTTGGCAGACAGTTGGGAAAGGATGGATGGCGTTAGCACGAGACCGGGAAAAATGGCGTGGAAATGAAGAGGCCTTTACCCTGCAGTGGGTGGATGTGGGCTGAAATGATGAAATGATGATAAGTAGCATTTAAAAAAAACGACTGACTGTTGAGTTTCTTGCGGCGTTTCTTCTCAGCAGTGGTCTCTTGCGAAGCGCTGGTAGATTTTGACGTGTAAAAGTGCCCGTGCGGCCTACTTACTGAATAAACATCTTTTATCTTTTATCTTTTATCTTTATCAATATGTCACTGGATAGGTAATTCTAAGTTGTAAAACTATTTCTATGGCAGGTAGTTCGAAAACTTTGTGTGATAAAAGTTATCGCCGTGCAAAGACAGCGGTGTTTCGAAGTAATTATGCAAACGTCGTCTTCGTAGGCATCCCGATGTTCCTGATTTTTAAAACATTTCTCACAGTTCTTTGAGATTTCCCACTACACTAAATCGTTGTAGAATTAAAAAGCATATCCGATGAGGTAGTGCATATTGTTATTGGTTTCTAGGCCAGTGTTCGTACATTTCTGCCCATCCTCCTTTAAATTGAACTTTTTATGATCTCTTTCTCATAAAATGTATGCATATTCCCTCTTGTTAGACACGCAGCTACGCAGCTATGTATATCGTGCAAGGTTTTTTGCGTGTACGTCAGGTGCTAGTGCGTAAACGGTTGCGATGGTTTATTAATAATATATTTTGATCAGATGCTACTTTGGCTTCAACTACGACGAGCGCCATCACTGCAGTGATGAAGACGACGATGCTCGCGCACAGACTGGCCGAGAGCAGCGTGTTCACTGATATACACGCCTCCAACCCCAAAGAAGATTTTACAAGCATTGACAGTAAGAAATAAGTTTGCTGTCTATCCAATAAAATAGACGAGTAATAAAAACACCGTCGTTTCACATGCACAGACAGAAGCGTGAGTGAGATGGGAATACATTACTGAACGTATATAGACGGCAATATCAAATCATGCAGTTCAGTTTTTATAGCCTTCCCTTTGTTCTCACACTTGTTCGGGATTGCCCCTCTCAAATTAGAGTATGTCCCTCACGTGGGCTGACGGAGAACCCAATACCTTGAAAACAACGAGGACTATCTGGCGATGACAAGCGCTGGCGAGCTTGCTGACTAGAGCTGTGCCAGCGTGCACCCCTACTTCTGCATAAAAAGGTCATCCACGATATGCGGCAAATGCGACACAACAGAGAATTGGACCAAATGCGACACCACAGACCAAGGTACTGTTAATTAGTTTAAATATTAGACATTTTTGACTGTTTTAAGTACTGTTAATTGTTGACTTCTCAGTAGTATTTCAGTTTAGCATTTAAACTAAGAGTCCTCAGAGATAGCAACGCTTGCAGTCTTGAGATAAGAAATGTCAATGGGTCTCAGGTATCACTTACCATAAGGTGGACTCAGAGCTAGTAGAGCAAATCTATCCGCGTTCTGAATATTGGAAAAAGAGCATTATTACACAATTAGTTCTGAATATTGGAAAAACTAGCATTATAACGCAATAAAGTCCCTTGTCGAGTTCAACCGTCAAAGTCTCAAAATAATCTCTACAGTTATCACGTCAAACATAATGTACCTACGTAGTATATGAGTCTTCGTAACGTCTTAACGTCTTTACTAAATTTATGACTTAGACTGTACATGTACACTAGTCTAACACTTATTTATTAAATTTAGTGAAGGTTATAGGTATTCCAAAGTAAGAGCCAGCTAAGGCTTACATACATATTTATTTATTAAATATTTATTTCACAAATCATGTTCTTTGATTTTCTAGTTGAAATTTTCGATGTAAGTACCAGAGTCAGCAAGAAATTTTACCTTCTATCATTGAACCTATCCGTAGCACGAAATCCTAAGACACACTCACGTTGTCTTACTTTTTTTCGATATTATAAAAGAAAACACATGCCATTACTAACCTATAAGTTTATAATTGTGTATCTCTGTTTTAATTTGATTAGGAGAAACACTGACGGAAGCTGGGTACGCAAAGTTGGCATCAAATGAACCCAACAATCCTCCGGTGATGACCTGGGGGGACTTCTGACGCAACGGCCAGCTCTGCAACGGCGAATGCTGGACTCTGCTGGCTTTCATCTGCGAGACTAATGTCAATTCATTTTAGAGTTGTTTAATTTTGTAAAATTAATAAACTCGACTGCGTAAAAAAAGCTGTGTAACTTATGTCCAGTAACACCCTAGCACAGTATCAAGTCCTAAAAGATCCTAGCACATCCTAAAAGATCATTCAAAATGAAAAATGATGAAAGAAACCTAAAGTTGATTTATATATACCTGTGGCTTAATTTGACCGTAGCTAGACATTGCTTATCACCATCTGTCTAAGTTTGGACTATGTAGGTTTGATTCCTGTTGGTCGTTTGACAACCACAAATTTGTTCTTCACACAATTGTATTATAAAAGAGCAAAACATTTCACTAGTGACATACCGAAAGGAAAGTTGTAAAAAATAAATAAATACAACAATACAATTTAAAACTTGTGTATAATACGTATTTATTAAACAAATTAATCACAAGTAAATAAGAAACAATAAAAACAAACGAATGAACTTAAACACTTACTTATAACTACACTAATCTACCAAACCAATACTAGTAAGCATCGTTCCCAAAATGGTGACAGCATTGTCCCATTTAAAGGCAATACTTAATCTTTGTGCCAACCAGCCAGCTTCTTGGTCATGAGTTGAGTTGACCAGGTGCTTTGAAAGATCTTGTATTGCTAACAACCTATTCGAAATACGGACCTATTGGGGAGTGATCTCGCAGATAAACGGTATCTTGACGTTATCACAAGCGATGTCGTTGAGCATTCCACTCCGAGACACAGAGCCGCAGAACTCGTTACCCCTAAAGTTGTTGGGCTCGTTTCTGTCCCACGTCCCGAAGCCGGCTTCAGCAAACGTCTCACCTGGTAAAAAAAACAGGAACTTAGAGTTACGGCTAAAATGTTTTCGCCAGAAAACGCCTACCATCAATCTTGTTCATTATTGTGACGCCAGTGGATTAAGGCGCATAATTTTCAATCGCTTTTTCAGCAGAATGAAATATAATTTGTTGAGCGAGCACACCGCTGCTCAAAGTACGGTGCCAAATTATCAAAATTTCGACCACCTTGCCGATGTTTTTAGGCGCCTGAAACACGTTTTCAGTTCGTTCACTCTCTATCAGATTAGGCCCCAAAACTCAGAATCCATTTTCAGGCATTTTCAAGACCCTTTATGGGCCATTGAATTGTCAGAATTTGCAATTTTTAACTAAGAATGAAAGAGATAGCATGAATAGAAAGAGACAGCGATGTTGAGAAAATTGAAGAAGTGTGTGAAAGAATTGACACGATTAGGAATAGACATCAATTATGCGGAACATTCCAGATCCGTGTGCCAAGGACGAAGGTTTTTTTTATGTACAAAAATGTAGTCTTACCAAAGATTGTCAGCCACTCCCCTCGTTCGTTCCAGTCCGAGAATCCAATATGAGCGATATGGGTAAAGTCCGCCAGCTTGATGCTTTCATGAGGATTTTTGGCGTAGAGTTCCTTGAGAACTTCGGACTCAACGTCACTATTAATGACAGCAAGGTGCGCATGCTCCGCAGCGCAGGCCATGGCGGCGCGGCGCCAGGGACGGGGCTCGCGGTGGAACCTGTAACAGCTGCCCGTGCGCGGCTCGAGCGAGTAATCTAAAAAAAAACGTAAGAATAGTAATTTGATTAATTAGAGAAATTAATACGAACCAAGAAGATTGAATTTCAATTACCGCTGGCTGTAGTGCCGCACTTATTCACAAACATCTTGGCGTTGCTTTTCCAGCAGAAGTAGGGATGGACGCTGTCGCACCTTACGTCATCCAACTCGCCCGCGCCGGTCATTGCCAGGCAGTCCTCATTATTGCCCAAGTTATTCGGCTCTCCATCAGCCCATGGCAAGGAAATATTTGATAGAGGTATTCCTGAAAATGTAGCGCAATGTCTCAAAAGTTGAATGGTACTAGAATTAACAGTTTTCTTAACATTATGTATTAAGACGTGTCAGGGGTTTAAAATGTATGTATACATTCTCGTTCCTTATGGTAAACCACGTGGTCAATTGTCAATCTCATATATTCTAAAAGTTGGAAAGGTAAACATAAGTAGCGTTTGCATCTTGGCTAGAGCCCCAGAGATGTCAGTTTTCTACAATTTGATCTTGTCTTTGACGTGTCCTCAAATATCAATTTAAATACGAGTAACACGGTAATATATTCTCAAACATGCAATGAAATGTTCGCGTTGTTCGTTATTTTTGGCTTCAAAGTATCACGTTTCGGGCGAAACAACTCGAGAGAACTGTTAAGGAATTTCATACAAAATTGAAGGCCTAGGACGGGAAGTTCATTTAAAATTTTAATGTAAACATGGCGGCTGTGTTTATGAACAGGCTAAATAGCTGTTTTGATTTTTTAATATACTAAGCCGTACATCCAACTGAAGTGTTTGCGTGTTTATTTTAAGCACCAGGAGAGCAGAAAAAAATTAGGGGTGCGTAGCGCAACTTAGATCGCAGGCGATGTAAGACGGTGCGGCGCAGCGGCGGCGCACCCGACACAGCGCGGATGACTGAGCATTGTAGGTTACTTTTAATGTTTATACACTACTAGTATTTGACGTCGTAACTTTTTGTTTTTATAATGAATTATATTATATTTGAGAAAAGCACTATACATACCTTGCCCTGAGAAAGGGTTGCCAGCATCGTAACTATACTCGTATGAACTCGGTGGGCAAACCCCCTACTTCCCGGTCTCTGTAGTAATGTACTATTATAATTATCATCAAGTCAAGATCTTACCATCTATGGTCATGAAATCTCCTTTGGAAAACGAAGCATGAATGCCGGTGAACACTCTGCTCAGCACAAGTCTTTGATCATTCATTATATTTTTCATAGACGTGGTCAGAGCAGCCGTTGAAGGTGACAGCAGGGTTCCACCTGTTACGATATTTAGGTCTGTATTCATCTTATTTGTTAGAGTTCTGAATTACATCATGAGAAATCAATATTTGGTCATATTAATACTATTATCATCGACAATATGCCAAAGTATAATTCTAAATGAGAAAAGAATGCAAAATGTTTGTAAATTGACAAAATTAATATGCGAAAGGTTATTCTGCAAAAAGATATTTCAGACAAAAAAATTAACATTAAGTTTCTGCAACTCAGTAAACCGTTTTTTTTACCTCTGACTCAAAAATAAAATATTCTATAACTTGAATCTGTGTATCTACGTGTCCGTCTGTGGCATTAAAGCTAATTACGGATAGACCGAGCCACAGGCCTATTGCCTAACGCGAGTCCGATGGTGATTCTGCTTACAAAATGAAAACAATTATTCCACTTTGAAGTCGATTACGATTGCAAGTGCGTAAGGTAGTAGACCAGCTGGATGCGGTTTTGTTGACTGGAAATATAGGCCAAGATTGGCTACAAGGACCAGTTCTGCGCCAATTGAATCCAACGGTTTTCTGCAACCTTACGTTGTCGGTCCAGCTTGTTGGAGGCCTACCCAACCCACGCTGTGTCATCCGGTTCACGGACGCTACTCAAGAAGTCTTGGACTTCGTATTTAATATTATCCATTCTAAGCTTATGACTAGGCTTATACCTTCGAGGTGGCAGCGCAGTCGCGCGTCCGACCAGGTCGCCGGCACGATATGCAGGCGCAGCCAGGCGTCCAGCTCTTGGATGTACTCATACCCAGGATCTGCTGAACTAGACTCACCTAATCCTAGAGGAACAACAAGTGTTATTCCGAGGTACCAGTTGAATGAAGAAAATGTCAATTAATTTGAAAAAAAAATCCAATTAAATACTGAGAATGTTTTTGGAATCATACGAGAGCATGGAAAATGTTCAAAAAGTGAGACTTTTCTTAGAAGTTAGGCACCTAGAATTTCTCATAAAATACTTTCTAAATTGAAGAATTCTCCAGTTGGTACAATGCGAGGTGTACGGCCCCTAACTGAATTATTAGATATATTTCGGTTAGTCACGTCTCTGTTGTTTTCTTGATTATATGCTAGGATATATTTCATTTATAAAACAATGACGTTACATGAGAACCAAGTATTAAATATGATATTACAAGGAGAACAGACATTGTTTTACGCTTTTTATTGGGATTTTGAACACAGTGGTTATTAGTTAAAAAAATTACTACAGTTTAGAAACGGGATTATAAAAAAAAACGAAAAAAAAAGACTTTAAATTCCGTATCATAACTACTTATTATTTAAAATAGCAAATAGCAGAAAATGTAAATAATTATAATATGAATGCCATGTAGAAAATCTTAGTGCACCCCTAGAGCTCATAAGAAATCTACGTACCAAATTTGGAATCTCTAGACCCAGCGGTTTGGGCTGTGCGTTAATATGTCAATCAGTCAATCAGTTTCTTCCTTTATATATTTAGAAGTTAATGTTTAATTATACCTATAAAAGACAGAAATAAAAAATATTTATGACCTCCATGAGGCAATCTTAGAGCTTACCTATTTATATTTTTAATTGTAACAAAACAAATGCGCACTACTGAACCTCTAATTATACTCGTAGCAGTAAATTATAATGCACGTCGTAAAAACAAAAAAACAATGTAACAACTCTTACTTACCGATAAACACAATAATATAAAAAAATACAAAATGATATTTTCCGAGCATTATTTTATACTTTTGTGTTTCTTTGTTGACCCGAGTCTATACGAAATATAAATGTTAAACGTCTATTTTTAACTCTGGTCAGACACTACGCTGTTGTTTTTCACAAAGTAGGGTAAATAAAATATAAGTCAATTCAAACAGTAAGTGCTGAAAGCCAAGATAGTTAGCATAACAAGTATTAATTCATAAAACAATACAATTTGTGTTCTCGTGTGGGGATAACCCGGTGAAATTACTAGCATAGCTTTTAAAATCTAAGGATTGCAGTCTAGGTATACAGGCATCTATTGTAGTCTCCAGGGTTGGCAAAACATTTGTGGTCTTAATTTAATAATTTATAGAAGGAAGACTGGAAGACCGGACCTCGATCCGATTCTTTTTCTTAAAAAAACGGACCATTTGATAGATCGATTTTACGCCCCCGTTTACCCGCATATTGCCAATGTACGGACGTTAATTTGCTACCCATTTTAAAGAAATTTTGTTTGAAGATATCATTGTAATTAGAGATGCCAAGTCATTCGTAATTGATAGGAAACTCCACCTTATTGCTGTAGAATGTCTGATTGACTTTGGAACTTAATGGAATGGTAGGTGACAAATTTAATTCCTTGACTGTATGTATATATACATACAGTCAAGGAATTAAATTTATTTAATATATACACAAATATACGACATTATATATTATAATAGTTAGTTCGACTTACAGCGTGTTCAATTCAGATAAGGGGCCTCTAATCTTATTGAAATAGATTAAATACTGTAATGTAGAGTGACAGAATCATCCCGATATTAAAATTTGCTGTTCATTTCTCTAATTTAAATAGTTAAAAAGATAAATACATTCTCCTATAACGATTACGTTAAGAACTGACGTGTATAGGTTAACGTTTACAGTGCCGTGCAATCACTGCTAACGTTTCTGTTTTCTATCGACTCGAAATTTATGGAGTGAACAATAAACTGTTGACGCGATCTGACATCAGCCTACATAAATCCAATACGTATTTATAGATTTATTAAAATCACTAACTAAGAATTATGCATCTTAAAAAAATGACACTGACCTAAATTGGCCAAAGTATTTAGTAAGTATCTACCTTTTGTAACTGAAGAAAATTAAAAACTTGGCCATTTTTTACTGGATTAACAATTTCGTCTTTGTCTCATGATTCACGGTGTAGCAAGTAATGAACACAGGAAGGAGCTATGATAAAACTTTATTTATAAATTTAATAATACTGTAATTCTTTGACCAACAACATAATATGACGTGTTCCTTATTATTACTGTCTCAACAGTTTAAAATGTAGGTACCTAGAAGAAAACAAACCGACCAAGTGCGAGTTGGTTGGAGAGGGTTCCGTACATAGGTTTTTTTTATTTGATATAATTCTTATAGGTTTTTCTGTTCACTACACAAGCAATGAACTACATGTATTATTTTTTACGAAATTTTATGCTTAGTCGTTTCGGAGATCAGAGGGGGGGGGGGGTGGTCAATATTCGTCTTCTGACATAAATAAAATCAAAATTATATTTGAGATCCTCATAACGGGCTCTTTCATTTGATATAATTATGACACAGTAAGGTTTACAAAACTTTTTGATTTTTAGTTCGTCCCCCGAAGATTAATCATGTTCAAAAAAAAAGTTATTTTCTTTGCATATTTGTGTTAGGGTCATCAATTTACAATTGGCTGAGGCAGACGAGGACGGACAGACTGACGCACGAGTGATTCTATAAGTATAATAAGAAATAAGACGGACAGCGTAGGCATATTAATAAATATACTCCAAAATCTGCTTAAACCTCAAAGTTTTTTTTGGACAAAAACGCGCTACTTCACGACATACATAAGTATAAAAAAACATAAGATTACAGCAAAATTAGTAACGTTTTATTGTAGTGTGAAGCGCCACTGTGGCGTGCCTCTGTGACACTCCACTCTCTCACCCCCGATAGGCTGCTGGATTTTGAGCTGAGATACTGTGTGCCTAGTTAGGAGATTCAAAGATCTACTTGGTCTTCTTGGGATTTAAAATTAATGACGTAATGGATCTCTGTTCAAGTGTTCTGCAGCGGCATCAGGGTCAAACGAAAGGTAAAGTTGTGTGTTTCTTGCATTGTTATACACTTTCTATACCCAGTTGCTACAACTTATTTTCATCGAATATTTATAAATTACCTAGCGTCACTTTCAAAATGGAAGCGTGGGTCAAGTCTTCAAAAAGCAAACTTTAAAACCCAACTGCTGTTTGGATAGTATCGTCAATGTAATGTTAGTTATCTGTATATATTTTTTATTTCACGAATTCCAATTTTTAAAATGTACCCAGCTAAGACAAATGTAACAACACCTCGCTTCGAAATCGGGTCGTATACATAATATTTGTACATTGAAAAAAAAATGCGAAAGTTTATTCTGCAAGTAAACCGTGTTTTTCACCTCCGACTCAAAAATAAAATATTCTATAACTTGAATTTGTGTATCCGTGTATATGTGTCCGTCTGTGGCATTAAAGCTTATTACGGATAGACCGAGGCACAGGCCTATTGCTAACGCGAGTCCGATGGTGACTCTGCTTACAAAATGAAAACAATTATTCCACTTTGAAGTGGATTACGATTGCAAGTAGTGGACCAGCTGGATGCGGTTTTGTTGACTGGAAATATAGGCCAAGATTGGCTACAAGGACCAGTTCTGCGCCAATTTAATCCAACGGTTTTCTGCAACTTTACTTTGTCTGTCCAGCTTGTTGGAGGCCTACCCAACCCACGCTGTGTCATCCGGTTTACGGACGCTACTCAAGAAGTCTTGGACTCCGTATTTAATAGTATCCATTCTAAAGCTTATGACTAGGCTTATACCTTCGAGGTGGCAGCGCAGTCGCGCGTCCGACCAGGTCGCCGGCACGATATGCAGGCGCAGCCAGGCGTCCAGCTCTTGGATGTACTCATACCCAGGATCTGCTGAACTAGACTCACCTAATCGTAGAGGAACAACAAGTATTATTCCGATGTACTGAAGTGCAAGAAGGTTTTTGTAACCTTATTGCACTGTACTTTTTGTATAAACGTCGCTGTTGGTTTTAATATTTTGAATTCGATTTTAGTAATTCGATTGAACAGCGATTGTTTAGCTCGTTTGTTTTCTGGGGACTCGCTAGCTGAACGTGATACAAGACACACGTGTCCTTAGACTGTTTATCTCGTCACTGCTAGACCAGTATAGTTTTTATTTAAAGTTGAATAAATAAGCTCTACCATCGGAGATCAATCATTTTATTTATATAAAGCTGCACCTACCTTTATATGGATAAGCCAGAAGGGCCGCCCAGATTTTGTATTGATTTCAGGGCGCTGAATAAAAAAATAAAGATGTATTCATATCCGATTCCGAGAGTGGAAGATCTATTGGGATGTTTGCAGGGAGCAAAATATTTTGCCGATTTAGATATGAATTCTGGATATTGGCAATTGGCATTAGGAGAAGGCAAAGAGAAGACTGCCTTTGTGACGCATACTGGACTGTTTGAGTTCAATGTATTACCGTTTGGCCTGAAGACGAGCCAAGCTATGTTTCAACGAGTTATGGATAAGGTGCTCGCCGGAATAAAATACAAGAATGCAATAGTTTATGTTGATAACATATTGGTATTTGGTGAAACATTTGACGATTTTTTAGCGGCTTTGGAAAACGTTTTATTACGACTAAAATCTGCCAATTTAACCCTGAAACCGTCTAAGTGTAAATTCGGGTATCAGAAAGTGACAGTTTTGGGACATGAAGTATCCGCAGAAGGGATTGGAACGGATACCAAGAAGGTGGAAGCCATGAAGAAAATTCAGTCCCCGAAAAATGTGAAGGAAGTCCGATCTGTGTTGGGACTTTACTCCTATTATAGAAAATTTATCGATAATTTTGCGGAAATTGCGTTTCCACTAACGAGCTTAACGAAGAAAAATAAAAAGTTTGTTTGGACGGATGTGGAACAGAAAGCATTTGAAGAATTGAGAAATAGAATTTGTGAAGCTCCAGTTTTGGCTTATTTCTCAAATGGTCAAGAAATAACAACAAGGTTGTTTGTTGATAGTTCCGACAAGGCGTTAGGCTGTTGTGTATTTCAGGGTAAAAATGAAATGAAACCTATTGCGTATGCATCAAGAAAATTAAGTGCTGCCGAACAAAGATATTCGGTGACAGAAAAAGAATGTCTTGGTTTGATATGGGCGTTACCATATTTTAAACATTTTTTGTGGGGGCTTAAATTTCAGGTTGTCACAGACCACAGAGCACTGGTGTGGTTGAAGAGTAAGCGAGACATGAACGGTAGACTGGCAAGATGGGCCTTATCGGTGCAGTCGTGGGATTTTGATATCGTATATTGTCATGGCAGAGACAATGTCGTAGCGGATTTTCTGAGCAGAAACCCGTTGATAGAAGATCAAAATGCAGAGAATATAGAAAAAATTCCCGAACAGGAAGATGGATTTGTCCTGTATGCACTAAATAGTGTTGATGTGAAAGCGGCGCAGCAGTCGGATGCATTTTGCAGTGAAATTTTAAACCGAATGCAGCAAAATAATACTCGAATTTTCCAAAGTTATTTCTTGCAGGGGGAATTATTATATAAAAGAAGAAACGTTGCGCAAGAAATAAAGGAGGTATTAGTATTGCCAAGAAGATGCTTTGCAGAATGCATGAATGAGCTCCATGATGATCCAGTGACGGGAGGACATTTCGGACTCTTTAAGACGTATGCAAAGTTCAATGACAGATATTATATAGATAAGGCAGAGAAGAAAATAAGTGATTACGTCAAGTCCTGTCAAAAATGTCAGGAGAGAAATATAAACAAAATAGTGGCCCCATTAATACCAATTTCTGTTTCAGACATATTTGAAAAATTCGCAATAGACATTCTGGGTCCCATGCGAATTTCCAATAGAAGGAATAAATATATAATCGTGGCAGTGGAATATTTATCGAAGTATGCCATATGTAAAGCGGTCCCAAAAGGTACGGCAAGTGAAATAAATGCGTTCCTTATAGAACTGCTATGCCGGTTTGGAGGTGTACGGCAAATCATCACTGATAGAGGATCGGTATTCACATCAAATATGGTGAAGGAAACTGCCCGATACTTTAATGTGACATTATCGCATGCGACGACTTTCCATCCACAAACTGTGGGTTTAGTGGAACGTTTCAATAGAACACTACTCGGCATGCTATCAAAATATATAACACCGGGACAGCATGATTGGTGCACATATGTACCTTTCTTGTGTTATGCTTATAATAGTGCCAAGCAAGCTAGTACGGGAGTATCGCCGATTATGATAGTGTATGGAAGGGAACCACTGTATAGGTCTGATGTAGAATTAAGAATTAATAAAGTTAATGTTTCAGAAAATTTGGCAGACAGGATGACACAGATGTCCTTATTGGTAAATAAGGTGGCGGAAAATATCCGAATGGCACAAAGTAAGCAGAAGGCTTATTATGACAGAAAGTCCAAGGATATTGTTTATGTGGCTGGAGATCTGGTGATGTTATATTGCCCAAAGAGAGAATCAGGTCGCAGCTTCAAGCTCAGTCGAAGGTACAAGGGACCTTACATAGTAGTTGCCAGACTTGGTAACGAGAATTATAAAATAAAAAAGGTAGGTATGCCAGCAAAAGTGCTGATTGTACATAGGAATCGTTTGAAAAAGTTTTATGCTAGGGTTTAAGGTTTTATAGTTTATAGGCTAGGTTAGGTTTGTTAGGTTTAAGGTGTGTTAATGTTTGTTTTTTTTTACAGTGTGGTGAATTGTGAATAAGCATGAATAAACCAGGGGAAATGAATTTGATGTTGGTGTTTCCATGTATCCACGCTGCCTACGGTTGTGAGAATTCCTTTATGCCCATAGGGTTGGAAGAAACCTGTTTGGTTTCATCTCACACATCGCATGGCACTTGGGTTCTTCATGGAAGATGGGTTGTGCATGCTATGTTAAGGGGGGAGATGATTGGGTTTATACATGCTTATTGCTTAATTGTTTATTGTTTATTGCTTATTGTTTATTTGTTATTTATTCGCAGGTGTTACTGATTAATTGTATTTTGTGTTGTTATGTGTGTTGTTTATTTCATGTTCAATGATGCTGGGCTGAGAAGCCTGATGTCAGATGATGGCTGTCAGATGACTGATGACCGATGTCTTATAGTAGCGGTTAAGAAGTAGGCAGGCGCTCCGGTCGTGCAGCAGTGAAGGCATGACAAATCGATTCAGTGATTACTGTACGGTATTTCTTAATGTTTTATGAATGAATTTATTTTCAGTGGAGCAAAGGATAAGCGCAAAACCTAGCGACTGGAACTGATTTTTGATTTTTAGTAATTCTTAGTCCCTTTAAGAAGTTCCTATCTGAGAGTTGGCATTGCTCTCACTCTCTCTATTTGTGATTATCTTGTTGTTAATTAAAATATAGTTGGTTGCATGACTTAGCTGCTGAACTGCCACATGCTGCGCATTATGAGTTGGTGCCATGCAGTTTGATGATGATGATGATGCATCAGCTTTAACTTTTTAACTTGTGTTTACCAGGTGTCTTAATAAAGTTTCTTTTTTATGTGGAAATACATCGCAAAACAAGTTGAAAAAGATGATCACAAGACGCCTTGGTGCCATGGCTGTCTGCATCACAGAAGGCGGAAAGCTGACTGTGAAAAAGATGACCACAAGACGCCCTGGTGCCATGGCTGTCTGCATCGTGCATCATCATGCTGCGAAGACGCTGTATCCATATCTCAGGCCGAGATGTGTGATACAGGCGCGGCTCTATTTTTACTTGAATAAAAATATAATAATTTTGAATATTTATTTGGGGAGCGATATCATGAATATTACTCCTACAGGTAGGATAACTTGGTCCAGAAGTGACAGGGCGAAGGTCATGTCACTGACGGATGAAAGTGGACATAGGTCCATCTTACCTTCTTTGGGAGACAAGCTAGCATCTTCAATGCTAGACTGTCAGAGTTGTTGCAAGGTCAGCATCCTCCATGTTGATCTAATAGGGTTATTTGTAGGGATAAGTAGGAAATCTTTGTAAGACAATTCAGCATCTTCCATGCTGAACTGTCAGAGTTTTGTATTCCTGCATCTTCAATGCTGGAATGATAGGTTCTTGATAGGTCTGCATCTTCTATGCTGAGCTATCAAGTTTGTTTGTTAAGGTTAGGCAGGTAGTTATTTTGTCTTGCATCCGCCACCCGATGTTTTGCGAGGTTTGTGCGGGTGAAAGCTCACTGTGTTCTATTATATGTCGGTTAGTTTTTTATTAACTGTGTACTATTATACGTCGGTTTGCTTTTTATTAACTAAACTTTTCACCGACATGTTTTGTTCGCACAGTTAGCTATTCTGTACAACAGAACGGATGCTAGGGCCCCGCTTAGGTAGGGCAATAGGGACTGGTAGGTTCCATCCTAGTTCCCAGAGGGACGAGGGATGTAGTGCAAGAAGGTTTTTGTAACCTTATTGCACTGTACTTTTTGTATAAACGTCGCTGTTGGTTTTAATATTTTGAATTCGATTTTAGTAATTCGATTGAACAGCGATTGTTTAGCTCGTTTGTTTTCTGGGGACTCGCTAGCTGAACGTGATACAAGACACAAGTGTCCTTAGACTGTTACTTTATCTCGTCACTGCTAGACCAGTATAGTTTTTATTTAAAGTTGAATAAATAAGCTCTACCATCGGAGATCAATCATTTTATTTATATAAAGCAGCACCTACCTTTATAGTACCATGTTCACTTTTTCGTACAAAAAGTGAAACTTTTCTTAAAAGAACCCGTGACGTGGGCGCATGCAAAGTATTAGTGCGAGTAAGAACGTAATCAAGATCAATCAGATCAAATTCAGTTCATTGATCCTCCTACACAGTTCGTTGAAGATTATTTGCGATTCATTAACCGGAGAGTTCAAGTTGAGCTGCCAATGTTAGAAAGCCTAGGAACCAAGGAACAGGAGAATATCATCATTATCAGCCGCAAGACGTCCACTGCTGGACAAAGGCCCCGAGGTTTTCCACAACGATCGGTCCTCTGCTGCTGTCATCCAGCGGTTTCCCGCGACCTTTATCAGATCGTCAGTCCACCTTGTGGAAGGTCTGCCAACACTTCGTCTCCCGGTTCGCGGTCGCCACTCTAGAACCTTTCCGCTCCAACGGCCATCAGTTCTACGAGCAATGTGCTCCGCCCACTGCCACTTAAGGTTTGCAATCCGGTGAGCTATATCGGTTACTTTAGTTCTCCTGCGAATCTCCTCATTCCTGATTCGATCTCACAAGGAGACACCCAGCATAACTCTTTCCATCGCCCTTTGAGTGACCTTGAGCCTTCTTATGAGGCCCATTGTAAGCGACCATGTCTCGGATCCATACGAGGTAATTTTCTCCCCAAGAGAAAAAACAAAAAACAACAATGGATGCACAGGAGAATATACTGACAAACAAAGCAAAATAAACTATCTCTTCTTTTTCTTTGGTGTTATGTAGTCCCTTTAGTAATGGTTATAGTTACATAATATCATCTCTTATTACGTAAATCATACGTGTTTATCAATTCGCAGAAAAAAAACAATGAGGTAAAAATGCATATAGCAAATTGTTTTTTTTATTTTGCGATAAAGCGAATTGATAAACCTGTTTTGGTCAATGTATCACACTTTATAAACTTAATACTTAACTATCTTACTATTATGAATAAACGCGTATGATTTACGTAATAAGAGATGATATTATATAACTATAACCATTACCTACTAACGGACTGCACCTAAGCTGGTGCAATGATGAAATGCTGGCTAGATAGCCTAGCAACCAAGGAACAGGAGAATATACTAATACAATATGTATACTAATACATTATTGACAGTTGCCAATGTTAGATAACATAGGCAGCTCAACTTGAACTCTCCGATTAATGAATCACAAATGATCGTCAACGAACTGTGTAAGAGTATCAATAAACTGAACTGGATCTGAATTACGTTCTTACTCGCACCTAAACTATGGATGCGCCCACGTCGCGGGTTCGGAGCGCCGGCGCAGCCAGCCGATCGCGTCTTGGACGAACTAATAGCCACCTATTCTGTACACTAAACACAGCTAACTCCACCCTGCAATACGAAGTTCCTAGATTTAATAATCTTTTCATCACACTTACTCGGAAAGGGTTTTATAACACGCAGGCGTTTAGGGCAGTTATAGCCGACTTAGCTCCCGCGGGAGTTATAGATTTTCATAACTCCCTAGGGAGTTATGAGTTTAGTTTTAAAATATAGAATCCACTTGTACATCATTTCAGACCAAGGAGGTGTAAAATCAGCCAAGGTTTATTTCCTATATTCAAAACTTGGCTACAAACCAATTTTACTGTTTTGATTAAACTTATACGGCACAATTTTGTCTGCATTATATTTTTATTTTACCATTATTTCAGAGACATTCGCAATTATTTTATTAAATTTCATTTTGAAAATTTGTACAATCTGGCAGAATGGCCTGTATTTGTCAAGTTGAAAAAAAAGCAATTCTAAGCATTATCCTGTGGAAGACTAAAAAAAAGTTGTCAAACTCTTTTAGCTTAGCGAATAGAGTTCGTTTAATTTTGTTTTTTATTTCCTCGCTAATGTGATGAAAATCATTGTGTGTATCATGGGCAGTAAGGAGATTGCAAACTCGAGTCATTAAAAGCCCTCCGCCTACGGCGTCGGGCTTCTAATAGCCTCTCGTTAGCAATCCTCTTCTTACCGCCCTTGATGCACAATGTACTATAGTTTTATTCCACCTGCAATATAAATAATATTTAAATATTTAATTCAAAAGACTCTCGCCACACTTTTCCTCCCTTGATAGTTTGCTGGTATGCTCACCTTTTATCCGCTACTTTCAATTTATTTTTGTAATACTCTCTATACAGTGAGTATCAACAGCCAGATACCAAAGGGGCTAATTACTTTCAAAAAATATTTTAAAAAAAAATGCTTATAAACGCTGATTGTACAAATGTTTATAGGACGGCATTTAAATTTAATTTTACTTAAGTGCTAGAATATCATTTTAGTTATGTTTTATAGTTTATCCTTGAATGATTTATTGTTCTTGCAATTTACGATGGCGAGTGGCCTTTACTTGTGGTAAACATATCCGTATACAAGTCAAAGTGTACGTAAAAGCGAAAGTGGGTATGGTATGCATAAAAATTAAAGCAAAATTCTATTCGTCCTGATGAAAGTGAAAGACTTTGGCGACCATCACTCGTCCTACTTGTTCTTGACGTGATATCCAAATTATTTAGTGATGCATTTGGTAGCGATCTTCTTGGTTGCATCTTCTACGAAATTGATGTAACTCTAGGTATCTTGTCGCGAAGATGACATTTGTAATGTAACCGTATTGTCTCTTATTACATTACGTACTTAGAATTTTATGTTAATTGAAACCTATCAGTAGGTTTAGGTTTAACTCACTGTCCATCTTTCATCACACCTAATTTTATCTCGTTTGTATTTATTATTGGAATTACATGAAAAATACGTGCAACTGCGCCACGAGCAGTCTGATTATTATTTCAGGATGTTATTATGTTTAATTGTATGTTCATCTGTTCCCTCATAGCTTCTAGTCTGTCCATCAAATTTCGGCATACGGGTGTCAGCTTCGTCATAGTATAAGACTTTTCTACTTTCGACTAAAGATGAAAGTCATGTCCAATGCCAATGCTATAACTCCCGTGATAGTCAATAGTACATTGTGCATCAAGGGTAGTATGAAGGGAATTACTAACGAGAGTGTTAGAAGCCCGACGCCGAAGAATCCCCTTACTGCCTGTGATACACACAATGGTTTTCATCACATTTGCGAGGAAAAAAAACAAAGAGAAAATTAAAAACACTTTAACTCTGCAAAATATAAAGAAATAACTTTTGACGAACGGGAACGTAAATGGAAACGATATTTTTTTTGTGACCTCTACCACAGACAATAACAGCGTTTAGTTTCGACCTGGATTCGAGCCAGATTTAGCCAATTTGATAAAAATGTATAATTACTAAAATTAATGATAAATGTTGACATAAACTTAAAATAGGTATAAAAATAATGAAGTTTAATGAAGCGTATAGGTTTTGTGTAATGTAAGTTAGTCTATAGCTAATTTTTAAAGATGAAATTAAAAACCGAATTAATTTTTGGCTGAAAATTAAACCTCCGTAGTCAGAAATGATGTACGAAAGAGTTGCAAATTTTAAAAAGAAAGTCATTACTCCCTAGGGATGACAAACTCGCCATAATTCCCGCGGGAACAATTTAGGCCATTGTCCTTCTGTATACAGGCATGGAATAACACCATTTACGAGCAAGTGTGATGAAAAAGTCTTTAACTAGTGTGTGTCGCCAGTGATGACTTACGGATGAGCCTCATAAGGAAGCTCAAAGTCACTCAGAGGGCTTTGGCGAGGGCTAAGCTCGGGGTTTCTCGTTGTGATAGAATCAGAAATGATGATATCCGCAGTAGAACTAAGGTTACCGACATAGCCCGAAGAATAGCTAAACTTAAATGGCAGTGGGAGGGGCAAATTGCTCGCAGAACTGATGGCCGATGGGGTCAGAAGGTTCTGGAGTGGCGTCCGCGGACCGGGAGACGAGCTGTAGGTAGGCCTCCAACAAGATGGAGTGACGACCTTGTAAGGATCGCGGGAGCGCGGTGGATGCGAAAAGCACAAGACCGTTTTGGGTGGAGAGCCTTGGGGTAGGCCTATGTCCAGCAGTGGACGTCTTTCGGCTGACATGATGAATAAATAGCCCGGTGAATGTCGTCTCCTATTCGGATATAACATGTTTTTACCAAAAAACATACAGAACGAAATATGCGCATGAGATGTTTTTTCTCGGTCACTTCGGGTCGAGTTTATCAATTAATGAAAAATGAATTGGGTATTGTTACGTTACTGTACGCGGGATTAATCACAACAAGATAAAGTTATAACTAAAACCCGAAAACGAACTCTACTAATTGCTTTCGTCGCCTCTTAAGGTATTTATTTGTATAGGTTATGTTATAATACCTATGTTACAAAGTAATGGTAAGTATATTTCCTGTTTTGAGATTATACCTTTTTGAGTTGTACCTATGCATAAAGCCATTCATTTGACAGTTGCATTTTTTTTCTCAAATGGCACTTTTTAGAGGATTATTAACCGTAACATAGGGGGCCATTTGCAACGTCAAAAGATGGCGGAGGTGTAATTTGTTTTAATTTATATTTTTGTGTATTTAGGTGTTCAAAGTTCCTTTCTGTTAGTGATTTGTACTTTTGCACAGTTATAGAAGACTTGGACTTATTTCGTGCCTGGCATCTTACTTCTCGTTTCAAGTAGACTCGCAGTGGTACAGAGGTTAAAACTATCTTGGCCTCTGTCCTACATATCACCGTACAACGTTGCCACCAATCTTCCTAGAGAAGATTGGATTGTGTTTTATTACTATATTGATTTATATTTATATATACTTGACACTGGCGAAATCACTTCATTGTGGAAACGCCATATTCCCGCGGTATTACATGTTCAAGTCGCCGCGGGGCAAATAAAAAAAAAACCGTTACATATGTAGTGCTTTCACCAAATTTTAACCCTCAAATGTGGTTTTTGAGATAATCGTATAAAAAGGAAAGTCACAATTATTGCAAGTGGACGTCATTTTTAACTTTTTTGGTACTGGTCTAATTGCGATGAAAATCGATATCTGAGGGTCTACAAATACGGATCCGCAATCAGAATTGAAACAAGTGGACGCCATTTTGAACATTATTGTTACGTCCGATTACCCTGAAAATCGATAAGGCTCCCTAGGGACCTGGACGGGATTTTGATCATAGTAGTGGAATAAAAACAGCTAATAGAATATTACTCTTCGCACCTGTTACAAATGCCCTTCGTTAAAAAGAGACGTCTATATATTACCTCTTTTAGCAGTGTACAACTTTTTAGGTTTATTAGTGTGTGTCACTCTGCATTAGTATGCGTAAGTTTGCAGTAGGTTAAATAATTTCAATATCAAATAGGATTCGTTTAGGTTATCACTTCTGTCGGGCGACCTGAGATGCACATGTTTTTTTTTGTAGCGTTAACTTTGATATGACTCCGGTTATGATAAGGACTCAAATTAGTATATAACCACGTCTTGTTACTAGTTGCTAGACAAAGTGATTCCGGACTTCTTCAACACAGCACATGACTGTGTGCAAGCTCTGTAGATTATTGAGTTGAAAATATTTTACTTCATCATCATTATTCGTTTGATTTACAATAATTATAGAAGGAATAATGGCACGAATCTTGACGATAATTTCTGTTTTATGTGTTTTTATAATAGGTGAGTAGTTTGTCATTTATTTTAAAGAATTCCTGCGAGTGACGGTTAAATTTGCTTACAAAAGTTAAATGGTCTGAATATAAGCCGGTACATGCAGGAGAAGTACTGCTCTCTCTCTGCAACAGCAATTTATGCTTGAATTCTGCTTTACGATGCAGACCGCATAGTGAAGAACTGCACCTTGTCTGACCGGGTCACCGGCATTTTCTTTAACTTCCTCCAAAGTTGTGCTGTATGCATCAAAGATTTTTTACTTACGACTACAGAATGCGAAGCTAAAAATGTATAAAAAAAATTTAGACTTGTCAAAATTGACTTTATTGCATAGAAAACAAATTTCATAACAAAATGATCATTTTTTATTTGTTTTTCAAACTATCTTAAATACGAAACCCTCGGTGGTGAGTCCGAGTCGCACTTGACCAGTGTTTCTTTATAATACAAGGGTACCTGAACAATATTTAGAAGTCCATACCTACTTTTTTGCATATTATCACCATGTGATTGTTGATTAGTACATATCGCTTACTTGTTTATAAATAATCTCCCGTTGCTTTGAGATAATTAAAATTGGGCAGTTTTATTTTTTCCTATATTGGTGCTATGTATAAGATTTATAATTAATTTATAATTAATGGTAAATGGGAAGTGCCGTATATATAGGTTTTGATGATGAGAGAGATAGTCAGTACAAAATTAGCGAGTTTTTCAAACTATAATTAGGATAATAACATAATATTCATTGTCACACTAGGCAGTGTAAGTAATTAATGCTCGTTGAAAAATCCATTACATGTCGGTCTAGATTCTAAATTTGAAAAGGGGGTGCCAAATCCTGGCTTCAAGTAGTCAAGGGATTTGGCCCTTAAATCGGCTCTCCAAAACACATGCTCCCACCGAGGAACGGCGAGTAGATAAATTGCGGATGCCTTTTCCAAATGTTGTAGCACTCTGGGAATTAGGGGAAGTGAAAAACTCAGTCTGTACTTTCATATTCTGCTAAAAGTGTTCGTAAATAACGCCTGATTGTCTCTCACATCCATCGATACACAGATTGGTCAAGTCAAACTGTGACAAAAGGTTTGACTGATATGCCAATTTGGTAGCTGCTTGCTTCTCAACTAATGATTTAATTATATAATAATTATCAGGCTATCACATTGTAGCAATCCGGGATGTTAAACCGAATCAACTTAACGTTGCACCTCTGAGCCAGCAGTAATATCTTCTTCGTTAGATCTAACAACGTTTAAGTTCTCATTGCTCCTTGATTCCTCAAACTGGCCACTACGGTTTGTTTGCCTGCTTGTAACAACCGTTTCTTACACCTTTCCAAGGCCAAAACGATGCAGACCACATCCTTTTGAGTGTTGTTCCATTCAGCTCAATGTCCCAATCCGTGTAGGACGCCTCACTTTATAGAACGGATGTTTTTTTTTTTAAATATCCTTCCAGGTGATTCCAGGTAATCCATCAACCACTGACAGTCTAGCAAGGCGGACTCTGCACTGATATCATTTGCCTTATTTTTGAATAGTTCTTTGAAATTGCTAATCTTGCTAATCCTGAGTAAAAAAACGACCAAATGGTGCCACTAGTGCTGCAAAGCCCAGCTTGCCGATCAGGGAGGCGGTTTTAATCCGATTCCAGCGTTTTGTTGTCACAAACTTTTAACGGTTTCTTCGAATGTCCATACTATTTAATTGTGGTCGTGTCTTGATAATCTGATAGGTGTCCTACAGGAATTCAATCTATTGCGTGGCCTCAAGTATTGACGTCTCGCGGTTTACCGTCCAGCTTAACTACCGTAACAGATAAATTGCCGACTCCACTTGTTAGTATAAAGCAGGATTATCCGGATTATGATAAACAAAAAGTAAAGTCCAGTAAAACGTGAACCTGAATACCTCTTGCCCTCTGGATGCATGCTATCCAATTGTTTAGTCGGGAAAAAGCTAAAGATGCACTTAAGAGTCCGAATGGAAGAGACGTTATTCTTTATACTTGGCCTCTGTAGCCAAAGCAGTGAAACGTGATATACACGTGGAAATATGCTTGAGACAAATTCAGCTTCTCCATGAAATCTATTTCTTACAAGAACTCTGGATCTTTGTTCTGGTTTACCAGCCAGAACTTCTTGGGCTGCAAGTACAGGTTTAAACGTATTAGTTTGAAAATCTGACGATGTTTGTCATTTTGCTTGTAAATGAGGAAGATTTAAAAAAGTAAATCTGCTTTGTACATGGATTGCTCGGCTTCTCCTTGAATTATAAGGCTTTCTTTCTCTGATGTTTCATTTTTTTTTAAATAAGAAAACTTGTAGATTCACTCTGGCACTCCTGGTGGTTCCTCGACGTAAAAGTTGATGGTTGTGGTTTCCATTAAAATTTTAAACTTTCAGAACGCGGTGTGAAAATATGCTACTATGAAAAAATGCTTTTGTAAAAAATAAACTAACAAATCGGTCTAAAAGCCTCTTCTTTGATGTTTTGCGGTTGGGAGGAGCTGATACGTCTTGCTAGATCTTGACGGGAGTACTTCTTTTTATATGAAATAGGATTACTTTTGCTCATTGTGATCTAGTAATAAATTATTATAATAATTACCTAATTCCCAGGTTTAAGCGAAGCCGCCTACTTACCGGACTACGAGCACATCCAAGGCGTCGGCTGGCTGCGCCTGCACATCGTTCCCGCCACTTGGGCGGACGCGCAGCTGCGTTGCCACCTCGAAGGTGTCTTTTCAATAATTTAAAGGGCGTTGAAATACGATCTCTAGTTATAATTACAGTCAAGTACCCAGGTAATGCACGGTGTCATGTTAGTCCGAGAGCCGGCCCGTCAAAGTCCTACTTAAACTAGTTACAGTTTAAATGCAATTTGTAGAAAAAGTAGATAATTGGTGGTAGTAAAATAAGTTGGTCTGCCGACGCGCAACCTGGCACTTTCTTCCCAAGGATTTTTTTGGTAAAGATCTTTTGGCGTACAAAATATCTCATGTAGCTACCGAACGAAGCTCATCTGTTACGATTAATAAATTAAAAATTAATAAAAATAATTAGACTTTGCTCTGTTGCGAGTACACAGTTCTAATTGTTTTGACAGTAAAAAACAAAAAAAATGTATTTATTTAATAAAATTCCTTAAAAGATGCAAAGTAATCTAATAACGTGACCTTGGTTCCTATTTTTCAATGTCTGAACCACCACGCTACAACTCAACCAAGACTACTACTACTAACTTCCGATTCATTCAACTTCGGTGTGTAACGTATACATTTTTTTTAACTTGATCAAGGTTAACTGGACCTTGATCGAGTTGCGTGGGTGCACAACGTACGGACCTCGAAAAATAAATGTAATGCGTAAAAGCCCTACAGCTCGGTCACGACTCTCTCGGTAGCATTTCTTTCTATTTGCACTAATAAGTAAGTAGGCTACTTTAGAAGCAATAGGGTTGACGCATCAAAAAATTCAAATACTCGGGTTTTGAAAAATCTTCCTAACAAAAAGAAACGGCACTGCCTGATTCATACTTAGTAACTGGTAGGTAGTACTTACTTAGTAACTCTTGTTGTGTTGTTGTAAACACTTAAAGTTGAAAATATTTCTTTGTCATTTCACTCACTTACATTACCAAACTTATGATTTAAGTAATTTGAATATTTAGCTGCTTAATCGGTATTACTCTGTGGTTTATTAAATGTATCAAAAAGAAGGAAAGTTCTGCAGGTAGGACCATATAACAATCTGGATAATGAATTAAACGATATATTTGAGGTAAAAGAGGTAAGAATAAAAGTCAGCTTTTTCCTTCAGATGCCACGTTGACTGCGCCTACGACGAGCGCCATTACTGCGGTAATGAAAAAAACAATGATAGCAAACAGACTGGCCGAGAGCAGCGTGTTCACTGATATATACGCCTCCAAACCCAAAGGAGATTTTACAAGCGTTAATGGTGAGTTAAGTAAAGAATTAAAAGTAAAAAAAAGTTTAGCTGTCCGCAACATGTACGTACCTTGTCTACTTAATTATGTATTACTTGTACTATGGCAGTACTGAGTGGACCACGAGTGGACATTGTATTGAGCAAGTAAATAATTATATTATTTTGTCGAAAAAGTTTGTATTTATCTTGTTATTTAAACAAGATATCGACGTGCACTGAAATCATTTGAGAAACCAAGATAAGTAAAAACACAATATTTTAACATTTTCGACCATATACGAGGTTATTTAATATAGTACAACTTACTAATTAACCCTTAACTAACTACCTACATAATATCGCCCTTGTATATTAAATATTGTGGATTGTATAGGTAATTTGAAATAGAAACAACAGAATACACAAATTAAATTATTTATTAATCTAATAATAACATCAAAAAATTAACATAACAATTTTTTTTCTTAAAACATATGGCACCGGTCCTTAAATTTTAATCTAGGAACTATATCCTTTGGAAGGTGAGATCAACTAAAGTTACAACTTTCTATAAAGATCCAAGTAATAATTTCTTATTATTCAATAATCAACGAAGCTGATTAACAAAATAGCAATATGAAAAAGGCAGTATTTTGATAAAATTGCAGACCACCTAGTTACTGCTTTTCGCGGCAGTGAATGCACAATTTATTCGAACATTCTAGGCAAATTGGTATTTTGCATTCGAAGCACATGTACTGGGTTCTGCGTTTTTTTTTCGGGTCACAAGTAGAGCAAGTTTTCCGTACTTCCAACCGTTCTTCAACACCATTCCACTTTTTTATCTTTTTATCTTTTATCTTTATCATAATTACTTAACCACCTACAACCCGTCTCCGGGACCCCTAAGAAAATAATACGTATGCACCTACCACCCGTCTCAGAGACGATCGGAGGCAGAAATATACGCACCAAAACTAAACGCGTGCACGACCGACCTCGGTGAGCGGTGACGCGGCACTGAGGCAGGAGGGGGAAGGTACAAGGACACAGACGTTTCTAGGATGCTCGCACTTGGGTAAATTACATTTTTATAATTTGAATGAGTCTGTGAGACGAGAGGTAGGTGGTTAAGGGTTAATTTGATTACATACGGCCAATGGTTGATCATCACAGAACCTTCTCATAATAACATTGTCAAGTAAGAAAAAAAAAATTGGCTCAACTAAAACCTGTTGTGTTCACGTCCACGTATAGGAACAAACAACACCACACATACATACAAATATATTAAATCACGCCTTTTTTCCAAAGTACGCAGAGAGCAATTTTTTCCACCTTCTACGATCCTGACAGATCTCTATCGCTTCATCCATATTCATACATCGAGTCATGCATTCAGTTCGGTTTCGGGTACTTAGGATTCGGCACTTTTCCAATATAATGTACAGTAGGTACAGTACAGTAGTAGTTTTGTACATACCATTCTTTAGAAAATAGTTAAAACTGGCATTTTTAGGGTGGCCCCTGTCAAATATCTCCCTCCAATGGGCTGACGGAGAGCCCAACAACTTGGGCAACGAAGAGGACTGCCTGGTGATGACCGGCGCGGGCGAGCTGGCTGACGTGAGCTGCTCCAGCGTGCACCCCTTCTTCTGCCTAAAACGAAATACTACCAGCACCAGCAATTGCGATCAATGCGACACCGAAGGTACTTAACCCCTTGGATTTTACGAGTATGATATATATATATATATATATATATATATATATATATATATATATATATAATTATAATTATATGACTTCATGATCGCTTACAACGGTCGCAGCATGTGTAGTGTTTTTTCTAAAAACAAAACAAAGAGGTAACATAATATATTATACAAAAAGTGCAGTAAAAAGTTCCTTTAATCAACAAATGTACGTTTCGTAAATTTCCCTACAATTCTAAGAAACACCAAATGCTAAATATTTAACTCTGTAGAACTGAAATGATTAGTTTTTGATATAAATTGAAAATTAATATAACTAAAAGTTGATTACAGATAATAGTGCATTAAAGTCATGTGGGGTATAAACGTCAATTTACATTGTGTTCATAAGTATCAAGGACAATCAAAAACTTTTATTCAGTCATTTGGATTCTCAAAACTTTAACTACTTATGTATTTATATCGTTTATGCAATCGTGCATCATGCAACATCAAATAAAATATCTCGTTGGATGTCAAACAATTAAAATTGATATTTTTTCTGATAATTATTTAAAAACACCATACGTTTGAAATTGCAAAAACAAACAAACCTCAATTTGTTGTATCACATGCGCAAATATTCACTTATGTACTAAGAATTTAGTGTTTTAATTAAAAACACTGACCATAAAAGGTTGATAATCTGTTTGTGGGGTAACCCATCTTCATCAAATTTCCCTTCATCGAATTTCAATTCACTGAACACTTTTTCGGCTGAAACCATGATGTTATCAGGATATAATTACGTCTGCTAGGTAAGGTTAGGTTAAACTTGTGACTATCAAAATAAATTAAGTCACGCGGCGAGAAATACCTTTCGATTAAATTAAATCGTAATCTAAGTAATCATAGGTACCCCTTTGTTGGGGTAAGTGCATCATAATAACGCCTCATCAAAGTATGATGCAATTACCCCGTTGATAAATGGATAATTTTAATCAATATGAACTTCGGTAAGCAGTTAATAAAAAGGAATAACAAGGATAGAGAAAGAAAAAAAAACTGGTGTTGCCGTAAGATTAAGATGGCGGTTCGTCTTATATTTGTTTGGTTTTCGAAATATGAATTGTAGATGCACTTACCCCGACTGACCTTACTCTCTTAACCTCTAAGGTTGCGTTGAACACACATGTTTTTCAACCAGGATACACTCTGGAACCGCGGACCGGGAGGTGCTATAAATTCCACCGCCTAAGTCTCAACTGGCAACGCGCCGAAATGGAATGCGCTTCGGAGCGCGCGCACCTGGCTGTCATCAACAGTGAGGTGGAGTCCCAGGTCTTCATGGAGTTCTTCGAGCAAAACCCCAGCAGAACCATTATATCGGCTGATGACATCGACTTAGCCCACATTGGCTTTTATAGGAATAAAAGCGGAGAATGGTTAACAGTTTTTGGTAAGTTTTATTTGAATTGTTCTCCTGAATCAGATGAAATTGTTATGGTCTAAGATCCGCATAGGAGACGAGCTTCACCCAGCTGTTTATTTGATAAAAAGTATTTTATATCAAATTTTATATGTAAGTAATATAGCGAATACGTAGGCTGAAAAAAATCAGTCCAGTATAATAATTACTTAACAAAAATTTAAAATAAAACCTTTAAAAAAAATCCAATTGCTTGTTTAATATAGTAATTACATACCAATCAAAAGTATGAAACCTTAGTTTGGTGCGAATTATTAGTACCTACTTTATACCTGCCTACCTAATAGTTATACGATGGGAACAAAATAGTCAACCTAACGTTTTAAATTTGATTAAAAATACTTTTTATCGAATACACAGCCCTGTGAAGGCCGTCTCCTATTCGGATCCTGTTCTATTACTATCTCTAATACTATAATTAAACGGTTGCGTTCTAAAGTTGCCGTTAACAGAACTAAAACAAATGACACATCCGCCATCTTTTGACGTTGCAAATGGCCTCCAAACAGTATTTATTTGTTTACACATTATTCCCAATTTCACTTGACACAGACTGGCGTTTACTTGAGAAATTGTATTTGATTTAACACCATCGTTGAACTTTTTTTTTTACTTATTCAGGTGAGACACTTGATGAGGCCGGCTTTAAAAAGTGGAAGACTGGTGAGCCAAACAACATGAACGGATATGAGTACTGCGGTTCAGTGGCGCATATCGGGACATTAAACGACGTTCCCTGCCTCGGGAAGAAGTTGCCGTTCATCTGCGAGATGACCCCCAAATAGAAACAAAAACTTATTACTTGAATTAATTTCATTGTCATGCTAAAAATATTTTCAAATTAAATATATACTTTGTATTTATTAAAATCTGCATTTTGTTCTTAAGTGTTTTTGTAGCTAACAAAGTATAGAATTTCTTGAAATAAAATGTTTTTTTATTATTAATGTTATGTTGTCGACATTAATAAAGATGATGCAAAAATACACATTATTTATTTAGGTACCGTTACTTAATGATATCAATTTTAAATATGAATTCGTGCAAAAACGACGTAAATGTTTAATACAAATAAATTTAATGATAAATGAAAACATAATATAAAATCTTAAAGAATTATCACAAAAACCTCCCCTCCCCTCCCCTACCCTCTTAATCACATCAGTAGCTTAAGAAGTCGACAAATTAACATAAAACAACTATAAACGACAATTTGTCCGGTAAATAAACCTACCGGATAAATATCACTAACGGCCCCTAAATAATGGTCTCTCTAATGTATCTCACAATGGCTCGAATCGCTGCCAAAATGGACAAAATGAATTGTGAGAGGAAACGTATTACCGACGTGTCAAATGACTCGGAACTCACTGCATTCATTTTTGTTTATATGTTTACGTTTTATGCTTTGTTGGTAATGGCGAAGTTAAGTAAGTTTGCGAAATGTTATGCGAATAATTTATGTCGGTTTTAACACAAATAGAAGCTTAATGTTCTTATTGTGATATTTTAGTTACGGAGTTTTAGTGAGCTGTGACTTCTTATAACTCATTTAATTCGAGATCTTTAATAACAAGTGTCATTAAAATAATGCCACGACAGCTAGTTGTTTGAAGCATTAAGTATATCCTTAAACAAATTTTTAAACTTTCCTTGCCGTCAAGTCGTGATTGTCAAAGAGCGTGGTAAAATTTTAATTATACGAGTATTTAAGAGGAGTGTGAACAGTGGCTTATCGCGTAGCTGTCAAAAAATTCTACTACATCATGGAAAATCGAAGGCCAAAGAAACGCGCTTCAAAGTACAACTTTGGACCAAATTTAACGAAATAAAAATAAATACGTTTGTTTCATTATGTTTTGACCGGGTGGATGAGTTTAATATACGTCTATAAAAGAGTCTTAATGCCATTTAAATTGAAGTTCTCAATAAAAAAGTAAAAAGTGTCATGATTTTTGAACAAAGTACCCCGATATTACTAGAAAACACTAGATCTGTACGGTTCAGTCTATTTTTAAAGTTGGTTTCCTAAAAATATTTTAAAACTTCAACGCGAACACCATAAACTTTCGAAAATCGGTTTATTCTTTAACGAAGAAAAACGTTATCGCATTTTGTATGGAAATTTTTAGCTTCACAATACTCTTAACAAGAATAGGAACTCATACAACTACACGCAAGCAAATACTTTAACAATCCAATTCTGCCAAACGTTACGCTTCAATTCTAATATTAATTTTAATTTTAATTAATGGTGTTCACTCCTGTTTAGGTGTATTTCGCCAATTTCGAGTCAATAGACACTTCCATAAACTTATTAGCACTTTTATCGAGTCCCGTATACCCTGCAAGTCATTGAACAAACAAATGGCATAATAAAATTAAACAACGTCAGCCGGCAGATGTTCAAACATCGACCAAATCAACATTTATTGTTTATCAATCATAACCATTTATATACTGACAATATTAAATTATTCCTTCTTTTTTTTAACACCCTGCATAATTCTTGAAGCGTAGTAAATAATGCTTAGGAAATTAAAAAAACAATCTTTGTTTCCGCTTTGCTCCCTTATATTTTTACTATAAAAACGATAAGGAAGTGAAACGAAAATGAACAGTGCTTTAATAAAGCTTTTTATGTGAACAATCTGTTCATATCCCATAGAAGCTCTAGCTTTTACATCCAAAGACAGACATCACACTTCGTTAAAAAATAAAATTCATCACTAGAAAAATATTATTTATAAAGTACGCAAACATTTTTTCCATTAATTGTTTTTATGCACCAATGGGTTTCTTTTAAAATAAAACCAAAGCCGCAGAAAGGGCTTTAGAAATGAAATCGTATTCATTTCACATGCTGGTAAGTCATAAAAAAAATATTGCACAGCGGGTTAAATTTCATTCTCAAACCCAAATAATTATCCCATCAAAGATCTAGCCACCTAGAAGTGTGAACCTCTTATTCAGTAAAAAAAAACCTGGGGTAATTAGGACTTCTATTTTGAGACATGAATGCTTATTTTCATCGCTATTTCTTTGGGAACTGTCAAGTTTTTCGGGTAAAAAGGACCCTATAAACGTTTTCAGGCAATTCATTATCTCTGTATCCAATTTCATGTTGATAAAATTCAGGTATTAATCCGTTTTGATAGGACAAACAAACTATATTTATTAGTAAGAATATTAATTTATACGATGTGACGTAGAGACGACCGTCGTCCTGTTGTTTTTGTAGTCATTATTTTTAATTTAATATTTATTGACCTTACATTTCTAATAATTTTATTAAGCTCGTTTTAAGAATTATTATTTATTACATTATAACCTTATAATGTCCTTTCTTTTTTCACGGTTAAACAGTAAAAAATCGCTATTCGTAACTTAACGTAACAAGATTGCTTACTGAATATCAAACCATTAGATGTATTCAAGTTACTTCTCTAAAAGTTTCCAAATAAAGTTTCAATAATATCTCTCCAGCTTTCCAATATGATATCAAACTCTGCCAACTAGGCGTTACTTAAAATGTATCAACTCTTCCTGCAAAACGTCTAAGTGCTTCGTCCTATTTCCAGCTTACAACTTTTGGCCGACATGCAACGCGTTTGAATGTACACAAGAATCCTCGACCAACATATTCTTAACAGTCGAATGCTACTGTATTTCCTGGAGTGTAAAGTTGAAAATTGTTAGAAAAACTTTATACGGGATCTTCACACATGGAAAAAGCTGGATTCATCCATCATTCACTCGCTGTGAAAGACGTCTGTGACGATTATGACGTTCGCTCCAACACAACGCCTTTACTGCTGGCGTCAACCTAACAACCATTATAATACATACCTTTTTTGATTGTGCAAATGCGTTGCAAAGTTTGCAAAGCTTTAGACGATTTGTATACAGTCGTTCCACAAAGACCCACAGTGCAATCCATCGTAAAAGATTCTCACTTTTCAGTCGCAGTGTGTAAATGTTAAATTTGCTTGCCGGTTTAAAAACGAAAAGACATTTTTTAACTTGTTAATAATAACGAAGCTGTGGAAGCCTTCAGTTACTCAGAATTGTATCTCAATCCAAGTCGGGGGTTTGATATTCGTCTTTAAGTTGTTGGGTGTAAAGTTGTTTGTAGTGAAATGTTGTTCCAGTGTCATAGTGATGCGTGTTGGACGCTTGTCGAGTATTGTGGAGTCTGTTAGATGTTTGAGAAGCGAGTGATGGCGCGATAGTACGCCGTGACAAGCGAACATTCTTGAACAAGAGATTGTTTGGAATAATGACGGAAGTTGCATTCTGCGAAAGAAAAGGACTGCAGGATATTGTGGCATCCGTGGGTGCTCTTTGGGGGAGTTCTATGTCCAACAGTGGACTAACGTAGCTGATGAATGTTTATTTTAACTTTGAAGTTTATTTAGACTGTATAGGGCCGGTTTCTATTTTAAATTCCCTTCCATTATAATATGAATAGTTTAGTTTACTTTAGTTTATTTATTTAACTGAAAATAAGTCAATAATTCAAAGATTTACCTTGTCTAGGAGACACCGTTGATGTAGGAAAACGTATCGAAACTTTTATTTAGTCGTCTTGCACCGTCTTATATATACATAAATAGGTTTTCTTTCTTTTTTCTCCCTCTATCTCTCTCGTAAGATTTTTGGCATGTTTTCCAGCTGAACTACGCATTAAAACATATTTTTTTAGTTTTGTATAGGTAATGCTAGACTTAAGTAGTAACCATTGTAATATATTTTTCATCACACTTGCTCGTAAATGGTGTTATTCCATGCCTGTATACAGAAGGACAATGGCCTAAATTGTTCCCGCGGGAATTATGGCGAGTTTGTCATCCCTAGGGAGTAATGACTTTCTTTTTAAAATTTGCAACTCTTTCGTACATAATTTCTGACTAAGGAGGTTTAATTTTCAGCCAAAAATTAAATCGGTTTCTAATTTCATCTTTAAAAATTAGCTATAGACTAACTTACATTACACAAAACCTATATGCTTCATTAAACTTCATTATTTTTATACCTATTTCAAGTTTATATCAACATTTATCATTAATTTTAGTAATTATACATTTTTATCAAATTGGCTAAATCTGGCTCGAATCCAGGTCGAAACTAAACGCAGTTATTATCTGTGGTAGAGGTCACAAAAAAAATATCGTTTCCATTTATGTTCCCGTTCGTCAAAAGTTATTTCTTTATATTTTGCAGGGTTAAAGTGTTTTTAATTTTCTCTTTGTTTTTTTTCCTCACAAATGTGATGAAAACCATTGTGTGTATCACAGGCAGTAAGGGGATTACTAACTCGAGTCATTAAAAGCCCTCCGCCTTCGGCGTCGGGCTTCTAACACTCTTGTTAGTAGTTCCCTTCATGCTACCCTTGATGCACAAAGTACTATAAAAATTAACTGCCTGCTGAGTTTCTTGCGGCGTTTCTTCTCAGCGTCTCCTCTTGGGAAGCGCTGGTAGATTCTTGACATGTTTGCCCGTGCGGCCTACTTACTGAATAAAGGACAATGGGCAAATTTGTATGGGCACGGGCACTGTCCCCCCCACCAACAGTAACGGGATGCATGTCTATATGTTTATAAGGACCCAAAAAAAGACAAAATACTTATTTTAGTAGCAAAATCAATGGGATTTTTTTAATGAAAACAAGGGCCAAATAAGGCAAATCATCCATATATGTGTTCATTTTCAAACAAATTCCATACGATACGATTATGGTTTTCCAAGAAAACCCCATACATCTGGTGATCGTCTCCATAGTAAAAATACATAATGTTGCTGAGATCTATTAAATGAGACATGTTTCATTTCTGTTGGTGGGGGGGGGGGGGGGGACATTTCTGCCCATGGTCCTTTATTTTATCTTTTATCTTTGTCTTTCTTTCATGAAAAGAATACAATATAAGTTTGCATTACATGACAAAATTAAAAGTATTCACATTTTGATTATCAAAAACTAATAATATAATAAAATTTATAATTAAAATTATTTTAACAAAAGAGATGGTCATAATAATTTAAAAGTGATATATAAAATAAGAACGGTCGTAATATACAATATTAATAGTCAAAATGGCACAATAGTCATAAGAAAAAAAAAAAAAGTGTTGCAGTATACATACTACAGCTACAGTATTAATTCCATGTACGCATCTACTGAGTACAGAGGGTTATCCAACAAAAGGTTTCTCAGTCGACGCCTAAAAGCTTCGTGAGATGGTTTAGATCTCAAATCTGCGAGTAGGTGCTCGAAGTAGATCGGGCCAATGACACGGGGGTGCTTTCCCGCAAGTGCCATGCGACGGGAAACTGTTCTTAACCGTCCAGTTCGAAGCTGTTTGCCCGGAATGTCCACACGTGCAAACTGAGAGATGTTATTTTTTACGAATACTAAAGCTTCAAATAAGTATTGTGAGTAGTGCGTCAATATGCACTGGGATGTGAATAAATATCGGCAAGAGTGCCTAGGTTTTACTTCGAGAAGTGTACGGATGGCACGTTTATGCGCAGCTCTCTGCCTTTTGGCCGAAATACGTTTGGTCGAATGTATCGTTTCCCAACCGTTTCATTTGGCAACCCACGTTTATTTCTGTAACTGTAAATAAATCAGGATTTTTATAAAAAACTAACCTTACCTAATAGGGTCTATACGAAGGTACAGAAATAAATCCAGGTATCAGCAGCTTACCTAACATGCACGGCGGTATTGTAACTTATCGACCAGAAAAAAGCATGATATTCGATTCTGCAATATTTTACACAAGCCCGTTCGCTAAAAACCAGGTCTGCAGCTGCGAACAAGCTTCGCCAATCTTGACACTTAATTGCTAATAGTCCCTTGCACTGACTACCACCGTTGTAACATCTCCAAATAGTACAGACAAGCAAATACACTCAGGAGCAAAGAAACGGGTCAGAGGCTATTTCGAAGCCTTGGTTCCTCGCCAGGGAATGCTTTTAGTGAAATCTGATGATGAATACCCCGAGCATCGAAACAGGACTTCCAGAGTGCCTAGGATACCCAACTGAATGAATCTGCGGTTAACGCCGGAATTGTGCATGTTCAGAAAAACATCTAAAATGGCAATAAAATGTAAGGAAATCCAAGTGCTGACCGAAACTCTCCCGCTGTTTTGTTAACTGATTGTGCGATCAGTTAGGTATCTTAACAAATTTTGACCTCGGAGTATCCACCATTAAATCTCACTTAAAACAACCCCTGGCGAGAAAACAAGGCTTTGAAATAGTCTCGTTTGTATGAAAAACGCAATGTGACCCGGTATTTTTGCTCCTGAGTGTAGGTATATCCAATCCTAACTAATAAACTACCTAACTTATACATTACCTTGCAATAGTGGATACATGTATTTGTAGTCGACTACAATAGTAGCGGTAAGCAATGAGACGCAAAATAGGGTCATTACAGAAATAAAACAAAAATGTTGAAAATATGTAACTTTGCTATTTTAATTTCTACTTGAGCATAATCTCACAGATATACGGCATCTTTTTTTCGACGCATGGGGAGTCATTTAATTTGCCGTTGCGAGACACCGACCCGCAAAACTCTTGGTCATCGATGTGGTTTGGCTCTCCATCGTCCCACGTTTCAAATCCTGTTTGGTTCAACGTCTCACCTTAGTCAAAAGAAAATAAACCGGTCAAGGGGGAGTCGGGTTCGCGCACCAAGCTTAGGGGTTCAGAAATAAATTCAGTAATATTATGACCAATGACTCAGTATGTATTTTGAATTTTCATGTTCCAGGGAACCTTTACTTTTTTTTTTGTAAGTATGTTTACCCGCGACTTCATCCTGAATTAAAACATAGTAAAACCCAATTTAGATTGCCCCTATACCGATATTCCAACTCGTTCACTTTCACTCTACTTGGCACATAATAAACCTCTGTGAAGGTAGGTAATTTTTTTGGTTTCCACTTCGAAAACCAACCTATCCAAATCTTGGGTTGGTTTTGTAAGTCGAACCCAAACCTAACGTTTACGCAAAAATCGTACCTCTTTTTCAACAAAAAAATACTTACCAAATACTGTCAACCATTCTCCTTTCCTATTCCAATCTGAAAAGCCGACGTGAGCGACATGATTGTAATCTCCAGTTATACTGTTTTCTGGGTTTCTGGCAAAGAGTTCCGCGAGGACTTGGGACTCCTCCTCACTGTCAATGACAGCGAGGTACGCGCGCTCCGAAGCGCATTTCATTGCGGCGCGGTGCCAGGGAAGACCCTCGCAGTGGAATTTGTAGCAGCTTCCGGTGCGCGGCTCCATTGTGTACCCTTTGATGATAAAACAAAAAAATGATAAAATATATTTCAAAAGACGCTCGCTTCCTTAGTACGAAGTCCGCACGATAAATCCCACAGTGACACAATGGTGCGAAAGGAATTCACACAACAGTTTTGTTGTTTTAACCGAATTAATGTCACTATTGAAATAGTTTTTCACATTACCTTTTCGGAAAGGGGACTTTTCTTCTCTGCTAGGAGGGATCAAAGATGCACTTTTCTGTTCAAGTACACTTTGTTGCCAGTATAAAATATAAACGAGATGAAATATAAAAATTGTATGCACATAATCGACACATTTGCACACAATTGTTGATTATTAATTTTCCTCATACGTGATGTGAAAAGCATTATGTTTCACACGGTAGCAATATTATTAAATGGATTCTTTCAGGATTCAATGTACGCCCTCGCCGTAAATACGTAATTTTGCTCCCTTGCGACTCAATCTACTATTTTGTCATTAAGTGTTACTGTTGGAATTAACGTGCGTAACGTACTTTTGTTAAAATTTTGGAATGCCTTGTTGGATAAAGATTTGCTTTTGTATTAGAAAAAGTTAAAAAGAAGATAATTCAATCAGTGGTTCCGATTCTACGTGCACATTAATTAATTTCTGATACGATCTTACATGCGAACTCAGAACAAAGCCCTTTTTATTTGTGAACAGATTTCATGATCGGGAGAGATAGAGGGCGCTAGTCGTTGCGTAAACATCAACTCCGTAATTATTTGTTAACTATATTTACAAATAGTGACTATTTACCCAAAAAAATATTAAACCATAAAAGTAAACCTAAGATTCATCTGTGATTGTGTTATCTACCCAAAAATCAGTGGTTGTGTACGAATATCTTGTGAATATAAACAAATCAGAAAGTGTACGCTGTTTCAAAAGCTGTCATAAAAGAGTGAAGTGCCGAATATTTACTGTGGAAATAAACATCTTACCGACCAAATACTAACATTTTCAGCGTTCAACTAGATTGATATTCAAACTTGTCCATAACCTAAAAAGTACAAATACTGCAAGTAACTGCCACTTACATAACTTGACAGCAGCGCCATCTGTTATCTTACGATTGAACTACTAACCATACCGTACGGAATCGACCAATTTGCTACATACATCTAAGTTCTGCTACTGGCCGCACGATGGCGCTCATATGCTCAGGATGCCGCCAGGAAATAACTCATAGAAGATTTTTAACTTGCTCATTGTGCCACCTTAGTTACGACATAGATTGCGCCAACGTGTCTGAAAAAAGGTTTCTTAATATCATGAGCGAAGAACATAAAAAGGCGTGGATTTGCCCACATTGCCGATGCAATGAACCGAAAGTGGGTAACAGCAATACTCCTGTTCGTATGCATCCGCAACCCACAGAATCTTATGCTACTACTACACCGAAGCCCGATCCAAATGTCACCGTACGAAAACCATTATCCTCTCGAAATGAATTGGAAACACTAAGCGACGATGACTCCTCAATCTCTATACAAGGGCACACATTTATACAAGAGTCACCTAATCCGATAACTACATACATATCTTTATTGAGAGCCCATTTCTTTATTGAGCACCCTTTCTAAAATCTTAGAGAAGCTTGTAAACTTGCGACTCGTCAAGTTCTTGGAGAAGTTTAGTCTTCTTTCCGACAGACAATTTGGCTTTAGGCAGCATAAATCTACGGAAGACGCCACTTCACTATTGATTAAACTAACATCATCCTATCTAGACAGTAACTCAAAGTGCATTGGAGTTTTTCTGGATTTGGCTAAGGCTTTCGATACCGTCTCAAGACCTATTCTTCTCCGCAAACTTGAAAATTTGGGTATTCGCGGTGTCTCACTAGCGTGGTTCGACAGCTATCTCTCAGACAGAAGACAGTTGGTAAAGGTTGGTTCTGTTAGGAGTGATCCCGAACCTATTAATTTTGGAGTCCCACAAGGAAGCATCCTTGGCCCTACCCTTTTTATAATATATATTAATGATTTACACAACCTCATTATTAAAAACTCCGAAATAATTTGCTATGCCGACGATACGGCAATTCTTTTTAGAGGTAAAAACTGGGCAGACGCTGTATTTGCGGCAGAAACAGGTATGAAAATCGCGTCTGACTGGCTTCGCCTCAACCTTTTAACTCTAAATAACGATAAAACCAAATTTGTCTGTTTTCACAAAACCGCCTCTTCTAAACCAACCATGATTACTAATTTGAAAATTCACTCCTGTAAAGATTTTTCCTCAGATAACTGTAACTGTAAAACCATTCAACGTACCAATGTTATTAAATACCTAGGACTATTCGTCGATGAAAACCTTAATTTTAAAACTCATATACACAAACTTTCTTCTAGAATTAGAAAATCTATTGCTGTGCTTAAAAAAATTCGTCATTCTGCCGATAAACCCCTGCTCACTTTAGTCTACACCGCACTGTGTCAGTCTGTAATTAATTACTGCATTCCAGTGTGGGGCAGCGCCACAAAGTCTTCCATGATAGTCATAGAGAGAGCTCAACGGTCAGTGCTAAAAGTAATATTTAATAAACCTTTTAGATATCCTACAGCCTCCTTATACACCGAAGCTAACGTTTTAACAGTCCGACAACTTTTCCTTCACAGAATCTGCTTGCTCACGCATACACTTGCGCCAACTATTCCTAACTACAGTACCATTCTAAATAAACGAGTTTTTCAGTTACCAGTTCCCAGAGTCCAATCTACTTTTGGGAAGCGTTTCGGAGAACACCTTTGCATATCAATATACAATACTGTTGTAAAACATTGTAGTCTGAAATACAGAACTCTTTTCGAAACCAAAAAGCTTGTTTTCGATTTTCTAAAAACTTTAAATTATGATGAGACAGAAGCCATGTTAGATTAGATTGATTATATATACTTTTTTATTAATTATTGTTCATTCCTTATTATTTTGTATAACAACTGATCTCAAAGTTTATATAAGTAGTTTTACTAAATAATATGTAAAAATAATTTTGTAAATGGTTCCCCGCGATACAGGCCAAGCCTAGTGCAGGGACCCCTGGCAATATTGTAAAAACATGTATGCGAAATAAAGATTTATTATTATTATTATTATTATTATTATATCGCCTTCGACTAGTTATGAGGAGAAAAAAGACGAACAAATATCTTTACAGAACTTCAAACGTATAATTGAAGAAAACAACAAGCTAATTCTGGAAGTAATCCAAACCACATTCCAAAACAAAATAGAAAAGGCCATATCTGAAATAAAAGCAGATTTCAAGCAAAATTTAGGCGAAATAATTACTGAACATACTAAACTCAAACAAGATATAACCCACATCAATTTAAAAATCGAACAACTAACCCACAAATGTTTGAACCTACAAACCGAAAACGAAAAACTACGAAATGAGATTCAAGGCTTCAATATCAACTTCAACACCAACGAAAATTACAGAAAAGTCGGTGATCAAAACGATCAAAACGATAAAGTGTTGGTCCTACATGGTTTGCCAGAAAACTACTGGGAAACAGAAATGGATGTCATTAATAGAAATTACAGATATCTTCTACGAGTTATTAAATGTAAATATGTCAGGATATATAGAGGAAATAACTTTCATTGGGAAACGAGGAAAAGTGAGACCAATAAAAATTGAGCTTATAAGTAAACGAGCGAAGAAATATATACTTGAAAACTCAGCATCTATCAAAGAAGCAGGCCTGGGTGTCACGGAGTACCTGAATCCCGCAGACCTTCAAAAGAGAAGGGAACTACAAGGAGCTCTTCAGACAGCAAGAAAGAATGGCCAACACGCAATAATACGACAAAATCGTCTTTTTATAAACGGCAAAGAATTTTCTTACGCCTCAAAAACGGTAAATAGCGGAAAAAGCGACGCAAGCCTGCAAACAAAGGTGCCGCTCCCGAGCAAGAACTCAAACGAACACCACAAGGGGAATCACTCAAAAACCAACAACGCCGCAAGGAACTCTACTTTTCGTACCTAGTTTTAATATTCTCTTCCAGAACATGCAAAGTGTATGGAATAAAATCCATCTCCTGCAAGAATTTACAGAGCAAAATGTAAACTCTAACTTACATGTAATATGTGTTTCTGAGTCATGGTTAAATAGAGAAAAGATAGATTTATTCAACATAACTAATTATAATATAAGTTCGTTCTTCTGTCGTAAACAGCATGAGGGTGGCGGTGTTTTCATACTTACAAAAAATGCAGTGGAATCCCGCGAGCGATCGGATATCACATCTATATCCATAGAAATGATTTTTGAAGTTTGCGCCATAGAAATCCCGAAATCGAACCTGTTAGTCATAAATATATACTACCCCAATAGTAAAAGGGAAATTGAAATATTCTATTTATCTTTAAATAAACTATTAAAATTAATTTCTCTAAAAGACAGTAGCAAAAACATTATCATCGGCGGAGATTTTAATATAGATTTTCTTTCAACTAATTATGAAAAATTGAGATTAGACAACTTATTGCTTACATACAATTTCCATCAAAGAGTAAATGGACCCACACGTGTCACGCATTCTAGCTCATCATGCATTGACTTAGTATTCACCAATTTTAAATTACATGTGTCACAACTAAATGTTCAGGAACTCGGCTTCTCAGATCATAGGGCTATCATGATTGAGATGCCGAGTATTGCATCAAACCTACAGGACTGGATAATCCGCAAAAGAATCTATAAGAAAGAGAATATTGATTCTTTAAAGAAAGAGCTCTCAGCAGTAGACTGGAGTAGTATAATCACAATGGGGAAAAGTGCAAATGAGAACTACAACCTATTTAATAACACTCTGATTAAGTCCCTAAACAAATGCATACCAATGAAAACCCTTAAAGTTAAGCCTAAAAAATCCAAATTAACACCAGGATTGAAAATATCTTGCCGTAATAAAAGGCAATTAAAGCTTCTAGTATCACAGTCACGGAATATAACTTTACGAAATCATTATAAACAATACAGCAAAACACTCAAAAAAGCAGTTTGCGCTTCAAAAAAACTAAATAATAAACTAATATTTGAAAATTCACACAATAAAACAAAATCTATGTGGCAAATTATAAACACAGAGACCAATAAAAATACGCCGAAAATTAAAAATAACATCCAAATTAAAACATCAGACAACAAACTACTAAACGACCCAAAACAAGTTATCTTTAATACTTTTTTCTCTTCTATTGGAAATGCGCACCCGACACCCGTAATCCCATTGCTAAATGCAATAGAAAACTCATTTTTTCTGGAACCGGTTGATAATAAAGAAATACTTACTATAATAAGGAGTCTTAAAAATAAATCATCTTTCGGTGTAGACGAGATCCCTCCCACACTAATAAAAAGTTGCGCAGAGATCCTAGCCATCCCATACACTAAACTAATAAATCAATCATTTTCTGAAGGTATTTTCCCAGACGCATTAAAAATTTCTATAATAAAACCTGTCTATAAAAAAGGAGAAACCACAGATATAAATAATTATCGACCGATTGCCTTATTGCCAACATCAGCTAAAATATACGAAACCGTTATGATAAAACGTCTGTATTCTTTCTATGAAAAATATAAAATTCTAAATGATAGACAAAATGGCTTTAGGAAAAACCGTTCTACAACCCTTGCAATCTATAAATATGTACAACAAATTTTCAGCGAAATAAATAACAAAAAATATGCGGTAGGCCTCTTACTCGATATGAGTAAAGCATATGACAGGGTAAGTTTTAAAATTTTGTTGGATAAGCTGTATAATACGGGCATTAGGGGCACCGCCCTGGAATGGTTCAAGTCATATTTTACCAATCGCTTTCAATATGTGGATATCGAAAATATAGACTTTCAGACGAGAGAAATACAACTGATCAGGTCTGATAGAGCCCCTGTCACAGGATCTATCCCCCAGGGTAGCGTTTTGGGATGTTTACTATTTATTATTTACATAAATGACCTCCCAAACATATTAAATGAACACTGCACGCTCTTTGCAGACGATATCTCAATACTAATCCCATGTTCTAACACTAGTGAAGTTGAAAATAAATTAAACTCAATCCTCAGCACAATTACTAAGTGGTTACAATCGCACAACCTACAGCTCAACCTTAGCAAAACCAAAATTATTCAATTTAAACCCTACCAGAAAGTTACATTACCAATTCATTTTAGCTACCATGACACAGAACTAGAACATGTGACTTCTGCTACTCTTTTGGGTCTAGATTTGGACACCAACATGAGTTGGAAACCACACATCCAAAAAGTTTCAAAAAAGTTATCATCGTTCATCTATGCTCTACAACACCTTAAACGCGTTACAAACTTCAAGACGGCCCTCACGGCGTATTATGCGTATGCCTATTCGAGATTGTCGTACGGTCTGGTTGTGTGGGGAAATAGTAGTGAAATAGATAAAAATTTTATTCTTCAAAAAAAATGTATCCGGATATTAGCGAATATTGACCAAATAGACTCATGTCGACCTCATTTTATTAAACACCGGATACTCACCCTTACCTCCATGTATATCTTTGAGTCGTGCAAATTTGTTCGAAAACATATGTATCTATATTCAGCGTTAATTGATAATAGAAGAAACAACCGTAACCTTAATAAACTCAAATTGCCATTCTCTACATTAAGGCTGGTCACGTCTAGTCCTCATTATATGACAATTAAAATATATAATCACTTACCAGATTCACTGAAGAATTTGGAAAAGCCAAGTTTATTTAACAAGCATTTAAACACCTTTCTCGTGCATAAGTGTTTCTATAACTTAAACGAGTTTTTTGATCAAGTACAAAAGTAGTTACCTACTTAATGTTTATGAAATTTGAAATTTGGTTATGATAGCAAAAATGAACGTTTATATTTGTACAAAACTAAATAGTTGTAAGCAACCGTAGTATTTAATACCTAGTTTTAGCCCTCTTATGTTGCTGTGCCCTTGCAGGGCGTCACATGTATACCTGATTATTTATGTACCCTTCACCTGTAAACTGTAATGTGACATGCAATAAACTATTTCTATTTCTATTTCTATTTCTATTTCTATCATCCTACAATTACTAAAATACGTTAAAAAGAATTTTACCGGTATCCATGCCACACTTGTTCTTAGAAATCGAAGCGGTTGTTGTAAAGCAGAAGTAGGGGAGCTCACTGACGCAGCTCTCGGCAGCCAACTCTCCAGCGCCGGTCAGTACAAGGCAGTCTTTTTCATTAGCCAAGCCACTGGGCTCCCCTTCAGCCCATGGGGCAGACACATTTGCAAGAGGTTGACCTAAAACACAAATCCTCTTAACTTTTTTTTTGCTTTGCGCCTTGAGTAATTGCGTGGCAAAACTAAATATGAAGACGTAATTTCAGCACTCGTATCAAAACTAAATATCCAATCCAATCCAACCCAAACTCGATAATAATGGAAATAATGCCCTAAGGTGACCTGCACCTTCTGTTTTTTCTGATTCGCCCAAAGTAAAAGCGTTTGATTCAAAGCGACATTTTTAATAAATGTTTGTACAAAGTTTAATTTTCAAGCTTAGATCAAATTAAATTTCACGAGTTACTTTTCATTATTTACCTACGCCGACATGTACAGTTGACTCCAAAGAGATACACACTTTGTCACCCTATTGCACTGTAATAAGGTTCAATATTTACACATCTCTTCATAGTCGACCACAACAAAGATTGAAAAAAGTTAGGCAACAAACACAAAAATAAAAGCGCTTGCCAAATAAATCCAAAACTATAAGAAAACCTATAATTTTATTGAATGCTATCCCTCCTTTGATATGAGAAGGACAACATTATCCTCCGCTGAGGATTTCAAGTTAATTTGGATGTTTGTTACTCAATCAGGCCAGAACGGCTGAATGATCTAGATGAAATTTGGCACGGATAGATTATAGTCTGTAATAGCTCATAGGCTCCTTTTAGTCCCGGAAAGTTGAAGAAGGGGAATAGTGATAAACGACTTCTACGCGGACGGAGGAGGCGTAAAAGTCAATTTTCAGATGGTGTCCTTTCATTTCGCCAAACAACGTTTCCCAAACTAATTCATATCCCAACTGTTTCATTTGGGCAAAAACTTATTTTTCCAAAACTGTAAATATTTCAGGATTTATTTCGGAACCATCGTGTAGAACCCTATAGGTTAGGTTAGGTTAGTTTTTAAAACATCCTGAAATATTTAAAGTTTGAGAAAAAAAAGCATTTGCCCAAATGAAACAGTTGGGAAACGTTGTTTGGCGAAACGGGAAAGAACCTTACAGATACTGAGTGTCGCAGCACCTGATTTTTTTTCTTTTATAAATAAATAATTTAGAATTAAAACAATTACTTTTTGCTAAATTATACTTGAAAACCGCCGCAGCAATTTTTAAATACCTTAGCCACTCCTTTAATCGTAACATTTGGCTTTTTGTGTTACAAAACACATGAAATCGGAATTAAGTACATATTATGATCCAGAACTAAAGAAAGGTGCTTCCGCTTCCTTGGAGGAGTAGAGATAGCCATGTACTAAGTTTTTTTAAATAATGTCATCGACGCGCAAACAGGCAGACAGCCCACCTGATGGGAAGTGGTCACGGCCGCCTATGGACATATGCAACGCCAGAGGCGTCACCAATGCGTTGCCGGTCTCGAGAAAATCAATGATACCCTTTTTAAAAAGCCCCATATTGTAGCGCATTGGGAAAGTCTCAGCAGGAAGCTCATCCCTAATTCCCTAGAATACGTGCCAGAAACGTTCTAGAGAACCGGCGCGTAGTAGATCGCAGTGACTCAAGAAAATGGGAATGAGCATCCTGCCGATGATCAGAAATTCGATGGTAGAACGAAGGCGTTGGCACCAGTCTAAACAGTTCCTCAAAATACTTCTCATTTATTTTTTTATGGCTTAGAGAATGCAAACCACACAGGCCTCCGATAGTAAGTGGTAACTGTGACCCATAGACATTCGCATTCACAAGACTGCAAGCCTAAGACTGCAAATGAGTTGCCAACCCTGAGGACTAAGATGGAATAGCTCTATGTTAGTCATTACACTGGCTGTCTTATCCCCAAACCGGAACACAACAATGCGAACACTGCTGTTTGGCGGTAGGTTAATGGATAAGATGGTAGTAGCAATCCGGACGGATCCTGCAGAAGGGCCTAACACCCGCAAACGGACGGTCTATACAGACGGTAGAACATGCAGAGAAATGCAAAGTCTCGACTGAAGCTAAGCATCTCTAAAAGGTCTGAAACTGTCATTGACAATGCGGACGGCGGTTGTGGGTTGAAATTGTTATAAGAGGGGCAATTGAACATAAGATTCCATAAGGTCAAAGTGTATCTAATGGGTTCCTATTAAATACACTACAAACAAGACAAAGTAGGGTAGGATACACTTACCGTCTAAACTCACGAAATCTCCCCAAAATTTGGCGTGTATGCCAGTGAATACGCTGCTATGGTGGAAATCGTACGCGGCCATTATTTCTGTCATCGCTTTGACCACTACATCTGTTGTAGGCGATGCCAAAATTCCACCTGTTTGTAAAATCATAGTTATCATATTATATAGGTAGTACCTACCCATAGGAAGACCAACGGAAAACCAGCGGGGGCTTCACAGCCAGCACATGCTGAGTTGGGAACGTTTTTGCAACAACCATGATTACAGCATGTCGTCATTTTCCATTTCCTTATTTTTAGATGATTTTATTCTGCCTGTGTGTTATTATTGTTCATTGAACTACGAAGACATGTATTAACTTTTGGACCTTATACCAAAAGAACAACACTGTCTTGGTGTCCATTCTTACTTAGCTAAAATATTTGTGTATGAGAATGATGTGTAATTTTAATAAGGCTTAAAGAACCTCATTGCTAGATGTTAGACAAGCTCAATTATTTAATAAGATTGGCCTGTAATAATTATTATTTATAGGCAACGGCATAAGTAGTAACTAGGCGTTAGTTGGTAGTGCAATAAGCAGTATCCCAAATTCAACAGCCAAAGCAGTTTTAATTCTATTCGGTTAGTAATAAGGTTGATATTGCTACGGGAGTTTATCTGACATACTGCTTATTGGCTTAGGACGGTGTATGAATCTGAACTTCCCGCTAAGGAAAAATATTTGTGTGATGAGCTAAGTGTTCCGGAATTTTGGATGCTTTTTATACGATTGTAAAGTTAACAATTTTTCCCCCCAATGGTATGAGTTTGAGTGGAAAGCCTTGGGGGAGGCCTATGTCCAGATATGACATGATGATGATGATGATGATGAAAGTTAACAATTCTATACAAAATGCGATAACTTACTCTTTCCTTAAACCTAGTACACATATTACTATTTTTGAATATGTTGTAGGTATTATTAAAAACTAGGTCTGTACGTTTTCTTGTCTAAGAAATATTACTCTTAATCTTAAAAAAATACTTGGTTCAGGGGGTGAGAATCGTTATCAACCTGAGCAAAATTTTGTATGAATCAATTGGACAGCTACGCAATTTAGAATATAATAGAATAGAAAATCATTTATTTCCCCTAGTTATAAATTAAATTATTAGGTACAGTGGAAAGTAGTGCTGCAAAAATAGTATCCACTCAGCTATAGGCCGTACCACCTGTTGGAAGCGCGACGCTGGTTCTGTGGACCCACGGGCTGGTTGTGCTAGACAGGATACGTTGCATTTGCTTCTCCCCTCAAGTTAACATAGGGAAATGAAACTTACTTGAATGAACTCTGTACCTACACTCCACCTCTGTGCTATCTGAAGCAAGTTATATCTAATATATTTCTGTATTAAAATTGGTTTATCTTCCTTTACCTTGTCTATTTAATGTCATGTTTAAACTGCCATGTATGATTGGTCACAGCGATTAAAGTGACAAGGAACTAAAGTGTATACATATTTATGAACTCGACTGTACCTGTACAACAAGCCTATAGGTAAGTTTGACCCCCTTTACATTACTAAAATATTATACCTTATGTCACTCAACCAAAACGAATCTAACGACACATCATAGGTTAAAAATCCATCAAAAATGTCACGCGTATGGAACTGGGTAAAAAATTAAACTACCCAAACGCGAGACCGATATAATTCCCTTTTTTTTTTGTGCTACCTTCAGAGCCGCATTGCAGCCGCGCGTCTGGCCACGGCGCGGGTGCGATGTGCAGGCGCAGCCACCCATTAGCGACCGAGACGTACTTATACTCGTTCACAGAACATACTAAACTCAGCTGGTTTAAACCTGAAATGGCAAGGCAAAAGGTATAATTTGGTTTGTGGTCAATCAATGTTTTTAACTATCTTTTTTAAGCTAAACTATTTAGTAAAGGTTTACTACTTAGCAAACAATACGATCATATTGTGTTGCAGTTTTTAACAATCGTGCTATTTTGAAATACTTATATATCCATTAACCATCCATCCATACATCCATTCATCATCCATAAACCCACCGCCAAGCACTAGTGTTCGCATTGCTGTGTTCCGGTGTGGGGATAAGACAACCGGTGAAATTACTAGCATAGAGGTATTCCATCTCAGTCCTCAGGGTTGGCGACGCATTTGAAGTCTAAGGCCCGTAAAAAACGCCAGTGTTCTGTGGTATGGCGTTTAATTTGACGTGTCTTGTGACGGGCCTCACAGTCAAGATGAGTCTATTAATACGGCCATTAGTAGACCCCGTTATCTTGTCGCACTGTCATTACTTTTCAGTAGAGCGTGAAAGTTTTTTTATCGACTATCTAAATGTCGATACTGTATATGTCAATGATAATTTCGAAGAGGAGTCACTAGGTTCTATTACTTTTGTATAAAAATATATCTTACTAATATTATAAACGCGAAATTATGAAGAATGTACGTATCCGGATGTTTGTTACTCTTTCACGCAAAAACTTTTGATAAAACGACAGATTTTGGTGAAATTTGGAATGCAGACAGCTTAAACCTTGGATTAACACATAGGCTACCTTTCATGTATATGTTACTTAAAAGGCGAAAATTCAATTGCATTATATAAATATCGATATCAAGAAGGTCGATAAAAACATCATTCACGCTCTACTGAAAAACAATTTCAGTGCGACAAGATAACGGGGTCTAGCCATTAGTATTGCAGGTTCGAGATTGTAGTCTTGAGATTTCAAATGTCTATGGGTTTCAGATCCCACTTACCATCAGGTGGCCTGAGTGCTCGCGTGCCTTCTCAATGCCATAAACAAAAATGTAGTAAAATATACTTAAAAGATAGCATGCATGTAGTTAATTTTAAGTAAGATATTTTTTCCTCATTCTCATTCACTGATTGTACTATATTTGGGTCACCTTGTTCATTAAGTCATGACACAGTTTAATCCAATTTATTTTTTAAATAAATATTTACTTAATAACTTACCTATGACAAAAACAACACAAACCGAAAACATTTCCAAATTTACCATTTCGTACTTTAATAATTTTATCGGCACTGTCCAAAGGACGAAAACAGTAAAAACAAAGCCTGTTTTTTCTTATCCATTCACGCGTTCTCTTGAACACAGCTAAAATCCACTTGGTTATTTCATAAAACATGCTGCTAACTCTCTTATCGTAATTGTAGAATTAGCGACGTAGTAATTGGCATTAATGAGCTGTTACTCTGTTATTATATACATACAAACATACATAAACTCGCGCCTTCATTCCCTGAGTGGGGTAGACAGAGCTACAGAATTGCTAACAACTCCAAAAATTTGTTGATTATTCTGTAACCACATTTTGCACAATTGGGTCAACAAGGAAAGGAACCCAACTGTCCGGCTCCGATTTTGTTGATTTTCAAATTCAAATTCAAATTCAAATGGTTTATTGCATGTCACATTACAAGTATTCAAAGATGGAATTACAAAAAGGTATTCATGTGACGCCCTGCAAGGGCATAGCAAGATAAAGATAAAAAAGATAAAAGAAATTTATTTAGTAAGTAGGCCGCTCGGGCACTTTTACACGTCAAGATACTACCAGCGCTTCCCAAGAGGAGACCACTGCTGAGAAGAAACGCCGCAAGAAACTCAGCAGTCAGTCATTTTTTAAACTTATTTCATATTGCATATTACAATGGTATGTACAACTTAATCTAGCATTATATAAAGCTACAAGTATTAAATTAAATATAATATCAAATAACAGTAGTTCAGCAGGAAAACATGCCAAAAATCTTACGGGAGAGAAGGATAGAAAAGAATAAAATAAAATAACTACAACTACCTACTTATATATGTGTATATGAGATGGTGCAAGATGACCACATAAAAGTTTCGATATGTTTTCCTGCATCAACGGTGTCCCCCAGACAAGAAAAAGCAGGATAAAGCCTTTGCATTTGAACAAATTACTATTGACTAAGTTTCGGGTGTAGGCCATGCATTTTTGTCTGTTAGATAGTCCTCGACCCTATAATACGCTTTAGACATTAACGACCTTTTCAAATATTTTTTAAGTGCTGGAAAGGGTAACTTTAAAACTACTTCAGGTAATTTATTATAGAAATGAATGCATTGACCAACATTTTTTTTTTTTGCGTCGCGCCGTTGCTCAGAGTGGACGTGTGTGTTACTTGATTTATTTGAGTAATTTTTTGGTTGTTGATAATTTGCTTAGTTAATTTACTGGTGAATCTAAACTTGTCGGTGCCTCCTTGTCTATCTTGGGTCTTGTTCCATTGAGCCTGGCGGCCATATTGCCTTGTGTCGGACCTCCCGCTCTAATCCGCGATTGTGTTGACAAAGTGAACGCGTGTGACAGGTGACTGCGGTATCGGCTAGAGTGTATTGCATCTTTTTGCATTTTTTGTGTGTTGGCCTGGAATCGATCGTCCGACCGCTGCGCCGGAGTCGCGCACTGGACCGCTGCGCTACGAGAGCTTGAGCGAGGCGGTACGAATTTACGTAACAAATTCTACATATCGGCCGTGGCGTTGAAATTTGAACCTAATCGCTATTGAAATACACTTGATTTTTATTTTTATTGTGTAATATTTCTTCAAAGATGTCGTGTTTGGCTTGCAATGGGTCTATCGATGTTAACGCATTACTGAAATGTACAAGATGTGATGGAAGCTATCATTTCCTGTGCTTGAAGTTTAGACAGGAGCACATCACAGAAAATCTCAAGGAGACGTGGTTGTGTTCCTTCTGTACGTCAATCAATTCGCGCCGTCGCCGAGCCGCATCGGGAATCGATGATGCTCCCATCCAGCATCAATCTACTATAGGCATTACGCTTGACGACTCTGTAATGTCATGTGATGGTGTATTGGATGAGTCTAGAGCATTTGACATCGCGCCTGCGGATCTAAGGAATACTACAATGTTAGTAACTCCACCTAATTTGTACCACCAAAGGAATCCATTATCGTCAGCTGCTTGCCCCGAAACATTACTGAGTGACATTTCGATTAAATTGACGGCATTGCAAACACAATTTGCGGCTATTCAGGGAATTAAAAACGATTTGTCTCAGGTAAAGAGTGACCTGGCCGAGATGAGAAGTAGCATTGACTCTAAATTGGATGCGCTGGCTGGAAGGATGAATAGCATTGAGACTCGCGTCTGTGTGTTAGAGGAGACTAAAATGGAGCTTGACGAAGTTAAGAAAGTCATTAATGACGTCATTATTGACTCCAGGAGGAACGAACAGTGGGTCAGACGATCAAACATTCAAATTAACGGCGTTCCCGAAATTAAGGGGGAGAACCTGTTCTCTATTTTGAAGACATTGGCTACGCTAAGTGGGTTCGAGCTGAATACGAACACAGACGTCGACTTCGTGACCCGTGTCGCCGTAAGGAATGATACAGATAGTGCTAAACCTAAACCTATTGTTCTCAAGATGCAGGCTCGATACAAGAAAGACGATTTCATCTCCGCTCTCCGAAAACTCAAGAACCTGAAAGCTTCGGATCTAGGTTTCGCTAATACGTCGAATAGAATTTATATAAATGACCACCTATCTAGTTTTAACAAATACCTCTTGAAAGAAGCGAAACGCAGAGCAGGCCAAAAACAGTATCAGTTTTGCTGGGTTCGGAACTGCACTGTCATGACTCGTCGTAATGAGAGCTCTCCCATCCTATATATCACTTCTGAAGAGGCTTTAAACAAGATATCATAGGTGCTAAATATTCACATAATTGTGCAGTATTTGTCACCATGCTTAAGAGTAAATTTTGTGCTAACCCTTCTTTAAGTTATTGCTCCTTATATTGTTGCAGAGACAAAAATGTTAAAGTTGGTTATCAATTTTCATGTTGCAGTCTGATTAAAGTCCATTTTACATTATTTTCACTTAGTCGTTATCGTATGCTACACACTAAGTCAAATCCGAGAACGGAAAATGTCATCAACGATCACTGGATCTATTTATTTATATCGTCTTATTTACTAGTCGTGTACATTATGATACTTTCGTTTGTGTTTTTTATTATTATTATTTTTAGTAATGGCTATTAATATCTACTACCAAAATGCACGTGGGTTAAGGTCGAAGACAAATGAATTTCTTCGTAATGTGCTGAAACATAATTATGACTTTATTTGTATAACCGAAACTTGGCTTTTGCCTGGGATCTTTGATAGTGAACTGTTTGATCCTCGCTATAACGTTTACCGAACCGATCGTGATTATGAGAACACAAACTTGACACGCGGCGGCGGAACGTTGATAGCCGTGCGGCGCGAGCTCAGGGCGGAACTGCGCGCCGTGCGCCCAGTAGTGGGCTTACGGGACGCCGATGTCACCTGGGTTGATGTCTGTATCTCCCAGGGCCCCGTCATAAAAAAAATGCGCTTACTGACCTGTTACTTTCCACAAACTAAATATCAAATTGAATCGCAATCTGCATTATTGGATTATTTATCTGACTTTTATACTGATTTCCCAGATGATATTTTTATAGTTTTGGGCGATTTCAATATTGCAGAGATTGTATGGGTACCTACAGATGACTGTCAAAACCAATTTCGAATGAAAAATCCTAATCATAATAACTTGACAGTTCAATTATTTGATTTTATGTGTTTCACCAATTGGCATCAATTTAATAATATTCCAAATAAAAATAATAGGCAATTAGATTTAGTCCTGTCTAATAGTTATTGCAGCATTTTTTCAGTTGAGCCATTGGTCCCTATAGACGGTCACCACCCGGTCTTTTGTGTAGAGGTAGACGTAGGGGTAACTAATACAAATTTAAAGCCTGCTCATCACATTGTTCGCCGCTTCTTCGCTGCCGATTACAGCATAATAAACGAGGAGTTAGAAAAAGTTGGTTGGGAGCATATTCTCTCGCAAAATGATGCCGAGAGCGCCGTAGACCATTTTTATTATATTTTGAATAGAGTCATTGATGATTTAGTTCCCACTAAGACGGTAAGCAGAAACGAAAATAAATTTCCTGTATGGTACTCTCTTCCCTTAATCAGATTGATACGGAAAAAAACAAAAATTCATAAAAAATGGAAAAATTATAATAGACAATCAGATTATAACACATTTTCTGAATTACGGGCTAAAGTAAAAAAAATGGAGGATTACTGTTATACTACATTTATATCTAGAACTGAAAATAACATTCGTAATAACTCTAAAGCTTTTTGGTCCTATTTAAAGTCTAAAAAGAATAACAATGGTATCCCTGAAACGGTTTATCTGGATGGAAATTCAAGCACAAATGGTCAAAAAATTGCTAACTTATTTAATTTGTTTTTTCAATCGGTCTTCGTTAAAGATAACAATATAACACCAATTTCCGTTAGTTCCGAACATAATGTAGAAAGTATGACATCACAAAATGTTATAATTAGTAATATAAATATAACCGAAAACTTAGTCGAAAGCTATCTCAAAGCTCTGGATGTCTCCAAAGGCAGCGGACCCGACGGTATTCACCCTGTATTTTTGAAAAGATGTAGTGAGACGTTAAAATTACCAATGACTCTGTTATTCAATCTATCTTTAAAGTCTGGTGTTCTGCCGTGTTCGTGGAAGCGTTCAATTGTAGTTCCTATTTTTAAGAGTGGAGACAGGCATAATGTTAAAGATTATCGAGGCATCTCAAAATTGTCGGTTATTCCGAAACTTTTCGAAAAAATCATTTATGACAGTCTTTATTACGCTATAAGACCAAAGTTTAATACACAACAACATGGATTTATTAATAAACGTTCAACGGAGTCCAACTTGTGTGAGCTAATGGACTACGCCCTCGATGCTATGGATAAGGGCTATCAAGTAGATACGATTTACACAGATTACTCAAAAGCATTCGACAAAATCTCACATACTATACTTGTCAAAAAACTTGAAACCTTTGGCATCCACGGCAACCTCCTGAGGTGGCTTACTTCTTATCTTCGTGATCGAACCCAGGCAGTGGCAGTTAAAGGATATACCTCCACGTTTGTTCCTGTCTACTCTGGCGTCCCACAAGGCTCCCATTTAGGACCCTTATTATTTAATATATTTATTAATGATGTGATCGAATGTTTTCAACATTCCAATGTATTGCTGTATGCAGATGATACAAAAATATTTACTACCATCAAATCAGATGCAGATTGCATCAATTTACAAAGTGACCTGGATAGATTGAGTGCATACTGTTTAGTTAACAAACTTTATTTAAATGTCGAAAAGTGTCACTCCATAACGTTCTCTCGTAAACGTAACTGCCTCGTGTACAATTATTCTCTTAATAATACAGTGGTTCAGAGGGTTACACAGGTAAAAGATCTAGGTGTTTACCTTGACGATGAACTGCAACTTACTTTACATATTAATAAAATGGTCTCTAAGGCCTATAAAATGTTGGGATTTATATTTCGCCAGGGTAAAGAATTTAAAGACCCCAACACCATGCAGCTTCTTTTTAATGCGTATGTCAGATCAAACTTAGAATACGCGTCCACAGTCTGGAGCCCTCACTTTCAAGTGCATACTGACGCAATAGAAAATATTCAGAAAAAGTTTATAAGGCGCATGAAATACAAATTTAAATCCTTTGATGTTAAGAGAATTGCGTCTCTTCAAAAGAGGCGTGATATAAAGGATCAAGTGTTCTTGTATAAGGTTATTAACGGTTATATAGACTCGCCCAAATTGCTTTCAAACATATTCTTCCGGTGCCCTGATCGACGAACCCGTTCCTCGAACCTATTTGCCATCTCTTCTATTCGGACTGCATATGCAAGAAATAGACTACTTGTTAGAGCATGTAAAAAGCATAACCAACTATTTTCTGACATTGATATATTTAGAATGAAATTGAATCAATTTGTTTCTGCAATAATCAATAAATCAATGAAATCTTAAAAACAGTATATAATTATATAGTAATTGCTTTAAAATAGAACAGGAAAGTGAAATAAAGTGAAATAAAATTAACAAGAATTAGGCCATGATAATAATACTCTGCAACCATTGTTAAATTACCCGAATAATGCAAAATGTTCGTTTATGAAAAAGTATATTTTTTTTTTTTTTAGTCTTACCTGAGCAACTGAAATGTTTTTCTTCTATAAGTGGAAACTGTTTTGGCTAATGTATTTTTAAGCTATGATTGTATCTCCATGTGTTATATTTTGCTGTTTGTTTCCCTAATAAATAAAATAAAAAAAAATAAAAAAATGATTTATATACTTTACGGACACGGAATTTTCGAATAGCTATTTTATTTTTATTTCTAGTATTTAAATTATGTATATCTGAGTTTTTGGTGAACGAATCTAAATTCTTAATAACGTAAATAATATTCTCGTAAATAAATTGAGACGCTACAGTTAAGATATTAATTTCTTTAAAAAGTTCTCTTAATGAGTCACGGGAATTTAAATTATAAATAGAACGAATGGCCCTTTTTTGTAACACAAATATAGTTTGTATGTCAGCTGCCTTACCCCAAACCAGAATACCATAAGACATAACACTATGAAAATAACTATAATAAACTAAGCGAGCTGTCTCAACATTAGTTAGTTGTCTAATTTTCCTAACGGCGTAAGCTGCCGAACTTAGTTTACCTGCCAGTGCAGCTATGTGGGGACTCCATTGCAAATTTTTATCTATTGTTATGCCTAGGAAAACCGCCCTATCTACCATTAGCAACATGAGACAGTATGGCTTATTGTTAACACGATACATTGCAATTATACTTAACTTAAATATTGCACACAGAATTAATTATAACAGGAGCTTGAATTTAAATAATGTAATTAATACAATAAAAGGCAAGTACAGATATATTCTTTGCCATATTTACTGTTGAAAAATTCACTTATACTATAGAAACATTATTAGGTATTATTATTAGGCTTATCTTTGTTTTTGACAGAGTTTGGGATGTGTTTTAGATCTTCATCACCATCGTGGGGTCACTGTAAAACAGTTCTCTGGTGGATCAGGGTTCCATCGAGCTGATAGTACATATACCCCGTTAATCCTCTACGCCACCCTGAACCGTCTGCAGCATTTACCGCAGTGATGACGTGAAACTGTTTACACACCACGGGCAGTAATAAAGAAAGCATGCTGCCCGGAACGGACAGCAGTTAAATTAAAGAAATAAGAAGTTTACATTCTAAAAACAAGATATAATTAAAAAATGCGAATCTATCCACTATGCTCTACTGTTGTATCTACTAATAGATCAAATCAAACTGTTTTTCTCCAATTTGCTCTACTAGTTTTGACGATAGATCAAATTGAACTGTTTTTCTCCAATTTGCTCGACCAGTTTTAACGATAGAGCAATTTGGACATTTTTCTCCAAATTGCTATACTAGTTGGTATGGTAGAGCAAATTGAACTGCATTTCTCCAATTTGCTCTACTGAGTTTTACAATAGAGCAAATTGAACTGTTTTTCTCCAGTTTGCTCTATTAGTTGGAAAGGTAGAGCAAATTGGACATTTTCCTCCAATTTGCTCTACTAGTTGAAGAAACAGAGCAAATTGGATATGTTCTTCCAATTTGCTCTACTAGTTGGAAAAGTAGAGCAAATTGGACCTTTTCTTGGACATTTTCCTCCAATTTGCTCTACTAGTTGAAGAAATAGAGCAAATTGGACATTTTCATTGGACATTTTCATCCAATTTGCTCTACTAGTTGAATCGTATATATCTGACCGTATAAACATAAAATAATAATTATAATGCGTTAAGCAGTGGATGCTTACACATACATACAAACCGTCACGCCTTAATCACAGAGTGGGGTATTTCTATTCAATTGAACATTTATAGGTATATAGGTATACATGCATATGGCGGGCAGAGCTACAGAAATTACTTATTATAACTCTTAACAACTTTTTGTTAATTCAATGGCCACATTTTGCACAAAACAAACAGGCAGATGTTTACTGTGTGCATATTAGTGTCAGGTTGCAAGCTCATCGTCTAACAATACTACAAGCCTTTAATCCCTTAATTCAAAAATTGAAAAAAAATACTAAATCTGTAAAAACCGTGCAACTTTGGATAATAGTTACCAGATTCACTGAAGAATTTGGAAAAGCCAAGTTTATTTAACAAGCATTTAAACACCTTTCTCGTGCATAAGTGTTTCTATAACTTAAACGAGTTTTTTGATCAAGTACAAAAGTAGTTACCTACTTAATGTTTATGAAATTTGAAATTTGGTTATGATAGCAAAAATGAACGTTTATATTTGTACAAAACTAAATAGTTGTAAGCAACCGTAGTATTTAATACCTAGTTTTAGCCCTCTTATGTTGCTGTGCCCTTGCAGGGCGTCACATGTATACCTGATTATTTATGTACCCTTCACCTGTAAACTGTAATGTGACATGCAATAAACTATTTCTATTTCTATTTCTATTTCTATTTCTATCATCCTACAATTACTAAAATACGTTAAAAAGAATTTTACCGGTATCCATGCCACACTTGTTCTTAGAAATCGAAGCGGTTGTTGTAAAGCAGAAGTAGGGGAGCTCACTGACGCAGCTCTCGGCAGCCAACTCTCCAGCGCCGGTCAGTACAAGGCAGTCTTTTTCATTAGCCAAGCCACTGGGCTCCCCTTCAGCCCATGGGGCAGACACATTTGCAAGAGGTTGACCTAAAACACAAATCCTCTTAACTTTTTTTTTGCTTTGCGCCTTGAGTAATTGCGTGGCAAAACTAAATATGAAGACGTAATTTCAGCACTCGTATCAAAACTAAATATCCAATCCAATCCAACCCAAACTCGATAATAATGGAAATAATGCCCTAAGGTGACCTGCACCTTCTGTTTTTTCTGATTCGCCCAAAGTAAAAGCGTTTGATTCAAAGCGACATTTTTAATAAATGTTTGTACAAAGTTTAATTTTCAAGCTTAGATCAAATTAAATTTCACGAGTTACTTTTCATTATTTACCTACGCCGACATGTACAGTTGACTCCAAAGAGATACACACTTTGTCACCCTATTGCACTGTAATAAGGTTCAATATTTACACATCTCTTCATAGTCGACCACAACAAAGATTGAAAAAAGTTAGGCAACAAACACAAAAATAAAAGCGCTTGCCAAATAAATCCAAAACTATAAGAAAACCTATAATTTTATTGAATGCTATCCCTCCTTTGATATGAGAAGGACAACATTATCCTCCGCTGAGGATTTCAAGTTAATTTGGATGTTTGTTACTCAATCAGGCCAGAACGGCTGAATGATCTAGATGAAATTTGGCACGGATAGATTATAGTCTGTAATAGCTCATAGGCTCCTTTTAGTCCCGGAAAGTTGAAGAAGGGGAATAGTGATAAACGACTTCTACGCGGACGGAGGAGGCGTAAAAGTCAATTTTCAGATGGTGTCCTTTCATTTCGCCAAACAACGTTTCCCAAACTAATTCATATCCCAACTGTTTCATTTGGGCAAAAACTTATTTTTCCAAAACTGTAAATATTTCAGGATTTATTTCGGAACCATCGTGTAGAACCCTATAGGTTAGGTTAGGTTAGTTTTTAAAACATCCTGAAATATTTAAAGTTTGAGAAAAAAAAGCATTTGCCCAAATGAAACAGTTGGGAAACGTTGTTTGGCGAAACGGGAAAGAACCTTACAGATACTGAGTGTCGCAGCACCTGATTTTTTTTCTTTTATAAATAAATAATTTAGAATTAAAACAATTACTTTTTGCTAAATTATACTTGAAAACCGCCGCAGCAATTTTTAAATACCTTAGCCACTCCTTTAATCGTAACATTTGGCTTTTTGTGTTACAAAACACATGAAATCGGAATTAAGTACATATTATGATCCAGAACTAAAGAAAGGTGCTTCCGCTTCCTTGGAGGAGTAGAGATAGCCATGTACTAAGTTTTTTTAAATAATGTCATCGACGCGCAAACAGGCAGACAGCCCACCTGATGGGAAGTGGTCACGGCCGCCTATGGACATATGCAACGCCAGAGGCGTCACCAATGCGTTGCCGGTCTCGAGAAAATCAATGATACCCTTTTTAAAAAGCCCCATATTGTAGCGCATTGGGAAAGTCTCAGCAGGAAGCTCATCCCTAATTCCCTAGAATACGTGCCAGAAACGTTCTAGAGAACCGGCGCGTAGTAGATCGCAGTGACTCAAGAAAATGGGAATGAGCATCCTGCCGATGATCAGAAATTCGATGGTAGAACGAAGGCGTTGGCACCAGTCTAAACAGTTCCTCAAAATACTTCTCATTTATTTTTTTATGGCTTAGAGAATGCAAACCACACAGGCCTCCGATAGTAAGTGGTAACTGTGACCCATAGACATTCGCATTCACAAGACTGCAAGCCTAAGACTGCAAATGAGTTGCCAACCCTGAGGACTAAGATGGAATAGCTCTATGTTAGTCATTACACTGGCTGTCTTATCCCCAAACCGGAACACAACAATGCGAACACTGCTGTTTGGCGGTAGGTTAATGGATAAGATGGTAGTAGCAATCCGGACGGATCCTGCAGAAGGGCCTAACACCCGCAAACGGACGGTCTATACAGACGGTAGAACATGCAGAGAAATGCAAAGTCTCGACTGAAGCTAAGCATCTCTAAAAGGTCTGAAACTGTCATTGACAATGCGGACGGCGGTTGTGGGTTGAAATTGTTATAAGAGGGGCAATTGAACATAAGATTCCATAAGTTCAAAGTGTATCTAATGGGTTCCTATTAAATACACTACAAACAAGACAAAGTAGGGTAGGATACACTTACCGTCTAAACTCACGAAATCTCCCCAAAATTTGGCGTGTATGCCAGTGAATACGCTGCTATGGTGGAAATCGTACGCGGCCATTATTTCTGTCATCGCTTTGACCACTACATCTGTTGTAGGCGATGCCAAAATTCCACCTGTTTGTAAAATCATAGTTATCATATTATATAGGTAGTACCTACCCATAGGAAGACCAACGGAAAACCAGCGGGGGCTTCACAGCCAGCACATGCTGAGTTGGGAACGTTTTTGCAACAACCATGATTACAGCATGTCGTCATTTTCCATTTCCTTATTTTTAGATGATTTTATTCTGCCTGTGTGTTATTATTGTTCATTGAACTACGAAGACATGTATTAACTTTTGGACCTTATACCAAAAGAACAACACTGTCTTGGTGTCCATTCTTACTTAGCTAAAATATTTGTGTATGAGAATGATGTGTAATTTTAATAAGGCTTAAAGAACCTCATTGCTAGATGTTAGACAAGCTCAATTATTTAATAAGATTGGCCTGTAATAATTATTATTTATAGGCAACGGCATAAGTAGTAACTAGGCGTTAGTTGGTAGTGCAATAAGCAGTATCCCAAATTCAACAGCCAAAGCAGTTTTAATTCTATTCGGTTAGTAATAAGGTTGATATTGCTACGGGAGTTTATCTGACATACTGCTTATTGGCTTAGGACGGTGTATGAATCTGAACTTCCCGCTAAGGAAAAATATTTGTGTGATGAGCTAAGTGTTCCGGAATTTTGGATGCTTTTTATACGATTGTAAAGTTAACAATTTTTCCCCCCAATGGTATGAGTTTGAGTGGAAAGCCTTGGGGGAGGCCTATGTCCAGATATGACATGATGATGATGATGATGATGAAAGTTAACAATTCTATACAAAATGCGATAACTTACTCTTTCCTTAAACCTAGTACACATATTACTATTTTTGAATATGTTGTAGGTATTATTAAAAACTAGGTCTGTACGTTTTCTTGTCTAAGAAATATTACTCTTAATCTTAAAAAAATACTTGGTTCAGGGGGTGAGAATCGTTATCAACCTGAGCAAAATTTTGTATGAATCAATTGGACAGCTACGCAATTTAGAATATAATAGAATAGAAAATCATTTATTTCCCCTAGTTATAAATTAAATTATTAGGTACAGTGGAAAGTAGTGCTGCAAAAATAGTATCCACTCAGCTATAGGCCGTACCACCTGTTGGAAGCGCGACGCTGGTTCTGTGGACCCACGGGCTGGTTGTGCTAGACAGGATACGTTGCATTTGCTTCTCCCCTCAAGTTAACATAGGGAAATGAAACTTACTTGAATGAACTCTGTACCTACACTCCACCTCTGTGCTATCTGAAGCAAGTTATATCTAATATATTTCTGTATTAAAATTGGTTTATCTTCCTTTACCTTGTCTATTTAATGTCATGTTTAAACTGCCATGTATGATTGGTCACAGCGATTAAAGTGACAAGGAACTAAAGTGTATACATATTTATGAACTCGACTGTACCTGTACAACAAGCCTATAGGTAAGTTTGACCCCCTTTACATTACTAAAATATTATACCTTATGTCACTCAACCAAAACGAATCTAACGACACATCATAGGTTAAAAATCCATCAAAAATGTCACGCGTATGGAACTGGGTAAAAAATTAAACTACCCAAACGCGAGACCGATATAATTCCCTTTTTTTTTTGTGCTACCTTCAGAGCCGCATTGCAGCCGCGCGTCTGGCCACGGCGCGGGTGCGATGTGCAGGCGCAGCCACCCATTAGCGACCGAGACGTACTTATACTCGTTCACAGAACATACTAAACTCAGCTGGTTTAAACCTGAAATGGCAAGGCAAAAGGTATAATTTGGTTTGTGGTCAATCAATGTTTTTAACTATCTTTTTTAAGCTAAACTATTTAGTAAAGGTTTACTACTTAGCAAACAATACGATCATATTGTGTTGCAGTTTTTAACAATCGTGCTATTTTGAAATACTTATATATCCATTAACCATCCATCCATACATCCATTCATCATCCATAAACCCACCGCCAAGCACTAGTGTTCGCATTGCTGTGTTCCGGTGTGGGGATAAGACAACCGGTGAAATTACTAGCATAGAGGTATTCCATCTCAGTCCTCAGGGTTGGCGACGCATTTGAAGTCTAAGGCCCGTAAAAAACGCCAGTGTTCTGTGGTATGGCGTTTAATTTGACGTGTCTTGTGACGGGCCTCACAGTCAAGATGAGTCTATTAATACGGCCATTAGTAGACCCCGTTATCTTGTCGCACTGTCATTACTTTTCAGTAGAGCGTGAAAGTTTTTTTATCGACTATCTAAATGTCGATACTGTATATGTCAATGATAATTTCGAAGAGGAGTCACTAGGTTCTATTACTTTTGTATAAAAATATATCTTACTAATATTATAAACGCGAAATTATGAAGAATGTACGTATCCGGATGTTTGTTACTCTTTCACGCAAAAACTTTTGATAAAACGACAGATTTTGGTGAAATTTGGAATGCAGACAGCTTAAACCTTGGATTAACACATAGGCTACCTTTCATGTATATGTTACTTAAAAGGCGAAAATTCAATTGCATTATATAAATATCGATATCAAGAAGGTCGATAAAAACATCATTCACGCTCTACTGAAAAACAATTTCAGTGCGACAAGATAACGGGGTCTAGCCATTAGTATTGCAGGTTCGAGATTGTAGTCTTGAGATTTCAAATGTCTATGGGTTTCAGATCCCACTTACCATCAGGTGGCCTGAGTGCTCGCGTGCCTTCTCAATGCCATAAACAAAAATGTAGTAAAATATACTTAAAAGATAGCATGCATGTAGTTAATTTTAAGTAAGATATTTTTTCCTCATTCTCATTCACTGATTGTACTATATTTGGGTCACCTTGTTCATTAAGTCATGATACAGTTTAATCCAATTTATTTTTTAAATAAATATTTACTTAATAACTTACCTATGACAAAAACAACACAAACCGAAAACATTTCCAAATTTACCATTTCGTACTTTAATAATTTTATCGGCACTGTCCAAAGGACGAAAACAGTAAAAACAAAGCCTGTTTTTTCTTATCCATTCACGCGTTCTCTTGAACACAGCTAAAATCCACTTGGTTATTTCATAAAACATGCTGCTAACTCTCTTATCGTAATTGTAGAATTAGCGACGTAGTAATTGGCATTAATGAGCTGTTACTCTGTTATTATATACATACAAACATACATAAACTCGCGCCTTCATTCCCTGAGTGGGGTAGACAGAGCTACAGAATTGCTAACAACTCCAAAAATTTGTTGATTATTCTGTAACCACATTTTGCACAATTGGGTCAACAAGGAAAGGAACCCAACTGTCCGGCTCCGATTTTGTTGATTTTCAAATTCAAATTCAAATTCAAATGGTTTATTGCATGTCACATTACAAGTATTCAAAGATGGAATTACAAAAAGGTATTCATGTGACGCCCTGCAAGGGCATAGCAAGATAAAGATAAAAAAGATAAAAGAAATTTATTTAGTAAGTAGGCCGCTCGGGCACTTTTACACGTCAAGATACTACCAGCGCTTCCCAAGAGGAGACCACTGCTGAGAAGAAACGCCGCAAGAAACTCAGCAGTCAGTCATTTTTTAAACTTATTTCATATTGCATATTACAATGGTATGTACAACTTAATCTAGCATTATATAAAGCTACAAGTATTAAATTAAATATAATATCAAATAACAGTAGTTCAGCAGGAAAACATGCCAAAAATCTTACGGGAGAGAAGGATAGAAAAGAATAAAATAAAATAACTACAACTACCTACTTATATATGTGTATATGAGATGGTGCAAGATGACCACATAAAAGTTTCGATATGTTTTCCTGCATCAACGGTGTCCCCCAGACAAGAAAAAGCAGGATAAAGCCTTTGCATTTGAACAAATTACTATTGACTAAGTTTCGGGTGTAGGCCATGCATTTTTGTCTGTTAGATAGTCCTCGACCCTATAATACGCTTTAGACATTAACGACCTTTTCAAATATTTTTTAAGTGCTGGAAAGGGTAACTTTAAAACTACTTCAGGTAATTTATTATAGAAATGAATGCATTGACCAACATTTTTTTTTTTTGCGTCGCGCCGTTGCTCAGAGTGGACGTGTGTGTTACTTGATTTATTTGAGTAATTTTTTGGTTGTTGATAATTTGCTTAGTTAATTTACTGGTGAATCTAAACTTGTCGGTGCCTCCTTGTCTATCTTGGGTCTTGTTCCATTGAGCCTGGCGGCCATATTGCCTTGTGTCGGACCTCCCGCTCTAATCCGCGATTGTGTTGACAAAGTGAACGCGTGTGACAGGTGACTGCGGTATCGGCTAGAGTGTATTGCATCTTTTTGCATTTTTTGTGTGTTGGCCTGGAATCGATCGTCCGACCGCTGCGCCGGAGTCGCGCACTGGACCGCTGCGCTACGAGAGCTTGAGCGAGGCGGTACGAATTTACGTAACAAATTCTACATATCGGCCGTGGCGTTGAAATTTGAACCTAATCGCTATTGAAATACACTTGATTTTTATTTTTATTGTGTAATATTTCTTCAAAGATGTCGTGTTTGGCTTGCAATGGGTCTATCGATGTTAACGCATTACTGAAATGTACAAGATGTGATGGAAGCTATCATTTCCTGTGCTTGAAGTTTAGACAGGAGCACATCACAGAAAATCTCAAGGAGACGTGGTTGTGTTCCTTCTGTACGTCAATCAATTCGCGCCGTCGCCGAGCCGCATCGGGAATCGATGATGCTCCCATCCAGCATCAATCTACTATAGGCATTACGCTTGACGACTCTGTAATGTCATGTGATGGTGTATTGGATGAGTCTAGAGCATTTGACATCGCGCCTGCGGATCTAAGGAATACTACAATGTTAGTAACTCCACCTAATTTGTACCACCAAAGGAATCCATTATCGTCAGCTGCTTGCCCCGAAACATTACTGAGTGACATTTCGATTAAATTGACGGCATTGCAAACACAATTTGCGGCTATTCAGGGAATTAAAAACGATTTGTCTCAGGTAAAGAGTGACCTGGCCGAGATGAGAAGTAGCATTGACTCTAAATTGGATGCGCTGGCTGGAAGGATGAATAGCATTGAGACTCGCGTCTGTGTGTTAGAGGAGACTAAAATGGAGCTTGACGAAGTTAAGAAAGTCATTAATGACGTCATTATTGACTCCAGGAGGAACGAACAGTGGGTCAGACGATCAAACATTCAAATTAACGGCGTTCCCGAAATTAAGGGGGAGAACCTGTTCTCTATTTTGAAGACATTGGCTACGCTAAGTGGGTTCGAGCTGAATACGAACACAGACGTCGACTTCGTGACCCGTGTCGCCGTAAGGAATGATACAGATAGTGCTAAACCTAAACCTATTGTTCTCAAGATGCAGGCTCGATACAAGAAAGACGATTTCATCTCCGCTCTCCGAAAACTCAAGAACCTGAAAGCTTCGGATCTAGGTTTCGCTAATACGTCGAATAGAATTTATATAAATGACCACCTATCTAGTTTTAACAAATACCTCTTGAAAGAAGCGAAACGCAGAGCAGGCCAAAAACAGTATCAGTTTTGCTGGGTTCGGAACTGCACTGTCATGACTCGTCGTAATGAGAGCTCTCCCATCCTATATATCACTTCTGAAGAGGCTTTAAACAAGATATCATAGGTGCTAAATATTCACATAATTGTGCAGTATTTGTCACCATGCTTAAGAGTAAATTTTGTGCTAACCCTTCTTTAAGTTATTGCTCCTTATATTGTTGCAGAGACAAAAATGTTAAAGTTGGTTATCAATTTTCATGTTGCAGTCTGATTAAAGTCCATTTTACATTATTTTCACTTAGTCGTTATCGTATGCTACACACTAAGTCAAATCCGAGAACGGAAAATGTCATCAACGATCACTGGATCTATTTATTTATATCGTCTTATTTACTAGTCGTGTACATTATGATACTTTCGTTTGTGTTTTTTATTATTATTATTTTTAGTAATGGCTATTAATATCTACTACCAAAATGCACGTGGGTTAAGGTCGAAGACAAATGAATTTCTTCGTAATGTGCTGAAACATAATTATGACTTTATTTGTATAACCGAAACTTGGCTTTTGCCTGGGATCTTTGATAGTGAACTGTTTGATCCTCGCTATAACGTTTACCGAACCGATCGTGATTATGAGAACACAAACTTGACACGCGGCGGCGGAACGTTGATAGCCGTGCGGCGCGAGCTCAGGGCGGAACTGCGCGCCGTGCGCCCAGTAGTGGGCTTACGGGACGCCGATGTCACCTGGGTTGATGTCTGTATCTCCCAGGGCCCCGTCATAAAAAAAATGCGCTTACTGACCTGTTACTTTCCACAAACTAAATATCAAATTGAATCGCAATCTGCATTATTGGATTATTTATCTGACTTTTATACTGATTTCCCAGATGATATTTTTATAGTTTTGGGCGATTTCAATATTGCAGAGATTGTATGGGTACCTACAGATGACTGTCAAAACCAATTTCGAATGAAAAATCCTAATCATAATAACTTGACAGTTCAATTATTTGATTTTATGTGTTTCACCAATTGGCATCAATTTAATAATATTCCAAATAAAAATAATAGGCAATTAGATTTAGTCCTGTCTAATAGTTATTGCAGCATTTTTTCAGTTGAGCCATTGGTCCCTATAGACGGTCACCACCCGGTCTTTTGTGTAGAGGTAGACGTAGGGGTAACTAATACAAATTTAAAGCCTGCTCATCACATTGTTCGCCGCTTCTTCGCTGCCGATTACAGCATAATAAACGAGGAGTTAGAAAAAGTTGGTTGGGAGCATATTCTCTCGCAAAATGATGCCGAGAGCGCCGTAGACCATTTTTATTATATTTTGAATAGAGTCATTGATGATTTAGTTCCCACTAAGACGGTAAGCAGAAACGAAAATAAATTTCCTGTATGGTACTCTCTTCCCTTAATCAGATTGATACGGAAAAAAACAAAAATTCATAAAAAATGGAAAAATTATAATAGACAATCAGATTATAACACATTTTCTGAATTACGGGCTAAAGTAAAAAAAATGGAGGATTACTGTTATACTACATTTATATCTAGAACTGAAAATAACATTCGTAATAACTCTAAAGCTTTTTGGTCCTATTTAAAGTCTAAAAAGAATAACAATGGTATCCCTGAAACGGTTTATCTGGATGGAAATTCAAGCACAAATGGTCAAAAAATTGCTAACTTATTTAATTTGTTTTTTCAATCGGTCTTCGTTAAAGATAACAATATAACACCAATTTCCGTTAGTTCCGAACATAATGTAGAAAGTATGACATCACAAAATGTTATAATTAGTAATATAAATATAACCGAAAACTTAGTCGAAAGCTATCTCAAAGCTCTGGATGTCTCCAAAGGCAGCGGACCCGACGGTATTCACCCTGTATTTTTGAAAAGATGTAGTGAGACGTTAAAATTACCAATGACTCTGTTATTCAATCTATCTTTAAAGTCTGGTGTTCTGCCGTGTTCGTGGAAGCGTTCAATTGTAGTTCCTATTTTTAAGAGTGGAGACAGGCATAATGTTAAAGATTATCGAGGCATCTCAAAATTGTCGGTTATTCCGAAACTTTTCGAAAAAATCATTTATGACAGTCTTTATTACGCTATAAGACCAAAGTTTAATACACAACAACATGGATTTATTAATAAACGTTCAACGGAGTCCAACTTGTGTGAGCTAATGGACTACGCCCTCGATGCTATGGATAAGGGCTATCAAGTAGATACGATTTACACAGATTACTCAAAAGCATTCGACAAAATCTCACATACCTACTATACTTGTCAAAAAACTTGAAACCTTTGGCATCCACGGCAACCTCCTGAGGTGGCTTACTTCTTATCTTCGTGATCGAACCCAGGCAGTGGCAGTTAAAGGATATACCTCCACGTTTGTTCCTGTCTACTCTGGCGTCCCACAAGGCTCCCATTTAGGACCCTTATTATTTAATATATTTATTAATGATGTGATCGAATGTTTTCAACATTCCAATGTATTGCTGTATGCAGATGATACAAAAATATTTACTACCATCAAATCAGATGCAGATTGCATCAATTTACAAAGTGACCTGGATAGATTGAGTGCATACTGTTTAGTTAACAAACTTTATTTAAATGTCGAAAAGTGTCACTCCATAACGTTCTCTCGTAAACGTAACTGCCTCGTGTACAATTATTCTCTTAATAATACAGTGGTTCAGAGGGTTACACAGGTAAAAGATCTAGGTGTTTACCTTGACGATGAACTGCAACTTACTTTACATATTAATAAAATGGTCTCTAAGGCCTATAAAATGTTGGGATTTATATTTCGCCAGGGTAAAGAATTTAAAGACCCCAACACCATGCAGCTTCTTTTTAATGCGTATGTCAGATCAAACTTAGAATACGCGTCCACAGTCTGGAGCCCTCACTTTCAAGTGCATACTGACGCAATAGAAAATATTCAGAAAAAGTTTATAAGGCGCATGAAATACAAATTTAAATCCTTTGATGTTAAGAGAATTGCGTCTCTTCAAAAGAGGCGTGATATAAAGGATCAAGTGTTCTTGTATAAGGTTATTAACGGTTATATAGACTCGCCCAAATTGCTTTCAAACATATTCTTCCGGTGCCCTGATCGACGAACCCGTTCCTCGAACCTATTTGCCATCTCTTCTATTCGGACTGCATATGCAAGAAATAGACTACTTGTTAGAGCATGTAAAAAGCATAACCAACTATTTTCTGACATTGATATATTTAGAATGAAATTGAATCAATTTGTTTCTGCAATAATCAATAAATCAATGAAATCTTAAAAACAGTATATAATTATATAGTAATTGCTTTAAAATAGAACAGGAAAGTGAAATAAAGTGAAATAAAATTAACAAGAATTAGGCCATGATAATAATACTCTGCAACCATTGTTAAATTACCCGAATAATGCAAAATGTTCGTTTATGAAAAAGTATATTTTTTTTTTTTTTTAGTCTTACCTGAGCAACTGAAATGTTTTTCTTCTATAAGTGGAAACTGTTTTGGCTAATGTATTTTTAAGCTATGATTGTATCTCCATGTGTTATATTTTGCTGTTTGTTTCCCTAATAAATAAAATAAAAAAAAATAAAAAAATGATTTATATACTTTACGGACACGGAATTTTCGAATAGCTATTTTATTTTTATTTCTAGTATTTAAATTATGTATATCTGAGTTTTTGGTGAACGAATCTAAATTCTTAATAACGTAAATAATATTCTCGTAAATAAATTGAGACGCTACAGTTAAGATATTAATTTCTTTAAAAAGTTCTCTTAATGAGTCACGGGAATTTAAATTATAAATAGAACGAATGGCCCTTTTTTGTAACACAAATATAGTTTGTATGTCAGCTGCCTTACCCCAAACCAGAATACCATAAGACATAACACTATGAAAATAACTATAATAAACTAAGCGAGCTGTCTCAACATTAGTTAGTTGTCTAATTTTCCTAACGGCGTAAGCTGCCGAACTTAGTTTACCTGCCAGTGCAGCTATGTGGGGACTCCATTGCAAATTTTTATCTATTGTTATGCCTAGGAAAACCGCCCTATCTACCATTAGCAACATGAGACAGTATGGCTTATTGTTAACACGATACATTGCAATTATACTTAACTTAAATATTGCACACAGAATTAATTATAACAGGAGCTTGAATTTAAATAATGTAATTAATACAATAAAAGGCAAGTACAGATATATTCTTTGCCATATTTACTGTTGAAAAATTCACTTATACTATAGAAACATTATTAGGTATTATTATTAGGCTTATCTTTGTTTTTGACAGAGTTTGGGATGTGTTTTAGATCTTCATCACCATCGTGGGGTCACTGTAAAACAGTTCTCTGGTGGATCAGGGTTCCATCGAGCTGATAGTACATATACCCCGTTAATCCTCTACGCCACCCTGAACCGTCTGCAGCATTTACCGCAGTGATGACGTGAAACTGTTTACACACCACGGGCAGTAATAAAGAAAGCATGCTGCCCGGAACGGACAGCAGTTAAATTAAAGAAATAAGAAGTTTACATTCTAAAAACAAGATATAATTAAAAAATGCGAATCTATCCACTATGCTCTACTGTTGTATCTACTAATAGATCAAATCAAACTGTTTTTCTCCAATTTGCTCTACTAGTTTTGACGATAGATCAAATTGAACTGTTTTTCTCCAATTTGCTCGACCAGTTTTAACGATAGAGCAATTTGGACATTTTTCTCCAAATTGCTATACTAGTTGGTATGGTAGAGCAAATTGAACTGCATTTCTCCAATTTGCTCTACTGAGTTTTACAATAGAGCAAATTGAACTGTTTTTCTCCAGTTTGCTCTATTAGTTGGAAAGGTAGAGCAAATTGGACATTTTCCTCCAATTTGCTCTACTAGTTGAAGAAACAGAGCAAATTGGATATGTTCTTCCAATTTGCTCTACTAGTTGGAAAAGTAGAGCAAATTGGACCTTTTCTTGGACATTTTCCTCCAATTTGCTCTACTAGTTGAAGAAATAGAGCAAATTGGATATGTTCTTCCAATTTGCTCTACTATTTGAATCGTATAAATCCGACCGTATAAACATAAAATAATAATTATAATGCGTTGAGCAGTGGATGCTAAATTATTATTCTTATTTTTTATTTTTATATTGTACTAAAGGACGCCCACGACTTCGTACGCGTAGAATTAGTTTTCCGCTACTCTCCTCACTTCTTCCCGTTGGGGGTCTTTCTTAGTGCACCCCTGGGGTACCCAAGAAATACATCCTCCAAATTTCAATTCCCTAAGCTTAGCGGTTTGGGGTGTGCGTTATTAATTATATATTTAAGTCAGTTAGTCAGGTTTGCCTTTTATAAACATATTTTATTTCCCTTTAGGGGTTGAATTTCGAAAAATCCCTTCTTAGCCTAAGTTATAAAATCAACTTTCCCTCAAAATTTCAAATCCTTATCTTAAGCGGTTTGGTCTGGGCGTTGATGAGTCAGTCAGTCAAGACATCCTCTTTTAAATAGGGAGTTTGGCAGTCTGATGTAGGGGTTTTAAGGGATGATAGTTAGGGTCATTCTGAACGCTTTTAACCACATTTACTATTATCCAAAGTTGCACGGTTTTTACAGATTTAGTATTTTTTTTCAATTTTTGAATTAAGGGATTAAAGGCTTGTAGTATTGTTAGACGATGAGCTTGCAACCTGACACTAATATGCACACAGTAAACATCTGCCTGTTTGTTTTGTGCAAAATGTGGCCATTGAATTAACAAAAAGTTGTTAAGAGTTATAATAAGTAATTTCTGTAGCTCTGCCCGCCATATGCATGTATACCTATATACCTATAAATGTTCAATTGAATAGAAATACCCCACTCTGTGATTAAGGCGTGACGGTTTGTATGTATGTGTAAGCATCCACTGCTTAACGCATTATAATTATTATTTTATGTTTATACGGTCAGATATATACGATTCAACTAGTAGAGCAAATTGGATGAAAATGTCCAATGAAAATGTCCAATTTGCTCTATTTCTTCAACTAGTAGAGCAAATTGGAGGAAAATGTCCAATTTGCTCTACCTTTCCAACTAATAGAGCAAACTGGAGAAAAACAGTTCAATTTGCTCTATTGTAAAACTCAGTAGAGCAAATTGGAGAAATGCAGTTCAATTTGCTCTACCATACCAACTAGTATAGCAATTTGGAGAAAAATGTCCAAATTGCTCTATCGTTAAAACTGGTCGAGCAAATTGGAGAAAAACAGTTCAATTTGATCTATCGTTAAAACTAGTAGAGCAAATTGGAAAAAAACTGTTTGATTTGATCTATTAGTAGATACAACAGTAGAGCATAGTGGATAGATTCAAAAAATGCGATGGCGCATAAGCTTGAAGGCCGCCGAATGAATACTGTACATTTTTAAAAAGCAAGTAATTTAATTATGCAGAATGAACGAATGTTACCGACTGTCAATTGTTTTTAAATACTAACTATAGAAATTGGAATGCAAATTCAAAAAGAAACACACGAACTGTGCTAAAAAAGCGAGCAGTTACCTTGGCTGTTAGAAATTTTTGTCTTGGTCCTTTTGTTGATTTTGTATGCAAATTGACAGCATTTTTAAGAAAAATATAGGCATGGACGGAAAGTGTTTTCATATGGTTTTTTTACTCCTAGGAGTATAATGAGGCTCTTTCCGTCCTTGTTTTTCAATCGGAAAACCGTTTTTTCCGAGCATGTTTGAGAAAAAGACATTTATTCAGTAAGTAGGCCGCATGGGCACTTTCACACATCAAGGTTCTACCAGGCGCCGCAAGAAACTCAATAGTCAGTATTTTTCTAAACCATATTTCATCTTAAAATTATAGTACTTAGTCTAGAATTATAATAAAGCTATACATATTAAATTAAATATAATATCAAATATCATGCGTAGTTCAATGCGAAATTGGAAAAAAAAACAAATTTGCCTTTGACATGGTTTCGTATTTTTTTTAACTCGCCGCCATTACTGTCAAGTAAATAATCATAAGGAAACACGGGTTTTACCGTGTGTTAATCACAGCTCAAGGCCTCTATTCAAGCATTTATTTATATTGCTGCCGATATAACCGCCGTTTTATTTTTTCTCGCTACTACCGCGGGGATATGGCGTTTTCACAATGAAGTAATTTCACCAGTGTCAAGTATATAAAAGTATAAATCAATATAGCAATAAAATACAAGTCAATCATCTCTAGGAGGATTAGGGGCAACGTTGTACGATTAATGTAGGACACAGGTCAAGATAGTTTTAACCTCTATACCACTGCGAGTCCACTTGAAACGAGAAGTAAGATGCCAGATACACGAAAAAAGTCCTAAATACACAAAAATACAAAACTAAAACAAATTACAGATCCTCCATCTTTTAACGTTGCAAATAGCTCTTCAACCGCCAAGTTAAAATAACGAAAACGTTGAAAAAAAGTTTTCACCCAGTCGAATAAAGGGTCTAGCTCAGCAACATGAAGTTAACTTCGGGACGCTGACACTCTGCCAAAAAACTAGTACACCTGAAACAAAAGCCTTCTCAAAATTAAATCCCTAACTGGAAATAAAAGCCGGCAAGAGCATGTCTGAACATGCTCAGTGTAAGATTGCGAAGCTTACTATTTTAAAAAACAACAATTATAAACTAATTCTCTATTTACAGTTATTTGGTGCTGTCTTAAGTGATTTTTTTTTTTATGGCATAGGGAAGGCTGACGAGCACACAGGCCACCTGATGGCAAGTGGAAACTGTGACCCATAGACATTCGCATTCACAAGACTGCAAGCCTAAGACTGGAAATGCGCTGCCAACCCTGAGGACTAAGATGGAATGCTTCTATGCTAGTCATTACATATTATTATTATTTTCATTATTATTGATTTTAGTAAGTTTAAACACTTTAGTCACCTGTTTCTCAGGAACCAATCAAGTGTACTTAGTCGTGATAGTTTCCTTTAATTCGTTACATGTGCATTTAAGCAGTACTCCGAATACACTGTAGGACACATTTGATACCGAGTCTCGCACAATTAAATAGTAGACGGCGAAAATAGTTTTGCCAGACGCTCCCCCGCGTTCTCACATACAACATTATGTATAATGCTGTGAATAAGGTCTGTGATATTCAATATTTAACTTATTTTTAAGCACGCACGCAAGCTCGCACGCACGCACGCACGCACGCACGCATGCACGCACGCACGCACGCATTCATAAAATCAGATCTTGCATGCCCTTTAATTTCACTCACTGGACGCCCAATATACAGGCTCAGCATAATTTGGGGTCCGCCGGATATTACTTTTAAGAGCATTGTACCTTTTTGTTAATGAAAATTACTTACTTACTTACTTACTATTTAAGTTTTTTTTCAGATTTTTAGTATTTGTAGTTTTGGCTATTTGTATTTTTTTTTCAACATTTTATTTTCCTTTTTGTCAGCGTGACTAATATGTATAAATTCATGCCAAATTACGTTTGCTAGAACTACGAGTCTCTGAGTTAAGTTGCTGCGGACAGAAATGGTGAAACTAGATTATAGAAAAAGATTCCGTTTGACTACGGAACTCTAAAAAGAAGAAATATAGAAAGCGAAAGATACAAAGTCGCGGGTAGCCGTTAGAATTTCATATACTTAGATACTTTACATTGTAAGATAGTTGACGAGCTCAATTCTGTTGCGTAACGGAATAACATCCTCATTAACTGCAAATGACTCACTTGTTATTGTTATGTCATGGCTGTGATAAGTGCAGAAGAATTATTGTCTTGTCGATTATAAAAACGGATTCTAAGCTCTGAAGGGTACTGAATATTTAGTTTATTGTAAGTCGTTTGATTTTTAATACTTGTATTGATAACCAAGGGTTGAAAGTAAGCCATTTCACCCGAGGTTTTTTCTCTTTTTGGAAATGGGTAATTTCACGCGAGTTAGACACTCTAAGTTTCATTTCCACTGAGGAAAGTAAAATACTACACACACATTTTATAAAAGATGTTTGGCGTTTAACCTCCAGTGTTGTATAAAAGCTCCTTGGTCGTGACCAAGTCGATTAAAATTTTCTAATGTTGGCAGTATGTGTGTTTTCAAGATAGGCATGCCGAAACGTGGAAAAAACTGTCATGCTATGCTATCATACCATTATGGCGGGCAGCAGAATAGAGGAATAATTTTAAATGTTGATTTTCTGTAATTGCGAAAAAAATAGACATGATTTTAATATGAACCTATAGATAGTAATAAATACCTTCATCGTTTGACGTATAGCTGAGTGCAGATAAAATGAAAAGCTTTTATTCTACTAATTTGACGTAGCTCAATTATCTTAGAATCCGTGGCCAATCGTAACTATTAAAAAACAATTACTTTGCACCCTAGAGGTGAAAACGCGATTTTCCACCCGGCTTAATTAACGTACAGAATGGGGTGGGTTTATAAATATTTGGTGCTTTAGGGTACGCCCACACCAATGCTTAAAAAACGGTGACGGTACATAACCACAGTGACGCATTGTATCCGTACCGTTTTTAACGCATGCGCTCCACAACCACACCGCTGCTTAACGGTGCGTATATTACGGTGCGTCATTAACGGCGCCATGCTGTTACTATCCCGTCTTATGTTTACGCAACGACACCGTATTTTAAGCAGCGCCACCGCTGTTCCCGCTATAAAAACACACAAAGGTGTTCTTATAGAGGGAAATTAGTTCGTCATTGATATAAATAAAAAATAAGGTAATAATTTGTAAATAAAAATAAAAAGAGTCCGCAGGGTTCGCAACGCATTTGTAGCAAAGCAAATGTATGTGAAGACCACAAAGCCCATTTTTGATCAAGGGCTCGGGGGTCTGTTCAACACAGAAAAATAAATTGCTTCTGTCAGACGAGTTATCGTATTGTTTTTAAATTGGACGCCATTGTTTTCAAATAAATAAGAGCTATCGTAGAGGTAATGTTTAAATACTATTTCCTCAAAACCATCGACGCGCAATCGGCTAGAACTGGTCGAAAAAGCTTTATGTTCATGCAATAAGAGGGAAAATGACGTCGTTCCAGCACAGAATATGTAATAGTTCGTTCCGTACGCAACGCCAAATCGAGCTGCACTGAGACTAACGATGCCATTCTACACGACTGCCCAAAAAAGAAGTGTGTTCCAGTATGTATTTACTTTACAGTCTCAAGTTGTTCCGCCCGAAACGTGATACTTTGAAGCCTAATAGTACATTATGATACAAGTGTGCTAAGTTGACAATTGTATACAAGGCGCTATTGTGTGCGCACGAGCGAAAGCGAGTGCGCCACAAGAAAGCCGCGTATATTATGGTCACAGGCACACGTGTTACATACGACGTTTTTCAACACACTTGCGAAAAAAACACAAGACTTCATTTAGTCAAATTTTAATTAATTATTAAAACAGTTGGTAAAAAACTGTTTGTTGCTAAGAAAAAAAAAAGGTATAACCCGACTAAATTATATCGCTTCTTCTTCGTACTTACAACTTGGTACTAGGCTACAAATGTAAATTGTTTGTGATAATAAACTAAAGGCACTTGTGCGTAATATACTGAAAAAGCACGCGTGTTTAATATCTAGGTTTATGAGCCAAAAATCGGTGGAATAAAAAGGTCGTTTTGAGCAAGTGTAACATACAACTACTACAACTAACATAACTCCAGCATTACATTACATGTTTGAGAATATTTATCGATGATTGGACCACAATTAAATACCTACTGCTATAGTATCACCCGATATCGTGGGCCATTTGGAGTGGAAATTCAGGTTTAGTATTTGTATCTATTTTTCTACATCCTATAAAAATAATAATAAGGCATTTGGTAGACAATCGAGCACGCAGACCACAGACAGAGGCTCGGAGACCTGTCTCTCGTTTGGAAACTCGACATTGCAACACAGACAATTCTAATAAAACCCGGTCAAATTTGAGTTATACTCGCGCTCCGCGGGTTCCGTACTGCCGAACAGTAGATATTGTTATATTCCAGATTTGAATTCGACCATGAATCGTATTAGCGCAAGCCCAACTGACAAATTCTCAAATCTGTGCCTATCCTTTTAATATTGAAAAGATGAAAATATATTTCTGGACCGGTATAAACAGAGAAAGATGTGTTTTTTGGTACAAACAATCCGTCCCTATATGTATAGTATAGGTAAATATTATTATCTTTATTTGTTAAGAGTTAGTATAATTATTTTTAGCAATGAAGGTTCTTGGTAATTTAAATGAGTAATCACCGAAACATTCCATAAATTATTTCCTTTAATTACACATGGTAATATTCGACTGTAACAAAACAGGAAACTAACAGCCGATAAAGGATTTTAGCGTTGATTCGAATATGGAGCTAACATTTTAATACATTTACCCCCTTACTAATAAACGTTGGGTAACGGTGGTATAGCTGTATTATCTTTTGTCCTTATCTGTCAAATTTAAATGTCACAATGACAAATAAGGACAAAATATTGTATAGCTATACCACCGTTACTCAACGTTTATTAGTATGGGGGTTACACTGTAAACACATCGTAGTAATCCAATAAACAGGTCTTGGCGCCGTCTATCATTTGATTCACCTCTGGTAGGTATACCCATACCTAAATATCCATAAAGGCATGATACTTTATTTTACGAAAAGGTCAAAATAATACTTACAAAAATCTGACTTTAGCTGGACTGACCTATTACCTGCCATTTAAAAGAAGTTAATTTTTGCGTTTTTTTATTTAAATGTTAATTTTATTTTATACATTTTAGTGATCGGAATAAGGTGTTATGTAGTCCCACGTCTTAGTTGATATAAAACTATAAGAAATTTCGGCTGTGGCTCCTGGTGGCACTGAGGGGGAGCCGGACGGAGCTGTGCCAATATTAACCAATAGAAGGCGCATGCGGTCAGGTCGAGCGCGCCTTGCGCACGTTAGTTTAGATTCCATAGTGGAGCCGCAGCGTTTAACCTCGCCGCAAGCAACGCCACGGGAAAGTAATTGTCATATTTTAGCAATTAAATGTTCTTCATTATAGTCGCTCAACTACATATCTTAATCGAGATATCATTTCACCACCTTTGAAACAGGTACCGTTGAGGAATTCCGGTGGCCATCTACAGTTTTCATCATCAGTTCCACTTCACCAAGTGATACTTTCTGAATGCAAATGCTGGAGTGGTTACTAAAAATACTATAATGGCTATTTGTATCACTTTAATATTTCAGAAATTCCTTCCACGGATACCCTCATCAGATTTTGATCAAACCAAAACATTTTTTTTTATAATCGGTCCGCAATTGAAAGAGGGATCAGTAAACATACATTAAAAAAATATGCAAAGCAACTCAGAACCTTCTCTTTTTTTTAAAAGTCTGTAATAATCATTAAGTACTGGTATGTAAACCTAGCTTTTTAGTGATAACTAAACCGGCGTTAGTAATAATACATTATCTCCGTACAAGAATACTCTTAAGCAATGTTAAGAAACTAAATAATCGTGTATTTTTTCGTTTAGTTTCATTAAGTTTATTTGTTTGTCATGATTGTATTTTATGGATAGCCGCATTATATACAGTGTTGGACGCGTCAGCACTAAGTTTCTAAACCCATACACAATATAAGGTCCGTTTTAAACAGTTCACTGTTATTTTTTTCTCATGTACTTATTTTATGGATAGCCGTATTATACATACCTACTAACCAAAAAGATGGTCAACAATGTTATAATTTTGCTCGAAAAATATGCTTGAGTTCATGTCTATTGCAACTCTAATAATAATTATAATAACGTAGCTACTTATAATAATTGAGATAAACCAATAAAAATAACCCACATTGTTTACATTCTAATTCGAAATAATAGGTCATTTTAAGAGACCAATTACATTAATTTTGTATTTGACCCAATAGTTTTGTTTTAATATCTTTTTTTATTTAGCATAAGTACATTTTATGGACGACATGATTGTTTTAAATTTGTGTTGGCTTTTTCTAATAAATTACAAAAATTAAATGATATGTAATATAATAGTGTATTAAAACATACTATTTCAAGCGGTTTTCGTCTAACCCGTAATATACACGAGGGCTTCAAGCCGAAAACGAAAGTCAAACAAAGGTTAAATATAATTTTGTCGAAATATCCGAAATAAATAAATATTTTGAAAACTTAATAATGCAGAACGTCTTTAAAAACCCTATTCCTCGAAATGGTTTTGGAATTAGAGTAATTGTAAAAATATGAACAATCCCAATTATGAGTAGGTTTTCGTTAACAGGTCAGCAACAATCATTTTATGTAACATAATCAGGATAACCTACTGTTTTAGTTTCGTGGGAGCTAGTTGCGAGTAGCGAGCTGTTGGTTAGTGGTGACACCACGGACCTGAGTGCTCCCGAGGGTAGGTCCTGTTCCTCACCCCGCGCTTGCCTTCACCGGCTGGCCGCGTTATACAATGACGAGGAACAGACCCTCACCTCTGGCTTGGCTTTATTGGCCGGTCAGAGTGGAGTCGCAAGAGCTATATGCTCGAAGGGCGGATGTGTTGCATAAGTGGTGAGTGGGCACCAAATGGTCGTTTAAAGTCCAGAAGCGCCTCTCCACCCTTAGCCCCTCTGGAACTGTTGCCTCCTGCTGCTATATATATGTGGCTATTTTGGGAGGCCCTTTCCATAGAGTTGGCGAGTTATCGCCTGCCATTTCGACCAAAGCATTGGCAGGCAGGCGCCGTAGTTTCATCAATAGCCTAGTTCACCAATCCATATCAGTTCATTCATAGAGCCTATTATTAATGTTTCCATCGATCTTAAATAGTCTACACTAACCGGTGGTTGTCCGTGGCATACTTCTATAGTTTGAACTCAGGGTTGGTGTGCCATCACTTTACTAAATTAAACTTGACTAAAGGGCCTCTGCACGTTGGCTTTGGCTCCATGTACGCCTCCAAAGGTCCGGGACTCCCATAGTCCCGTGATTGGTAAAGACATTTTAATAATATTATGTAGCTACTTATAATAATTCTGAGTAGGTTTTCGTAAATAGGTCAGCAACAATCATTTTATGTGACATAATAAGGATAACCTACTGTTTTAATTCAATCTATATTATAGGTACTCAACAACTTAATCCCGGAAAATAACAAGTTTGAAATTAATTATATTCATCCTCGAAGATACGAATTTTTGCAGCTTTGTTAAATAGGGCCAAGTCACTAAATACTTGAACCAAGGTCAAGTTCGCGCACCGAGGGCACCGCACCGTGCACAGTAGGCATTCCGACTTTGAATCAAATCAGCACGGGCCCACTCTCACTTGACCATTATTTTTGTTGTTTTTCTTCCGGGTTTGTACTAAAATCACACCAAATTAGACCCTAAAATACGTTGAAAATAAAGGTGTCATGTATGAGCTCTCCTTAATTATTTTACTGTCTTGAAAAAAAGTAAATCAATTGTAAACCGTAACAACACATGATTCTTTGAAATCATACGGCTCTTTCAAGTTAGGACGGTTGGATGGGCGGAGAGCGCGTGCGTATAAATACGGTAGGCACCTGCTAAAGCGTAAAAGATAAAAGATAAAAGAAATTTATTCAGTAAGTAGGCCGCTCGGGCACTTTTACACGTCAAGATACTACCAGCGCTTCCCAAGAGGAGACCACTGCTGAGAAGAAACGCCGCAAGACACTCAGCAGTCAGTCATTTTTTAAACTTATTTCATATTTCATATTACAATGGTATGTACAACTTAATCTAGCATTATATAAAGCTACAAGTATTAAATTAAATATAATATCAAATAACAGTAGGTGCTGGCAGTCCCCCGTCTGTTTCGACGTTGTAACGTAGCACTAATTAGGAGTGACTCGTAATATTTACTATGAAATTCTCTTTTTCAAGCCGCTTTTTAAGATATCGAGTGGAAACGCCTATATCTCTAACTGGTCAAATGTGAGTCGTACTCGCGCACCAAGGGTTCGCAATTTAAGATAATAATTATGCTTCAAAAACGCAAATGTTCTATGCAATAGGTCCGTTTTGACTACCCTGAATTACTATACAGACTAAAGGTTTATATGATTATTAGGGAAAAAACATATTTAGGGTAGGTATTCAGAAATTTTCAGAAAACTTTGGAGGTGAGTGGAATATATAAATCGAATTAAAATTACGTCACAGATAAAAAAAAATGCAAATAAATCCCTTTCATATGATACCCCGTTTGCTATAATTCAAACACTTTATTTTTTTTACCATGTAGACCCAATGGACATTTATCGACGAAATTTACGTGAGTAATCCGGTGTGATCTCCTTAATTAACCGCTTTTCAAATATTTAGAAAAATAATGTTATATTTTATTAACTAAAAACGGATTCGGGCAAGTAAGTGATACAAATATTTTAAAAAACTTATTTTTTTTTAAATATTGCTATAGTGTAACAGTTTACCGAAAATCCACATTTATAAAGAACTTGGCTGTCAAACAACGTGCTCGCTTCAATCAACGATATAAATTCGGGAGTCAGAATTTCGCAGCACAGAAGCTGCCGTCTCGTTCCACCAACAACAAGAACTCCCACGTTAAACGAGATGTTAAGAGACTGTCATCTCTTAATTGGCTACGTGCTCTTGGTTTTGGGTGAGTATTTTTTATAATTACCAACTTTGAAAAAACTTTTTTTTAATGTTCGTCATGATTCCACGCTGAAATGACAAAGGTTTTAATACTCTTTTTTGAATTTGAATGTTTTATTTAGCGCTTCGACTGTCTGTCTGTCTGTCCAAATTTAAATAGAATTTAGCTTTTCAAGGAATCCACACACAAAGGGTGCCAAACGGGTCCATATCATTAAGTCTTGTTGTCCATCCGTCCATTTTGACTTGAACTAGATGTATATATTGAAAAAAAAATTGTGATTATACTGCAAATACTAAAAACAACAGGAAGGAGAAAAAAGAGTCTTTGAGTTTTTAGGGTTCCGTAGCAAAAATGGGAAAAACGGAACCCTTATAGTTTCGTCATATCCGTCCCTCCATCCGTATGTCACAGACATTTTACTCAAAATATACAGGTAAATTGATGAAATTTGAAGTAAAGGTGTCTCGTAGAAGCCGCAACTTAGTTTGGTTGTTAGATAGTAAAAAATATATTTATGCTGGCACTCCATTCAATATAATAGAAGATAATAAATAGAAGATAATTTATTTTGCTTACGTCATTGAATAGTACATATTATTTTAACAATTCTTTTTAAAACAACAGCTTTTCTCAGCAGTTTTTTGATTAAATGAATATTTCGGAAATAATCGCAACGACAGGTGCATAAAACGTATTTCCTCTCCTTCCCCTTTATCTTTAAAACCTTATATCCAAAAAATATGAAAATTACTTTAACATGATCGGATATACCGTTTTTAAGCTATTGCCAAAAAACTGCGCTTCTGAACAAAAGGATGTAAGTGCCGTAAAGATACGCTCTTTTGCTGATATGAAATTGTGTAGTAACGGCTTCGGAACCCTACACTGAACATGGTGAGACAGCCTCTTGCCAGGTTTTGATAAACTTTAATCTTGGGTTGGGTGTTCCGCCATTAGGTTTTAATCGAAGCCATTTGTTTCCCATAATTTTATTGGACATAATGAAATTGTTGACATGATTATTCATAGTAATAACTTTTTATATCGCCGTAACTATAAACTATTCAGAATTTCTGAAATATCTAAAGTGTAGACAAGGCTAGGTGAGGTTAGGTTGATTTATAAAAATCTTGAAAAAGTCGCAGGTCTTAAAAAAATACGTTATGACTTGTGATGATTATGATAACACATTATGACAAAAAAATAATTATGGCATATTCATATTTAATATTTTGTATTTATCTAATTCATATTTAAAAAATACCAAAATTCTTTGCGCCTATTCGTATTATTATATGTATAACAATATATAAAAAATACAAAATATAAAATATAAAAAGATGTTTAATAATGTTTATTCAGTAAGTACTTTTTCAACGTTTTAACCTCAAAAATCTACCAGCGCTTCCCACGATTGGTCCACTGCTGTGAAGGAATGCAATTAGAAAATCAACAGTCAGTCTTTTTTTGAAATATTGCTTTTGGCAATGATAATAAAACCTAGAATTATATAAAATAATGAATATTAAATAAAAATACCCTACAATGTTGAGCAGAAAAACGTGTCAAAACTCAGGATTGCAAGTGCAAATAAATAATCAAATAAAAATATGTATACTTACAGCTATTGGCAGTGCAAGACTACCATCTATACATATAAAATTCTTTGACGTGGATGACTGACTGACTGACTGACGGATCAACGCACAGCCTAAACCTCTGATCGTAGAGACCTGAAACTTGGAGGGTGTGTTCTTTGTATGACGTAAGCAGGTAAAATTCATTTTCCAAACTTCTTTCCCTAACAAGGGGGTGAAAAAAGGGGGGGGGCAAAGTTTGTATGGGACAACGTGATTTCTTGGTCCAATCAACTTCAAAGGACAATGGGCAAATTTGTATGGGCACTGTCCCCCCCACCAACAGTAACGGGATGCATGTCTATATGTTTATAAGGACCCAAAAAAAGACAAAATACTTATTTTAGTAGCAAAATCAATGGGATTTTTTTAATGAAAACAAGGGCCAAATAAGGCAAATCATCCATATATGTGTTCATTTTCAAACAAATTCCATACGATACGATTATGGTTTTCCAAGAAAACCCCATACATCTGGTGATCGTCTCCATAGTAAAAATACATAATGTTGCTGAGATCTATTAAATGAGACATGTTTCATTTCTGTTGGTGGGGGGGGGACATTTCTGCCCATGGTCCTTTCGCATAAATATTTTTTAACAGAATTAATGGAAGATTTGTTTCGTATTTTATTAAAATTCATTCCCAAAGGGGGTGAAAAAGAAGTAGAAAGTTATTTTGGGGGTAATTTGCTTCGAAATTGATATCAATATTCATTATTGTTTTTGATATACATTATTAAATGTTTTGACACATGTTTAAAAACTCAATCCGATTTCATTCAAAAAAGATTAAAATGACGTAAAAGCTTGGTGCAATGCAAATACCCAAATCGCTGAGTCTAAAGATTCCATGTTTATGAGGTCTAGTGATGCAGTAAGAAATAATTTCCCGAAAATCGACCCCCAACGCGAAGAAGTGGCGGGAAACTAATTCTACGCGTACGAAGTCGCGGGCGTATTAAATAAAGTCTCATTTCCCTACTACTCCACTCCAACAGAAACCGTGTCCCCTAAAAAAGGCGTCTTACCGAGTAGGAGAGAAAGGGTCCATTCGAGTCGGGAGGTTCGGGCTTGTAAGCAAGTACAATTTATATGGTAGGGCCCGAACCTCCCGACTGCCCAATAGTCCCCTTCCTCCCGCCATAAATAAGTTTTTTTTTTTTTGGCGTAGAGAAGGCAAACGAGCACACAGGCCACCTGATGCTAAGTGGAAACTGTGACCCATAGACATTCGCATTCACAAGACTGCAAGCCTAAGCCTGCAAGTGCGTTGCCAACCCTGAGGACTAAGATGGAATGCCTCTATGCCAGTCATTACACCCGCTGTCTTATCCCCAAACCACGGATTTCTCGGATTTTTCGGGTTTCTGGTTTAGGCCAAGCATTATTTTCTATTACATAGTCCTCGACCCTTCAGTAAACTTTAGACTTTGTTAATAACCTTTAAGTACTGAAAATGGTTAGTTTAAAACTGCGTCGGGTAATTTATTGTAAATAAACTTGTGACGCTACTGTCAACATATCAATTTCTTTTAAGGGTTCTCTTTGACTGACAATAATGTTCTAATTTTAATAATAGAATCTTAGATCTACGCAATCGAAAGCTTTGGGAACGTCACAAAAAAATCTTGAACATGTGTGGATAAGGTTCAAAATTCATCAATTTCCGCGGGAACAATTTAGGCCATTGTCCTTCTGTATACAGGCATGGAATAACACCATTTACGAGCAAGTGTGATGAAAAATATATTATTTTATTCTTCCATTCCCAGGTTTAAGCCAAGCCTCCTACTTACCGGACTACGAGTACATCCAAGGCGTCGGCTGGCTGCGCCTGCACATCGTGCCGGCCACCTGGCCGGACGCGCAGCTGCGCTGCCACCTCGAAGGTTCCCTTTTACCTATTTCTTAACTGCAGTTGCCGCAAGCATTTTGCTTAAGTATTTTGGCAACTACAATTTACAATAGCACATGTATTTATGCCCTAAGTATCATATCCCAGTTACCAGTGACAGCCCTTATTTGCTTATAAATAAGGTCGATCAACTTTGAAAAAGCAATCAACTTGATTTTTGTACACTTATAGCAAATACATACTTAAATATTTCGTGCACAGTTAATATCTTGCATGTGAATCGTAAACTGCTTATTGCTGCGTCTTTGTGTTTTATTAAGTTTATACCAAACAGACGTCTGCAGGGCCTTGAAAATGTCTGGATAAGAGGTTAAACGATATAACTTTCCATCAGATGCCACGTTGACTGCGCCTACGACGAGCGCCATTACCGCGGTGATGAAGACGACGATGCTCGCGCACAGACTGGCCGAGAGCAGCGTGTTCACTGATATATACGCTTCCAACCCCAAAGGAGATTTTACAAGCGTTAATGGTACGAGAAAATAAAAAGAGTCTAACGAAACTATACCTAACCTAACCTCCACGTGCCACTATTATTAATCTTATAATGAATGGTAGTATACACGCTAAAACACTATTGCTTTTGACGTCTAAGGCGTTGTTTCTAACTCAGTCGCCTACAGTCAAGTCAATAAGAGCTATCGTAACGTAACAATACGATAACAAGCCAAAAGCAATGTGCTATTACCGTGTAGAACAGAGACCCTGAGTGGACATCGTTTCTAGCAATCAAAAAAAGACAGACGTAGTGTATAAATAAACAGAACATATTTTATCGAATTATTTCGTATTCAACTTTATTTCGTAAATTAACTTAGGCATCGCTGGATACTGAACTACTAAAATAATCTGAGAAATTAAGATAAATACAAACTTCACGGTCGCGTCGGTTCGGAGTACGATGTCCGGACGATGTCCAACTAGTAATGACTGAGTCAAGTCAAGAAAAGACTTGGTCCTATTTTGCCTTCAGAGGATTGTGAAGAGCCACTAAAATTGCGTAGCGGTCAAAAAATCCATGCAAGCGCCGAGCGACAATTTCAATATGTTTTAGTCATTATATAGAACAACACTTCGTTTTTTGTAGCATTAGAAATTCGATAAACAAAGAAGCAGGTGTCATCAATCTTTTTCTTCAAAAGCTAATAAAGACATATTACATTATTCTGTTTTATTAGACATGGCAGTAAAAAGTAAATAGTGTTGATGTAAAAAAAGTAAAACGTAAAAGTTATGTTTATACAATAGATTTATTCAATCCCTTTCACGACACTGAATTTTGCATGGTTTCAACCTTTAAATGTATGCACAGTTTATCAAAATCATCCCACTAAATAAGAACAAACTAATTCAGTTGAATTTGAAGTTTTGTTGACCCATGTCCATCGCACGCTGGTGCGCAGTGAAGTAGCCTTGTAGGTATTTGGAGTTCTTAACGTTCCGTGCGTTTAAGACATCCGCTTCTTCGGGGTTTTAAGTGCGCAATTCTTGATGGTTAAAAAAATAATTGATTTGGTAGTAATTCTCTCATACTGCCGTGAAACCGGTCCATTAAAAAACCATTCACTTAATTTTGTAAAGGTCATTTTAATGCTGAAAAAAACAAAGTATAGGTCTGTACGTTTCTGTTTTATTTTTTCATTCCAAGAAATATTTTCTTGTTTTTCAAGATATTCAGAACATATTCAAACATCGTAGAAATCGTAGAAATTAAGTTTATGGGGAGAGAAAAGTTATCGCATTTTAACTTAATTCCTTTTAACAATTATGAAGTAGTTGAAGTGAAATAGGTTTGTACCATCCTTCAGAATATAGGTGTCTTGTCTTTTGCAGGGTTGCCCATGTCAAATATCAGCCTCCAATGGGCTGACGGAGAGCCCAACAACTTGGGCAACGAAGAGGACTGCCTGGTGATGACCGGCGCGGGCGAGCTGGCTGACGTGAGCTGCTCCAGCGTGCACCCCTTCTTCTGTCTAAAACGAAATACTACCAGCAATTGCGATCAGTGCGACAACACATACAGAGCAAACGAATGCAACAATGTACTCGTAGAGAACCAATGCAACACCGCACACAACGAGAACGAATGCAACTGCACCATTGAAGAAAACCAATGCACCACCACACAAGAAGTGAAGCAATGCGACACCACGGCCCAAGGTATTACATGGTGTAATCGTTAAGTGTCCAGGCGATTATGCCGTAAATATAAAAGATCTCAGAAAACTTTTTTTTGAAGTTAATGCAGAAATATCCACTTCATACCCTCTCATACATTTAGGACGCCGTTCGTTGAGAGACTTGAGAGGTTTTAGTTTAAAAGGCATAGTCATTTCACCATTACCATATGATTTATGAATTGTTTTATTTATTACAGTTTAGTTATTCGTGTAAATAATGAATCTTAAACAGTTTTATCTGTTACGGTGGGGAAAATACTGCCTCAAGGAACGTCGCCCTGTATGGGTATAGTGCGTATAAATATTTATGTTTAATATCACTACTTTTATTTAAAAAAGATATAAATATGATTTTAATCATTGCCTAACGTTCTTTCACTATCAGTTTAAAGTTTCTGATATTTGTTAAATTTACGGAATAATCGCCTGGACACACTTAACGATTACACCCAGTATAGGTACAAGAAAAAATAATTCTTTATTATTCTGTTTAAATAATTTTAATACCCGCATGAAATCAAACGCATGTTAGAGACATGTCTATTATGTATATTTTATGGGAGCCTGCCGTTTCGTCAAAATACTTTTGATCAAAACAATCATTTTCCAAAATTTTCATTTGCCAAACCAATGTTATAATACCTAATTGTAATTGGTATTAAAATGTTTGTAACGGTTTATAATACAAATTAGGATCTCAAGTGTTCACTAAACGCCAGGACTGATATAATGACCGTAACCATGGTAATAACAATGCTATAATTATTATTATAGAACTGTTACCGTTACACCGCTCATTATACAATTGTTTTCCCGCTTCGGTTACGCTGTTATAGGTGGTATTCTGATAAATTTAACGATATGAATATTAGCGGTTTATAGTACACGAGTAGAAAAGGATGTTAAACATTCATCAACTTGTTATTGGTTACCATGGTTACGCTTAATATGGATCAACAATCGTCTGGTGGTCGTCTTAATTCTCCTACTGTGAGGGGGATGAGGAACCCCCGACCGGGGTGTTCAGCGCTGACCGTAAAAACTACCGGTTCCCTGGATAGCAATGAACGCCATTATCGAGTATAATCATGGTTACCAAAATAACAAGTGGATCAGCAGTCATCTTGGTATTTGGTAACCATGATTATACTCGAGAATGGCGTTTATTCATCCATTTATCCATGTAAAGAACAATGGCGTTTCATTTGGCTTTCCATTTTTTAATATACGTTGTCAGAACTGTTTTACTAAGTACATTAAAAAACTTGGATAAAATCACAAAGTATTAAGGCCAATTGAATCAATGAAAATGACAGCTGACTAGTCTGACTAGAATTTTGCTTGCATAAAAGTAAGGCATTGTTTATTTGTGTCATTATCATTTTAAGCTTGTAAAAAAACCTATCATTAGAGCGCTCGGTCCACCGTCGCTCGCGCGGTTACGACCTCGGCACTCGTACCTTTAGAGACTTCATTATATGCCAGTTGCATAAAAAACTATTTTAATCCAGGATACGCGCTGGAGCCGCGCACCGGAAGCTGCTATAAGTTCCACCGCACCGTCCTTCCCTGGCGCCTCGCCGCCATGAAATGCGCTTCGGAGCGTGCGCACCTCGCCGTCATCAACAGTGCGGAAGAGTCCAAGGTCCTTCAGGAGCTCTTTGGTCAAAACCCCCCAACAACTGTGATGGGCGCATATATAGATTACCTCGCTCACATTGGTATTTTAGAATGGAATAATAACGGAGAGTGGTTAACAGTTTTTGGTAAGTTCTCTGAATCGTTTCTTCTTCTAAATCGAATGATTTTCTTATCATCTCTTATTCTATAGTTACAAAACGCTCGTCGGCGCAAAATAATCACATTCCTGTTAGAAAAACAGCACGGGAAAAGAATAAAAAATAATAAAATAAATTTATTCAGTAAGTAGACCGCTCGGGCACTTTTACACGTCAAGAATCTACCAGCGCTTCCCAAGAGGAGACCACTGCTGAGAAGAAACGCCGCAAGAAACTCAGCAGTCAGTAATTTTTTAAACATATATCATATTTCATATTACAATATTTACAATGGTACTACTTAGTCAAGTATTATACAAAGCTACAAATATTAAATTAAATGTTATATCAAATAACATGTGTAGTTCAGCAGGAAAACATGCCAAAAATCTTACGGGAGAGATAGAGAGAAAAGAAAAAAGAAAAAATAGAATCAACTACTTATGTGTATATGAGATGGTGCAAGATGACCACATAAAAGTTCCGATATGTTTTCCTGCATCAACGGTGTCCCCCAGACAAGAAAAAGCAGGATAAAGCCTTTGCATTTGAACAAATTACTATTGACTAAGTTTCGGGTGTAGGCCATGCATTTTTTGCATGGAAGGTGTTCGTTCCTGTATGACACAAAAAAAACATTACTGTATAATGCAGCTGCCACATAAATAATATTATTAAATGGAATTACTAGACGATTATTTATTTTAAGGGTTCCTTACCAAATACTGAAAGACGAAATCCTTGTTATAAGATGACCTTGCTGTCCGTCTGTCCGTGCTGGTCTGTCAAAAACCTTTCTCTCAGGAATTACTTCAGCAATGGAGTTGAAACTTGAAAGAGATATTATAATGTTTAATAGTGCACCTTGTGCGACCTTTGTCATTATTAGTATTACAAGTTTGAACTTAAAAACTATTTATTCAAGGAGCAAAAAAAAAAGTCTCAGTAAAACGAAATAGCTGGAACCTATCATCAGAGCTATCATTTTTTATCAGCTATAATTTCACTGGATAATCATACTTCACATGATTTTTTAAAAAAAAGCGTAAAAGACAGTTATCTAGTAAGAATAATAGAATACCGTACCTCAAAAGGAAAAAACGGAATCCTTATAGGATTACTTTGTCCTCCGTCCGTCTGTCTGCCTGACAAGACGCTTTATCTCGAGAACGCGTGGAGGTGTCGAGTTGAAATTAAAACCATATACTCCATATAACCATATCTCTCGTGAAAAATCAAACTTCTACAATAACTTTAAAAAAAGATACAGTCGTTTATGTATTTCGACACTCGAGGGAATCAAAATGTATAGGGTATTTCTCGTTGACCTAGAACTATGAAATTTGGCAAGTACTAATACCGCCTTTTACTACAATTATAGGGAAAAATATGAAAAATGTAAATTTTTAATTAAATCACAAAAACAGGGTATGTAACGAACGGCGCGGTCTAAATTTTGATTTGAGTTAACCGTGTCATGTGCGGAACCCTCGATGGGCGAGACCGACTCACACTTGTCCGGTTTTTAAGTCAATGACCATTGAAATATTTGCGTAATTAAACAAAAACCCCCATTGATATAATCAAAACATTCTCATTTTTCAACCCCCATTCTAGACCCCTTTTCCAATAGTGAGAAAAATAATTTCATAATGTTTTTACCCAACTGCATCAGAAAGAGGGTTATGTTTTTCAAGCATATGTATGTATGTATCTATGTATGTCTATTTCTAGGCACGCTCTGCAGCCTAAACGGCTAGACGGATTTTAAAATACGAGGTGTGATTTGATTTGTCTTCATTGTCGAAGTGACAAAGGGTATAATTATAATATTTAAATGTGGCGTCCGCGAAAAAACAGGAGGGTATAATAACAAGGGGTAACAACAAGGGTATGAAATGAAAGCTATTAAATAGCTCATTCCAAATATTATGTACATTACAACACGAAAGTCAAAAAAAACGTAAATGTTAATTAATAAACTCCTTTTGCTAGAAAGAGAGTTTCTCTAGTAATAACAAATTACAAGCGAAAATTTCTTTGTTTCAAATTTTTAATGTCGTTAAAAATTCGAGCTTATATATCACTAAGTAATAATTAATTAAACCACTATTTTACTAATTAAAACTAAAAAGAGTTAAATAAATTAAATTATTAAGAATAAACAAGAAACCCGACTGCAATAAAAAAATCAACTGAAAAGTGAAAAACAAGCTATAATTATAATCTATAGAAAATTGTAAAAGCAATGTACTTATTGATATTTATAACAATTAAAATGCAACTTGAATATTGGAAAAGGTATTGAAGGTGGGGACAAGCAATGAATTGCAAAACCTATTTCTTGAAAACGACATACATTTGGACTGGGTAGCTCGTCCCCGCCTGGAACACCTTTTCCAATATTCAAGTCTTACAATTTTTGATAGATTATATAGCTTGTTTATCACTTTTCAGTTGATTTTTTTGGTTGCAGTCGGGTTTTTTGTTTATTTTTAATAATTGTTTTTTTTATAAAAACAGATGCGTGCAAGCAGGATATACAATCGTGCTAAATTTCGTTTTGATAGCTTGTAATAGTTTCAGGGAAAAACTACTGTGACATACAGACAGACAAACAGACACCGAAATCTCATCATAAGAGATCATGTTTTACTATTTTGATACGGAACCCTAAAAATATGGTACACCTTATACTCGTACTGGCATAATCATTAAACAAAATGTAGTTTTAATCTAGAGAAATTAATGTCCCAAATTGATTGAACACAATATTGACCTTTGGTTTTTTTCCTTGATCAGGTGATAATTTGGATGTGGCCGGCTACAACAACTGGGACATTGGTCAGCCCAACCACGTACCATCGGGTAACGATTACTGCGGTTCGATGCGACGCTCCGGGACGTTAGACGACATAACCTGCACTTCGACCAACTTGCCGTTTATCTGCGAGATCAGCCCCAAATTGTAATAACATTCTTATAATAAATGTTGTATTACTAAATTATGATTTATCCATTTTATGTTGTGTTATGAGTATTAAATTAATATACTTATATATATATACTTTTATTCGGTCGTTCCTGATTCGTCACATTCCTAATTCGTCATATTCCTAACTCGTCATATTCCTGATTCGTCATGTTCCTTAGTCGTTATTGTACAGTCAAATCGCGAACACGTGCTTACAGGATTAATAAGTATTAGGACAGATTGTACTAAGTAGTGTATGACATGATTATAGATGCGAAAGTTTGTGTGTTTGTTAGATTATTACTCCTTCACTCTGAACGGGTTGACTAGTTTGGATGAAATGGAGAAAGATTATACCCTAGATTAACACATAGGCCACTTTTCATCAACTACCTATAGTGAAAAAAAAAACAAGAGAAATAATTATCAAATAGCAATAAACATTTGAATTTGAAATCTACGCTGACGAAGTCACGGGCAAAAGCTAGTTAATAATAAAGTCACAATAAAGTTAACTTTGTAACACTGGAATCCGCGACAAAAAAAAAGCTTTCCTTCATTTTCACTCTTGCGGGTCTGTGGCGCCTGCCCCCCCCCGCGCTCAGTTCGCTCGCGGCTCGACGCCTATACGCATAAAATTGTTTTGCACTCTTAACTTAATTATTATACCTAAACACAATTATTGTTATTAAATTAGTGATTTACTTAACTGGTAAATATATAAATACGCGCAGTTTGTTTTTTTTGACCGCCAACATCCACTACACTGGCGCCCAACGTGGGGCACGGATACCTACGCGCGAATAGGTATTGTGTACAAACGAACTCACGATTACGAACCGGTGGTTTTTGGTGAACAATATTACGTTAATAACTGTGTTGTTATGAGTGTGAGTGCTTAACATTACAATGCCGCGAAAAAGAGCAAGTATTTCCGACGGGGAAGCCGTCGATGGCAGCTCAGTAATGTCGGAAGGACAATTGGCATCGTTTCTGTCGACGTTTGCGCAAGCTCAGGCGGAGTCCAACCGTCGATTGGTTGAGAGTTTGCTAGCAGCGTCGGCCTCCTCGAGAGACGCCGACAATTCGAATCCATCACCGACCTACTCGCCTACGCCATCTTGTGCTAACGCCCGACTTGGAAACTTCGCGAACTGCACGGCAAGATTTAATGGCTCATCCCGAGATCCCGACAAACTAGAGGCATTTCTGGACAGCGTCGAAGTATACAAAGATTGTAAAAATGTAAGTGACCCGCATGCATTGAAGGGCCTCCCCATGCTGCTCGAAGACGAGGCCGCGCTGTGGTTCAGAGGGGTCAAGGCCACTATAACATCGTGGGACGACGCACTTCGTAAGCTTCGCGCCAGATTCGGCGTACCTAAACCGCCACACAAAATCCTCAGGGAAATCTACGCGTCGGAACAAGGAGAGGAACGAGCCGAAATCTTTATAGGACGCCTTCGTGCGTTGATTGCAAAATTACCATATCTCATTGAGACGGCTTTGCAAGTTGATATGGTATACGGCCTATTAAAAAAACGCATTCGGAAAAGAGTCACACGAGAAGCGTTAAGTGACCTCGACAATCTATTAGAAAAGGCTATAAGCATCGAGGAATCTCTCGCCGAAGCACCTTCATCTTTACCACGTTCACAGACTGCGAGCGCATATAGTATTGCGCGCGCTCAAACTTCAAGCGAGCCGAGTGACGCCGCCCACGGTTCAAGGGCGCGGTCATTTAACCGTGCCGCTGCCACCGCGCCGATGCCGCGCGCCGCGCACGGGTCTCACGCGCCGACCGCGCCGCCGCCGTTGCCGACGACGCCGACTACGAGAGACTGTACGGTGGTAAGCGACACTGCTAAAAAAGGTAACAAACTTTTCTGTGTTTACTGTCGTAAAAGTGGTCATGAACGTAGTGAGTGTTCGAAATTAAATAAAGGAGTTAAAAGTGACAACACGTATGTGCGTTGTTTCGGTTGCAACGCTAAAGGCGTAACGCGTAGTAACTGCGAAAAGTGCAACCCGGTTAAGGACTCTTTTTGTTCGCTCGATATTGATAGCGTTGATACTGTATCAAAGATTAATTATGTACAGACTGGACAATTAAATAATGACTTGTCAAAGATTATGTCAACTCAGACTGGACATTTTAATGATGATGTATCCAATAATATTTCTTATAAGACTGATTTAGATAATGTGTCAAAGAGTATTTCAAATCAGATTGAACACTTAGATAATGTGTCAAAGATTAATTTAAAACAGAATGTAAGTAATAATGTTTCTAACAATGATCTTTGTGTGAATAGTGTACCACAAATTACTCAATGTTCTGATGAGTCGCAAGCGAATTGTGTGCGGAAATTTTCTATATCGTCCGATGTTTCTACCGGTGGTCGTCCTATTTTAAATATCATAGTGTGCGGTCATGGCGGTACCGGTCTATTGGACACAGCTGCAAAACGCAGTATTGCAGGTGTCACATTATACGATCTGCTTCGTAAGCTAAATCATCCTTTCCGTGATTGTGCGATGACCGTTAAACTTGCCGATGGAACTGTAAGCGAGAGGAAGGTTAAATTAGCTGACGTGGAGGTATCGCTTAAGGGTTCTATTATACCTACCACCTTTGTTATTTTTCCGGACGCGGTTAACAACGAAACCTTGTTAGGTATAGATTTTCTTCGTAAGGCTCGGCTTGTCGTTAATATTTCCGCTAACACGTGGTTTACAGCTGATCGACCTCAGGACATTCACCCTTTACGTACTGAAGCTTCTCGCGCCTTCGTAGGTTGTTCTTCGTCCGATCTCATCCTTAGGCCTAATGAGGGGACAATGCTATTACCGCAGGAGAAGGACTGCCTTACCGCTGTACTCCAAGAGTATGAAGACATCTTTCGAGAAGGGGGAGGTCCAACGCCGTTTGCGGAACATAGCATTGATACGGGAACCCATCAACCAATCGCTGTGCCGCCATACAGACTCACACCTGCCAAACGAGCCATAATGGAGGCTGAGATAGAAAAGATGCTGAAAGATGGCATCATTGAGGAGTGTGAGTCTGCATGGGCTGCACCAGCTCTTTTGGTACCCAAGAAAGATGGGACCTATAGATTTTGTGTGGATTATAGGAAGCTAAACTCCGTCACGAAGAGCGACTCTTACCCACTTCCTGTAATTGACGACCTGTTGCAGTACACTGGTAAAAGCTGTTATATGAGCACGATCGACCTTCGCTCCGGGTACTGGCAGGTAGGTGTAAGGGAGGAGGATCAGGATAAGACCGCGTTCGTTTCGCCTCTGGGAGTCCATAGATTCAAGCGTATGCCGTTCGGGTTGCGGAACGCGCCGGCTACGTTTCAAAGACTAATAGACCGATTTCGTACCGGGTCTTCTCTTCAAGGTATGACTATACTAGGGTACATCGATGATCTAATCCTTATATCTGACAGCTTTTCGCAGCATGTTAAAGATCTCCGTGCTGTCTTTGACCGCTTACGCGTCTTCAATCTGCTAGCAAACCGTGTCAAGTGCGTCTTTGCACGTGAAAGTGTCAAATATTTAGGTCACGTCATCACGCCACAGGGATTAACGCCAGACCCAGACAAGATCAGCGCAATAACGGAGATGAGAGAACCTACGTCTGTGAAGCATCTGAAGTCCTTCTTACAGACCTGCTCCTGGTTTAGGAAGTTCGTTCCTGGTTTCTCCCAAGTCGCACAGCCGCTCACCATGCTAACTAAGAAAGATCAGTCGTGGTTGTGGGAAGAAGCTCAGGTCACCGCGTTTAACGAACTAAAAAGGTTGCTCACCTCATCGCCGATCATCGTTCAACCGGACTACACTCGTCCGTTCGTGCTGAGGACCGATGCTAGTAACTATGCTTTAGGTGCGGCTCTACTGCAGGGGGAGCCCCAACGAGAGGAACGACCAATCGAGTATGCCAGCCGACTACTCACATCTGCTGAACGTAATTACTCTACGACAGAGCGAGAGGCACTCGCGGTAGTGTGGGCAGTCGAAAAGTTTCGCGGCTATATCGATGGACATCCTGTTCGTGTGGCTAGTGATCACCAGCCCTTGAAGTGGTTACTCACCCTAAAATCGCCGACGGGAAGATTAGTTCGCTGGGCGATGAAGCTCCAATCCTTCGACCTTCAAGTGGATTATACACCTGGAAAAGCTAATGTCATAGCTGATTCTCTAAGTCGCCCTCCGTGTGAAGACTTTGATCGTGACTCCTGTGGAATCTGCACTGTGTTTGTTGACACGCCGCGGTGGGAAGCTGCCGCTCTGCGTGAAGATCAACTCGCCGATCCAGAGGTATCCAAAATCGTTAACGGCCTTGAAGGAAAAGAAGAAGTGGATATCAACAGGTGGACAGAAAGAGGTTACCATATGAGTCGAGGAGTACTTTATCGTTATACAGAGGCTGACACCGAAGAACCGCAGTTAGTAATACCTGAAAAGAGAAGGAAGCAAGTAATGGTTGAATGTCACGATACTGCAGTTTCTGGTCATGGTGGGCTAGACAAAACTCTGCATCGCATTTCCCAACGGTTCTACTTTCCTGGCATGCGGCGATATGTAACTGAGTACTTGAAGACCTGCATTGAATGCCAGAGATACAAACCGTCCAATCAAAAACCCACGGGTCTGTTACAAACACCCGTTCCAGCTCAACGATTCGAGGTACTAGCAGTCGATCTTTTTGGTCCGCTTCCGAAGGGTGCCAATGGTGAGAGATGGGTGCTTATAGTAGAAGACACCGCTAGCAAATGGGTTGAGCTATTCTCACTTGTTGAAGCCACAGCAGAAGCTTGTGCTAAAGTACTGATCGAGGAAGTCTTCTTACGATTCGGAGTGCCTAGACGCCTTATTTCCGACAATGGGGTACAGTTTATTGCCGACGTCATGCAAAAGGCAATGTTCGCTCTGAATGTGAAGCAAAATTTGGTGCCGCTTTACCATCCCGAGGCAAATCCAGTAGAAAGAAAAAACCGGGATTTAAAAACGCAGTTGGCCATTTTGGTACAAGATCATCATAACGAATGGCCAGAGGCTCTGGCTTTCATTCGTTTTGCTCTGAATTCATCGCATACTAAGTCAACGCAGCAGACCCCGGCTTTTCTTATGTACGGCCGTGAGTTAAGGTCTCCACTAGATGCTCAAAGTGATCTTCGCGCTGTTATTATGGCAGAAAATTATGTGCCTCAGATTACACCGTATCTGCTCAAGCTTGTCGACACGATCAAATCTAGCAAAGAGTGCATAGAGAAGCAACAAGATCTTCAAAAGGCCGCAAAAGATGTTCGTCGTCAATCTGATGACCTGTTGGTGGGTGACTTGGTATTAATGAAAACTCACATTCTTAGCAATACCTCAAAGGGTGTCACATCAAAGCTCACGCCTAAGCGTGATGGCCCCTATATAGTTACGAAAAAAGTGAGCCCTACCACTTACCTTGTTGCGTTTCCCGATAAGAAAGATGAGGTAGTAGGCAAGTACCACATCTCAGATTTAAGACGTTACCACAGTCGAGAGGATGAATGTCTTGAGGTCCCGCAGCCGGTGGCTCCTGTCCGTCGTCGAGGCCGACCTCGTAAACGGTAGTATCATTTCGTAAAACTTTAGTATTGTTTGTTTAGTAAATACTTTATACTTTTAACATTATTTTAACCATGTTTGACTAGTTGTGAGGACACCTTTCTAGTCAAAAGGGGGAGTATGTAACACTGGAATCCGCGACAAAAAAAAAGCTTTCCTTCATTTTCACTCTTGCGGGTCTGTGGCGCCTGCCCCCCCCCCGCGCTCAGTTCGCTCGCGGCTCGACGCCTATACGCATAAAATTGTTTTGCACTCTTAACTTAATTATTATACCTAAACACAATTATTGTTATTAAATTAGTGATTTACTTAACTGGTAAATATATAAATACGCGCAGTTTGTTTTTTTTGACCGCCAACATCCACTACAACTTCATGATAGACAAGTAGCACTCATCTATAAATTATTAATAGAGGTTCTTACATACCATAGAGAACTCTATGATAAAGTTGTGCAGGCAAATGTAGATGGTATGACGAGTTAGGAATAATAATATGACGAATCAGGAATATGAGTTAGGAATATGACCAGTTGCGAAATTGTCGAATAAGGAATATGATGGTTCAGGAACCAATCGCAATTAGTAATCACCGTTTTCAAGTTTAACAAAATTTTCTGTTTATTTGTGTCTATTTGCATGGGGCGTCGAAATACTTGTAGACATGGTCAGATGCACCGATTTGGTAGCGTTTTTTTTGAAAAGTCGTATTAGAGTTTTCAATCCGAAAAAAGGGGTTGCTATCGATTGTCTTTAGGGTTCCGTAGTCACAGTTGGAACCCCTATAGTTTCGGCATGTCCGTCCGCGACTTAGCTCAGAGACTCTGTTCTAGAAAGCTTAACTTGAAGGCAATCAAGTACCATAACATTCACTATGCGGCAATAGAAAAAAAAGTAAAACATGACCCACTTAATTATTTTCCATAATTGTTCACAACCTGTTGTGTTTAAGACATAAAATTGGAAAAAAGGAAGAAAAAAATGTGCTGAAGCTATTTACACGGGCGCTGCCCGTATTAATAAAAGTACCTGGAAGACATTTTTTTATTGGTAAGTTTTCTAAAAATGATACCTAGCTAGATAGATTTATCGCCTCCGAAACCCCTTGCATACTTAATTTCATTAAAATCGTTGGAGCCGTTTCCGAGATTTAGATTATATGTATACAAGAATTGGTCGTTTAAAGGTGTTAGTTTATAAAAAATAATATGAAATTATAAAATTATATGATTATATGATTAAATGATTATATGATAAATTATGATAATATGATAAATATGATAGGTACTCGGGGTCCGTTCATTTGACCGAAATACGTTTGGTCGAATGTATCGTTTCGCAACCGTTTCATTTGGCAACCCAATTTTATTTCTGTAACTGCAAATATTTCAGGATTTATTTCTGTACCTTCGCGAAGACCCTATAGGTTAGGTTAGTTTTGTTTTTATAAAAATCCTGAAATATTTACAGTTACAGAAATAAACGTGGGTTGCCAAATGAAACGGTTGCGAAACGATACATTCGACCAAACGTTGTTCGGTGAAACATTAATGAACCTAGGTACTCGCTTTCCACTTATCGCCGCCGCCGTATGGTTTAAGCAAACCAACATTTTTAACGTTGGTTTATCGTTCATAATGACTGTGTCCTGCAGCTGGTACTGGATCAGACGAAGTACCAACGTTGTCATCTGGTTTTGTAAGCTCGCTGGTCAGCAATTTGCTGACAAATTTGATTTATTTATTTATTTATTTATTTATTTATTTATTGCAAACATATTTACACGGCATTACAGTTGGAACCAATACACCGAGAAACATTAAACTTATACAAACAAAAAAAAAAGAAAAAACCACAAAAAGCTTAAAAGAAAAACAAATCAATTTAGAACCGTGAAAAATAAACAAAATAAAATAAAAAACAATTGTCATTAGGTAATACTGGAAGGCCTATCATCCATCATCTCACAAAATCTCAGACATTCACGGCACAGTGTTGCCCATCGCCATGCAAACAAGTCACACTCAGGCACGGACGCCAGGAGCGCATTCAGCAGCAACAGGACGCGGAGCAAGGGCGAGTTCCGGCGCGACACCGTACGCGCCGCCGGCACCGCCAACAGGGGGCGCACACGCGGCCTAAGGGTTATCCGGAACACATCCGGCACGAACAGCCTCACGACTTGGCCCACTAGCTCAGGGCAGTCGGACTCTCCACGCAATATACGGCAGGCAGTAAGTAACAGGTTGTTGTTACGCCTTACCTCCAATGAATTAAACCCAAGGGAGCCAAGCAAAAATTTGGTTGGATAGAGGAAGGGGTAATACCCATAGGTTTTCTTGTAAATAAATCTGAGGAATTTTTTTTGGATCCTTTCCAGGAGTAAAACATATGTGCATTCATGCGGATTCCAAATAAGCGACGATGCCTCTAACTTACTTCTCACCAAAGCGTTAAAGACAAGCGTTATGGCCCCAAGATCGTGGAAGTCTTTGACATTGCGGATAACAAAACCTAACCTCCGAAAGCAGTCACTCACGAGCCCTCGGATGTGATCGTGAAACGTGAGGCGCGTGTCAAAAACAACACCTAGGTCTTTCACAGAGTCGACCCGGTTAATAAGCTCTACTCCCAGGATATATTGAGCATGCAAAGGTGCAGAAGTGCGACTAAATGTGCACACACAGCACTTGGCCGTGTTGAAAAGGAGTTTATTGTCCACACTCCACCGGACCACCGAGTTAATATCCTCCTGTAAATAGTCACAGTGTGCCTTATCTCCAACCCCATATACCAGCTTGAGATCGTCAGCATATAGCAGGCATTCTGCATGCTTTACGACTGACTCCAAGTCGTTAATCATAATTCCAAATAGGAGGGGACCCAATATCGAACCCTGACTGACACCAGATCGAGTACGATACGGAGCCGAAACGAAGTATCCATGCTGAACAAACTGCTGTCGATCACGAAGATAACTCGCAAAAAAAGTTAGCAACTTCAGGGAGAACCCAATATTGTCAAGTTTAGTTAGGAGAACATCGTTATCTACGCGATCGAAAGCCTTTTTAAAGTCGAAATAAATGACGTCCGCCTGAACACCTCTATCAAGATGCTCGGAAATGGTATCAACCAGGGTTAAGAGGTTACTGTTAACAGAGCGGCCTGGCCTGAAGCCGTGCTGCGAGTTACACAGGAAAGGTTTGATCTGTGCCGATATCGTCCGGTGCAGTATGGACTCAAACAACTTTGCCAGGGAAGAGAGTATAGCTATAGGCCTATGATCCTCGACATCTACTGACTTGCTATTCTTAGGTATAGGCCTAACCCTTGTAACTTTCCACTGATGCGGGTATCTTCCGGACGAGAGTGCCAAATTGAACAGAAAATGAACAGGAACCTTCAACTGCTCTATGCAACCTTTAATAATATACGCAGGCAAGTTATCAGGCCCAGCAGAGCTCTTAGGTTTAAGCCGTTTAATACCTGTTTCAACATCCTGAATAGAAATATTGTTTATATCAACATGTTGGCAGGAATGACTCATACTACTGTTTACTACAGCGTGCACATCAAGGCGAGGGACGCCCGGCAAGAATACACCAGAGAAGAAACCCGAGAACGCCTCCGCAGCTTCTGCCCCGACTAACCGTTCTCCCGCCAACATCACTTCGGACACAAATCCGCCTTTCGACCTAAGACTGTGTATATGCTGCCAGAAAGACCGCGGATCACTTCTAACCTGACTTTGAATTCGATCTATGTAACCATCGTAAGCTAAGGATATTCGATGCTTGACATCCGTCCGAAGTTTGGCATACCTACCGTACACATCCCTATTCTTGGTAGCTTTCCACCTCCGATGGAGCCTAGCTTTCAACGCTATATCTGCTATCAGATCAGCGGTGAACCATACGGGGTAAAGTCTAGTGGCCCGTTTTGATCGACGCTTCTTAGGTATACAGGCGTCAAAAGTATCATAAACTACTTTATAGAAACTGTCTACCGCAATGTCAACGTCATCCATCTGAAGAATTTCTTGCCAGCTTACCTCAGATATAAGTTTATACAGAAGCTCATAATTGCCTTTAGCAAAATTCCAGTCTCGTTGTGATTCTATGTTACTAGGATCTGTTTGCTCAGAGGCGGACCGACGCGAGGCTTCGCCTAAGGGAACCGATATCTCCAGTGGCGGGTGGTATAAATCTCGTCTAGGCACCAGTCCCCCTCCCTCAATCTCCTGAACACTGATACCGCGAATACGCTCAGATGCCAGCACAACATCCAATTTTCCTCCATACGCATTCATGACCTCATTCATCTCATTCAGATCACATACAGTTAAGAAATAGGAATAATAACATATAATACTAGAAGATGTATAGAGTGGATTTAAATTAAGATCACCGACAATAAGAACTTCACCATTTAGTGTCTCTAACACTTGTTCCACAGCTTGAAACCAGCGCATGATGACACAGTCGGGTTGGTAGCGACCTTGCCTGCGAAGCTAGCGAACCCGGGATCGATTTCTGGTCAGAGCAAATATTTTTGTGACAAATGCCTACGTATATTTCTTACAAGGAAAGGTACCCAACTGTCCGGCTCCGATTTTGTTGATTTTGATATATGTTACAAATATAACAGACAAATATTTTTTTTAGCGGCCCAAACTCAACCTGTTGTGAGAAATTGACCTTCAAAGTACTGAAAAGTGACTAAACCCTCTTACTTGTATTGAGATATTTAAAAAAAAAATGCAAGTTTCATAGCTAGCATATTTAATAAAAAAATCCCTTCAAAGAACATTGAAGGTACACTTCCTGTGGTATTTTTTTATAATATTAATTTTAGCCCATATAACAAAACGCGTGCTCATTATTTTTTCATCTTCTTAAACATTTATAATCAAACCGCTATGAAACTTGCATTTTTTTTTAAATTATCTCTATACAAGTAAGAGGGTTTAGTCACTTTTCAGTACTTTGGAGGTCAATTTCTCACAACAGGTTGAGTTTGGGCCGCTAAAAAAAATACGTGTCTGTTATTTTAAACTACTCTCTAACATATATTAAAATCAATAAAATCGGAGCCGGACAGTTGGGTACCTTTCCTTGTTAGTAAGTTTTTGTTGCCGAGTACTTACAAGCCCAGAGGTTAGTCTGGAACTAGGACAATTGTTTAAGATTGTCCATGGATATTTATTTATAACGGATATTATTAATGGAATTCCTGGAAGTCCATTTAAGATTGCTGATTCCAAGCCGTCTCATCTCTAACGAAAAGATTTGCTCTTGTGTTTCTTTTTTACTTTTCATCCGTAACTCAACTTCACTGTTTACTTAATTTACTAAACTTTACTTTACTCAACTTAACTTATTTATTATTTAGGTAGGCCCTGGCTAGTAAAAGGAAGTGTATGTAGAAGGCTGGGAATGCGCAAACCATAAATAATCTATGTCTTTGTCTTTGAAAATAAAATTAATATAAAGTACAGCGCTTGTTTCAGAAAATAATAATACAACTTATATTATTATAAGTGCGATAACATTTCAAAATAAACAGACAACTAGATTGCGTGAGAGGTTTTCCCAGGTCACTTTGGGTCAAGCTTATCAACTAAGTTAAAGCTTAATAATATATTTAGGTACAAGCTTATCAAAATAATAATATCATATTTGTATAAGACGCTTAGTTAAAGTTTTGACTGCAAATGAAAATACTAGTCTAGTGCGAGTCGACGGTTCCGTATTTACGATAGTTGGAAAAAGTAAAAGAAGCTACTCATTTTGTTATGAACTTTCTTTTCTATGCAATAAGATCAATTTGACAACCAGATATTATTATTTAAAAAAAAAAAACATTTTTTGAAAATTTACGTCAACATTTTATTTTTGAGTAATTTGGAAATAATTATCCTATTTTCAGGTAGTTGGCTTCCTTGCAGGCTTCTGCCAGGGCTATAATATAATCTGCTTAGTGGCAGAGAGCGCAACGTTTTACGTTTGCGCGCTTGTCAAGGAAACAGGTACTCGGAATAAGTATATCCAGTCTGCGTCAACATATCCGACTGGATAGCTCTGACTCTTAGTGAAGTGTAGTTTGAGGTGTCTGGGACCTTTGAGGTATCTAAGGACTCTCTTAGCGGCCTTCCAGTGTACCCCCCCCCCCCCCGTACTGTGCATTAAATTAGGATAAGTACGAGTCCGTGTGGGCAATATCGGGTCTTGTACCAATTGAAATGAACATTTAAGAGCCGATAAGTTTCACTTCAATTACATCTTCCTTCTCTGGTGAGGTTAGCTTGAGTCCAGGCCGCATAGGTGTATTTACGGGTATTGCGTCCGTCATGTCATACTTATCGATAAATTTATCAATTTAGTTTGTCTGGTCAAAAGTATGTGAATTATCCTTTTGGCCTCATACATTGGAGGCTTGAATCCATTCAGGAGAAGTTAAAAGATAAAATAAAATTTATTTAGTAAGTAGGCCGCTCGGGCACTTTTACACGTCAAGAATCTACCAGCGCTTCCCAAGAGGAGACCACTGCTGAGAAGAAACGCCGCAAGAAACTCAGCAGTCAGTTTGTACGACACCTCTGTCACAGGATCGAAATCCGTGGGACTATGCCTTTATACCAAGATAGTCTAAGGAAATTTAACCTCCCCTTGCTATCCACCAGACAAAACATCACAGATTTAGTAACACTCTATTAAATAGTGCACGGTGATCTCAACGGTGATCTGGTGGGCCATGTACAGTTTTGAGCGATAAAGAAATTAACCAGGAACCAAAAACTATTTACCCAGTGCTAACAATAATGTAAGTATGAATGAATGAACCTCATCTGAATGTGCCGTCTTTATAATAATTTGAACATTGATATTGATATTAATATATTCAAACGTTCACGAAACAATATATTTCAAATTACTATGGAAAATTTGATATATTTTTGAATATATCAAATTTGTGTTCTAAAAAGGTTCTGCACAAATGTCGTGTACAACAAAGTGTTGTTAACTTGAATTGATCTGTGGGCCTAGTGTGGCTGCATCTATATCGCGTTACAAGTGTGGATAAAACATCCGTCACTGTCTTACTTATGTACGTGTCATAAGGTGACGGTTGCCTTATCTTTTAATCTTTATTAAACTTTATCACGAGTAAACGCAGCCATGTTAGGGACCCTGGATTGAGATTTGTGTTATGTTTTATTGTGTTAATATATAAATAAATACCAAGACCATCCTTGAGAAGACCTAAGTCTTTTACGGTGTAGAGCTTCTTCTGTCCTTTCTTAAACTCTGTTTGTAATGTTATTGCTTAAGATGTATAAATCTTCAACGAATACCGCTACGATAAGTCGTTTCAGTCTCTTTTGTAGTAGAGAAAGTGTTCCGATGTAGCTTGTGACAGGGATAAGGCGGTCATTGCGTCAAACCTTTTTGTTCCACTGACGTGGCGCTTGCTTTAAGCTATAGGAGAGACTTTCTTAAGACACATTTTTTTCATAGACAATTTTTCATAGACAAAAAACGCAAATATCAGCATTTGGCAAGTTTTAAAGTAGGCAATGGTCTTTCACTAGCCAGCGTTAGCAGTCAGATGGGTTATGTTTTTATTACCAAAATTATTAATCTGACCAATAGTTTCTGTAATTACATTGCTCAACCTGTAAATACTCGAAGACAAAGTGCATATTTATGGGATATAGTTTTTTGTTGACAAATCTCGCATTCGTCTTGCTTTCTCAATTGTTTAATAAGGAAAGTTCGAACTTAGAGAAGACCAAAAACAATTTCAGTTGTTTATTGACTACATTAAAGGCCTTATTTAACTTTTGTAGTTCGTACTTATTGTTTTTAAGCTCTATTACTGTCAAGTTGATAAGAGCTATCATAACGTTCAAGAAACGATAATAATAGACGTAAACATAATCGGAATCCAAGTAATAGCTTTGGTATCTTATCTTTTGCAGACCAATTATTACTCGTTACAATTTGTTTAACAATTGATAGAGGCAATGTTTAAAAACTCCCTTTTGTTTCTGGTAGTTTCACGGCCAAGTTACCGATGTCAAACGAGATTAGCAAGTACGTTAATTCGATATAGTACAAAAGTGAGTATCTACAGTACCCCAACGGAAATGTTAAGCACTTTAGTGCGTTGAACTACTGTTATTTGATATTATATTTAATTTAATACTTGTAGCTTTATATAATGCTAGACAAAGTTATACCATTGTAATATGAAATATGAAATATGTTTAAAAAATGACAGACTGCTGAGTTTCTTGCGGCGTTTCTTCTCAGCAGTGGTCTCCTCTTGTGAAGCGCTGGTAGTATCTTGACGTGTAAAAGTGCCCGAGCGGCCTACTTACTGGATAAATTTCTTTTATCTTTTTTTTTTAGTAAACTTCAAACAGAACATCAAATGACACACATGACAATGACAATGATATTCACAATGACAAGGTTCTAAGTATGCTCAATAGTTTTATTGGGTGACTGAACATAATATCTACTTTTGACGTTGACTATAATTATTTTGGAGTTTGGTGGGGTGGGTGTACTTGATATTCCGCTAACAAATCATTTTGTTTAATCTTGTTTTTAACGAGCTTGGTCGTACAACCATCATGACGGTCCATATAATTAATCACATTGTACGCGAGTTCTTAAATCTAAATACATATTGTACAAATCTTAAACATTAAATAAATTTCTACTAAATAAATTTCTTTTATCTTTTTTTTTTTTTTAATTTGGCTTGGGCTGTGGTTGGATCTGCCAACACAGTAAAATGTCCCACGTTATGGGTTGCGCGACCAGACCGCACTCCACCAGGATATGGTATACGTTTTCTGCAACTCCACAATCAGTACAAATAGGCGTATCAGATTTGCCCACTACCGCCTTTCCGGGGATATGACCGGACCGAAGTCTCGTTGCTTAACAAATCATTTCATTCAATAGGGATTATTCACCATCCAAATCCACGAAGGACCTGTTTGGCCAACATGCACGTATCCCTGTGAACACAAGGTGAACACTCTCTTGGTCAGCTTGTTGGCAGCCACCATGTCTTCATATCATGTCTTCATAGCGGGTATGGTAGGTGAGGCCAAGTTGCCACCTAAAAAGTTCACAGTTATTAAGGAGCAATCATTTATATAATATTAAATATTACATAATTATAGGTTCTAGCGAACCGCGTTTATATGGGTTTTCCGTAATACCTGCCCATTAATCAGAATTTCAAGACGGTAATAGCTTCTTGAATTTTAATAGCTGCAGCCATCACCGACCCATAAGTCGGTAAAAGCTACAATGAGTAGCTACGAGTATTAGCGATTCTACACAATGTTTTAAACTTATTTCACGTTATTACTATTTATACAGGGTACTTAATAAAATTGAAGATCTAGATGCCTCATGCCTAGACCAAAACACCTGCATGTATGTCCAGCAATTTTCATTTGTTTCAATATTTTTCTACATTTCAATATGAATAATTCTCTTACAATCGGTAATACCTGCGTATATATCGTTAATAGCTTCACAGCCATTACTATGAATCGGTTATAGAAATAATCTACTCACCCACTTTATTACTTATTATCCACAATAGAATACTTTATTTTGGAGCATTTATCATCTTAAATATAATTTTTGTAAAAAATACAAAAATCATACCAAATGTGGGCTTGTATGTTTGACCGCTTTTACAATACAACTTAGATAAAAATACGTTGAAATAAAGGTTTCAAGTGTTTCGCGTCCAAACGGCAAAAGTTAGTAAATCAGGCATAAAAACACATTCTTTCAAAAGATACAGCTCCTAAAAGTTAGGACGAACGGACGGACGAAGCAGAGAGCGCATGCATATTAATAGGGTCCGGTTAGGGTACCCTTCGTGTACGGAATCAAAAAAAAGAAGGCACCTACTAAAGCGTCTGCTGGCAGTCCTCTGACTATGTTCACATTTAATGTAACACTAAATAGAAGTGACTCATATTTGATATAATTTTACTAAATATTATTGATTTATGCATAAAATTTATTATATTTTTTGTTTATATCCTTGTTTTAAGTACAATCGACCAAGAAAGTCCTTTACCACTTCAAGACCATAACGTAATACAAATAGAGTCCAAAAATAGTAAAGCAGGATCTTGGTCGACTATAGCTAAATATTGTAGTGCCCTTTCGGGGCGTCCATGTGGAACAAACAACACCTTTGTTTTCAATGGATGTAACAATGTGATTGATTTAATTTGATTTGATAATTATTATTTACAATGAAATTTCCATTTTCATCCCGCTTTTTGAGATATCGGGAGCTAACGCCTACACCTCAAAACTGGTCAAATGTGAGTCGCAATCGCGCACCGACGCCGCGTAATGTTTAGTAGGTAAATATCATTACCATAAGGAAATATAATTAGGTTCGAGAATAGTACATTGTGCATCAAGGGTAGTATGAAGGGAATTACTAACGAGAGTGTTAGAAGCCCGACGCCGAAGGCGGAGGGCTTTTAATGACTCGAGTTAGTAATCCCCTTACTGCCTGTGATACACACAATGGTTTTCATCACATTTGCGAGGAAAAAAACAAAGAGAAAACACTTTAACTCTGCAAAATATAAAGAAATAACTTTTGACGGACGGGAACGTAAATGGAAACGATATTTTTTTTGTGACCACAGATACTGCGTTTAGTTTCGACCTGGATTCGAGCCAGATTTAGCCAATTTGATAAAAATGTATAATTACTAAAATTAATGATAAATGTTGATATAAACTTGAAATAGGTATAAAAATAATGAAGTTTAATGAAGCATATAGGTTTTGTGTAATGTAAGTTAGTCTATAGCTAATTTTTAAAGATGAAATTAGAAAACGATTTAATTTTTGGCTGAAAATTAAACCTCCTTAGTCAGAAATTATGTACGAAAGAGTTGCAAATTTTAAAAAGAAAGTCATTACTCCCTAGGGATGACAAACTCGCCATAATTCCCACGGGAACAATTTAGGCTATTGTCCTTCTGTATACAGGCATGGAAAAACACCATTTACGAGCAAGTGTGATGAAAAATACTTAGTCTTATTCTGCTAATAACTTTGTTTTATATGCATTAAGATCCATTTGTAAAGATTAGTAAAGTTTTTTTGCATGTTTTTTCACAACTACAGAATTTGACAATTAGTATAATTTTATTTCACGTAAAAAAAAAACAGTCAGGAATTTAACGGAGATTTTTTGGTCTATAAAGTTCGGAGATGAGTGGAGAGAATGTTCATTATTTGTATTTTTTTTGCTATAAAACAAATAATACCACGTCACGGAAAATTATGAAAATAAAATGTGCAGATTAAGCCCTTTCATAATGATAATTCATTTGCTTTCAAGCACTTCCAATTTTCAACCATTCTAGACCCCTTTTCAAATATTAAGTAAAATAATTTCATAATTATATTAACTAAAAACCGATGCGAACAAGTAAATTATATAATATAAAAATATATTTAATTAATTTAAGTTTAGAAAATTATATATTATATAATTTTCTAAACTTAAATTAATTAAATATATTTTTATATTTATTAGGTATTCCGAAAATACACACTTGTAAAGAACTTGGCTGTCAAACAACGTGCTCGCTTCAATCAACGATATAAATTCGGGAGTAAGAATTTCGCAGCACAGAAGCTGCCGTCTCGTTCCACCAACAACAAGAACTCCCACGTTAAACGAGATGTTAAGAGACTGTCATCTCTTAATTGGCTACGTGCTCTTGGTTTTGGGTGAGTATTTTTTATAATTTCCAACTGTACAAAAGATCTTTTATCGTTTCGTCATAATTCCACGCAATAATGACGGAATCATTTTAAAATTTAAATTTTTAATAAAACACTTCGACTGTCTGTCTAGCGAAAATCAAATCGAGTCTAGCATTTTACGGAATCTCTATATGTACAAAGGGTAATAAACGAGTCCATATAAGTCCTTGTTGTTGTAAGTTAAAATAGCTTTCTTTTGAAAAAAAATCTTGTGATTATAGTGCAAAACAAACAGCAAGAGTGAAAAGAGTCTAACTTGCCCTTAACCGGTTTCTAGGGTTCCGTAGCAAAAATGGGAAACCCTTAGTTTCGTCAATCTGTCCGTCCGTATGTCACAGGCATTTTTACTCGAAAACTACAAGAGGTACATTTATGAAATTTGGAGTAAAGGTTTCTTGTAGTAACTGCTATTTAGTTTGGTTGTTAAATATACAAACATAAATATTTCTAAGGGGAGCGAGAGAACCAAACGTGTGGCACATATTTCGACAGTTCTTTTAAAATCAATAAGGTATCTAAGCAGTTTTTTTGGTTAGATAAAATCGTCTTAAATGATCGCTCCGAAACTTGCTGAAATATCTATTATTTACTATTATTATATCCTTTCACCCCCTTAATCTTTGAAACCGTTTGTCTAAAAAATATGAATAAATGACAAAGGTAACACTTAATAAATACTTTGAGGTAATAGTACATTTCGGTGCTAGTGCGGAAAGTATGTCATTACTTCACGATCACCGAGATATCATGAAGTAATGACATACCGCACGTGAATCGAACGACGTTTTTAAATACAGTTGCGAAAAAATGTGTATCTGTGTATATGTGTATGTCGGATATCTGTGTATCTCTGCTCTTCCCCCTGACCTTTGAAGTGAGCTTAACGTGTGCACACACTCTGTCCGAAATTACCTAAAAATCAAATTCTAGGAAAGCATAAACATAAGAAGTACCTACCTTACTTACAACTTACAACCCGCGTTGTGTCGGGCGCGACCGCCCGGGCCGCCCGCCGCTGCGCCGCACCGCGCTACCCTCCTAATTACCTCTGCGCTCCTGATACTTTATTTAAACATGCAAACCCTTGGTTGGATGCACGGCCTAGTTTATTTAGTATAGAGCTTAGTAGTGGCCTTGTTTATTTAGTAGGAAAAGTAAAAAGCACTAGTTCGAAAAAACCCAACTTTCCGCACGATATACAGCTACGAAAAGTATCACTTTTTGAGCAACTGTATTAAAATAGTACATTATGATACAAGTGTGCTAAGTTGACCATTGTATACAAGGCGCGTATATTATGGTCACAGGCACACGTGTTACATACGACGTTTTTCAACACACTTGCGAAAAAAAAACAAGACTTCATTTTCTTTACTTAAAGAAGACATTTTCGTTAATATTAAACTTCACAATAATTAATCCAAACTATCTTCGTCACAGCAGTCAATTATTTACGAAAAATGGCGGCTGGCACGTTGTTTTTTTTTCTTGCCGCGATACCGATGCGCGCGCAAGGCTAAGGCGCGAACGAGATCGGCCAACAGCCAAATTTAAAATGTAATAATTCATGTTTAAAATACAAATTACAGAAAAATTTAAATGATTTTAATGAAATTGAGTTATTTTTTAGTAATAAAGCTGATTTCACCAATTTATTGAAATAAATATGTAGATAATGTTATTTGCCGCATAAAAACTGTTTGTTGCTAAGAAAAAAAAAGGTACCTATAACCCGACTAAATTATATCGCTTCTTCTTCGTACTTACAACTTGGTACTAGGCTACAAATGTAAATTGTTTGGGTTAATAAACTAAAGGCACTTGTGCGTAATATACTGAAAAAGCACGCCTGTTTAATATCTAGGTTTATGAGCCAAAAATCGGTGGAATTAAAAGGTCGTTTTGAGCAAGTGTGTTGAAAAACTATTTTCACCATGATCGGATACACCGTTTTTAAATTATTGCCGAAAAACTGCGCTTCTCAACAAAAGGATGTAAGTGTCGTGAAGATACGCTCTTTTGCTGATATGAGATTGTATAGTAACGGCTTCGGAACCCTTCACTGAGCATGATCAGACAAGATCTAGTCCGGTTTCTTTAAAACTGTGTGTTTAGGTTTTAATATTTTGATTTTATCAAATACAAATTTAAAAAAAAAACATAGTCACTTTGTGTCTTTCCGTATTATTATACAACAAAATATAAAAAAAACGATAGAAGATGTTTATTCAATAAGTACTTTTTCACCTAAAAATTACCATCAGCAGCGCTTCCCACGAGAAGACCACTGCTGTGAAGAAACGCAACAAGAAAATCAATGGTCAGTCTTTTATTTAACCATTGCTCATGACAATAATAACAAAACCTAATGGAGAAGCCTAGCAAGTACCTTGACTTAGCTCAGAAGGTGATCGCCATATGTTGAGTCGACGATCATGGTGCCGATAGTTATTTCGGCAAACGGTCTTATAGCGAAGAGTCTGGACCAACACCTCAAGAGACTCTCGATAGATGGCTGGATGGCAAGAATCCTCGATACGGCACAAATTGTGAGGAGATTACTCTTTCTGTACACACACTCGTGGAATAGGTTCTTTATAATGTTTATTTTTGAAGTGATATCTTCTTATGGAAACCGCTTCGTTACGTATCGCGTTACGGCGCCAGTCTGCCTGGCTTCCATTTCTCTCATGCGGAAGCGGGGCGGGCGGAGCGGTATAGTTCAACTTAGATTAGGTTTAAGTGATCACTTCTGTGTGTGTGTCCCGTCGGTCCCGAGACGCACACGTTTCTTGTATTAGTATAGTTATTTTACTTTTATAATTGAATTTTTGTTATAAAAACCTAATGGTCAGAAAATTAAATAAATATCCTAATGAAACCTAGCATTAAGTATATAAAACAATAAACATACAATAAAAATATCCTACGTAGTTGAGCAGGAAAACGTGTCAAAACTCAGAATAGCGAGAGCAAATAAGTAAATACAAATATTTATACTTACCTACCTACGGCAGTGACTACCGTATTAAATGTAGTTTCCATACGTTCTTCTACAGAAACCATGTCCCCTGGACAAGATACAATGTTTACATATTTTAGTAACTAAGTTATAATTCAGTTTTTTGGATTTCTGGTTTAGGCCAAGCATTATTGTCTCTTAAATAGTCCTCGACCCTGGAGTAAACTTTAGACATTATTAGTAATTTGTTAGTACTGAAAATGGTAACTTAAAACTACGTCGGGTAATTTATAGTGGAAATTTTCTTTAAGCATTTTTTAATGTCTATTGTTCAAATTATTTATGTCAGAATTATTTAAAAAATTATGAAAGACATGGATAGTATTCTAATAAATAAATTGAGAGGCTACTTTTAAAATATCAATTTATTTAAATGGTATTAAGGAATCACGGGAGATTAAGTTATTTATAAAAAGAAAGGCCCTTCAATACGTCAGCTGCTTTACTCCAAACCAGAATACTGTAAGACATATGAAACGAACTAAAATTAACTAACCAGACCGTCGTAATATTGGTAAGCTGCCTGATATTACTCACAGCGTAAGCTGCCAAACTTAATTTACCTGCTACTAATGCTACATCGGGACTCCATTGAAAAATTTGTTTCTAGTTACCCGTCTCGTCATTGAGAAATATACTATATTTTACCGGTCTAACATTAAGCAAAGCGAGCATTTAGTTTTCTAAGCATATAAAGTAGCAAATTGTTACTAGTAAACTAATTAAGCACTTTACTTAGCGTGGCGTCATTTTACTGTAATTGACGGATTACTTTCTACCTTGAAAATTAATGATGTATTGAGCGTAAATAGTACAATATCACAAAGTTTATCTACCGTGGTGGGTGGCAATTCATTTATTAAAACCAAAAAAAGATAGAACTTAATATAGAGCCTTGAGGCAAAACTTATTTAAGTGTATAGTTTATAATATTTTTTTGGGTTCTATCCCTAAGATACGACAACACAAAACTCAGAGAATGGTTTGACAGACCATAAGGTTCTAATTTTAATATAAGAGTCGCATGATCTACGCAATCGAAAGCTTTGGAGACGATACAAAAAAATCCTGTGACAGGTGTAGATACGGTTCAAAATTTCTAATAACACGCTGCACGTGTTTGTGCAGGCCAGACCATAAACAAACAGAATAATTTGTATTTATTATATGGGCCGCACTGTCAAGAACGTAGTTTACGGTTCCAAATGCACACATCTTTTTTACATACCTACTTTATTCCGCTGGTTTTACAAAGACTGACTAAATCCTAAATAATGGAATTTATTTTTTATATAAAGAAAAAGAAAAGAAAGAAAAATACATTTATTCACTACACACACAAGACACACAGAAAAATAAATAATTGAAAACAGTAACAACAATAAACAAGTAGTGAGTGTGTCTTCGCGGCAGTGAATCGGACACTGGCTCAGCATAATGCTGAGGTGTTAAACACCTGCAGTGCTGATTTTCAGCCAGCTCCGAGTGTGACAGGCGGACAGTACGCTAAACGAATAAAGTGTAATTGAAAGGAAATATATAGTATATATATATATATATATATATATATATATATATATATATATACATACATAAAGATACCATTAAACAAATACTTACAGTTGGTGGCAAAATATATACAAAATCTACATGCAAATACCTTACATAAACATATTTAAAGTAGAAATACGAGTACGTACTTAGCAAGTATACAGCATCGACAATTTGGCACAAATAACAAAAACAAAAGAAAACTAAAATCTGATTTACAAAGTGCTGGTTGGGAAATAGGATTTTTGGAGCGTCAACAAATAACCCTTAAGCTTACGCTTAAAGGTGTACTTACTAGGCGCTCCTTGGATGGGAGGGGGTAGATCATTCCAGCACTTGGACGCCGCGAACTTGAAACTACCCCGAAACGCCGCGGTTCAGTGCAGCGGCACAATCGCCCTAGCTTTAAACCTGCGTACATTACTGGACCACTGGATCTTTTTAAAGAGGTACGACGGGATCATGTGTTGCACCACACCGAACATAAGGGACGCGAGGTGCATGCGCCTCCGCGCAGTCATGTTTAGCAGGTTAGCGGCGTTCAAATACGGAGTGATGTGGGAGCGGGGAGGGACTCTAAAACAAAAACGAGCACACGCGTTCTGGACTCGTTGTATTAGCCTCTATACATTATCATATGTCTTAACCGAGTAACTGCCTGGAGCAGAAACGGGCCATATCCTTTCCATAGCCGCATAGAGTACCTTCTTTTCGATTGCAATGTGAATATTTTTTCCAGGTTAATATCGTTATATTTTTACCATTTGGACATATCATTCAGCTTGGTATGCACATAATTATTCCAAAAGCTTGTCCTAAAAATAAATGTTTTCACACAAAAATATTAGATCCTACTTACAATTCTTGACCTATGTGCTTGTTTGCCTTTTTCAAGCCATACAAAATCAAAGGCAATTATAGTCAATGGTAGTTACTCAATAGGGCCTATGATATACAACAAAATACCCCTAGAAATTAAAAATGCACCAAATATGAGGCGTTTTGTTAATAAATTAAAGGCTAAACTTGTATCTGACGCATATTACACTATCGACGACTTTCTCAATGGCTAACTGACTGGTTACTGGTTTGCTGCCCAAACAATTGATTAGGTACATATTATATTGACATACTTGGTATAGATAATTTAAGTTAATATTTATAGAAATTATGTAACTTATTGTGTTTTGAACTTTTGACATGTAAAACTCTGTTTTATCAAGGAACATAATAAATAAATAAATAAATAAATAGTTACATACATATTAATGATAATGATATAATTGTATTCTTTAATTCCCAGGATTAAGCCAAGCCTCCTACTTACCGGACTACGAGTACATCCAAGGCGTCGGCTGGCTGCGCCTGCACATCGTGCCGGCCACCTGGCCGGACGCGCAGCTGCGCTGCCACCTCGAAGGTTCCCATTTACCTATTTCTTAGCCTATTACCAATTTCTTAACTACAGTTGCCGCAAGCATTTTACAAAAGTATTTTGGCAACTACAATTTTCAAAAGCACATGTATTTATGTCCTAAGTGTCTTATCTTCTTTGAGTTCCTTGCGGCGCTTCTTCTGCGCAATGTTGGTCTTGTCCGAAGCGCTGACTTGACTGCTGTCCGAAGTGTAACGCCTTTCATGAGGCCAATTTATTGAATAAATAATTTGAAATTTTAATCATTATTTTTTGTCTCACGTTCTTTTTGCAACCATGGTTACCAGTGACACCCTTTATTTGCTTATAAGGTCGATCAACTTTACAAAAGCAATCAAATGGATTTGTGTACACTTATACCTAATACCTACATAATTAAATATTTCGTCCACAGTTAATATCTTGCATGTGAATCGTTAACTGCTTATTCCTGCCACTCTGTGGTTCATTTTATTTATAACAGATTAACAGAGGTCTACAGGTCCTTAAAAACATTCTGGATAAGAGGTTAAACGATATAACTTTCCATCAGATGCCACGTTGACTGCGCCTTCGACGAGCGCCATTACCGCGGTGATGAAGAAAACGATGCTCGCGCACAGACTGGCCGAGAGCAGCGTGTTCACTGATATATACGCCTCCAACCCCAAAGGAGATTTTACAAGCATAAATGGTAAAAGAAAAAAAAAACTTAACGCAACTTTACCTTAACTAACCTCCACGTGCCACTATTATTTGACTTATAATTAATGATAATGACGTAATATTTTACAGTGCTACTTCTGAGATTCGTCTTCTTCTTTTTTTTTGCCCCGCGGCGACTTGAACAGCTACTACCGCGGGGATATGGCGTTTCCACAATGAAGTGTTTTCGCCCGTGTCAGTATATAAGTATAAATAAAAATAACAATAAAATATAATCCAATCTTCTGTAGGAAGATTGGGGGCAAAGTTGTACGGTGATTCGTAGGACAGAGGTCAAGATAGTTTATAGAAATACCCATAATAGGACTAATTTGATGATTTCTTATTTGTTTTAACTTAAATCGAGAAATCTTAAAATAGTTTAGTTTGGTAATATAGTTTAGTTTGTTACGAAGAGTAATTATACAAAGTTTCAAGTAACGAGCTCAAACCGGTATCTTTTCTCCATATTAACTTTGACCACTCTTTTCTCCCCCTTTTATTATCATATCTTAGTTTTTTATTATATGTATATAAACATGGTCAACGTTTATTGAAAACCGCATTAACTTTGGTTCAGCGGTTTTCAATTGATGCGAGGAGAAAAAAAATGAAACATGTAAACAGACTAACAGACGAACAGATACCAACTCTAAAAATTGTAGACACGTGTTCTGCTGCTCATTCGGAGGCCCCTATAGTATTTTTAGGTTCATATCTCGAATGTATAGATTTATTCCCTCCTACAACTTTATTATACTAGTATAGTTGGTTTCTCCATACTAGGTGTCCCAGTGTTTGTTTTTCACTTTGTATGGAAATAACAACTTTATGTGATTACTTAAAGAAATTATTAAAAAATAAAACGGGCAAATAGGTGTAAAAACTTCTCTGATTCATAATGATTGTAATTATTTAAGATACCACTGAAAATCTTTTGAATTAAAACATAAAATAAGGGAAAATTACATAAATTCAAATAAAAAATATATATTTGCGAAACTAGTAAAAATCACTGAACAATCATAGGGGTTAAATCGATAGCTTTTTAGCTGCTCTATCAGCCCTCTTAGTGTTAGCGTTGGTTTTAAGGACACCCTGTATGTATGGATAGGTACTGCCGTAAAACGTGTCGAATAACTACCTGTCACTTATTTCTGTAAAGGTCTTTCCAATACTGAAAAAACTCTTTCTTTTTCATTCTAAGTAGTATTTTCTTGGAAAGGAAAACGTAGCAACAAAGTTTATATGATAGATACATCATAATTATTCAAAAACCGTAGACTTCGGACTAGGTTTAAAGGATAGAAATGTTATCGCATTTTGTTTTTAATTTTTTAGCTCTCATGTAACAATTATTAAGAAGACAGTAGTTAAAGTGAATAAGGTTTGTACCATTCTTCAGAAAATAGGGATCTTGTCTTTTGCAGGGTTGCCCATGTCAAATATCACCCTCCAATGGGCTGTCGGAGAGCCCAACAACTTGGGCAACGAAGAGGACTGCCTGGTGATGACCGGCGCGGGCGAGCTGGCTGACGTGAGCTGCTCCAGCGTGCACCCCTTCTTCTGCTTAAAACGAAATACTACCAGCAATTGCGATCAGTGTGATAACATATACCGAGCAAATGAATGCGAGAATGTACTCGAAGAAAACCAATGCAACACCGCACACATCGAGAACGAATGCAACTGCACCAGCATTGAAGCAAATCAATGCAACACCACACCAAAAGCGATGCAATGCGACACCACAGCCCAAGGTATATACGAAAAATATTATTTATTGTTCTGTTTGCCAGTGGTTGGACCTTGTGCAGGGTCCGTCCGGATCGCTACCACCATCTTGGTCCTCAGGGTTGGCAACGCATTTGCAGTCTTAGGCTTGCAGTCTTGTGAATGCAAATGTCTATGGGTCACAGTTTCCAATTACCATCAGGTGGCCTGTGTGCTCGTTTGCCTTCCCTATGCCATAAAAAAAAAAAACTATATCCGCATGAAGTCATTTTAGAGATATTTTTTTCAACTGCTTATTGATAAACAATAAACGCGAGACCTGTCTATTATGTTTATTTTGTATAAGATCCTAATTCTAATTTTAATTAATGGTGTACACTTCTGTTAAGGTGTATTCCGCCAATGTCGAGTTGAGACACTCCGATGGACTTATTATACAAGAAAGTCCATGGATATCACACGCGAGGACAATCGTTCGGTAAAAGTGTATTAAATTCCTCTCATGGACTAAACAGAAGCTCATGGGGTTAGCTCCATGCGCTTCGGGATAGATTAATGGAATTTTTTATTTCAAAATCTCGGTTCTCTTATTTATCGCAGAAAATTGTATGGCCGATTATCACTTCCCAACTCACGTTTCGCGTAAATTTATTTCGCCGAACGTTCATTTCCCAACTTATCAAATGTATTTGTTTTATTTGCCAACTTAACAGTTACCAACTCAACATGTGGTCTGTTTTTTATAATGTTATTTTTCAAAATGCCTACTTTCATGTTGTATAATGTTTTAGTTGGCATAATATTCATTTGGTTGTTTATTGTTTACCAAATTTTTTATTGAGTACCGGTTCGTTTAGCTTTTATACAGGTACCTTTTTTGAAATACCTACTTTTTTTTAACACTTAAGTTTTATTTGTTTTTTATTACAATAAAAAGTCGGCTTCGGTTAGCTCACGGTCAACCTAACACGCTCCTCCTCGCTTCGCTCGTCGTCGCACCTAACTGGACTCTATTACATATGAGACTTCTGTTACTATACTATTTGTTATTTTTTTTCTTACTTATTTCTATCTTGCCAAATGTGTGAAAAGGGAAATGTTGCATCAACTAAACGTTATTCGTCCAAGAGTTGTTAAGCCAAGTGAAAGATTTGACAAATGATGAGTCTGCCAAAAGTGTAAAGGCGTTATAATAATACGCTTTATATTAATTCTGCGAATTAAAAAGTTGTCATATAAAATTTTGGTAATCGTTAGTTGTCAAAGTGAATTGTCGGCGAAACGTTGGTTGGCAAATGAAATTCGGCCAAAAAAAGTTCTGCGAAAAGGCAGTACACCCAAAATCTCAGTTCACTTAGCTACGCGCTTGCTACCAGCTTCGATCAAGAAGTCATTAAAGACCTTGCAATTAACCGTCAAAATATGAACTCTGTTTGTGTAATTCTTAAAGTTCTTGCCATACTTCATCAGAACCTCCAAACTAATCGCGAAAACCAATTAACTCGATTTGTTTATTTTAATTTTTAATAGGTGTAGGTGGGAGTAGAGGATAAGGTCAGTAGGGGCCAACGTCACTCTTTACATTTACTTTATTTGTATTAACTTTTGGTCATCAACTCATCATTATATAAAATACTTTGTCACTGGCAACATATTAAGCAGTTTAAAAAAAAAACATGTACAGTCAATAGCATAAATAAGTGATCTTTCGCTTTCAATCGTTTCACAATTTATATGACATTTCAAACAACACGTTAAAGTGGCAAGGTACATAAATGATCACTTTTTTATGCTGTTGACTGTACCGCCAAATGTAACATGTGTCAGCGATGCTACCCCATACCGTCAGAAGCTACAGATGTAGTGCATAATTGTTTTCCTTCGTATTTTCACGGAAACGTACGTACGTGTCATGCTACTTCAGTCACCCTCAGTACTTTTTGTACTGTGACCGACTGAAATAGCTAGATACGAAGGAAAACAATTATGCACTACATCTGTAAACTAATTTGTGTACATCTTCGGCCATTTCAATTGAAACCGATTGTATATAGCTTTCTGAAACAAATAACTTAGTCCTTTAAAAGTTGACCTGCATCAACATTTTTACGCTCTGAAGTTAAAAAGGGATTAACGTCCATTTACATCTACATTTTTAAGTCGTTTTTAATCTTGAAAACTACTCTCACTAAATACTTTAACATTCATTTACGCAGTGGTGCAAGATTAAATTATTATGTCGTCAGGATTGGAAATGACTTGACAAACATTTATAATCGTGATTTAATCACGATTATAAATGTTTGTCAAGTCAAATATACAAGAAAAGTTAGCTTTTGTTTATTTTTATCATTATCATTAAGCTTGTAAAAAACTTATATGCAACCGGTACACTATCCTGACCATACTCGTGCCTATCATTAGGCTCGCTGACGCAGAGACCTCGGCACTCGTACCTTTAGAGACTTCGTTATATGCCAGTTGCATAAGTAACTATTTTAATCCAGGATACACGCTGGAGCCGCGCACAGGGAGCTGCTATAAGTTGCACCGCACCGTCCTCCCCTGGTACCGCGCCGCCATGATATGCGCTTCGGAGCGTGCGCACCTCGCCGTCATCAACAGTTGGGAGGAGACCCGGGTCATTAAAGAGCTCTTTAATCAAAACCTCCCAACAATACATAACGCATTTGTGGATTACCTCGCTCACATTGGTTTTTTCGATTGCAATGAAAGCGGACAATGGATAACAGTTTTCGGTGAGTTTTATTCTTGAAATCGTTTCTTCCTCTTAATCAACTGATTTTCTTACAATCTCTTATTCTATAGTAACAAAACGCTCGTGTTACAAACTTATTGACCGACTCACTAAACCTTGATTTTTAATTCCGTAGAATTCTGACTGCTGTCACATTCTGACTTTTTGGATTTTCAATAGTATTTTACATGATTTAAATACATAAAATACGTAACATGGATTTGAAACTAAGAAAAATTAAGGTTAAAAAAAGTCCAAAGACTTGTAATAACAATGATCAGAATCATCAATCAATTAATCAAGACCAAGAAACGTCAGAATTCTATCGAATTAAAAATCAAGGCTAAATAAAAAGAGAAAAAAATGCTGCTGAAATGATCAGTATGATCAAATTCCTGTTGTAAAAATAGCACGACGCGGAAAAACAAGGCAGCTGCTAGAAAAATAATAATGAAATTGAATTGCTTGACGGTTATTTATTTTAGGGGTTCTGCACCAAATAGTGAAAAATTGAACCCTTATTATAAGATGACTTTGATGTCTTTCTGTCCGCCTGTCCGTGTCAGTCTGTCAAGACCCTTTTTCTCAGGAATGACTTAAGTTATCAGGCTGAAATTCGAAATAGATATCATATTTTATAATAGTTTCGAACTTAAAAACTATTTATTCAAGTAAAAAAAATAATTGTCTCAGTAAAAATAAATTGCTGGAATCTACCAACAGAGATATCATTTGAAAACTTTCAAATTACACGGGATAATCATATTTCACTTGATATTTTAAGTCAACGGCCATTGAGATAATTGCGTAATTACACAAAAACCCCGATTGCTACAATCAAAACACTTTCAGTTTTCAACCCCATTCCAGACCCCTTTTCCAATATTAATAAATATATATATACATATATATATTTTTAATTTAAAACAGATGCGTGTAAGCAAGATATACAAATTATGCTAAATTTCATTTTGATAGCTTGTAACAGTTTTAGAGAAAAAAATCTATGACATACTGTTAAAGAACGACATACAGACATACAGACAAAAGCTGTATTTCTCCAAGATGCAATGAAAATATTCTTTTTCTTTTTCTAGTACAACGGCACACCTTATACTGGTAATGTCATTAAAATTTTCAGATACCTATTTAAAAAATATGTATGTAGTTGTTCTTTTTTCATTTAACCATTTATTGAACTTTCGTTATTTTTCCTTGATCAGGTGAAACATTACATGAGGCCGGCTTCGCAATTTGGGGAATTTTTCAGCCAAACAACTCTACCGGTAATGATTACTGCGGGGCGGTGAACCTTCAAGGGCAGCTAAACGACGTTCCCTGCACTTCGATAAACTTGCCGTATATCTGCGAGATCAGCCCCAAATAGTAATACTTTACATGTTTTATTTTTAACTTATTTGTGCTTTTGTTGTGAATAAATGTATTTTCTTTCTTTCTAATAACAGTCTTTTTAATTATTTAGATTTATTACATAGATTGTGTCTCAGAATCCGACGTCAATCCGCCTAGGGCTGATAGAGCAGCTAAAATGCAATCGATTTAACCCCTATGTATGTTTAACGCTTTCTAGTAGTTTCGGAGATATTGATCATTTTAATCAGATTTTTCGTAATTTTCCCTGATGTCATCATTAATTTCATGTAAAAAACCATTATTGACGTGTTTATACTAATCTCGTAAATTTAGTATGACCGCGTTGGCAATAATTTTTAAATACTAAACTTTTTTAAACTATGATATATACAAACATTTGTTATATCCCTAACGAGTTGAATAATAGCAATACAACTAGTTCTTGATTGATTGTCAATTTTGTAGAGCCCCATTTCTAGGTAATCGTATGAGATGTAAGTATTTGTATTTTATTTGCCGGTACAGTGCGACACAAAAGAGTAGAAATTCTATGGTTTTGAATGTGCTAATAAGATGAATGACAGTGAAGTAGACAATGATATAAAGAATGTATGGGAGATTATGGTGAATAGCATGGTTAAATCGGCCATTGAAGTATGCGGTGTAGTAAAAAGAAGAAAAAGCAATAATGAACGTCCGGAATGGTGGGATAGACATGTAGATGATGTTGGAAAGAGAAGACAAAGTGTTGGTAAGATTTTGCAGCTGTATAGCCTGGTCATGATCTAAGCGACAGACAGAAAGAAGAGTACAATACATCAAAGAAAAGAGTAAAAGAAAATGTGGCTAGAAAGAAAAAATACTGAATGAAAAGTATGATAGGAGTTTCTCTGATAACTTCCGGTCGAATATTAAACTCTTTCAGAACTTGATTAAATCGGCTAGGGGGAAATCAAAGAAGACTAATTGAAGCGCGGTAAGGGATGAGTTTGAAGACTTAATATGTGAGGAAGGAAAAATGCTTGTTAGATGGAAATCTAATTTTAAAAGCTTGTTTGTATGCGAAGGCGTTTGTCTTTAGCCAGAAAACACGAGTAAAGGTAAAATATTTAAATAGTATGAAAGCGGGAAATTCACAGGTTGTGATTGTGTCGATCGAAATGCTAAGGATAGGAGATGGCGTGGTGGGCAGTCTATTGTACCGCCTTTTCCATGCAGGTTGGAGCAGCGGCCGAGTCCCAGAAGATTGGGCGAAGGCCGTTATCATCCCTCTGTATGAAGGAAAGGGGTCACAGCAAGACTGCAAACACTACCGCGGTATCAGCCCCCTTTGCATAGTATGTTTGGTATGAAACTGCTTGATAGGGTAAGGAATGAAAAAGTCAGAGAGACATGTGGACTAAAAGAAGATGTAGTGACTAAGATTGAATAGTGCATACTTCTATGACTCGTTCATTTAGAGAGGATGGATGAAGGAAGATTGACCAAAGACATATACAGAGCGAAAGTGAGTGGAAGGGTCGGAAGGAGCCACCCTAGGAGTACTTTTTGGAATGAACAAAACTGGAAAATTACCCGAAACGGACAAGCATGACTCCATGTATGAATATGAAAGAAACGAAAGAGATTAGTCAGGATCGTAGCAGGTGGCAAGAAGCTCTGCCTTTTCTAGGAAACAGGCGTGATTTAAAGTATGTATGATTAAGGCGGATAATATCGTAATTTAACATTTGACGTTTTTTAGTTGCATATCTGTCATAGTGTTGTTAAAGAGACATTGCTGAAGCAGTTTTGTGATAATTACCTAAAATAAGTAAAATTGTTTAATTGTGGTAATTTCTAAATATTTTAAATACGGTCGAACTAGAATGGGTTAATAAGTGGATTAAGAACTATCCCGAGCTCTCTAATGATGTAAATGTCTGTGAAATATTGTGTACAGCATATGACATTCGTTATGTGACATTTGTATTAAACAGTTAAAGAAGTATAATATTTAAAAAAACTATATCCTTCACACACATAATTATGGTCAATTTTGGGTTACCGTTGTAAATGTAATTGAAAAATATAATTAAATAAAAAATGCACATAATACGACTCTATTAAACTTGTTCTAATGCCGTGTTGCGATTGTTTGGCTATGACGTGTCCGAGCTATGGAAATAGGCACGGAATAGAAAAAAACAGTGGAAGTGGCATGAGCATCGCTTAGGTATCAGACCTGTTGTCGCTAATACTCAAACTATCATAAAAACAACACTCCACCATTTTTTCTTGTGTGGCTATCCTTTTTACATTCCAAAAAAGCACAGTAAGGCATGTTTCTGGATTTAATTCGTATATTAGAAATATTATTTGCACAACTTTCACGCACAAGCAATCGCGTCAAAACTAAGGTAGTTTGCGCGAAATTCCGCATAACTATGCCACACGTTACACGCCCACTTAACACTTCTACTGTTTTTTCTGTTCTGTGGTAATAGGAGTCAGAAGTTGCTTAACAAATGAAAATTGGCCTTCTTGGGGACGACAGCCCAATCGGGGAATTGAGAGCTGTCACATAACGAGTGTTTTAGGCCGGTATTCGTTTGTTTATATGCTTTTCACAGGGCTGTATCTTTTCAACCGCGCTTAGCAGCCAATAGGCTATTTGACAACATTGAAAATATACTACAAATTGTGGTCATCCTATCTGATACTAGCGTAAAATAACGTATTTCACTTTATTTCACATTAAATTATGTCTATTTTTTTGGAAATTACACGAAATAATAAGGATTTTTTTTGAAATTTAATCTGTGGCAAAAACGCTATGTGATGTTAGAAATACTTTATAATCTGTGATGTGAAGTCACATGCAAGTAAACAAAACAAACCCCAAATTCACTTCGTATGCTAAGCTGTCAAATGAACTTGTTTGTTTACTTGCGTGTGACGTCACACTAGTCCGCCATAGATAGAAACAGCGTTTTGCGCGTTGTTTTGAAAATTTAAACTTTAACTTACATTTTTATTGATAATACAGTAGAATCTCAAGGAAATATCAATGTAGTGTGCTTGTTATGTGATAAAGAATCATTTAAAAACGTTTTCTAAAATTTGTCAAATAGCCTATTGTTCTTTTTACAGAAATTGTCGCGAAGATTAAGACTTGAGCCCTTATCTTAGGCAATACCTTGACTCAGCAAACTGTTCAGAAGTTCAGAACTACACTGATTAAAAGACACCCGTCTATGCGTGGTTTTGGATTTGTCGTAGGATATTACGTTCTTTGATTTACCTGATGAGGTTGTAAATGTTTTTGATTATTGGTACAAAAATCAAGTCAACGATGTAAGGTGGGCTAGTGCAGGGTCCGAGTGTGCATATTCCACATTGTTGGGTAAGCGTGAGAGATACGCCACGGCGCACGGACTCGAGTACAACGCGGCCAAAAGTGAAATACTTGTGTTTCAGTCGCGCGCGTATAAGATGGCGAGGGTAACTATTTTTTCACTTTATGGGGTCCCACTAAGTTTAAGTACTTGGGTCACTGGATCACGGAGCACCTCACATATGACATTGATATTGAGAGGGAGCGTAGGGCTGTCAGGGAATATGTTGGCTCACAGGTTTGCACGCTGCACGAATTAATTAAAGGTTACTTTGTCAAAGTCAAATTGTTTAAAGTCCAAAACACAGGTCATAATTACAACTATTGCAACAAATAAAAAATAATAAAATAAAATAAAAATATCACAATAAAAAACACTAAATCAATTTATCACCCATGAAAGTCCTTGACTAGAAATGTTTTTGCCTACTGCCATACAAATTATAAGAAGGCGCATTTTTAACCCTTAACCACCTACCTCCCGTCTCACAGACTCATTCAAATTATAAAATAGTAGATTGATAACCAAGGGTTGAAAGTGACCCATTTCACCCGAGATATTTCTGGCGCTCGAACGAAGTGAGAGCGCCAATAGTTCGAGGGGAAATGTGTAATTTCACCCGAGTTAGACACTCTACTTTTCATTTCGACTGTGAGGAAAAAAGACACGGTATACCTAAATATATTTAATCTCGTTTCCCGCTTTATCTATTGAAAACTTTTTTTTCTAGATTCATAAAAAAGTTAAAATACACATGCTGCCAACATTAGAAAAGTTAAATCGAGTTGGTCACGGCCAAGGAGCATGACTTCCATCTCATTCTTACCCTAACTAAAGAAAGAGATGGAATATATTCGTGACGTAATAAAGGTCAAATTTCTTGTTTCGAACGGATGTTCGGTGTTCAACCTCCTTTTTGTATAATAAGCTCCTTGGTCGTGACCAGCTCGATTAAACTTTTCTAATGTTGGCAGTAGTGTATTTTCAAGATGGCCATGCCGAAACGTGAAAGAAAAAGTGTCATGCTATGCTATCACGGCATTATGGCGGGCAGCATAATAGAGGAATAATTTTAAATGTTGATTTTCTGTAATTGCGAAAAAAATAGACCAGTCTTAAAATGATTTTCATATGAACCTATAGGCCGTAATAAATACATCGTTTAACGTATAGCCGAGTTTAGATATATGAAAATCTTTTATTTTAATAATATGACGTAGCTCAATTATCTTAGACTCCGTGGCCAATCGTAACAATTAAAAAAAAATTACTTTCCACCCTAGAGATGAAAACGCAATTTTCCACCCGGCTATCCACCCATTCAAATTAAACTTTCCGAACAGGAGAGATGAAAATGTAATTTACCCAAGTGCGAGCATCCTAGAAACGTCTGTGTCCTTGTACCTTCCCCCTCCTGCCTCAGTGCCGCGTCACCGCTCACCGAGGTCGGTCGTGCACGCGTTTAGTTTTGGTGCGTATATTTCTGCCTCCATATAATTCGGCAAACAGAGATACTGTATTTAAGGTCCAAAAGAGATGCGTCAGAGCAATGTGTGGTCTAAAACAGACGGATAGTTGTAAGCCGCACTTTATTAATTTTAAAATTCTCACAGTGCCTTGTCTTTTTATATTTGAAACGGCAGTCTTTGTAAAAACGAATTCATTGTTGTTCAAGAAAGTTTGTGATGTCTCCAGTAGAAACCGCCGTTTTAATGAGAATCTGTGTACAACATTCTCCAATACAGCACTTATGCATAAAAGTGTATTCTGTTTAGCAAGTAAGATATATAATAAGTTATCTTATCTTATCTTTATGGTGGGGTCCTTACGGATACACTTCGACCCTATGGGATCTTTTGTGTAATTACCCCTCTTTTAGCACTTAATCCAATGCAGCCTCCACCCCTTCCAAAAAGCGGATAGTGGAGTGCAATGGCAGTGCCTTGAAATCGTTCGGTTCTGGGTATCCACAACCGAGGATTTTCATTCTTACTCCGGCGAGGGCATCACATTCACACAATAGGTGTTTCATTGTCTCAGCCTCTTCGCCGCACATTCTACAATCTGTGTTGTCATAAAAGCCCATCTTTGCTAGGAGATATTTAACCCCGAAGTGCCCGGTAAACACTCCGATAATGTATCGAAGTTGTCTTCTGCTGAGTTTCCAAAGTTTCTTGGTCCAGCTCTGGTCAACTCTTCCTATGAAGAGCTTTGCATGCCCTAAGCCTACCGTAGTTTCCCACTCTTTTTGGTGGTTTTCTAGGGCGTTGTTGTTCAGGGCTGCTTTTATAGTGCCCGGTGAGGGTGCCACAAATGGTTCAGGTCCGACGTATGCGCCCTTGGACCCTTCCCTTGCCAGCTCGTCCGCGGCTTCATTTCCGGGATAGCCTTCGTGTCCTGGAATCCACATCAGTTTCACTTTGTTGTGTCTACCAAGTCTGTTTAAGGCTTGGATTCCATTGTAGACTAGCTTCGAGTCTACTTTAGGCGCCGTCAGCGCCTTGAGTGCCGCTTGGCTGTCGCTTAATAATAATAATAATAATAAATAACTTTATTTTCAGGCTACCAGAGGGCCCATAGATAAATACCTTACTGACTAAAATACATATATTTATAAACTTAACAATATTCTAAACTATCTTGGCGACAAAACAGCATGGCTCTGTTGTGTCGCAGCGTTCGAAGTCACGCTCGCTGGCAGGCCGCCCCGGAACCGCCGGAACACGACATCTTTCGGCCAGAAGGCAGGCGACTCGACCGTCCCCAGCAGCGGCCGCGGCACTCGCACCACGAAAGAAGTGAAGTGCACATAGCGCCGCGATTGAAGCTGGAACACCCTCAGAGTGTAACCTGTCTTCTGACTGACGTAGCCCACCACGTCGCCCACCGACGTGGAGTAGTGCAGGCGCGACACGTAGAGCGCCGTGTTCGGTGTGGCAGCTTGCAGTCCTGACTTTGGGTCCAAACTAGCGGTGCCGCACTGACTCTTACAAGGCTTCCTACGAGCCTTACTCTTTTTCTGTACCAGCGTGAAGAGACCTATCAATATTCTCCTGCGCGCAGGCAATTATCGCATACAACTCCGCCTGGAAGACCGTTGCGTAGTTGCCCATACTTATGCTACTGTTGTAGTCTTTGGCATGAATACCAGCCCCCGTACCGGAGCTCATCTTTGAACCATCCGTGTACCATATCGCGTTGTCTTCCTCCGATAGGTGCAACCCATCCTTCCATTCATCCCTTTTCGGAATGTGGACATTGAAGTTCCTCCGGAATACATACTTGGGCTGCATTTTATCGCAGCCCATCGTCAGTATTCTGTCTGGAGCAACATTGTGTGCCATTTTAGTGTGTCTGGTTCTAGGTGCTGTGTCGTTCCACAGGCCAGCCTCTTTCAGCCTTCGCAGTGACTTGCACGCCTCAGACTGTATGGCGATATGTAGTGGTGGGAGACTTAGTAAGACCTCCATTGCCACCGTCGGCGTCGTTCTGAACGCCCCTGTTATAGCCATGCAGGCCACCCTCTGCACTTTAGTTAGAGAGTCCTTGCATGTCCTCAGTGTTGTTCTTGGCCACCAGGCCAAGCAGCCGTACATAATTATGGGTCTTACCATCATGGTGTAGATCCACTTCAGTACTTTAGGGTTAAGGCCCCATGTCTTACCATATGCTGATCTGCACATTCCAAACACTCTCAGCGCTTTTGTTAATGCGTTGTCTACGTGCTTTTTCCAAGTGAGTTCTTTATCTAGTATGATGCCTAGATATTTTACCTCACCTGACAATTTTAGTACCTCGCCAAACAGCCTTAGCTGTTTAACATGTTTGAGGTCCCGTTTCTTAGTAAATGGGATTACTACAGTTTTGCTGGGATTGATGGATAGTTGATGACTAAAGCACCAGCTTTCCACCTTTTCCAAAGCTTTACCCATGATTTCCGATACTGTTTCCGGAAACTTCCCGTTTATAAGTATCACGAGATCATCTGCATACCCCACAGTGTGTAGTGGGCCAGTGTTGAGTTCCTCCAAGAGAGAGTTTACTACCAGGCTCCACAGAGTAGGTGAGAGAACCCCCCCCTGAGGACATCCTTTTGTCGTTGTGGCAAATAGTACGTCTCCCAAAAGAGTTGACTTTATTAGCCTACTATTTAGCATGTTGCCTATCCATTTACATATGGTTGGTTCAATGCCGTGCCTAGCAGCTGATGTGTTTATGGCTTCGAACGTGGTCCTATCAAATGCTCCCTCCACATCAAGAAATGCCGCGAGGCAGATCTCTTTGTTCTCAAGTGCATTTTCAGCTTTATCCACTACATAATGAATCGCAGTATCCGTGGATTTACCCGGTTGATACGCGCATTGCATTTTATGCAGTGGATACCGCCTTAGAGGTCCGTCTCTTATGTGCCTGTCTACCAGCTTCTCTAGTGTTTTTAGGAAGAATGATGATAGGCTTATCGGCCTGTATGCTTTGGCATCACTGTAATCTGCCTTGCCTGGTTTTGGCAGGTAAATTACCTTCACAAGCCTCCATACGCGTGGGACGTGCCCGAAGGCTAAGCACGCTCTGTACAGCCTGCTTAAATGCGGAACTATTACATTCGCGCCCTCTTGTAGTAGGATTGGGTAAATGTTATCCGGGCCCGGCGCTTTGTACGGTTGGAAAGTGGATAGTGCCCACCGTATCTTGCTGTCATCTACTACCTTTTTGGCAGTGTCCCAATTGTATCTGGTAGTGCGTGCTGTCTGCTCTGACATACAAATTGGTACACTGTCTATTTTGCTCTCATGTAAGATGGAACCGGGAAAGTGTGTACTACACATAACTTTCAGGGTATCTAAACCCGTTTCAGTCATCCTTCCCTTATCGTCTTTTATTGACGCTAACGGAGTTGACTTTGCTACGGCTAGTGCTTTTGAGAGCCTCATACCCTCTGGTATCGAGCCTATTTGGTTGCAGTGATTCCGCCACGCACTCCGTTTTGCTTTTCTTACAGCTTTATTATACTCCGTGAGCTTGTGAGCGTAGTTGCTAAAGTCATTAGCCGCCTTCGCGTCATTGAAGATCGCCCTAGTTTCACTTCTGATTTTGGTTATTTCAGGGTTCCACCATGGTATCTTCTTGGCTAGCACCCTTTTTTCCGGGCAGTTATTGGTCCACGCGGTGTGTAACGCCCGTACCATGTTGTCCGCTTCAAATTCAATATCGATAATAGAATTAAGCTTACCTTTCGGATCCCCTAGTTCTACCTTTAGATCAAGTTTAAAGGATGACCAGTCGGTATTCCTAGGATTTCTTTTGCGCACAGTTTCAATTGGTATTTCGGTCCTGTACCTAAAGCATATGTACCTGTGATCTGTTATATAATGATCTGTTATATAATAAGTTACCCTTGACATTAAGAAACCTACCAGCAATTAGAATGAAAACTAAAATTATTTTACTTACTTGTACAAAAATGTTGTTATTCGATCTCAGATTTTCTGCTCGAAAATTTCGAGGAGTAGGTAATAATGTATATCAATTTTTATTTAATTTTTTATTTTCATGATTAATATTTTATCTTGTAGTATATAGTATGTTTGAGAAATTCTCATGTTTTTGTACGCCATTTGGCAAAACATAGTGTTCCACCAAGAAAAAAATTTCCACCACTATTTTAGTTTTACCTATGTTTACAAATAAACACTTTGACTTTGACTTTGACTTTGACTTTCCGATCGTCTCTGAGACGGGTGGTAGGTGCATACGTATTATTTTCTTAGGGGTCCCGGAGACGGGTTGTAGGTGGTTAAGTAATTATGATAAAGATAAAAGATAAAAGATAAAAAAGTGGAATGGTGTTGAAGAACGGTTGGAAGTACGGAAAACTTGCTCTATTTGTGACCCGAAAAAAAAACGCAGAACCCAGTACATGTGCTTCGAATGCAAAATACCAATTTGCCTAGAATGTTCGAATAAATTGAGCATTCACTGCCGCGAAAAGCAGCAGTAACTAGGTGGTCTGCAATTTTATCAAAATACTGCCTTTTTCATATTGCTATTTTGTTAATCAGCTTCGTTGATTATTGAATAATAAGAAATTATTACTTGGATCTTTATAGAAAGTTGTAGCTTTAGTTGATCTCACCTTCCAAAGGATATAGTTCCTAGATTAAAATTTAAGGACCGGTGCCATATGTTTTAAGAAAAAAATATGTTATGTTAATTTTTTGATGTTAATATTAGATTAATAAATAATTTAATTTGTGTATTCTGTTGTTTCTATTTCAAATTACCTATACAATCCACAATATTTAATATATAAGGGCGTTATTATGTAGCCGTCCTAAGGACGGGAGGTAGGTGCATGTGTGATAAAAATAGTAGGTAGGTAGTTAAGGGTTAATGTCCAGCTCAATTTATTATAAATACGAAACCTACCGCCCGCAACGCATTCGAAGTGCGCGCCAAACGGACCAACACAGGGTTTATCTCCCTACAAGTTAACCTCTTGTTTAAAGGCTGTTTCATTGGTCGATAGCCCGCATGCTTTTAGTGGTACATTGCATCGCTGCAATAGCTCCTGGCTCAACAATATTAAAACAACTCGTCAATGGATTGCTAAAGTCAAAGAATTAAATTTGTGACCCACCTTAGTTCCAAAGTCAATCTGACCTTCTACAGCAATAAAGTTGAGTTTCCTATCAATTACAAATGACTTGGCATCTCTAATGACAATGACATCTTCAAGCAGGTTTTCTTTGAAATGGGTAGCATATTAACGTCCGTGACCGTACAAGCATGCAGTCTATTGCCTTATAAACCTTAAGGCGCACTGTCAGTCCTTCTATACGTGCAACCTATCAGCTATACCTCATCATGTCAGCCGAAAGACGTCCATTGCTGGACATAGGCCTCCCCTAAGGCTTTCCACTCAGACCGGTCTTGTGCTTTTCGCATCCACCGCGGTCCCGCGATCCTGACGAGGTCGTCACTCCATCTTGTTGGAGGCCTACCTACAGCTCGTCTTCCGGTCCGCGGACGCCACTCCAGAACCTTCTGACCCCATCGGCCATCAGTCCCGCGAGCAAAGTGCCCCGCCCACTGACACTTCAGTTTAGCTATTCTTCGGGCAATGTCGGTAAACTTAGTTCTACTGCGGATCATCATTTCTGATTCTATCACGCAGAGAAACCCCGAGCATAGCCCTCTCCATAGCTGCTCTCTGAGTGACTTTGAGCTTCCTTATGAGGCCCATAAATACCTAAAAGGCTTATAATAAAAAACCAGCTCTTTTTTTTTTTTTTAATTTATTTTTTCAAAGGCACATATACATAGCTAATACTAAAGTTACTCGCCAAACTGCTTACGCAGTTTGTTGGCGATACAGCGCTCATTCCTTAATTACTATGCACCTAAATTAGTCAAGAAGGTACCATACACTAGAGTAGATAGAATAGAATAGATCCAAAATTAAGTTGCCACTCACAGTGGCTGAAATCAAGGCAAGTTATCTAAAAACGTTTTCTTTAATTTATTCTTAACTTCCATTAAGCCAAATTTCTTATCCTCCCTTAACCAATCTATTTTATTATATATTTTTGGGACCAAAAACCTATCTGCTCTTCTACCATAATAGTTTTTGACAAAATGTTGCACATATTTCCTCATTCTAATATTCTTTGCTACATATCTGCTCTGCTTAAGCACCTTATGTTTATTATCACAGTAATTATCTACAGCTATCAAATATTGTACTCTGTGAGTCAATGGCAGTATTTTACACATTTTATAAAGTTTTTCGTAGTCGCCCTTAAGTTTCTTTTTAGTTTTGTTATCCACTAAGTATTTCAATGATCTTATCTGCAGCTTCTTAATTTCATCCATATAAGTTTGGAAGGTTCTACCATAAACATTGAGCCCATAACCTATCACTGATGCTGCTGCTGATGGATGCTGTTGGGATTGCCTGAGTACTGCAGTGCCTCAGGCATGTTCGTAGAGGTAAACGTGGACGATTTCCACGCCATCATGCGCAGGTAAGCTACAATACATGTTATGATTCTAGGCCTTACAAACCATATCGTCTTTGAACTGTTATCGTATTGTCAACGTTTTGATAGCTCTTTTTACCCGACGGCGGCAAAGCTTAAAAGGAGGGTTATATGTTTGACTTGTGTATATGTCGATTAATAAATTATACATGGTTAGCTTCGCCTTAACGACTAGAGTGACAAAGGCTTTATTATAATTATTTAAATGTGAAAGTGCTGAAATAAAAAATTAATATATTATGGTAAGTAATATTACTTTGACGACATTATCCAAACAGCAGTTGTGTTTTTTTAAAGCTTGCTTTTCGTTAGACTTGTGTAGTGGTCAGTAATGGGACCGAATTAAAATACCATAACAGGTCAAGGACGATATGGTTTTGAAGGTTAGAATAGAGGCCCAGAACAGCGTCAACAGCGTCCTTTGCCAGGCACTAGAATTTGAAACAGCCTTCATATACAAGTAAAGAGTACACACTAAAATAATGTCGTCAATATATACCATCCTAATTATTGTCTATGATTGTTCACAACCTGCCATGTTCCATTTGGGTCCTGGGTTCCCAAAGTGGTCCCTACCAGGGGGTGCTAAAGGTAGGTGAAGGCAAGTAGTAAAATATTAAGTGCTGAAGCTATTAAGGGGGTCGCTAACAGTATTAACAAGAAATATAATTTTTTTTTTTATATATTATATAAATTAAATTAAGTACAACACAACACTACTACCAGCACACACACAGCAGAATCTTTGAAAATTTAACCGGTATTAATTGATTATTATTTTGATTTTAGTCAGCCAAAAAGCTTGGGAACCTATGGTAAGGCAAACCAACTTTTTTATACGTTGGTAGCTGGTACTGGACCAGACGAGGTACCAACGTTGTCATCTGGGTTTGTAAGCTCGCTGGTCAGCAATTCGCTGACGAATTAGATGACGCAGTATGTCTTGTCCCAGTTGGTAGCGACCTTGCCTACGAAGCTAGCGGTCCCGCGACACATTTCTGGTCAGGGCAAACATTTTTGTGAAAAACGCCTACGTATATTAGTATGTTTTTCGTAGCCGAGTACTTACAAGCCCATAATTATGTTAGTTTGGAACTAGGACAATCTGTGTAAGGTTGTCAATGGATATTTATTTACCATTTATTATTTTAAAGCAAATAGTTTGAGAGACTGGAATCAAATTCCTGGAAGTCCCTTTAAGATTGCCGATTCCAAGCCGACTAATCACTAACGAAAAGATTTACTCAATTTATTTTTATTATTTTTCAGCCGTAATCCAACTTAACTATTTAGGTAACTAAGTAAAATTTACTAAACTCTACTTTGCTTATTAACTATTTAAGCACTGGCCTTGGCCAGAAAGTATGCGTGCGTGCGTGAGGAAGAGGGCTAGGAATGCGCAAACTATAAAAATGTGATATTTAAATCTTTGTAATTCTTCGTCTTTGAAAATAATACTGTGCTTGTTATAATCAGAGCCCGGATTATTATGACTTAGAGTGGATTCGGCCAAACTGGAATTAATTCGCGAATAACTATTACTAGAGATATCTCCCATACCTTGTTCACAATTTTTGTTCTCGTGCAAACTAGTGGTAATTTTTCCACGCAATCTACGATACCAATTGATATACTTGGAATTACAAAACCCAAAATTGTAAGGTGGTCCTCTAGGTATTCATTAATAATTATTGGTTGGTATTAGTATAAGAAAATATTTCATTCTACATAAGCATACACCGGATTGACGGGGGCAAAAATGTACCAGTGCTAGTGATGCATTAAATGTCGACTAAGTTTATCGACATCAATAAAAAGCAATTTTTAATCTTCATTATCCAAGTAATGGCCAAGTTTAAATACCTTTTAATTATGTGCAAACGTCTTTTATATATACTTATCGCAACTTTAAATGATCGGTATCTGAGATTGACTCTGGACTCGAGTCACTTTTGACAACCATTCAAATTACATTGAATAACAAAGTCATTCAGTACAAAAATGTTCTTTAGCATTCCGACGAATTGAGAACCTTTTGGTTTTTAAGTCGGTTACTAATGCCTAGAAAGAATATTGATCGTTTATCTTCATGGAAAGCTGATCATTCAGATATAGAAGATAAAGGTAGACTAACTTTTGCAAGAAATGTATGATCCAAATTATGTCACGAAAAAAGTTGTCGATAAACTTAGTCGATATTTAATCAATCACTATCACTAGTACTTTTTTGCCCCGGTCAATCCGGTGTATGTACATAAGTTTTATATCTACGCATTATTTTATCAGTAGCAAGACGTCGAGACTATATTGGGTTGCACCTTGTACCCAGTAATTTATTCCATCTTTTGTTTTGTGATCAAAACTAGAACTACTAAAGGTTAACTGAAAGAGATCCCTTAAAGTAAGAATTTCGCGTTTTTACTACTTTAATCTCTGTAGTGTTAATATTTGTGAAATGTTATGGTTTTAGTACAATAAAGTGTTTATATACATACGTACATGCATAACTAGGGGTCATATTAAGTGACAAAACTTTGTGATAAATCGCCGCTTCCATGTACGTACCTCTTACTTACTTGATAAGTTCGACCTAAACTGACCGGGAAAAACCTCTCGTACGCATATTTCGTTATCTACTTACTTAATGTTATTGGTAATTATTTCACATAAGTGATAGGTAGTACTTTTCCTTAAACAAGCACGTGAATCTTAAACAAAGAATGTTTTTACGTTTTTTTAATTGTCTAACAGTCTCTGTCCCCTATCGTTTCGTTCGCCGTATCCATGTTGTTTCATGACCAAGTATTCTTCCTTTTTGGGAGCTCCGATTTTCGCGTTGAAGTCTCCCATTAGTATTACGTTTTTATGTGTCATTTTCATTGTTTTGTCAATTGTCCCGTAAAATTCATCTATATCGTATTCATTTGAAGCTTCTGTTGGTGCATATACTTGTATGATGGATACCATATAGCCATGAATATTCATGTTTAATAGTGCGACCCGTTCTGTTATTCCGGTAAAACTCTCTATGTTGCTTTTAAGGGACTTGTTTATTATGAAGCCTACCCCATATTTGCCTGGTGTACTTCCTATATAGCAGAGTATAAAGTTTTCGTATTCTTCTATTTTGTTGCCAAGTCGTCTCATTTCTGAGATTCCTATTATATCATATTTTATTGTCTGTATGGATTCCTCTAGTTCTAATAATCGGTCATATGACGAAAGGGTCCTGACGTTGTATGTTGCAATCTGTAATTTTTGGGTTTGTTTGTTATTTTTGCTGAATGCTAGAGTTTTTTCCTTTGGAGGGTTTTGGTCGTACTCTTCCACGGTGACCAGCTTGGAAGATGATTTAAGCTTCTTGTTTTAGTTTGTTCGTTTATAGGATCTGTGTGGGAGGAGGGACTTAGTTGCTATGCGTTTGTACCTTTTTCATTTTGGTTGTTGTTTGTCTTTGTTGTGTTTTTGTTAACTAGGAAATTCAGCATTCCCGGTTTTATAACTCCTTCTGTGATGCTATTTGACCTTTTGACCGATGGGTCAGATACTTGTATTTTGTTCTTTTTATTTACTTGCTGGTTCTTATCTTTTGGGGTTGTGACATTTTCTGGTGATATAGGTAGTTTTCTTTTAGTATTGGTTTTTGATATAATCAGCCTATCGTATTTGATTACAGCTGTATTTCCTTTTTCTCGCTCCAATTTCAGCTGTTCTTGGAGTTCTTTCCTCTTTTCTATTACATATTTTGGGTAGTCTTCTTTAATGTAGTATTGAGTATCATTCAACACCCCTTTTTGTTTAAAAATTTTAATTTTTAAACCTAAAGTTGAGAAAGTTACTATTAATGGTCGTGGTCTTTCCCCTTTCTTTCCCACTCTTTTAACTTCTTGTATGTCGCTATAATTCAGCTTAATAGAGAAATATTGCTCCACCCATTTCATAGTGTTACTTTCTAGATTCTCGTATGATGATTCTGTCTCTTCAATACCGAAAAAAACTATATTTCTATTTTTTGCCTGTTTTTCCAAAAAATAAATTCTTTTCTCTTGGTTTTCCACTATTTCTTTTAGTTTTTCATGTTTTTCTTCCCATACACAATATTTTTCTTCTAACAATTGGTTAAAATTTTGCGTGACTTGTTCCGTTACACTTTTTCCACTTATCGTATCATTGCCTTTTGCTCGTCCAAGTCTTTTTGTATTTTTTTAAGTTCTTTCAAGACTTCTTCCATAATTTTAATTCAGCTTTCACAGACTTTGTTTTGGTTTAAGTGTCGCCCTCTATTGGCTCCCTTTTATACTTATTAGTCCTTGTTTAGTGTTATCGATCAAGCGCGCTAAGCTGTTACTGACGTTGTTGGCCTTGTAGTCCGCCTGTATTGCAACAGATGGCGTTATGTGTTCGTTATTTATCGTTAACGTTGCACGTCGTTTGAATTCAGAACCATTTTAGGTTATGTTTATTTTATATCGATCGCAATGTTAAAATCTACACTATTCTTTTTTGGGGTTCACTCCTTGACACTTGACAAATAGACCAGCTTGAGTTGTATCGGCAAAAAGTACACAGGATACCAAAAATTCGTAATGGGTTTGCACTTCACTTTTTTTAGATTTTTACAACTTCCTGATGTTTAGTTCTCAATGACTTCAATAAATCACTAAATTTACTAATCACTCCGTTGAATTACACTTTTTTATTACATCCATTAGCACTTTTTATATATATACGTTGTTTTTTTCTACGGAGTTGATGTATACCGTGGCACAGTGGCGCCCTCTCTCCATATCCTCAGTTATAAGAATAATATTGCATGTAAAAAATATTTGTCGAATTTTGTTAATGTAACAACTAATCTTATTTGTATGTGGTCACTCAAAATATTGATAAAGTTGACTAAATTTAAGTAATTATCATATTATGTTTTCAAGAAAATGGAGAACGGACACGACAGAGTAGTTAAAATAATGGGCTTTTTATTTTTTTTGTAAATGTTTAGTATCAGTTACACAAAAATCGACCAATGTCCCAGTTAAACATGAATATCAGTAACCTCTGAAAAAAAAAACATCTCCTAAACTAAGAGTTAGTTGAACTAAGCCCCCGGACGTCAAAAATCAGGGCCCCGAAGAATCACCCTTAACCCAAATATTTGTGACGCGTTTTGAAAATCGTTCCTATAGATCAAATCGACACCCAATATGAATAACATCGTAACTTTAGTTACAGGTTAATTCAAATATATGTTATATGAATTCAGCAAGAAAAGATTTGTACTTATGTTCTCTCTTTGAACTGTATTTCTATGACAATAAGAACTATTTTTATAACATGGAATAGTTTCATTGTAATTGAAAAAGTACGAGATTTCGATTAAAGTAAAATAGTAGATGAAGTTACACTACACAAAAGTTTTGGTAACAAGAGTTTCTATGCGTTGAAATCATTGCAACTTTGTGTCCAATGTTATTCATTTGAAATTTTGGAGTATTTATACTTTGACCATAATGTAATTTTAAATTACAATGTTTTTCTTTTAAAGTGTTATCATTGTAAATAAAGATGCGGTGTTGATATTAGGATTAAGTTTTTAGTGCGTCGTTTGAATATAATTGTATCATCATATCCAATTTTATTGTTAGTGAGGATCAATTTTATTCGTAAACATAACCGCCATTACTGTCAGGTTTGTACTCAGTGAGAGTTGTGCTCCAGAGTGATAGTGACTGTTTGTGGGTGAATTATTGATTATTGTGATAATGAAGTCTCGTGGGAGGCTTATGGTGAGTCTCCTTGCCAAAACAGATGTCTCAGCTGTTGCGGAAGTAATAGGTAAGTTATAAATATAGGTATTGTCTTATTTTATAACCTCAACCTTTCAATTGTTTTGCTTAGTTAATGAAACGAAACGATTATTTGTGAGCATTGAATCAGTCTACGATTATCTGATTCACAGAAAGTACAGATTTTCCCAATGATGACGAGACTTCAAATCAAATGGAGATCTATACCAAACGCAACAGAGGTCAATTTGAGTTACACAGCGGTTGGTTTTATTATTGTTACATAATTAATACAATTATTATGGTGACTAGTAATACCTTATTCATACCTACCCATCTTTACATTTCTAGGTGATGAATTAATTGATTTTAAAAGAAAACTAAGACGGGGTTACCGTCCCATTCATTACGCCTGTTCAGAAGATATAGGTAGTAATGATGGTGACTTTTCAGCTGACGAAGTATCAGACGAATATCTACCTCCTTAGCTACTAAGCCCAAGAGTCGAGTCCGGTTCGTGAAAGTTGGAGTTTAATAATAAGTAATAATAACCATTCATTTATTACTAAATTAATAAACTAAATAATTATAAAAATATTACTAAACTAAATTTCAATCACACTACTCATAAGCGAGGTACCTACTTAAAATTAAAAATAGATGATTAATTATTTAAAATATTGAGCAGCGTCGCTAGGTTAGGTATGTATAAATATAAAATGTTTATTTGAGCTATAATAAGGATCGTCTTAGATTATTTGAACTATAGGCAGACCACTTACTTACTTACCAAAACATCTTGATTCATCAATAGATTTTTAGAAGTTAGGTAAAAATTTATTTCGTTTTATGGTTCTATCTATTCAAATGTTTTTTTTAGATTCTGTTTGCACTGATGTTCTTAGTCAAGTACAAACACCAGCAGATGAGGATAATATAGAAATAAATTCATTAATGACCTAGAGATTCTTCCTAGTGATTAGGTAAACTATCCTTTCCTAGAACTACTTAGTAATGTATCTTCGCTAATTGTTTATTGAACATTCTACTTGTTTCCTTTAATAGATTTTGATGATGCTACAGTTGAAATCCTTGAAGATAATAGTATTGGGCTGAAAATAAGTATATCTAATAATAATATAGCTCCAGCTATGACTGAAACCTTGCACCAAGAGCTGGCTGTGTCTGACATACTCACCAATGACGATCCTTCGTTCTTTCTGCAAAGACGGGAACCTGAGATACCAATAAATCCAAGTTCTATCGGCTCCTCGCATAAAAATGTGTCCCTGCCTAGTAGCTCTCGTAATTTAGAAGCTCCAGATACGACTGAAACTTTGCACCAATCGCCGGCAATATCCGACATACTCACTCTTGAAGTTAGGTCGCGCAGCCCGGAACGGCGTGTACCAGAGGTACCAACCAGTAGCGTAGCGCTCATACAACACGATTCCCAGCGGCTTCCCTAAAAGTCGAACGTTAATTTCCTATGCATAACCAAAACGCATCATTAGGTAACCCGGTATACAATAGCTTTACCCACCCGTTGACATAACACAGTAGGTATTAATATAATACGATGCATAAACAAAACGCCTAATGCCGCAATTCAAATTTACCAATGCGCGCGAAATCAAAAATTTCTTACCAAAACCGATGGCTAGCGCAGGACAGTCCGCACACATTTACTAATATTGCACACAGATACATTTTACTCAACTTGAAGTTAAACCCACATTTAAAAACCCCATACAAGCCGCTTGCTCTTCGCCGTACCTGCACAAACACATACAAAGATTTTCATAGAACTTTGACCTCTCACACCAACACAAATCGACAGTGACACTCCGTAAAACTGCGTACAATAGTTTCGCAGGTCCGGCACGGCCATTGCGGCTTATTGCATCCAAATTTAAACTTTATTTGCATGTAGTCATAGTCGTTATCACCTTTGCCTATTTTCGCGAGGAAACGGGGGCACCTCTGTCGCGCAACTCGCGCGTGACCTCGAGCCCAAATTTCTAATCAAAATATTGTTGCACTTACTATGCAGTAATTTTTCATTACGTGCGCCATTACGCGTCCTCTCACATTAAAACACTAGGTGATGTTTTAAAGTTGTGTTAAATTGCGTTTTATGAGTGAAATATAACTTGTTAAGTGTAGGTATTGTCGTAGTGTTGTGTGTAAGTGTAGTTTTATAGTGATTTTGTACTGCGGTGAAGGCGACGGAGGTTTGTTTGTTTACTTAAATAAATGTAAGTAGGTCTCTCGAAATGGTCGCATTTTAAGTTCAAAAAGTGTACCTATTTATCTTAGAGATTAGGTATCTGAAAAGGTTAAAGAGTTTTCCAAGTCATCTGTTAAGAATCGGGAAATGATTTTAGTTTATACTAAGATTAATACAGTCACCCTGTAAACATACCTACTCTCCTCACACACCGAAATTAGAAATCGAATTAGCGTGAGGACTCTATTGATGTAACTGTAGGTAGGTAGGTACTTATTCTTTAAACTTACACTTCCACACTAACTATTCTAGCAGTATTGGGACTCGAAACAGGCTTGTTAGATATAGATACCAACATTTTTCGTGTACTTTACTTATCATAATGTTAGTAGTTAAATAGCAGTTGTTAGTAATTAGCTAGGTATATCATGAAAATAATATGAGGTTAGATTTTGACTTTTTATTGGGTAGGAGGTACCTATGAGGTCTGAGGGTACCTATTATGTTTCTTGTCTATCTATTTCAGGTGGCTAATACTACTAATAAAACATACCTATTTGGAACGAGGAAACAAAAATATGAGATAACATTAATCAGCATACGTTGATAGCGCGGGGGTCTAATTTAGTTGGTACTTTTCTGATTGCGTTTCCTTTTATTTTAATCGATTTTATGCTTATACCTTTGTTATACCTTCAAAATTCAACGTTACATCATGTTGACGTGAAATTTGAGACGGAAATAGGTAGGTACCTACCTAGTTTATAACCCGAAAACGGCTATAGTTATTTCGGAAAATGGACTAGATCCCGAGGAAATAGCGGTACTCTACTTTGTCGTGAACGGAGTCGTGGACAAAAGTTGGTTAGTAAAAAAAAGGTTATTTACCAAACGGAAACCTAACAGTGCGTAGTCCACCTCACACTTGACCAGACCGGGTTGTCTACTGGTTTTGGCCACGCTTCGCCACTGGTACCAACAGATCCATGTTCGATCGGCTCCTCGCATCAAAATGTGTCCCTGCCTAGTACATCCAGCAGTCATGAAATGAATATGACAAAGAAGAGAGTATATCCAAAAAAAACATCTTCGGGTAGATAAAGGCAACGAGATCCACAAAATTGGAAAATGAATAAATTGAAAACACTTCGAAATTCAGGTTTAGAATATACTAACAAAAAAGGAAAATTAGTCAAAGAGAGAATGTTGGGACCTGGACGTAATACAGAAAAGTATTGCAAAAGAAAATGTCACACAAATATTACTGATTGATCACCGAAACAAAATATTTACACTATTTTAGGCAATGGGTAATCATGACAAACAAGTTGAGTATTTATCAAGATTTATAACTAGAGTACAACGTAAAACAGTACAACTGGACAACATTCATTCTAGACGTCACTGTACTTATGAGTATTATTTACCTGCTCTTGGAGAAAAAGTAAGAGTATGTAAAAAAATGTTTTTAGACACATTCAATATTACAGTTATGTGGATAACTACGATGTTCAAAAAAATGGACGAAAATAGTGAAGAAGTCATTCCAAACGATAGGCGTGGTAAGCATCGCAATAGATAGAGGCAATGCAATAAATGAAAACACTAAAATTTCGGTACGCCAGCACATTAATTCAATTCCTGACAAAGAATCACATTGGAATCACAAAGGATTTAAGCAGCTTAAGCTCCAGTGGTGCAATTCCGGAACAATACAGAAGTTTTTATATTAACTTGCCATACTGAGACACCGCCCATATTAATAATTCTGATATTGAAGACTAAACTAAGAGATAAAAACTAAAATATCGCTCCACATCGGTGCCCCTGCGGAAGTGACGTCGATCGGCTAGGACATCACGGACTTTCTTGCCAGAGAAGTGCTGGCCGCTTCTCAAGACATGCTGCACTAAACGACATCATCCGTCGGTCTCTTGCCTCTGTTAACGTGCCGGCCCTTTTAGAGCCGTCCGGTATCTCCAGAAATGATGGCAAGAGACCTGACGGAATGTCTTTGGTTCCGTGGAATATGGGGCGGGTGCTAGTGTGGGATGCAACCTGTGTAGACACGCTGGCCCCGTCACATCTCCCACGAACCTCCAATAGGGCTGGTGCAGCGGCCGAAGCGGCTGAAAACATTAAGACTGGCAAATATAGTGGTCTCGGCCCAGAATATAATTTTATTCCATTCGGGGTCGAGACCCTTGGTCCGTGGGGTCCTAGTGCTGTTAGCCTTTTTAAGGAATTGTCAAAGAGACTCATTGACGTCACTGGAGACCGAAGAGCTGGCAGTTTCCTCGCTCAACGAATAAGTTTAGCCATTCAACGAGGAAATGCTGCCAGCATCTTTGGTACAATGCCGCAGGGGCCATTCTTAGATTTAATGTTTTAGTGTATATATAGATTTAGTCTTATTTAATATTAGTTATTTTTACAATGTAATTAAATATAATGTACTTATATAATTTAGAAACTGAATTACAATAAACTCACGATTTAAATATCATGTTTCTCCTTTATTAACTTACGATGTATTTTCATCCAAAGGTAACATTCATACAACTTGTAATTTTGCTTACAATAATATACGTCCAAGATTTACCTTTTGTTACTTGAATTCGTCATTGTAAAATAACATACAATTATATTCACGAAAAAAAACTTTTATTTATTTACATGACACCATTGTTACAATAGTTACAATTAGGGATGTAACAGATGTGGTTATATAGGAACCGGAACCGGAACCAGATGTTTTAAATTTAGTTTAACGGAACCAGAAGCGGAAGCGGAACCCGAGTGATAGGTGGATTGGATGGAGGTGGATGAGATGTTAAGGGTAGGTCTAAGCTAAGTCTATCTATTCATAATAAAAATTCCAAACATGAATCATCAGCCTTTAAAGCCGTTTTGGAAGTAACAGAACCAGAACCGAAGCGGATGTTTAAAACTAAACGGAAGTTCCGACTTAACGGAAGCGGAACCGGAGCTCTGTTACATCCCTGGTTACAATGCTTTTCATATTAAAAGTGCCTAAAATCCGTACATTGTAACATTGCAAAAATCATTCTTGCAGTGGTTTTATCAAAATGACATCACAATCATTTGAAAGACTAATTAAAATTGGTATCATCAAACTTACAATTGCACACAACAACTTAAACCTGAAGCTAAAAATAAATAATTAAGTTTGCAAAAAAATTAAAATGGCTGTGTTGAAATCCATGTCAAAATGAAATACAATGTTATTCATATTGGGTGTCGAAATAGTCTTCCTTTGGTATACCAGAGGCCTGAACGTCTGCCTTTTCATTAGAAATCCAAACATCAGTCCAAGAGGCAAAGATGCGCACAAGCTATACCTCAACTTTTTTTTTACATTTTTTAAGTGCTGTCAATATAGACAACGCGGAAGCAACATGCTGGCTCATTGTTTTTAATCGAACAATTAAAGTCTGCCAAGTGTGCACTATATATTTAGTTTTTTAAATCATAAAAATAACTTATATAATTCAGAGCCCTGGATGTCTGCTTCTTCGATTTTATTGGATTTCCAGGATGACTGTGATCATTACCCCTAGAGGCAGACATGTGCGCATAATGTAGCACACTTTTTTTTTCATTTTTGAAAAATAGTACATTGTGCATCAAGGGTAGTATGAAGGGAATTACTAACGAGAGTGTTAGAAGCCCTCCGCCTTCGGCGTCGGGCTTTTAATGACTCGAGTTAGTAATCCCCTTACTGCCTGTGATACACACAATGGTTTTCATCACATTTGCGAGGAAAAAAAACAAAGAGAAAACACTTTAACTCTGCAAAATATAAAGAAATAACTTTTGACGAACGGGAACGTAAATGGAAAAGATATTTTTTTTGTGACCTCTACCACAGATAATAACAGAACTGCGTTTAGTTTCGACCTGGATTCGAGCCAGATTTAGCCAATTTGATAAAAATGTATAATTATTAAAATTAATGATAAATGTTGATATAAACTTGAAATAGGTATAAAAATAATGAAGTTTAATGAAGCGTATAGGTTTTGTGTAATGTAAGTTAGTCTATAGCTAATTTTTAAAGATGAAATTAGAAACCGATTTAATTTTTGGCTGAATATTAAACCTCCTTAGTCAGAAATGATGTACGAAAGAGTTGCAAATTTTAAAAAGAAAGTCATTACTCCCTAGGGATGACAAACTTCGTCATAATTCCCGCGGGAACAATTTAGGCCATTGTCCTTCTGTAAACAGGCATGGAATAACACCATTTACGAGCAAGTGTGATGAAATAGTAGATTATACACCGAGGGGATAAAGCACAGTTTTATGTCACGGGCGCCATATTGAATTCTGAACGTAACGAAGGACTCCAGCTTTAACTCCCGAGCGCAGCAAGGGTGTTACGAGTTAATTCCCGAGCGAAGCGAGGGAATTAAGAAGAGTCCTGAGCGCAGTGAGGGGTTCAAGCGCGCCCAAGACGAAAACAGCTTTATCCCCGAGGAGTGTACTCTACTTTTCTCACCTTTTGCGAGACAATAAAAAAGCGAGTCTACTAAAAACAGCGTTTTATTATAGTAAATTAAAATTAAAAGTGAAAATTGATATTTGAGACATTAATCCAGTTGTGGAAAGACAAAGTTATATTTTTATTTGGTACGTTTATCGAAGTTGAGGTAGAGTTTATCTGAGTATTGTTCACAGCTTCAGAAACTTGCGTCTGAGGGTCGTTGTATACTGTAAAGGTTGGAGAAGATGGTCCTTGAGGCAGTGGGCTTGATGTGATGTGTTTTGAGGTGGATGGCTGTGGTGGCAAAGGTGTCCAAGGATCATCATTATTAGACGAAGTTTTTAGATTTATGTTTTCACCAATACGACAGCTTATTCTATTCTTGTTCTGTATAGAATTTTCTATGTAGCCCTCCGCTACTGCATCGGATTTCCAGCCACCGTGTATTTATTTGATATATTTATTTAAAACTTTGCAGTTATCACCAATGTATTTTATTGCAGAGTCTTACAATACTCGCGGCTTTTATTTAATTTCAAATGTGTTCCATTCAGCTTGCCGTGGCCAGCTCGATTTTAGAAAATGTTCGATTTTCAAATTAGGTTCGACGCGGCGGTGGCGGCGGCGCCGCGCCCGGCCTTCGAGTATTAGTTGATATTTTATTACGAAATTAGACTTTAAGGCCATTGTAATAAGAACTATGAAAAGTGAAAATATTACAACCCAGCGGGTTATAATGAGATTCAGTACAACATTACACCCCGGCTAAAGCCAAGGGCTTTAATGACTTGGTTTGCGTAAGGTTTGCATGATATGTAATTTGGCATTGTCGAGCAGGTGGTGTGAAAAAATCATTTCACATCGCAGCGCCACCATGGTGGCAGACGAGGTCCTTGATGTTTCTTAGGGTATAATTATCGCTATTAATAACGTCTGCCACGTGTGCTGATTAAATAGAAATTTTGCTCGCCACCTACCTATTTTAAAATGGTAGGTACTTAGGTCAGTCTTACCGAAGTCGTCGACTCACAATATTAACTTTATCCGAAGCCGACTTTAGTTGCACTTTGTTACTTTTTCCGTTTCTGAAGGCGGTTTTTTGTTTTTTTAGGACATTTATATTTTAATACTTTATTAACTTCCACAATATTTGATTTTTTTTTTTTATATTTTACTTTTCTCTTGTTATTTAATTATACGTATTTATATTACAGCCGAATACCACGGAGATGACATAAACAAGACTGCACAGTGACATTGTTTTAATTTTATTTTTTATTTACCACCGTTTCTTGCAATATTTTCAAAGTTGTCGTGTTGGTATTTTTATTACATCCAAAATGCGAAAAACAATACAGGAAAATAGTATTTTCTCAACCAAACGTGGTCGTGGACACTAACCTGTATGAACACTTTTTAAAGTAAGAGATAGTTGAATGAAGTCGGTCCTGGCATCCACGGGTCGCTACTGCGGCGCCCTCGATACGCTCGCTCAATTTCGCGCTGTTTTGATCGCGGTTCTACAGGTAGGTACCTATAGTGCCCGGCGGATAAGAAGTCAATCCTGACACAATGCACAACCACAAAGTTTCTAAATATTGATTATGTATTGAGCATTAAAACAATGCTGTTATTATACCTACTGTTCCCTCACAAGCAACAAATAAGTTCTGCATTGTTTTTGTGCTGTCAACATTATCATTTCAGAAACTCCACGGTTGTGCAATGTGTCATAATTGACTTCTTATCGGCCTGAAGAAAAATAAGAAGAAGACGAGTATCTATTACTCTTATCATGCTTATAACGGCTGCAATCACTCTGTATTTGATTAATAATGCTTTGGCTTATGAAAGATTGGCAAATTTGTACCAAGCGAAAATTTATTTATTTACTTTATTGGAGATAAAACAGAAACAAACAATGCATTACTTATGAACTAATTTACAAAGTAGTTTAGATACAGCTGTTTCCTTAAATATATCTCACTAAGAACATAAAAATATTATAATAAGCAACATGCGACAATACCTACAGGGCTTCGTTTACGTACTAGGATACAAAACAATTTTATTTTAGTAAACACTCAAAAGAAAAGGAAAAAAAAACAAATCTTAAAAAACTAAAAAATTATAATAATTACGTGTACCTACATGCAATTTTTATTTACCTATTTATTGTGTTTTTTTTTTTTATATATATAATATAGAGTAGTAACAGCGGCTCTAAACCGGGTACGGGAGCAGGAGAACATATCAACATCACATAATTGTTTGTTGTGGTGGTTACAAAGCCTATATAGAGGAGCTCGCTTCCCAGCATTGGTCCTAATTATAGGAAGAGCGGTTTTTGGTCCTCGTGACCTTGCGTGGTGTTCTGAATTGCAAAGTGATCAGGAGCTGCGGGCAATTGACTTCGCTTACGCAGATATTGCGCAGCATGACTGCGTCCACGACAGCGCGCCTGTCTTTAAGGGTCAACATTTTATAGTTCACCAAAAGAGTATTATAAGAGCTTCGCGGAGATTTCAGTTTGTAGTTTAGGTAACGGAGGAATTTCTTTTGTATGATTTCTATTCTGTCGGAATAGACATTGTAATGCGGGTTCCAAGCAACCGAGGCATACTCAAGATTAGGTCTAACTAGTGATTGGTAGAGGTAAACCAAAGCCCGTTTTGTTTTAAATGGTTTAGTGATTCGCATTAAAAAGCCCAACATTTGGTACGATTTTTTTAATATATGGTCAACATGAGCGTCTGAGGTAAGTTTATTATCAACATAAAGTCCCAAATCTCGCAGTTTTGTAACAGTCTCTATGGGATTGTGGTTTAGATTATAAATTGTACATATACCATTTTTTTTCTGGTAAATGTGATGCGTTTACATTTATTATAAGCTAAATATAATTTGTTTTGTGAACAGAATTCGTTAAGTCTGTTTAGATCGTCTTGAACATGCAAAGTATCATCATTTGTTTTGATAACTTTTTAAATTTTTAAATCATCGGCAATAAGAAGTCGCAATATTTGAAACAGGAGGAAATGTCGTTAATGAACAGGATGAATAAAAGGGGTTCTAATATGGAGCTTTGCGGTACCCCGGAGGTGACCACGGAGGGTAGCTAGGTAAATCCATTGACGACGACGGATTGAGTACGGCTTTGAAGGTAAGAGGCAAACCACCTGAGGAGATTTCCCTTTATTCCAATAAAGGATAGCTTTTTAAGCAGTATCAAGTGGTCGACCTTGTCAAAAGCTTTCTCGAAGTCTGGTATAGATAGTGTCTACTTGCTCCTTTGCGTCTAAGGCTGGATTCGACCAAACACGTAATTACACTAGTCTAACTATTACGGGAATAATTTTACTCTTGGAATTTACTCCTGATTAACTAGGATTACGTTTTTCCAACGAACTCGAGGAGTAAGCTAAACTCGGTATTATTGATTTGTGGAGTAAGAGTGAATGATGAACAATGGTTTACTCTCGAGTAAAAACTTACTCCAGTTTGGTCGAATCCGGCCTAAGAATCGAAAGATGGAGTTTGTGAAAAGAGTGAGATTTGAGGCTGTAGATTTCCCTCGGACAAATCCGTGTTGTTCGTCAAGGATGGAGTTTTTAACGGATTCATATACACGCCCATGTACTAGCTTCTCGAAGACTTTGGGGATACAGGAGAGTATTGAAATTGGTCGGTAATTTTTTACATTGTCTTTTGGACCTGATTTATGGATAGGTGTAACATTAGCCATCTTCCACCGCTCCGGAAAAATACCCTCGCTCAAGCGAGGACTTGTACAGCTTCTTAAAAGTCAGCAGTAAATTAGAACAGCCACTGTCCGTTGTGTTGTATTTTGTTATTTTTAAATATTGTAATAAAGTTTTAACTGGACATATACTGGGACTATTTTAAATAGGAAGAGATAATTTAGCCATGAATCTTCCCGCGCTGATGTTTTTTGTCAAACTTATATTTACTCCTTCATTATAATTAATGTTATTATATTTAATGAGGTGAATTGTTTGAACTCTCTGTCTTGTAGTTAGCGCTAGCGCTAACATAAATATAAATAAGCTAAACATAACATAGCCGTTTTCAATGTGAGTTTTCTCAAATCTAAACCTTTTAGAGGGTACCCGTGCTTAAGATAAGAAATGACAGTGGCTGGATCCCAAGTACAAGAATATTTTGGAATCTCAGGCCTTAACATACAAACTCCCTTAAATCAACGTCTTACCCTTTCATCTATACCTACATATATTGTTACCTATGATTAGAGATAAAACCGAACGATGGCAATTCAAAGACTAATAAGAAGCTCCTTTTTGAAACAGATGTTAAGTATGAAAGAAGCTTTGGTACAGAAGCGCTAAATATATCTTCAGCTTTAGCCTATGGCCACCATTGTTTTAAGCAACTATTGTATTGCTTAAAGCTATTATCAGATAAAGATGAGATCATAATTTCAAATAGATCATTAGACAATGATCTTCTTTTCATTGCCTCCCTAGCAATACACAGCCTCCAGGTTAAGTTGGGTTGTAAGAGGTGTGGTAATCTGGAAGGAGACATTAAAAGTGTTTTAGACGGGCGAAAGGTCAGAATTTCAGAGACTGTAAGAGCTTTTTTATCAGCGGATACCATGCTTGAGTAGGCCATACTGGGTACACTACTATGCCAACCGCTTTGTCTGATATAATTTTCCTTTCAACCTTTAAGAGTAGTGAAAACGAAAGAAACGCATAGAAGAATTATTTCCACTCAACTGAAAAAGCATCTATATTCGATGAAATAAGTCCAAGTGCAAAGCAATATATTAAAAAAAGTTGTATCGTGAAGCACATTTTAAATCAACATCTGGGGCATTAAGGTATTTATAATTTTATCAAATACATTTTGTGACAATTCCCATTCTGTGTCCTGGCTAGAGTTGCGTGATTCGTAATCAGCATTTGAGTTGTCTTTAGACTTTATATATGATGCATAAATCTATAGATCTCCATCCTCGCACCATTTCCAAATTCGGCGGGCAAGTTATTTGGTTTAGGAAACTGTACTGAACCCATTATATTTATGTTTGATATTGATGTGATGTGTTATCTATTCTTAATAAAACTTCCTTTTGTTTCAAATTACTTGCAAAACATCTTTCTTTACAAGATTTATCTTGTTATTTATTTAAGAAAGATAAGAACTGAACTTATAAGCGCGTCTTGTGAAGAGGTTACAAACAAACGGATTTTAGCCTTGTTCAACAGAGCGCGTGTGTTGTGCAAGCTCGTAGATTATTTAGTATAAAAATAATTAAAAACATTTATTAACATTTAATTAGTAGTCGTTTAGTTTTCAATTTATTTGATTGCAATTATTATTTAAGCCAGCTATATAATGGCAAGAGAATTGACTATATTTGTTGCTTTGTTGGTTGTAGCAGGTGAGTAGTTTATCGTATATTTATTTATAACTAGCTGTTCCCGTGCGCACTTCGTTGGGCAATAAACATGTTTCGGGTAAGTTTATAAAACCTATGACACTCACAAATAACGTGGCTTATTATTGGTTAAATAATTTACAAAATCGGTTCTGTAGATCCAGAGATTTCCCCTTACAACGTCACAAACTTTACCTCTTTATAATATTAGTATAGAAGTATAGATTAATTATAAAAAATAATAAACCACCGGTACCTTGAGCCTTGCTCCGCTGCCGGTGGCACTCGTAGGTCAGGTTTTTAATGTTTATTCTTTTTATTTGAATATTTATTGTAAAATACCTAACTTACAGAAAATTACTGGTGGGCGGATGACGAAAGCAATATGTGTTAGACTTTTATTCAATTTCGATTATTTATGTGTTAAAATATTATGCAGTTTTTGTTATAAATCAGTATCATTCCTAATCCCACATATTAATTTATAAAAAGTACTGAAGTATCACTTTACGAATACGACTGAAGATGTGGAGAGGTAATTTTCCCTATATAAGTAGATAGTGAACATTAAAAGGAATATAATTAAACTACCTAATAAAGAAACAAATTAAATTACTTCAACGAATGAAATTCAATAAGTAACTTTTTTAATTATAATATATGTAATTTGCATCTGTTGTCCGCCCATTAATAATTACCTGTGAGAGACGGTTTTGTTTCCAAACGTTGGGAATGTCTGGATGTCAAACCTGATTACAAATATGCCAGCAACTACACGATGCAAAGTCGGGGCAATATGCGGCAGCTCTACTAAAAATTGCAGAAGATCGTATGGCAAGAGATAGTAACGGTATGATTACATTAAACCGCGATTTCTGTAATATTGCACAAAACACAGATGATCTTTAAAATAAAATAATATAAACAATAGATCTGATAATGTTTGTGTGAGAGGGCAATATTAGCACCGAGAAACGAAATTGTCGGGTGGATAAATGAAAAAATATTTCTTAAGGAGAAGGCAGACGGTTAGAAATGACGCACCTACCTACTACAGCTTTTTCCATGACCATAAACAAAGCGTAAGGACAAACACTAAAAGTAGCCGGTGTAAATTTAGAAACAAACCGTTTTCCCATGGGTAACTTATGATTATGGTGATGGACTCCTTTTGCCGCACTTAACCCGGTATATGTCAGGCCATTGTGCGTAGGGGGTACTAGGTAGTAGTCTAGCCAGCCTAACTCTGACCAGTGGTATCTCCACAGGCTTCCCGGAGTGACCTAAGTATCTTGAGGATTTCAGTCCGTTGAGCAGTTACACCTACAAATTCCAAGATTACGTGGGGAGCTGTCGTTGGCTGACAGACATTCCCTGCACAAGGGGCTGTAGGTCATACCTAGAACATATAAAAGTTTGTTAAGCGAGCAATGTCGAGTAACGTTTCCTACAATTTTTCGTGTGGGCATGTCTATCTAGTGATAGGAGGCGATTTGTTAGTCGCGCGTCAGGGTGTGGCACCGTTTCCCATGATTGTCTGTATGTACTGGTATTTGCCCATTGATTATCATATTCACTTTTTTCCGCTGCTTGTAAAAAGATTGACTAAATAATATAATTTACCTTGCACTGTTCGTATGTTTTTAAGTTCTCCAGCAAGTCAATTTTGAACCAGTTTACTTTACCAAGCCATATAAAATCAATGTCAAGGATTGTTACAAACATATTAATGATGATAATATAATTTTATTCTTCCATTCCCAGATTTAAGCCAAGCCTCCTACTTACCGGACTACGAGTACATCCAAGGCGTCGGCTGGCTGCGCCTGCACATCGTGCCGGCGACTTGGGCGGACGCGCAGCTGCGCTGCCACCTCGAAGGTATCCTTTAACCAATCCCTTAGCCTTTTAGCTATTTCTTAAGAGTATTATAAAGCGCCGCTAAAATCGCGTAGCTTTCAAAAAAACTATACTAATTTAGCTCCGGGCGAAAACGTGTCTCACCCCTGAATCGAGTCCGATTTACACGATCTTTGATTACGTTGTAGTTATTATAAGTCCCTAGCTCTGTACGTTTCTGTTTTTTGTTTGTTTCTAAGAAATATCTTGGAAAGGAAAACTTACAGAAATAGTTTTTCATGATTTCTACAAATATTCAAAAATCGTAAAAAAAAAACGCGTTTTCTAATAGATTTTTAGCTTCACAATCTATTAACTACAGTTGCCGCAAGTATTCTGCAAAAGTATTTTGGCGACTTAAATTTTCAATAGCACATGTACATAATATTCACTCGAGCTTTTTGGAACCATAGCTGCTCTAGCAGTGACAGTGACTTATTTGCTTATAAATAAGGTCGATCAACTTTGCAAAAGCAATCAAGTGGATTTTGTACGTTTATAGCTAATACATATTAAAATATTGCGTGCACGGTTAATATCTTGCATTTGAATCTTTAACTGCTTATCCCTGCCACTCTGAGGTTTATTTCATTTATAACAGTTTAAGAGAGGTCTTCGGGACCTTACAACATTCTGGATAAGCGGGTGAACGATATACTTTTACATCAGATGCCACGTTGACTGCGCCTACGACGAGCGCCATCATTGCAGTGATGAAGACGACGATGCTCGCGCACAGACTGGCCGAGAGCAGCGTGTTCACTGATATACACGCCTCCAACCCCAAAGGAGATTTTACAAGCGTTAATGGTAAGAGAAAATAAAAACATACAATTGTCTTGTCTAACACGACTATACCAGACCTATAATTAACCTAACCTAACCTATACTCTCACGTACCACAATTATAAAACTTATAATTAATGACTTCTACTGTGCTACTTCTTAGCCTCTACAGTATACACGTTAAAACACTATTGCTTTTGACGTCTAAGGCGTTGTTTCTAACTCAGCCGCCTACAGTCAAGTCCATAAGAGCTGTCGTAACGTAACAATACGATAACAAGCCAAAAGCAATATGCTTTTACAGTGTAGAACAGAGACCCTGAGTGGATTCTAGCAATCCAAAAAAGACAGACGTATAAATAAACAAAATGTATATTATCAAATAATTTCGTACTCAATTTGTTTCATAAATTATCTTATAGTGGCAGTTGTAGCAGATTAAATACGGGGTTTCGTGAACCAAAGATTTCCTTCGGCAGAATTGGTCCTTAGGATCCAAGGATGCATTTTAGAAGTGGAGCCACTAAGATTTTTGATGTAATTTTTTTAAGGGGGTAGTGTCATTTTTAATTTTATATCTACATCGGTAAAGCTACTCGGCCAAGTTTGCTATCTTTTTCATATAATTTGGGGATGCTGAATTCGTTTATGGTAATAGTATATTGACACCGTTCCGAAGTAAAAATATATAAAATAAAAGAAAACTTGTTTTTCTAATTTCCTATTTCACAAGGAAAATTTCCTGAACTTATAAACAATTATGAATAGTGAAAAAAAAAGAGACGCTTTAGAGAGCCTTATTATTTGTCCACTTAAAAAAATATGTAATGTTAAATTAAAATGTTTCGTACGGATCTAGTACAAAAAAACTGTTGAGGATGCTGAAAATTTAATTGAAAAAAAATCTAATTAAATTGTTATTGGTTGGTTATTTTGCATGGAAATTTTAGCTTCACAATCCTTTTAATTACTAAGAAGTAGTTGAAGTGAAATATTGTACCATTCTTCAGAAAATAGGTGTCTTGTTTTTTGCAGGGTTGCCCATGTCAAATACCACCCTCCAATGGGCTGTCGGAGAACCCAACAACTTGGGCAACGAAGAGGACTGCCTGGTGATGACCGGCGCGGGCGAGCTGGCTGACGTGAGCTGCTATAGCGTGTACCCCTTCTTCTGCTTAAAACGAAATACTACCAGCAATTGCGACCAGTGCGACAACACATACAGAGCAAACGAATTAAACAATGTAATAGAAGAGAGCCAATGCAACACTACACACAACGAGATCGAATGCAACTGCACCCCTGAAGTAAATCAATGCAAAATCACACAAGATGTGAAGGAATGCGACACCACAGCCGAAGGTATATACGAGAAAAATATTAAATTTTAATTATAGGTAGGTATTCTATTTAAATAATATCAATACCCGCATGAAATCATTTTAGAGTTTTTTTTTTAAATTGCTTGTTGATAAAGTATAAAAGCATGTTAGAGACTTGTCTATGTTTCTTATCCTAATTTGAATTAATGGATTTCACTCTTGGGAACCTTGTGGACACTCCCATGAACTTATTATGGAAACAAGTCCGTGGATATCACACGCGAGCACAACTGTTCGGTAAAAGAGTATTTACTCTCATGGACCAAACAGAAGCACATAAGGCTTATTGTTAGCTCCACGCGCTTCTGGATAGATGAGAAATTACCTTAAAAATTCAAAGTTCACTTATTGTTAGCCATACGCTTGCAACTCGCTCCGATCGAAGAAGTTATAAGACTGCCATGAACAGTCACAATACTTAGGCCCTATTTTATGTAATTCTTAAATTTCTTGCCTTACTTCATCAGAAACTTCAAACTAATTGAGAATATTCGATTTGTTTATTTTAATTTTTAATTGGTCTTTGTTTATGGCATGAAGGATATATTAAGTTTTGTGGGAGCTGTGGGTAAGGTCAGTATGGGCAAAGGATACTTTTTACAAAGTTAAATTTACGGTTATTTTGTTTATTTGTGTGTTTTAACTTTTGTTCATCATCTATACTAGTATTATAAAGCTGAAGAGTTTGTTTGTTTGTTTGCTTGAACGCTTTAATCTCAGGAACTCCTGGTTAAATTTGAATGATTATTTCAGTGTTATATAGCCCATTTATCGGGAAGGCTATATGCTACATATTTAACGTTACCGTTAACGTTAACTAAAAGTATTTATTCCACGCAGACGAAGTCGCGGGCAGAAGCTAGATATTTAATATTTACAGATTGTATAAGTCGCTAAAAACACATAAAGCTGTTTTGCGAGTTGAACTCGCGTGGAGAGGGTTCCGTACATACGTAATTGTTTTTATTTTCTTTTTGGTAGATTTTTTACAGGTTTTCCTGTAATCTAAAAGTATTGAACTATATTTTGTATTATTTTTTTAAATTTAGGCTCAGTTCAGTAGTTTCGAAGACCAGGGAAGGGTGAATTTGCGACTTTCTTCATAAATAAAATTAAAACTATTTATTTTACAATAGTAACCAAAATATATTTCAGATCCTTTCAACGAGCCTGTGGTATAAGGTGAAAAATGAATAACCACATTTAACAAGTATATACAAAGTTTATTAGAGTTCCAACACAGTTAAATTTACCATTATTTAATAACCAATTAAATTTCGTAAGCGAAAGCTTTTACGTAACGGGACGTCCGAATGGCGCGCGCGCAGCCTCTCGGCGTCGCATCACTCAGACGACTGGCTTTCATTTTATATATAACACAGAAAGGCTTGCAAATCTTTTTTTCCAAACCGTAAATGTAGTCAGAAATACCTATAGAGTATATTGGCACTCAAGAGTATTGTTATTTCGTTTTCGGGAATGTCCATAGGTCGTAATTCCGGTCCTCGTAAATGAGCACTATTTTCCAATAATACGAACAAGTCAAGACGAGTCATCATGAATATTTCTGCCACTCGATGACCAACATGAGGGTTGGCGCCTTCATGCCCCTCTAGCTCTGGCTCCATGACGTCTCCTGCTGCTCCAAACATTACAGTACAGTACTGATAAACAGTCAGACAGTACAGATATTGGATTTTAGCGTAAGCTTGTCGAGGGCGGACCCCTTGTCCATACCAAACAATGTCCTTCATCGATTCTTTTTTCATATAAAAAAGCTGACGCAACGTTCTTTTGCGTAGCACCATGAAAGTCAAACATAATAATGCATATTACAAATTATAAGTGTAGTATTTTTTGTATGACCTTATTGTTTTCAAAAGTTAGGAATGATTTAATAATTGATAAACTAGAATAAACGATGTATTTATTTTATGAGCGGAACAAATGAATATGATAGTTAATTAAAAAGTAAAATGCCACCAATAAGACACTGTCTCACCAAATTCTTTTGAGTTTTGGTAAAAATGATGATTGTGTCTTAATTTTCAGTGTTTTTTGGGTGGTTATTGGCAACGTTATAGCTATGAACTCCTTTTATGAGAAATTGTACTTTTTTTGGAAATAATGTATCTGAAATAAAAAGCATTTTATGGTTTCTATGGGTTCTTTTCGATATTAATAACTTAGAAAATAATTATGAAAAAAGTTTCGGTGTCCTTGCCAAACCTCTAATAGTAACTAGCTATCAATTATACATACAAACTACACGTGACCGCAACTTAGCCAAAACTACACAGAGTATACAGTTTTCTTAAACAAATACGTAAGCCCTTTGCCCTTTTAACGTTGACCTTTATCAACATTTTTACGTGATAGTGCTCTAAAGTTAAGACGGAATAAGTGTCAATTTACATTGTGTTCATAAATAAAAACCGACGTCAAAAATGTATATGAAGTTATTTTAAATCTTGAAGACGACTCTTACTACTTTGACATTCCTTTACGCAATTGTGCAAGATCAAATTATAACGTCATTAATGGAAATCACTGTAAGGGAATGGACTTTTTGCGATATTTATTAAAAACAGGTTTATTTGAAATTTATTACATACGCAAATACGCTTAAGTAATTTGAATAAACGGTTTTAGTTTAAGTCGAAAAAAAGTTTGACAATCTCTGAGTTGGGGTAAGCAAGTCCTATTTATCTCCCTAGATAAATCTTAACCTACTGAGGTTGTGCGTGTAAAATGTATTTTTCTACTTGCGTACTATAAATCGCACATATATAATGTCGTTAATAGTATCAGGATGTCATCCATCAAAGCCTGAAAACTGTTCTATAATGAGCGTTACCATAGTAATAATTGTTTATTTATAACCATTATAGAATTATTACCATGGTATTTATGGACTCTATTTGGCTTACAACGATGACTCCGCGAGTTAACCTTTTCAAGTCACCGTTGCAAGCCAAACGGAGTCTGTACGGAGCTCGCTTCGCTCGCAGTGGAAGGCCGGTATTAGGGTTAATCGCTGTATCATTCTTGGCGTTTAGTGAACACCTGACATCCTAATTTTTATAATAATTCGTTAAAAGATGTTCTAATTATATTAATTTTGAGACTAACCAGTAATTGAAATAACATTTTTATTGCATCGCTATAAAAAGATGCTTTAATATTTATCGACTTGTTATTTAGTTACCATGGTTACGCTTAATATTTAATATGGATCAGCCATCATCGACATAATATTTGGTTACCATGGTTATGCTCGATACGGATATCAATAATGGCGTTTCGTTTATGATATAATAAATTGTCAGAAAATTTGCATGAAAGTCAACATTTAACAGTAAACTTCACAAACTATTTACGCCCATCGAAAACAATGAAATTGATTTAGCTGGCAAGTACTCTGCTAGCAATAAAATCAAGAAATCGTTAACATACTAAAGATAGTATGATTACGATAAGTTCCTATAACCAATATCGCTCGCGCGGTTAGGACCTCGGCACTCGTACCTTTAGAGACTTCGTTATATGCCAATTGCATAAATACTTCGGCGTGCCCAAGGTTTTACAAATGTTGAAGCGATTGTCGTCTTGTACAATGCCTTGGTCAGAAGTAAATTAGAGTGCAACGCGGTTATATGGTCTCCGCATGAAGCTAAATACAGTCTTATGGTGGAGCGTATACAAAATAAATTCATCCGGTACGTATACTTAAAGAAGTATGGAGTATATCCGTTTTACCCACTAATGTATCCGACTTTATTTGTGCTGGGGATGGTGGGGTACAACGAGCTGCGGGTGCGTAGGGAGTTATATCTGGCAACACTGTTATTTAAGCTGATTAGGGGAGTTATTATTAACAGTCAGCTCTTGAGTCACATGAGCCTATGTGTCCCGGACAGGTACGTGTGGCGGCGCCGGCAGCCGCGGCTGCTGGCCGTGCCGCGCGCGCGCACTCGCCTGTTGGGCGCGGCGCCGCTCACTCGCGCACTGCATACTCTCAATTTAATCGCGGACAAAATAGACATTTTTTCGTGTTCTCTGAATGAATTTACAAAGACGGCACTACTCGTAATATGCTACGAGAGCCTTAGGTAATTTGGATCCTAAAGCTTAAAATAGTTACACTATTGTCTTAGGTTGTAGTACCTGTAAAAATAGTTGTAAGTGTGGAAATAAATAAATAAAAATAAAATAATAATAAATAACTGTTTTAATTCAGGATACACGCTGGAGCCGCGCACAGGGAGCTGCTATAAGTTCCACCGCATCGCCATCCCCTGGCGCCGCGCCGCCATGATATGCACCGCGGAGCGTGCACATCTCGTCGTCGTCAACAGTGAGGAGGAGTCTCAGGTCCTTAGGGAGCTCTTTGTCAAAAACCCCACATACACAATAATGTTCGCATCAGACAGTAACTATGCTCATATTGGTATGTTAGATTGGAATGAAAGCGGACAATGGTTAACAGTTTTTGGTAAGTTTGATTCTCTCAATTGTTTCTTCTTCTAAATCTAATGTTTCTCATACAATACTCGTATCTTATTCGATAGTAACTGGCCGACTCATTAAATAAAAAGAAAAAAATGCTGGATACGTTTATTCCCCAGTGTGCTCGGAAAGATTCACATTTCTGTTGCAAAAACAGTACGGAAAGTTTTTCGTTCCACTGCCAGGGAAAAAAATCATTACTGTACAATGCAGCTGCCAAAAAAATACTATGAAATTTAATTACGTGACGGGTATTTTCCTTTAAAGTAAAATATTGTCCTAAAAATGATAACTTCGCTGTCCGTCTGTTTGTCCATGTCGGTCTGACAAGAATCTTTTTCTCAGGCATGAATACAGGCTGAGATGTAGAAAATATATTAGGAATAGTTTTTAACAGTCCGCACGACCTTTCTTAGTATTCGAATTTTGAACTTTGAAACTACACTGGACCGCAAAACTAAATATAACACTTTTATAGAACACGTCATGTAACGTGTGATACTTAGTTTTGTGGTCCAGTATATTTACTCAACGAGCAAAATAATGAGTCACCGAAAATAGAAATCACTGCAACCTATCAACAGAGCTATCATTTGAAAACTGTTAAATTACACGGGATAATCATATTTCTCTAGATTATTTAAATCAATGACCATTGAGATATGTTTGCAATTAGACAAAAACAACGATTAAGTAATCAAAACACTTTAATTTTTCACCCCCCCGTTCTAGACCACTTTACAAATTTTAAATAAAATATTTTTATCTTATTGTTTTTAATAAGAACATACGTGGGCAAGTTATATACCTATGCCAAATTTCGTAGTTTCAGAGAAGAACTGCTGTGACATATAGACAGACAGATACTGAAGTCTCACCATAAGGGTCCCTTTTTACCATATTGGTACGCACTCTAATAAAAAAGCTGTATTTCTCCGAGTTGCAATGGAAAACATACTTGATATTTTTAACTTAGATTTTTAATCCTGGTAGAATGGGACACCTTATATAGTGGCAAAGTTATTTTTTTAATATTTTTGAAACAAAATATGAACGTAGTGGTTATCTACTAGAGAAAATGTTTTTTTATGAACACATTATTGACCTTTTGTTATTTTTCCCTGATCAGGTGAAACATTGGATGACGCCGGCTTCAAGAAGTGGGACTATAGTGAGCCAAACAACACGAATAGTGACGAGTACTGCGGTTCGGTGACACGCTCCGGGAAGTTGAACGACTCTCCCTGCACTAAGACAACCATGCCGTATATCTGCGAGATCAGCCCTAAACTCTAATGACCGCCTTATTACTTATTATAATTAATTTCATCGATTGTGCTTATAATAAATGTTAAAATTATAAATGAGGTATTATTAATTTTATGTTAACGAGTGTTATTACGTTTTGAGGTAAAGATTCTGGAGTGGCGTCCGTGGACCGGAAGACGAGCTGTAGGTAGTCCTCCAACAAGATGGAGTGACGACCTCGTCAGGATCGCGGGACCGCGGTGGATTCGAAAAGCACAAGACCGGTCTGAGTGGACGTCTTTCGGCTGACATGATGATGATGATGAAGTGTTATTAGCGTGGTATTATTAGGGTGTCGCAGCTTCGTCATAGTATAAAGTTTTTTCTACTTACGACTAAAGACGAAAGTCATGTCCAATGTCCATGTCGCGCAACTCCCGTGATAGTCAAAAGTCTTTGACCTGTGTGTTGCCGGTGATGACTTACGGATCTGAGACGTGGGCGCTAACAATGAGCCTCATAAGGAAGCTCAAAGTCACTCAGAGGGCTTTGGAGAGGGCTATGCTCGGGGTTTCTCTGCGTGATAGAAACAGAAATGATGATATCCGCAGTAGAACTAAGGTTACAGACATAGCCCAAAGAATAGCTAAACTTAAGTGGCAGTGGGCGGGGTATATTGCTCGCGGGACTGATGACCGATGGGGTCAGAACGTTCTGGAGTGGCGTCCGCGGACCGGGAGACTAGCTGTAGGTAGGTATCCAGCAAGATGGAGGGACGACCTTGTAGGGTCGCGGGAGCACGGTGGATGCGAATAGCACAAGACCGGTCTGAGTGGAGAGCCTTGGTCCCCCAAGGCTCTCCACTCAGACCGGTCTTAAGAGATCAACTAGAGTCGGCTCCAACTATCATATCGTTCGATATTTTACTTACGTGTGACATTTGTCAAATTTGTATGCAAATTGACAATTCATTTTGAACGCAACGCAACGTCATCTCGACTCATATTAGAATAGAGGTCAAATCAAATTTCCTATAGTAAAATACTATAGAAATCGATGTTATTATTTAGCAATAATAATATTTCTACAGATAAGAAATTTGTTCTAACAAAACAGTATATTTTTATGGTGGTCATAATGTGCGGTTCTTGAACGCATCATGGAGGGTTTATGATATTTGGATAGGTAAAAGTGTTTAAACTTACTAAAATCATCTAAGACAGTACCAAATAACGAAATACTATTACAATTTAGTAAGTTCCCTCCCAAGCTCCCAAGGTTTTATCGTTTCAACCGCGATAGGCAGCCATTTGATTTTTTACAGAATTTTTCGCGAAGATTGTGCGGGCAAGTACCTACGCTCGCGTGTTTCTGCATTTTGCGCGTATTTCCCCCTTTAACTTTCTACCTGCATCATGCAAGTGAGTGATTTTTTTAACCACCTTCAAAAAAAAGGAAGAGGTTTTAAATCCGTCAGGTTTTTTTTTTTAAATGCATGTTCCTCGCTTACCCGGAGACCAGTGGACCAATATGATATTTTTTTTCTGCGTTTGAATGGGTATACATTCTATCTTGGTCCCATTATCAACATGTCAGGATCTGATGATGGAATCTTGAAGAAATCAAGGGAATTTCTTAAATATTGTAGGCACACCTATAGCGATGTCGGTATTTTTCAATGTATCTCGTGCATTTGCTTTTAAAAAGTACTGTATGGTGAAATGGAACAGATGATGAAGACCACAAATGGCCACTATTTCAAAGGTGAAATACCGTTAAGGAGTTCTGGTGGCCATCTGTGGTCTTCATCCACCGACACTTCGGCCACCCTGGCGATAAGATATTATCTCGATTAAGATATTTGAGCGACGATGAGGGAGCACATTTAGGTTTAAATATGACTTTGACATTCCCGCAGCGTAGGCTGCGGCGAGCTTGAAATGTTCTATAGTTCCTCATTAATTGAGAAGTGGAACTACATATCAGCATAAATAGGATCACTAAAAAGCATAGAATAAAATAAATATTTAACATAACAAAAACCCGACTTGTAAATGACCGACCGAAAAATGGTAGGACGAACTGAAGTCGGCGTCCCACAATATTTTGAACCAAAAGCCGAATACAGTTGAACTGAGCTTCCTACCATTTTATAAGAAGTTATTTCTTGCATTTTTGAAGGCGGGTTTTTAGGGTTCCGTAGCCAAAAAGCAAAAAACGGAACCCTTATAGATTCGTCATGTCTGTCCGTCCGTCCGTCTGTCCGTCCGTATGTCACAGCCACTTTATTCCGTAACTATAAGAGCTATACTATGGAAACCTTGTAAGTAGATGTATTCGGTGAACCGCATTAAGATTTTCGTACAAAAATAGAAAAAAAACAATAAATTGTTGGGGTTCCCATACTTAGAACTGAAACTCAATTATTTTTTTCATCAAACCCATACGTGTGGGGTATCTATGGATAGGTCTTCAAAAATGATATTGAGGTTTCTGATTTATTTATTTTCTAAACTGAATAGTTTGCGCGAGAGACGCTTCCAAAGTGGAAAAATGTGTGCCGCCCCCCCCCCCCCGTAACTTCTAAAATAAGGGAATGATGAATGTAAAAATAATATATGATGTACTATCGAACCAACGGAACCCTGACCCACCATAGAACCTTGTCACAGTGATTGACGTTAGGACTGTCATACGAAGCTATACGACAATCGTACGTCAATCATTGTGACAAGGTTCCATGGTGGGTCAGGGTTCCGTTGGTTCGATAGTACATTACCATGCAAACTTCCACCGAAAATTGGTTTGAACGAGATCTAATAATTAGTTTTTTTTAATACGTTATAAATCGTAAACCGCATTTTACCTTTCATTCAATCAACTCCAATATAATAAAGAATAAAGAAAAACATTTATTTAGATGTATAGTGGTACGGAACCCTACGTGCGCGAGTCCGACTCGCACTTGGCCGGTTTTTGTTTTTTTAATACTACCGTAAAATGTTTGGTATGTTGATATTATGTATCTTTTTTAAGAAGAATATCCTAACTATCTTGTTGTTATTGCTAAATGACATCGAAATATTGTTTCTGCATAAATATAATAACTTCGGAGCAATATTAGGAGCAATGATACCAAGTGTTTGGGTAACTTTGACCCCGAATTAAACTTGTTTTGAACCTTGTATTTGAAATCGTTTGTTGCAGTTTTACACTGTCGTCATGTAATGATAAGTTTGAGTAGGTTTGGAGCAAAGTAAGAAATGAGTTAAGTGATAAGAACAAAAATAGAATTGTTTTTACTTAAAGTAAATTTTTAATATTGTCACAATATTATTCAATCTTAGTATTGCTGCACTAAGACAATGATCAAAAGTTAATAAAAGCCTTCTGAAAAAGGGTACGTACCTATGTAGGAAGGTAACTATTACCGTGTTATTTACTTTACTTAAGCAATATTCAACAAAAAAATAAAAATTGTCGTCTGAAACGGTATCATAACCCTGTTAATTAACGTTATAGGAGAGAATATAATATATAACTATGTTCCTGGATCAAAGTTACCCCAACACGTGGAGCAAAGTAGGTTCTTATATATTTTTTAATGTGAAGCCTTGAAAAACGTGGAATAGCTAATTATATACAAGAACACGTCAAAACAAATGAACCGTGATCTGATGAACAATTACCGAGATGGAAGTGGCTTTTTCTCATAATATTATTTTTAGTAAATTTTCTTGTTTGCACTATGCGACGCCTGACAGGAAACTGAAACGGCGAAGCAAACGATTGACGTTCATAGTTGCTACCTAATTTGCAAATGTATCGAATGCTTTCGGCAATTTTGACTTGCTTCCCGTAATTGGCGTAAAATGTTAGCGTAGTACTCTTCTGTAATATTTAAATCCTTTTCTTAATAATCTATTAATAATATTCCTTCACAATCTAAGAATATGGTCGCCATGATCTTGCCAGCTGAAGGGACTTTGAATTTCTTGGGATGAGGTGTTTCTTTAACGTGCCACTGCATCGACTCTTGTTTTGTTCTCAGGGTCATAATGATGAACCCAAGTTTTATCTCCAGTAACAGTTTTTTGGAGCAGACTATCAGGGTTTTCACCACACAGCTCAATGAAGTCGGAACAACAAGCATCGCGCGTATGCTTTTGAAACGGTGTCAACATTCGTGGTCCCCATCTCGCACTAACTTGGGCATGTTAAGATGATCGTGGATAATATCATGTATCTATGTATTATATATATATATATATATATATATATATATATATATGTATATATATTGGTTTTGTGTGCTACAGACCTAACCTTCACTCGACCATCTTCCATTATAATTTTCTCCACTTTTTAAATGTTTTCTGCTGAAATAGCTTCAACAGGCCGACCGGCTAGGGTCATCTTCTATGCTTTCCCTCCCACACTTTAATTCATTTAACCACTTTTGGACAGGAGTATAAAGGAGCGGGCACACGGTAAACTAAATCCATTTCTTCTTTAAGACTTTTAATTTTTTCCCTGTTAGTCAAGAATTTTATCACTGCTCGATGCTCCAATTTAACTAACATTTTAAAATAGCTCAAAACAAAAAGAACGTGTGGGCTTCAAATTTACTTTTTTTTACTCTCAATGAATGACTCTTAGCGGCCAGTATTAAGAAGCTTAGTAAAAAGGTTTGCAAGATACCAATACCGAGAATTTATTGAACGCCCCCCATAGGTACACTTTTTAACGCTGTTCGTAAACGTTAACCTTTTTACTCTTTGATATTTTATTCCTAGGCCAAACATGGTTTAAAAAGTAAAAAACGCGGCCTTTAATGTAATATTATAAATTTTCGCGGCTGATGCCTTTAGTTCCTGTTTTCACAACAGTTAGGTTAACATAACCTACTCGTAGAACTTCCAACGGTGTTCGAACAAAAAGCGTTCTCTTGAACACGGCCAAAATCCATTTAGTTCTTTGGGTACGATTAATCCAGTTTAACAAATAATAACACTTTTATTACTGCAGCTGTGAAGAACTCACAACGGTCTTTATAATTTTAATTGTATGCGATACTGGCAACCTGTGACTTTGTTTGCGTAGACCAAAAGACGCCCGCGCGTGTCTGCGCGTGTTTCTCGACTTTGTCGAAGGTTTTTGGTATGATGACGAGAAATACGCCTTGGCTCACGGACACACGTACAACACGGCTAAGAGTGATAGTCGTGTGTTTTCACCTTATAGTGCCCCACTAAACAGAGCCACTAAATATGGAGCACCTCACGGATGATTTTGATATTGAGAGTTGCGTAGTGCAGTGGCTGTCAGGGAAAATATGTTGGCCAACATCTTTGCACGCTGCACGAATAAAGTGATGGTAATTTTGTTTAAAGTTTCATTCGTCTATAGCCGCATGCTTTTCGTGATACATTGCATCGCTGCAATAGCTCCCGGCTCAACAATGTTAACACAACTCGCCAATGGATTGCAACAAACAAGCGGGCTATTGCCCATTGAATCTGAGCCTTAAGGCGCACTGTCAGTCCTTTTATACGTGCAATGTGTGCACCAACTATACCTAAAAGGTGTTAAACACCCTAGGCATTCAGTATAATAACAAGCTTATTTAATATGCTGTTGGACGATTGCCGGTGGTCGAGTTCCATGCTGTCATGCGCAAGCGACCTACAATACATATTATATGATTCTATAAAGGCCGTCGAAACCATTATCGTCTTTGAACTGTTATCGAATTGTCAACATTTTGATAGCTCTGACAGTAATGGCGACCAAAATAAAAACGATACCATGACAGGTCTTAGACGATATGGTTTTTACAGTTTAGAATAAAGGCCCAGAACAACGCCAATAGCGTCCTTGGTGTGATCGCCAGTAGGCTGGACGGTCCCTTTGCCAGGCATTGGATTGTGAAATAGCCCTCATGTCTAAGTTACGAGTCGGTACACATGTATCTTACTAACAATGGTTTCTAAGCTAGTTATTTCAGTTAATTATTGACCCATATTTAAATTTGAATTATTATTTTTTTGTACGGAAGATAATTGACTAAAAGAAACGTTAATTTCTTTTCATTTTATTAAGGCTCTAGCCCTTGCCGCTACGGGGTCAGTGTGCCTATTTCCTTGCCTTCATAAATATAGCGTAAACCTTGGAAAAAGTGATTACAATCTTAAGGTAAATTCTAATAAATCACTAAAATCATACCTTGAAATTAAAAAATTACACTTTTGAATAAAATATAAATATTTACTTCAAAACCCTTGACAGTATTATTTGATTCAAATATTAATTTTGCGAAGGGGTGATCTCGCAGATGAACGGCATATCCTTGTTGACGCAAGGAGAGTCGTTGAGGGTTCCGTGGCGTGACACAGAGCCGCAGTGTTCGTCGTTGGCGACGTGGTTGGGCTCCCCGTCGTCCCACCTCGCAAAGCCAGCCTCGTTTAACGTCTGACCTGGACAAATAAAATATACTTTTTTTACCTATAACGTCTAAAAACAATCTTTATTTGGTATGTGGTATGCAAAATCAAAACAAAAGACAGTAGACAGTAAATTATTTTTACTTCAACATGTTATCAGATGCCGAAGTGACAGAGATTCAGAGTATTAAACTTACCAAGAACTGTTAACCAATTTCCATTTTTATTCCAATCCAAGAAGCCAATGTGAGCAACGTGGGTGTAACCTCCTGTAATTGTACCGGGAGGGTTTTGGGCGAATATGGCCTTCAGAACCCGGGATTCCTCCTCACTGTTGATGATAGCCAGGTGCGCGCCCTCCGAAGCGCATTTCATGGAGGCGCGGTGCCAGGGGATACCGGTGCGGTGGAACTTGTAGCAGCTCCCGGTGCGCGGCTCCAGCGTGTATCCTGGAAAATAATTAAAATAGTTTTATAAACGCAACCTCAGAAGAGATTCGGGTACCCAGAACTTCTACAAGATACCTAGATACCTAAAAAAATTGCAAAGAAAAGACTAGATTAACGAGTTTGAAGGTTTCGATGAAATATGCAGTTCTTTTTCCCTTTGGGAAGCACTGGCAGACATTTTTTTAAAGTAAAACAAGAACTTTACCGATCACACAAAAATGTAAGTCTATTCACAGATTTCATTTAAATCACTTTGATGACCTCTTCAATTCGAAGCCGCTAGGAAGTGTAGGAGGTAATTGAACTTTGAACCTTAAACAATGTTATAGTTAGGTCTCGTTTGTTGTGTATAAGTTACAAGTATAAAATTAAAGGAGTATTGCTTTCACCATTGTTCGTGCCACACACGTTTTCAGCCATAACAGCTTTACTCTTGTAGCAGAAGTAGGGAAGCTTGCTGGCGCAGCTCACGTCAGCCAGCTCGCCCGCGTTGCTCATGGCCAGGCAGTTCTCGTCCTCGCTTAAGCTGTTGGGCTCCCCCCTAGCCCACGGGGCGGGCACGTTCGAGAGAAGTATACCTTAAAAAAAGTATTTACACTTTACTGGTTTCATTTTAATTGCGCTATTTGATATGATATGAAAATAAATACTTGGTGCTTGTACTATCGAACCAACGGAACCCTGACCCACCATGGAACCTTGTCACAATGATTGACGTACGATTGTCGTATAGCGTCGTATGACAGTCCTAACGTCAATCACTGTGACAAGGTTCTATGGTGGGTCAGGGTTCCGTTGGTTCGATAGTACCTTAAATAAAACTTTAAATCCCGTTTCTCTTGAAATCTGTAGTAATAATGAAAAACTCAAAAATTTACCGGTGTATTCATGGCTTAATGTTAGGAAAATATTCCTGAGTTGCATACCATCAATGCTCATGAAGTCTCCGCCGGAGGAGTTGGCATGAATGCCAGTGAATACGCTCCTGATCTCACCCATTTTCAGTTTCATGCTTGAGGTCAGTGACACCGTTGTGGGCGATACCAACATTCCACCTGTATAGAAAAAAAACCAACATACTCAGAAGACAGGCATTAGGCTAATCATGTGTCGCGTCCATTCATTCACTTTTATAAAACTCAATAGTAAATATTACCATAGCAGAATACTGGAATTTGGAATAACGTAAATAAAATAGAACCCGGGCAAGAGCATGTTAGACCCTGCTCAGTGTAGGGTTCCAATCATCTCAAAAAACAATATATTTTATGAACAAATTTTCCGTTTTAAGTTATTTGTGCTGTCTTAGATTATTCTTTGTAGGTATAAAAACTTTAGTCGCTTGTACCTCAGACACCTATTAAGTCTACTTACAATTAGTCGTGATTATATTTCCTTTGAAACTCGTTATACGAGGCATAATTATAACTTAAGATAAATTTCAGATTTTAGTTCTTATAGTTTTGGCTGTAGGAGGGGAAGGGGGACATTTACGCATTTCGAGTTCAATATTTCCTAACCGGCCCCATAAATCTAAAAAATTATTATAACATAATCATGCTTAACAATTTGTATAATCTTATGACACCTCCTTCGATGTTAAAATGTAAAATAAACACCTTTGCATTATATGTATGGAAGCTATCCGAAATGTCTATTTTACAAGTTTGTCGGCGTAATGTAAATGTACAACTATGCCACATTACAGATTTGTAGTACCGAGAGTCTCTCAGTTAAAACGTGGACAGACAGATGGACAGATGGACAGACGGACATGGTGAAACTATCAGACTTTTTATCGGACTTTTTACTTGACTTCAAACAGCGAAATCTACTGTTACAGAAATTCAATTATGTTTCTCTTCATGATTCTTTATAGATAAGTTTATCTGACACTGATAATCGCAACTTGACCACGAGATGAATAAAATTGTCAAAGGGTCAAAAACATCCCATCGCTCCCCGCCGTCTGTCCCTTTGCATGTACTGAGATCTTTTAAACTATTACAACACATATTTACAACAGATTTTAATGCGGTTTTTGTCAATAGACATAATGATTTACGAGGAAGGTTTTTTATGTGTAATAATTACTGAATTATGTATGGCTACTACTTTAATGGAATTTTTCGACTATATAAACACTAAACAAAGTTGGGAGGTTAACTTTTAACAATTGCTTTAGGTTTACTGCCGCCGGTTATTAGCGGGAAACTTTGAGCTACCTTCGAGCTGGCAGAACACCTTCGCTTCCAACCATGTCGCGGGTTCGCTGCGCAGGCGCCACCACCCTTCAGACCTCGAGTCGTACTCATAATGCTGTATAGAGACTGCTAAACTCAGCTGGCTTAAACCTGAAATGATTATGAAATAGGTAAGTATAGACTAGGAGTCCAGCGTAGTAGGCGGGGACCTCTTGCTGCCTGCCTTGTCGTAAGCCATGGTTGGCGGCAAGGATGGATGGGAGGCGGTGGCGACCTTCAGTGATATAGTAATGGCGCTGAAGGAAGCCGCGGCGCGGCAGCGTGAGCAGGTAACTCGGTCGGCGGTGGTTGGCCTACGTCAACTGCAAACCACCGTATTTTCAACTAAAATAGATTTATTGTGCGTTTATGAATATAGCAGGTTCAAGGCATAATTTACGGCAAGATACACCCAACCCGACGATAAGATCTTGTTCAGGAGTCTTTGCTATAAAGGAGAGGACAGGTTATCAGCATATATAAGCTCAGTAATCAGTTCATATGGCACTACTGGTCGCGCTCGTAACCTTGCGAGGTTAATGATAAAGCGGTTTGAGCGATGATGCAAACGTATCTCTTCATTATTGCTTAACAATGACACTCTTTAAAAGTATAAATACTATTCGATACCCCCTATAAGGCCGATATAATGGTCACCCCTTCTTCCAGAGCTGATGCTTCTAAAAGGGCCCAGCCGATTATCATGAAACCTAGCTAAGAACCACCGCTAAAACGCGTCGGGGTATTAAAAACCATGACCAAAATTCACAACTATAATTATAAGGTTACTTTCTGTTGAAATTATAAATATAAATAAAGGTTATAGTCACCTGCAGTATTTCAAGAACCAATGAAATCAACTTAGTCATGATAGGTTTTATTTTAAAATAGTTATACATTATTTGCTTTTGTCTAAGATAATTCCCAGCATTGTCATATTTGTGGGTTTGGCTTTGGCTGTGTCCCAACGCAATTCTAGCGGAAAGTACAATTTCGAGTTCAATATTACCTGCAATGACCTACATGATCCCCCAAAATTTAAAAAACATGTAATAACATATTTTTTAGAGCTATCTAACGGTATGTGTATTTATGACATTGTGATATTTTACCGCTCTATCGGCGTGGTTAGTTTTATAGTGGATCCAATTCGAATGACTGCTGTCTAAATTTAAATTTAGGTTAAATATGTGTACATACATACATACATAAAATAACGCCCGTTTCCCAGAGGGGTAGGCAGAGACGACTTCTTTCCACCTGCTACGATCCTGACAAATGTCTTTAGCTTCTTCCACATTCATACATCGAGTCATGCACGCATGTCGGTTTCGGGTACTTAAGATTCGGCCCTTTTCCAGTATTTCTCCGATTTGATTCGAAAAAGTACGCCTAGGGCGGCCTCTTCCGACCCTTCCACTCACTTTCGCTCTGTATATCTCTTTCGTCAATCTTCTTTCATCCATCCTTTCCAAATGACCGAACCATTGAAGCATGCCCTTTTCAATCTTAGTCACTACATCTTATTTTAGTCCACATTTCTCTCTGACCTTTTCATTCCTTACTCTATCATCAGTTTCACACCACACATACTACGCAAAGAGCGCATTTCAACTGCATTTATACGACTTTCATGCTTGTCCTGCCACACCCAACATTCACTACCATACATCAGAGTAGGGACCAGTACTCCATTGTGAACAGCCAATCGCATATGTGTAATTTTAAGTTATGTCATTTTAGGTTACACGCCAATTGGTATTCGGAGTACCGCTTATGTTGAGATTGCCATAGATTAAAATTACTTAATTAAGAGAATTCCTTAAATTTTACGTTCAATATATTCAACTTATAGATAGACGCCAGTTTGGTATTCGGATGCACTTCAGAAACGTCAAATTATAGATTTTTAAACCAAATTTTCTGTATATTTAGACAACACCTAAACAGTCCCGCGTAAATTTATACGATAGGTACTTAGGATTCTACTAAATTGGATCGAAGCCTTAATGATTTAACTGTTCGTAAATAGGATCCTTACTGTTTTGATTGCAAGTTTTTCACGTTTTCCTTAATTGTAAAAAGGATTCCTAATATTTGAATAGTGTAAAAAGCCCTTTAAATGTGTCTGTTTGTAGTGTCTGCACGTATTATTTGCAAAATGTAAATGGTATGGTTTTGTGGAAGTCATGTGAAAACTGAGTGTTACCTGTTACCTAACCTATCGTAAAAGAATCATAGAAAATGTTAAAAAGAAACCCTTATTATCCGAGTGTGATATTAACACTCACAGGAGTCACAGGTGCTTTAAGGTTCAACTAACACCAGGGGCCCGTTTCATAAAAGCTAGTAACTTGTAATACAAGTGAAAGTCTCTTTTTAATACATACTGTTGGAAATAGAGTTCTTATTTTATATGCAATAGGCCCCAGGTGATAACAACTATCTACCAATTTCTCTAGTGTTCAATAATGTTATGACAAAGGCACTAAAGTAAAGGATGCAGTGATATATCTCACTCACGTTATAGGATAAAACACCAGACCAACGCAAGGATCGCTGTTGAAACAGAGATACTTGTCGGTAAGTTGGTACCTATGTTATGTTATTAACTGCCTTAATTAAATGGTTTTATGTACCGCGTAGTATTGAAATGAATTTTATCATCTAAGCTATATCGCACTTTACATGTTGTGAATCTACTAAAGCACCTGTTCATGATTCCTACAAAAACACTTTTGAGATGCACTACTGCAACTGCTTAATATTCTAAACAGGTTTCAATTTTCTACATAACATGAATATGAATGTACCTAAGTACCCACCATATGTATGTATTAAACAAACATTTTTTTAATAGGGTCATAATAATAAATCTCCAAAGCTTTTTATTTTGTATCTGTGTTCATATTATCCATCATGTTGATACTGAATTACTTATATGGGATAAAATAAACCATAAATAATCAATCATAGAATTAGATAGATAGGTAGTGTTTTTCTTTTCATATTATGAAATATAAAAATCATTAAATAATTTTAGTATAATACATAAAACATTAGATAATTTAGATTGCTATGTAACTACAGTCTGTGAGCACTTAGAAGGTGCTTCGGGTTTGTAGTTTTCTCTCACTCGCCCTTAATAAGAGCGTATGGGGGCGACTGAGAGAGAAATACAAAGCCAAAACACTTTCTAATAGATTTCGCATTGTACATAGTTGTTTGTTTCCCACACAACTATGAAAGATCCATGACTCAACGCGCTGGTATTAATGTTACTTACTGAAAAGAAACTCAAGGCGCTGACGGCGCCTAAAGTAGACTCGAAGCTAGTCTACAATGGAATCCAAGCCTTAAACAGACTTGGTAGACACAACAAAGTAAAACTGATGTGGATTCCAGGACACGAAGGCTATCCCGGGAATGAAGCCGCGGACGAGCTGGCAAGGGAAGGGTCCAAGGGCGCATACGTCGGACCTGAACCATTTGTGGCACCCTCACCGGGCACTATAAAAGCAGCCCTGAACAACAACGCCCTAGAAAACCACCAAAAAGAGTGGAAAACTACGGTAGGCTTAGGGCATGCAAAGCTCTTCATAGGAAGAGTTGACCAGAGCTGGACCAAGAAACTTTGGAAACTCAGCAGAAGACAACTTCGATACATTATTGGAGTGTTTACCGGGCACTTCGGGGTTAAATATCTCCTAGCAAAGATGGGCCTTTATGACAACGCAGATTGTAGAATGTGCGGCGAAGAGGCTGAGACAATGAAACACCTATTGTGTGAATGTGATGCCCTCGCTGGAGTAAGAATGAAAATCCTCGGTTGTGGATACCCAGAACCGAACGATTTCAAGGCACTGCCATTGCACTCCACTATCCGCTTTTTGGAAGGGGTGGAGGCTGCATTGGATTAAGTGCGAAAAGAGGGGTAATTACACAAAAGATCCCACAGGGTCGAAGTGTATCCGTAAGGACCCCACCATAAAAATAAGATAAGATAAGATAAGAAAAGAAAGTAGCCCTATCCTATATGTACTATTTAATGACTCTGAAAAAGAGCACTCTATTTTTAGATAAAGCATGATCCGCCTCTAGATTAACGCATAATTTATCTTCAAATGTTCTTATTAAGTGTTATGGGGAAGTCCATCTAGATTACTACAGTTTAATGATTTAACTAAAGACAGGCCACAATTCACTCGGATCCAATTTTTATTTTTATTGCATTAACCTTTATGACATTGAGAAACCGCAACTTATATTAAAATTGTTTTTTCAGATTATAGTGGTGATATGTTTTATAGAATCCTGATGACATATGCATGATGCAGGAAGCTTGATATGCTGAATAGAGCGCAGTGGTACTTCACGTCGAGGCAAAGACTCCTGCTGTATAAGTCACAAGTCCAGCCCCATATGCATTACTGCTGTCATATCTGGGCTGGAGCCCCTGAATACCAGCTTTGGCCTTTTGACTCGGTTCAATGACGTGCTGTGGAAATCGTTGACAGTCTGCTAAGGTTCTCTGGAGACAGTATAGAGTTCTTCAAGAGGGGAGTAAATTGAGTTTTAAAGGGTTGGCAATGTGTATGCTTGTTTGCCAATATTGTGGTATAAAACAAACTGCAGTAAAGTGTATGTGTGTGTGTGTGTAAAGTGTATTTCCAAATTAAATGTTATTGGTTAGTAGTGATTACATGACATGTGTTTTATTTAATATTTTTGAGAAATTAAAGACATAGCTATGAACAGAGGTAATAATTAAGTAAAGAAATCATTTTACATCTCCCACAATGGCTACTTAGCTAATTTACTGCCCACTACAATAATGTGATCCTCTTATACTAAGACATCTTAGTTGGCTTTGAACTGGTACCTGTATGTGGCACGAGACAAGTAATATTTATCTATGCTAGTAGGTATAAAAGTTTAGACTAGATTTTAACTGTGCAATATCACTTAGATGGAATGGTGTTAGTAGGTGCGGAATAGGTGATGGGTTGCTGAGATTGAAGTACTAGCTGGATTCAAAATACGGTACAGTCCAGATAGACAGTCTTACTCAAAGTGCTTTTCCACTAGCGATGCAAAGCTACACGAAAATATAAATTTGTATCATAAATTCTATGAAAATCATCCTTCGTGGAGATAATTGTTAAAGTAGTAATACAAATATCGCCCGTGGAAAAGTACGTTCATTAAATTTAACCTTCAGCTAATGTTAAAATTAGGATATGCGTGAAAGTTGTTGGATATAGTGTTTTGTTTCTTGTAAGTACCTACCTACTTACTACGTACAGTCCGATATTACTCTTAGGTGTACCTACAGTTATTTTGTTACACGAAGACTTTCACTAAACCTTGTATAAAAAATGAACTCTGACAACCGCATAAAGGAAAACGACGAAAGAACTAAGTTACACAGAGTTTTCACGATGAATGCTACTGCAGCAGTAGTATGAAGCTGCGCTCATAAATAGGAGTGTATTACTGGTTGCACCAAAATATAAGACTTGTTGAAAATTTCGCAGTTCGCATTGTTCGCAGTCTATCCATTCCATCTCATCCTAGGGTAAACATGACATGATACCTATTATTATGATGTGATTATAGATAAAATAAAAATCTTGCTTATTTTAAGCCGCATCCACATGCTTGGTATTGTCAACAAACACTGCAGGACCCACGCAACCGTGCGTTAGAGTGAGATAGAAATACATCGTGCTCACTTTAACATATAGTTGTAACCCGCAGTATTTGTGGCTAACACCAAGCATGTGGGTGCGGCGTTAAACACAAACTATAAATAGGTATTTGTTTACTTAAATTATTTTGTATGAAGGCATGATGTAGGCAAACTAATAAAGACAACAACAAAACAAGTGTTAGTAGTTAAGTAGGTATCTAGGTCTTATTTTTTTTTATTATAAAATTTTAAATAAAACATATGTTATCTTTTTCGGTTGTTTTCTTTCATAACAACTTAGTTTAAGTTAAAAGGTATGATATTATTTAAAATACTGTAATAAATGAGCAGAAAAGTAATTAGAACGCCTATTGTTTTATTTTATAAAAAGTTGTTAATCCTGCCGGTTTTTTTTAATATAGCAAATCCGTCAGAGGCTGACAACTACGTATGACAAAAAAAACAGCTTTATATAAACTTAACTTTTAAATCTATAAATTTAGGTAATGTCATTTTAGGTTACGCGCCGATTGGTATTCGGAAAATATCTTAAATAAAATTCACCAATTTTTTTTTTGCCGTGAATGACCGCTCTAAATTTAGAGACTACTCTCTCTCTTTTATGTGGTTGGTTCTGCTAGAATGAAGGTATTTCATAAAATGAAAAGAGTTTTTTACATATAAGAATGTATCCTAAAGATTTGTCTAATCTCAAAATCTACCTACAAGCAAGCTAAGAAGACGAAATTTAATACGTCAAGTTTCAAGTGGCGCGCAAAATTACAGATAAAATATAAAGTGTTGTGCGTCCGAATACCAAATTCGGATTCAATCTCTAAATTTAGAAATGTCAAGTGTGCCTCTAAAATTAGGGATTTCTGTGTAAAATTAAGAATATCCGAATACTTGAAACTGAACTTGAAAAATGATTTTAGACCTGTCAAAATCTAGTTCGACGTGTATAAATATAATTTTAGAGACGTATAAAATTAGAAAATGGTAATCTGAATTGGACCCAGTATCAATTTAAACAGGTTCTTCGTTAACTTTTGCACCGGAATTGATACGCAGGCGTTAATTGGTAATTACATTCAGTGTTCCACTGCATGTTACATATGGCGACCGCAACAGTGTAAAGAATGCAACCAACTACCGTCGCAACAGTGTAAAGAACACGGTAGTTGGCTGCATTGGGCGAACGACAATAAAGCGACGCCTAAATACGTGACCGCAACAGTGTAAAGAATGCAACCAACTACCGTCGCAACAGTGTAAAGAACACGGTAGTTGGCTGCATTGGGCGAACGACAATAAAGCGACGCCTAAATACGTGACCGAAGTCAGCGGAAAGTTGTATTATGTAATATTATGCTATATGAGTTGCTCTGTAAAGCAAAACTCAAACACTAATTGATTTTACGGAGAGAACGTTGTATAAACCAGTTTAATACCCCTAACTTTTTTGAATCATTTTTAATGCCCCACATGGACTTTAAGATTATTAATCAATACATAACAATACATATATTCATAACATAACTTAGATTAATAATAACAATTACCGACGAACTACTCACCCGCTATTAAAACACATAAAGCTCCAAATATATTTAAACCACGCGCCATTTTGTACCTTATATTATAATTATTTAAAACTAAGTACTAAAAGAAAAAACTATCCAAATGGTTTGTACTTAATATTTTTAGAGTTTGGAATCGTGCTCTGCTGAGCAAGGCTAGAATCCGTTTATACATTTCACAAATTATAATTATAATTTCTGGTCTTATCATAACCATAACAAATAATAAGTTAATAATTGCCGTTAATGAGATGTTATTCCGTAACGCAATGAAAAACAGTTCGTCGACTATCTTTTGTTGAAAGTATAAATTGATAAATGGAATTCAAAAGGCAACGCAAAAAACCCCTTTGTTGCAGTTAGGGATTTATATTAGTGAGACAATAATGTATTCATTTCGAGATCTTTTATTTATGGCCGAATTTCATTTAACGACGACCTTTTCGTTTATTAAGGTGGGTTAAGTCATACAAGGCGTTTCAGAGGTAGTGGTAACTCTATTGCGTACGGTCGGCCTTATAAGGAGCCGCACACTTTAGTACTCTGTCACTTTAACGTCATGTTTAAAATGATAGACTAATCTGTCAAAGGCGTTTAAGCGACAAGGTACAAAAGTGTGCACCTACTTATAAGGTTGACTATACCTGATTACCAAAAATTTCGACCAATTGACCATTGGTTTCAGGCGCCTGAAACATGTTTTCAGTCCATTTGTAATCTAATACACTTGGATGTATCATACATAATTATACACTTGGATGTATCAGATTACATCATAACCTAAAAACCCATTTTTTGGTGTATTCAGCACGAATTATGACCCTGTAAAGTAGATACATTTTAGTATATAGCGAATTATCCAGTAAGAGTACAAGAGCATGATTAAAAAGAGACGTACATACTGAGAACCTTCCAGAAGCGTGAGAAAGATATGACACGATTAGAAAGTAGACAGCAAAAGGAGCATGTAGAACCTTCTACCAATGAATACTCTAGATCATCCTCGATCTTTGAACTAATTATGGCCACCTAAAAGTTCCTTTTTAGAATATCACTAATTGAATTCAGAATTGATTAAGTTTAGTACTTATACGGCTACTTAATGTCAGGAATACTTTTCCTGACATTAAGTACCATAACATTCACTATGACAAAGACAAAGACAAAGGCGTTTATTGCAAGAATAACAACAGACAGTTCTTAGTGTTACAGGATGTGCTTATGTTCTACCTATTTTAGGCATGCAATTTTGAAATTAATTATTATAAGTATGTTACGCGGGAATAAAAAAAAAAGTAAAACATGATTTATTTTAAATAATGTCGTCAATATATACCGTTTTAATTATTTTCTATGATTGTTTACAACCTGCCATGTTCCGTTTAGGTCATGGGTTCCCAAAGTGGTCCCTACTATGGTGGATACTGAAGGTAAGTGAAGGCAGGGAATGCGGGGTGCTGAAACAATTTAGGGGGTCGCTGACCGTATTAAAAAAAAAAAGATTACGTACCTTACTAACAAAATCTTTAAATATGTAACCGATATTAATTGATTATTATTTCGATTTTAGTTAGCCAAAAATATTTGGAAACCTATGGTTTAGGCAAACCAACTTTCTGCAGCTGGTACTGGATCAGACGAGGTACCAACGTTGTCATCTGGGTTTGTAAGCTCGCTGGCTGGCAGTTGGTAGTGACCTCGCCTACGAAGCTAGCGGTCCCGAGATCGATTTCTGGTCAGAGCAAATATTTTTGTGACAAACGCCTACGTATATTAGTATGTTTTTTGTTGCCGAGTACTTACAAGCCCAGATGTTAGTTTGGATCTAGGACCATTTGTTAAGATTTTCCACAGATATTTATTTATAATATATTAATTTAAAACCTCTATGCGTGGGGTTTCTCTGCGTGATGGAATCAGAAATTATGATATCCGCAGTAGAACTAAGGTTACCGACATAGCCCGAAGAATAGCTAAACTGAAGTGGCAGTGGGCGGGGCACATTGCCCACAGGACTGATGGCCGATGGGGTCAGAAGGTTCTGGAGTGGCGTCCGCGGACCGGAAGACGAGCTGTAGGTAGGCCTCCAACAAGATGGACTGACGACCTCGTCAGGATCGCGGGACCGCGGTGGATGCGAAAAGCACAAGACCGGACTGAGTGGAAAGCCTTGGCGGAGGCCTATGTCCAGCAGTGGACGTTTTTCGGCTGACATGATGATGATGATGATGATGAATTTAAAACCAAATAGTTTGAGAGCCTATTAATTCCTGGAAGTCCCTTTAAGATTGCTGATTCCAAGCCGCCTAATCACTAACGAAAAGATTTACTCATGTTATTTTTATTATTTTTCAGCCGTAACCCAACTTAAGTATTTGCTTAACTAACTAAACTTTACTTAACTCAACTTTGCTTATTAACTATTTAAGCACTGGCCTTGGCCAGCAAGAGGAAGTAGGCGTGCGTACGTGAGGAAGTGGGGTAGGATACGAACTATACATATATGTGAGATTTAAATTCTTTGTAATTCTTCGTCTTATTATAATACTGTGCTTGTTTCAGAAAATAATACTACTTACCACTTACATAAGTGCGAGAACAGTTCAAAATAAACAGATAACTAAATTGCGTGAGCGGTTTTCCCAGGTCACTTCGGGTCAAACTTATCAGCTGAGTTGAAGCTAAATGTTTACAAGATTATGGGAAAATAAATGCATTTGTATAAGACGCTTAGTTACAGTTTTGACTGCAAATGAAAAAAACTTGTCAAAAGCGAGTCAGACTCGTGCACGTGGGTTTCGTATTTAAGATGGTTAAAGGTAAAATAAAATACCTACTCATTTTGTTACGAACATTTTTTTATGCAATGGACGAAGTCCCATTTTGCTTATAATTATTTTAATAGAGATTTTTAAAGTCGTTGGGTAAAAGAAAGAAAACTTTAAAATTTGACTACTTCATTTTATTTTTGAGTAATATAGAAATCTAATATATATTAGACTAGCGGACGCCCGCGACTTCGTACGCGTAGAATTAGTTTCCCAGTACTCCCCCTTTTTTTCCCGTTGGGGGTCCATTTTCGGAAAATCCTTTCTTATTGCTCACTTAAATCATGAAAGGAACACCTGTACCAAATTTCAAGTTTCTAGGTACAGTAGTTTCGGCTGTGCGTTGATATGTCAGTCAGTCAGTCAGTCAGTTTCTCCTTTTATATATTTAGATTATTTTAGATATTTTCATACTTTTTAATCCATAAATTTTCATAAATATAACTTATTGATTCCAAATTCGAAATTTCTCAACTTTACTGGACACTTTTGATAGTTGCTTAGGAACTTCAACCTAGTGGCTCCTATTTGCTGGTGATATGGCAAGATTACATAGCATTTTTGAGTAATAGTACATTACTGCAAAGACCAGTAAATGACGATTCTGGACGAGTTAGAGTTAAAAAAAAAGTATGAGTTTTATACATACGAGTCCCGGATGGCTCCTAACGGTAGAAGTGTGGATATAGTGCTTTTCTCAAAAATAGAACAAGAATAATGATTAAAAAAAAAAAAAAAAGTTGAAAAATATTGATGCAGAAATCCTAATGGAGTGAAAGAGTTTTCACTTTCATATATTTTTTGTGCCATGTGATCTTTTCTAGCTTACCTCTGCAATCTTTTTGAATTTTGAAAGCTGTCACTGGTCTGTAGTTCTGTACCATGGTCTGTACCTATAGTTCCAAATTGAAATAAAATGATACGTAATGGAATTTCATACTTACCTACTTACTAGACACTTTTTCATTCCGAATTCAAAACCTCTTTACTTACCGGAGACTTTTGTTCATTGTCTGGTATTCTTAACTTGTTGGTGACTTTTAAATGCTGTAATGGCGATTTTACGTACAATTTTTGAGAAAAATATGAACCGTTTTTTTTAAAAGGTTAATAAAACATAATTTATTAATGTAACATTTATTTTAATCAAAATCAATGTAATATTATATACATTTGAAAAAGTAAAAAGACTATTATTACAATTGGGGGCTCATCTCGCAGATATACGCCAAGTTCTCCGAAGAGCAGGGACAGTCGTTTAACTTCACGGAGCGTGTCACCGAACCGCAGAACTCATTATTATTCAAGTGGTTTGGCTCACCACTCTCCCAATGATTGTACCCGGCCTCATCCAATGTTTCACCTGAACAATATTTTTTACAAAAGGTCAGTAAGATGTGAAATCAAATACATTTCCGCTACATAACAACTACATACATTTTCACACCACATGCTCGAAATTACCCAATTATATATCACGGAAACCTCAGTTAAAGCAAGTCATTATAACCCGTTGGTTAATAATGAGATTTGTCCCAAAGAAACCTTTGTTGTAGGTTTTCTGTGGAACTTATTTCAAATTCGCACTGGCCACTACAAGCCATATACGCAAAACGAAGAAAATAAAAGAAATGCCGCGAGTGTTGCGTAACGATGCAGTATTAGCAGGAGGTTGAAGTTGAAAGATTATAGTTTGAATTAAAATGAAGAGTGAGGAAAGCGAAAGTGATTTGAGATTTGATGTTGTTTCTAATAAGTAGCTTTGCTTATTGTCTTACAAAAGCTGAGAAAAGTATTTTCTCTTTTGGGATAAAGCTGTTTTCGTCTTGGGCGAGCTTGAATCCCTCGCTGCACCCAGGACTCCGTTTTAAATCCCTCGCTTCGCTCAGGAATTACTGATAACACCCTCGCTATGCTGGGGAGTTAAATCTGGAGTCCCTCGTTTGCTCAGGATTCAATATCGCGCTTGTGAAATAAAACAGTGCTTCAGTTTAATGACTTTGCTAGTATAAGGTATGCCATTGTACCAGGATTCAAAATCTTGACATATTGCGGGAAAAAATATCAAGTATGTTTTCCATTACGACTCGGAGAAATACAGTTTTTGCGGTTCCGTACCAAATTTAAAAAAAAGGAACCCCTATGGTGAGACTTTGCTGTCTGTCTGTCTGTCTGTATGTCACTGTCTGTATTGGGCATAGTTTTATAACAGCCTTGCTCGCACTGTTTTTAGTATAAACAATAAGTTTTCTAAATACTATAAAAATTAAAGTGTTTTGTTTACATAATCGGGGTTTTGTATAATTACGCAAATATCTCATTGACTTAAACAATCAAGTGAAATATGATTATTCCGTCTAATTTGACAGTTTTCAAACGATAGCTCGGATGATAGGTTTCAGTGATTTCTTTTCAAGGTGAGATTTTTTTTTGCTCCTTGTATAAAAACATAGTTTCAAAGTTCAAAATTCTAATAAGAGAAAGGTCGCACGTGGGTGCGGACTATTAAAAACTAGCTTCTGCCCGCGACTCCGTCCGCGAAAAATTAGTAATTTTGAATATGGATTCATGGATGGAAAAAAAAATACTTTACCCTAACTAACTGCATTTGGAATACCCTGTTACTTACTCCCAGTACATTACAGCTATTATCATAGCTCATAGGTATCAGTTTATTTATTTGATACATACTTCTACTCCCCCATTTCAACCCCTTAGGAATATATTTTTTAAACCCAGTGCCAATTTTAACGCTTCTAACTACAAAAATGCAAAACTGTGATGTAAAATTATACCCCCCTCCCTTTTATCCCTTAGGGGTAGTTTTTCCTAAATCGCTGAAAGCGATATTGTATTTATAAAAAGTGGCCTATACACCAATTTCTACGTTTCTAACTTCAAAAATGACGAAACACAAAAAATTCTACAGCCTCCGTTTACCCTTTAGGGTTTATAATGTGAGTAGAATTATAAATAATACTCGTATTAGTAGGATTATTTATAGCTTATGTATGAATGCGTCTTCGTCCGTTTAGATTTGGATTATAAATAGTTATTCCCTCCGGAACTTTAAAATTTTCCGGGATGAAAAATAGCCTATGTGTTAATCCAGGGTATATAAACGATCCATTCCATCCAAATCCGTCCAGGCGTTGCAGCGTGAAGAAGTAACAAACATACACACAAACTTACGTATTTATAATATTACACAATAGTAGGATAGTAGGATTAGTACGATGATAACTATTCCACATTTCAGCCTGATTGCTTTAGTCATTAATGAGAAAAAGAGTCTTGACAGACCATCACGGACAGACGGACAACAAAGTCATCTAGTAACGGTCCCGTTTTTTCAGTATTTGGTACTGAACCTTTAAAATAAATAACTTCGCAGCTGCATTGAACAGTAACGTTTTTATTCCGGGCATATTGAAGAAAAAAACAAAAAATAATCTCTTTTAATCAGTGAGTCGGTCAGTCAGTTTGTAACTCGAGCGTTTTGTTACTTTAGAACAAGAGATTGTCAGAAAATCGATTTAGAAGATGAAACGATTTAGAGAATAAAACTTACCGAAAAGTGTTAACCATTGTCCCCGTTTATTCCAGTCTAAAAAGCCAATGTGAAAATAGTTATTGTCTTTTGCAAACGATATTGTGGATGAAGGGTTTTTGCGAAAGATTTCCTTAAGGACCTCGGACTCCTCAGCACTGTTGACGACAGCGAGGTGCGCACGCTCCGAAGCGCATTTCATGGCGGCGCGGCGCCAGGGGATGGCGGTGCGGTGGAACTTATAGCAGCTTCCGGTGCGCGGCTCCAGCGTGTATCCTAAAATCAAAGACAAATTACCCACAACTCCTACAAGACTTGATAAGGCACAAATCAACATTAGAAAAAAAAAGACTCAATTGACTACTTCCAAAGTTTCGATGGAGTACGCAGTTCTTTTTTTTCCCTTGGGAAGCGCTGGTAGACCTTTGACGTGTAATAGGACCCGTGCGGCCTACTGAGCAAACAAAGACCTTTTTTTTTAAAGTAAGGCAGGAACTTTATGAATCGCACAAAAAAGTGAGAATGACCTTTACAAAATGTACCTACAATGTTTTAGTTAAGTAGGTCTCGTTTGCTGTGTAAAGTAAAATGTATAAAGTTAAATGACTTTTGTTTTTACCATTGTTCGTGCCACACACGGTTTCAGCCATAGCAGCTTTACTCTTGTAGCAGAAGTAGGGAAGCTCGATGGCGCAGCTTACGTCAGCCAGCTCGCCCGCTTTGCTCATGGCCAGACAGTTCTCACCCAAGCCGTCGGGTTCCCCCATAGCCCACGGGGTGGGCACGTTCGTTAGAGGTATACCTTAAAAGAAAGTAAGTCCACTTTACTAGTTGAGTTTTAACTGTGCTTTCTGTTATCATTTAAAAATAAGCACTTAGTGCTTTCACCTTAATTGAACCATTAAATCCTGTTTCTCTTGAAATCTTAAGTAATAATGAAAGAGTCTAAAATTTACCAGTGTATATGAAAATACTCCAGAGGGAGCTGCATACCATCAACGCTCGTGAAGTCGCCGCCGCCGGAGGAGTTGGCACGAAAGCCAGTGAATACGCTGCTGATCTCACCCATCTTCAGTTTCATGCTTGAGGTCAGGGACACCGTAGTGGGCGATGCCAAAATTCCACCTGTTTAGAAAATAATGACCATCATACTCAGGACAGATGTGTCACGTCCATTCATTCAATTTTATAAATACTCAACACTAAATATAACCATAGTAGAATACTGGTATTTATGATAACGTAAACCACATAATATGAATGAATTTTCTGTTTAAAGTTATTTAAGCTGTCTTAGATTATTTTTTGTAGGTATAAACACTTTAGTCGCCTTTCTTAGGCTCCTATCAAGTCTACTTAAACTCGAAATTTTTATTCAAGTCCAAAATCCTAACCTCAACCGGCGCCATTCTCTGTTGTTAGTGCATTTTGGTTTAAGTGTAGGTATTTTTATCAATAAAACTTACCCTAATATTACTGGTACACGAGTTAACATTCATGTTTTTATGAAATAATGTTAATATAACTAAATAATCAAGACGGGAACTGTAAGATTTTGGTCTTTAATTAGATTTTTGTGGCGGTACTAATGATAGACACCTTTAGCTGACAGGCACCAGTAATGGACACTTCACTCTTTATTCAAATTTCAAACAAATCAATAACCGTTAAATTCTGTAAAATAAGAATCAAGTATCCATTATCGGTGCCTTGTCCATTACTTGTCCACCTATAGTCGTGAGATATTTCCTTTGAAATTCATTATTATGTGCTTGATGACAGGCAGTAGGCTGGTCATGTATTAGTATATTACATTACCATACCAGAATACTGCCATTTATAATAACGTCAGTAAATAAAAACCGGTCTACAGCATGTCGGACCCTGCACAGTGTAGGGTTCCGAAGCCGTTACTACAAACACTAAACAATATCAAAAAACATGTAAGTATGAACGAATATTGAAAAAAAAAAAAACTTTCGCATTTATAATAACTATTCCTGCGACTTCGTCTGCAAATCGAAACAACATATGTGTCTAAAACATCTTTTTGCAACGACTCGTATGTGCCTAAAGACGGAGATTTGAATGGTTCTTCATTTACTACCGTTTTTCAGCGTTCCGTAGCCAAAATGGCAAAAAAATAACCCTTATAGTTTCGTCATGTCCGTCCGTCCATCAGTTTGTCACAGGCATTTGACTTTAAAACTCCTAGAGGTAAAATAATTAAATTTGGAGTAAAGGTGTCTAGTAAAACCCGCTACGTACTTAGTTTGGTAGTTCAATAACAAAAATAAATATGTTTACGGAGGTACTCCATACAAGTAACAGAAGAAAAAATCACCGGAACTCATCGTCTCGTGGCACATATTTGAAAAACGAGAAAAATTAAAAAATAATAATTGGCACATAAATAAAAAACAGGTTACAAGCAAAATCTTTTAACCTGAATACATTTATTTTTTATTACGGCCACAATGATCTCCGCTCAGCTTTATGCCTCTGAATGTTGTTAATACATTCACAGGCGCTGGTTTTCAGTGAGACCAGGGAGTAGATATGGCGATCGAAGGGGTTAAAATTAAAAAAAAAAAATCGACAGTTTAAAACACTGATGCCCTTACTTATAAACTGAAATATCCTTTGGGGTAGCTAAACCATGCTTTGTCCTTATCTGTCATTGAGACATAAAGATTCTAAGAAGTTTTTTTGATTAGGTGACTATTTCCGGAAATAATCGCTCCAGTAGTTGCATAAATAGTGTAATCCCCTATATCTCTTCTCTTTATCTTTTAAAAGTAATGACATTTCAATATAATCGGATTTACAGTTTCTGAGTTATTTCCGAAAAACTGCACTTCTCAACAAAAGGACTTAAGTGCGGCGAAGTTACGCTCTTTTGACAGTCGTTGCGTAGTAACGGCACAGTAACGGCTTCGGAACCCTACACTGAGCATGGTCAGACATGCATGCTCTTGCCCGGTTCTTCCTCAATGTTTACGTTTATCAAGTTAAACAGTAAAACAGTTCCCCGTCGCATGGCACTTGCGGCTAAGAACCCACGTGTCATCGGTCCCACATTCTATGAGCGTCTACCCGCTAAACTTAAAAATGTAACATCCGACGAAGCATTCAAACATCAGCTGAGAAACCTTTTATTGGATAATCCATTATACTCTGTCGACGAATATATGCAACTTAAATTGTAAAAATATTATTGATATTTGACCTTTATTAGTTTTGTGTATTGACATCGGAAACTGACCATTTATTACTTGTTTATCATTGTTGTTTTTGATTATTTGAGTGATGTTATATTGTTGTATTATTTTAATATTATTTTATCATTTTGTATTCATGTTTTGTTGACGATATCAATGTAATTTCGTATTTTTTGACATGCAATGCAATCTATATTGTAACATTACATTGATAAATAAATAAACTAAACTAAACTAAAACTCAATTTGACAACTGACGAAAATTCCACCACGATTTGCGACCCTTGGTTCCAAATCGCAACTCAATAACTTTTAAACAGCACAGCAGATATGCTATCAAGTATCAGAACTAAGTATAACTATGAAATGGAAACCACTCTTAACACCGTTTATCAATTTCAACGCTGAACGGGCGACCTTCGAATAAATCTCATCGTATCATATGTATTTAATAACTTATCGTGTAAGTGTTTTGGTGATATTTTATTCTGTAAACTTACATTTAAATTACATGAGTAAATAAATAAATATTATAACACAATCGACCAACCGAATTTAGCCTGCCTGTTATTCGTATTAGAGCAGAGAAATAACTTTAAGAGATTGTCTGCATCCCTCTAGGCCTGTCAGCCCGATTATTAGTCTGGTGTGCCCAGAAGACAGACCAACCGGCAAACATAGACAAAATGATTACATTACGTGTTATGTAAACGAGAGATCTTTTTTGGGTTCCTACAAAAGTTAAAAACTGATAATTGTATTAACTATTTTGTAAAGTTCAGAAACCTTGAGTATTCTGACTACCCCTGAAGTATTTTTTTCTTACGTACCTATCTTGTTCTTTCTATAGGTTATGTGTATTTCTTCTACATTAGTATAATATGTTTCAATCAGTTTCGATGTCTAGATTTTTTACTCCTAAGTATTGTTTGAACTGACGTTTAAGAATTAAATGACAGACCAATTTGCTTTTTATTACTGTTAATGTTTTACTGCCACACTAAGTAACCAGTCGCTGAAAAATAAAATGACTGCCCATTTGTTTTCCAACTGATCATAATAACCTCCCTTATTTAATATATAAAAGGCAAACCTGACTAATTTAGGGCAGTATTAATAAACTCATCTTGACTGTGAGGCCCGTCACAAGATACGTTAAAGTAAACGCCAAACTCCTCGATTTCTTCTATGTAGCTTTTTTCTGGTCTTCCTCTGCCTATCCTGCCTTTAATTAATCACACTATACTTTTTTTGATCAGCATGTTGTGCCAAATGGCCAATCATCTCTTTTTCCGTTCTCTATAATCGCCAGAGATCAAATGTAACACATCAAAAATGTCAAAGGATCTAAAACATCCCATTGCTTCCCGCTGTCTTTCCCTTTGTAAGTCCTTTTAGTTCTTTCAAACTACGCAACAAATTTTATGCGATATTCAGCAATAGATAGTGATTTAAAAGGAAGGTTTTCATTCACTTTAAAAAAGTTCGACTACATAAACACTAAACAAGCTAAATCTAGGAGGTTTACTATTAGCAATTGTTTTATGTTAACTGCCGCCGGTTATTAGAGGTGAACTTTGACCTACCTTCGATCTGGCACGATTCCTTTGCTTCCAACCAAATCGCGTGTTGGCTGCGCAGGCTCCACCAACCTTCAGTACTCGAGTCGTACTCATAATTCTGTATAGAGACAGCTAAACTCAGCTGGCTGAAACCTGAAATGATTATGAAATAGGTTAGTATAGATTAGGAGTCCAGCATAGTAGGCTAGGCGGGGACCTCTCGCTGCCTGCCTTGGCGTAAGCCAGCGGCGGAGCGGCAGCGTGAGGTCGTGCCGCTGCCAATGCGCCGCAGGCGCAGGGGACTGGGTCGCCGGCGGTTTTCTGACGTTAACCACATGCCACCGCAACAGAGGCCTGCGGGTGGTAAATTGGGGGGTCCATCACCTGCAGTAAGAGGTTCTGAGCTGGAAGGTCCCTGCTGTGTTCCAGCGTGCCTTCAGTGGAGATGGCGTTGGAGCAAGTAAAGTCCCCGCCTGATGGCGTGCCCACAGGGCAACCGTTATTTAGGGGCTTTGACGTTTTGAAGCTATAGCGGCCTCGTAGCGCCCTTCTAAAGCGATTTGTCCAACGCCCCGGAGTTCGTGCAAGTTGAACTTAATACGTTGAATGCATTGGCATTTTCACCGGGTCAAAAAAATGTTTGCAGTCTAACAAAGAAAACAATGGTAAGGCAAAGGCAAGTCAAAGAACTTTGGCACCTATTAAAAGACCAATCCAACCATTTCCTCTCGTAGGCATTCCTGATGAAATTCATCAAGAGTACGTGGTACAAAATTTAAATAAAATGTTCGCCATATAGTTTGCCCTGATAATACTAAACATCTTGAGGACCTTGAGGTCGTGAGAATAGTTCACCAACCAAAAGCACTAACCCTGCTTTTGATATCCAAATACTTGGTATCTGCTTGAACGGGTCGGTATCAAAACGACTGGATTCTCAAAACGATTCATGCTATTTTACTAACAAGACTAATTGCTACCATGCCATTCTGAGATGAAGTTCATTTGCGATCTAGTTATTTTGCTATTAGGGCATCTTAAGATGTATACCTTCTGCGAGGTGGTCTTTTTGCGAACAAGTAATTTTGATAGCAAGCCGTTCTGATATTCAGACTTTATGCTATGTGGTCGTTTTACTAGAAATTCATTACGAGATAAAGGCTTTTTGCAGATGTGGTCGTTTTGCGATCAAGTCTTTATGTGGTTCTGGTCGTTTTGAGAATCCAGTCGTTTTGATACCGACCCGCTTGAACTTATCCACCTGTTTACGAATGTAAACACTACGCTGTACATTAAATAGTGAACTCTGGTGTAAGAAGTCCATTGCCATCAGCTAAGATTTAAATATATATGCCCTCTTATTCAATAAACTAAATTTTCAACTAAAATAGGTTTATTGTGCGTTTATGAATAAGGCAGTTCAATTGTAAGGCCAAATTTACAGCAATATGTACCCAATCCAACGATAAGATCGTGAAGTTCTTAAGGAGTCTTTGCTATAAAGACAGGTTATCAGCATACATAAGCTCAGTAATCAGTTCATATACCACTATTGTTGGTGCTCGTAACCTTGCGAGTTTAAAAATACAGCGGTCTGAGAGATAACGCAAACGTATCTGTTCTTTATTGCTTATTCAAAGACACTCTTAAAAAAAAAACTATTATATATATTAAAATGAGAAAGGTTTGGATTTAAAACTTATCGTTTGACAACGCATTCGTGTTCTGGAGTGGAGAAGACGGCTTGGCAAACGTAGTGTGGGACGCCCTCCAGTTAGGTGGAGCAATGATGTACAAAAAGTGGCTGGCAGAGGTTGGAAACAAAATATTCACGACCGAGCTCAGTGGCGTGCCATGCGAGAGGCCCATGTGGACGGAAGTAGGCTGATGATGATGATGATGATGATGTTTGACGAATCATTTACCAAATACTACAGTTTGAAAATGCATCAATTTTTTTTTTCTTTTTTTCATTACATAAAATGCTTCGTAAGACAAAACCATGGATTTTCTAAAACGACATTTACTTAAAATATAATTACTAAATTAAATTATTGCTACGCAAAACGAAAATAGATATACAAGACGACAACTTTATTTTTGTAACCAGATACCTACTAGACCCCTTTTCAATTATTTATAAAATTAATTTCACATTTATTTTACTAAAAGCAGATGCGGGCAAGCAAGTTGTATAACTATACCAAATTTCGAGTCGATAGCATTTGTAGTTCCTGAGAAAGTCTGCTGTGACATACAGACAGACAGACAACGAAGTCTCACCATAATGCTGGTTTTTTGGCTTTGCTCCCTATTTTTGTGGCTTTGCCTACCGAAACTTTACACATATTTTTTTTACTAAAGCTTTTATAAAATGAATTCTATAAAAAACCAAGTAATATACGAAACTTTTGTAGTGTCTCTTGACTATTTGATATCAATAACAAATAATTTATTTGACAAATTATACAATAAAAATGAAATTAGTCAAGTTATTATTCGAATACATGTATTGTTTGCTTAATTCGTAGTTGTTTAAACATAAAATGATAAAATATCAATCGTTGTTTGTGAAACGAAAATTTGCTAAATTACTGGCGATAAAATTATAGGTTAATAACCACCGCTATAAAACGCGTCAGGCATTAAAACCATCTCAAAAACCAAAGTAATAAGGTTACTTTTTATTAATAGTACATTACTGCAGAGGCCGTGAAGTAAGGGATTCAAGCAATGTGAGGAAATATTAAAGGTTCATTATTGCAATGAAGACTGCAATCTTACGATTGCAATATTAAGACTGCAATCTTACGATGGCTTCAAGACTCCATTCTTACGATTGCAATATTAAGACCGCAATCTTACGATGGCTTCAAGACTCCATTCTTACGATAGCTATCTTAAGACTGCAATCTTACGATGGCAATCTCAAGACTGCAAACTTACAATGACAATCTATAGACTGCAATATTACGATCACAAGCTCTGCTCCCGCCTTGGCCTTCGACGTTTTTTTTTCTGCCCAGAACATATTCGATTTAATAATTGGTAAACTTTTAATAAACCAAGCGATTGGGCAAAGGATACTAAGGTAAAATCAGAAATGGGTAATAGATAAATTGACAAACCATTACATTAGACAACTGTTTTGTACGCCGAAACCAGTAATAAGGAAGAGGTAATTTATCAAATCAGTATACAATCAAAACAAGTAATGAATAAAAGAAAATATTCGAACTGATCTTTCGGGTAAACGTAAAAATACCCAAACCATAATTGTCGAATCAATTTTCTCGAACCAAAATATTGACAAACATTTTTCGACGTTCAGATAAGTAACTTGTTATGTAATGTGCTTTCGTCTAATATATTTCCCAGCTTTTTCGTATTTGTACGTTTAGCTTCGGCTGTGTCCACACGCAACTCTAGCGAAAAGTACAATTTCGAGTTCATTATTTCCTACACATTCCCCTGAATTTTAAAACATATTTTAAGAGCTATCTAACGATAGGTACGTTTATAATTTCATTGTGATATTTAACCGATATATCGGTGTGATTAAGGGCTAGTTTTACAACAATCCACTTTTCATCCAATTTATTTTCGTATCTTTTTGGCGTAAATTTGATCTAGGCTGCCCGTTAGTAATTTTTCAGTAAGGGTCCTAAAGGTATACATTACATTTTGAGAATCTGAAAAAATGAGAGTTCATATAGTAACTAAAGTATATTTTGAGACGCGTGTCGGGGCGCGTCGAGGTGTGTGTTGACTCTAACATTTTACTGCAGACGGTGTCATGGATTGAACATACAAACAAACCATTTGTTTTGACATGTCAATAACCGGCAATTTGCTTCATGCACTTCGGAAAGTAGTGGCTTAGAATTTTTGCAAAATCATTTGGATTGGAATCGAAGCCGTACGTCTCGTCAATGTGGTACGTTAGAATCTGTTTTAAACGACCCACAGGGACTTTAAGATTATTCATCAATAATGAGACTACTTAATAACTTAAATTAGATGAATACTAACAATTCCGACAAACTACTCACCTGCTATAAAAACACATAAAGCACCAAATATTTTAAAACCACGCGCCATTTCGTTTCTTGGTTAGAGAAACGAGGAAATTGTTTTGTAACGATTTTTTAAAGTTTGGAACCGTGCTCTGCTCTGCAAGGAGGGAATCCGTTTGTACATTTATACAAAAGTCATAATTCTTATTCCTGCTCTTATCATAATCATAACAAACAACACGTTGATCATTGCCGTTAATTTGATGTTATTCCGTAACGCAATAAAAAAAGAATTCGACGACTATCTTTTAAATCTTAAAATTTATAAAGTATAAATAGGTATATGAAATTGAAACGGCAACTTTTGACTAACAATAAGTCTTATACTTTTCTTGCAGTTATATTTGAGAGACAATATTATATACATTTGGAGAAATCGTTTGTCAGTGCACCTCTTCGTCACGATATACCAACTGGGGGCCTATTATGAGCTTTTAGGAAAACAATCTGATTTCTGATATTTCAGTTTTTCGTCGTATTTAGCCTTGCTTAAATTGGTATTACGCCCATTGCTTACAGAATGGATGACAAGGTATCTGTTTATTGTAGGGTAATTTTTACTTTTGTTATATCACAAGTTCCGAAAATAATATAAGGATCTACTAATATGACTCATTTTTAGATTTACTCATTCTTTTTTTGTTTTGTGACTAATATGAAGTAAATTATATTGTACAAACATTTAATAACTAAACAAAACTAAATTATTTTTATTTACCCCTTTATTAAAAATAAAAAAGCTTTTGTTTACCTAGAAACAAGAAAAGAAGGGATATAAAAATGTTTCGAACACACTTCACATGGCGGGCTAGTACTTTGTTGTTAAATGTAAACAAGCAGTTTTATACACTGTATAAAACTAAAAAATAGTTTTATTTGGAGTTTACATTTGCGATACGGCGTTATAATAAAGGTTACTCTTACAAAACATAGTTTGTCACTCTAAAAGCGTAATTTCAGCAACAAGCCGTCGAACTCTATACGCATGCATCAAGAAAAGATTCACGAAAAAGTTCGTGCCTGCATTGTGAGCGAAGACGCACGTTGCAACTACCTACTTGCCAAGTGATCGATACCAGCTATAATTGCAAGTAGCTACTAATGCCTGACCAAACTGTTTGCATTGCAACATCGAAGTGCCGTTTGCATTCACTAAGTGGTTTTCGGTAGAGCTAGAGCCAGTTATAGAAGACCCCTCAGCGGACAAAGTAAGACTGTGATTGACGAGACCTGCGATGCGAGGCAAGGCGATCCAATCGATTGAGGCGCAAAGCTTGGAATTTTGCAACAGAACCCCCAACCTACTAAATATATTAGGAATATGTGGTATGTGATGTGATATTTTGAGATAAGTGGAAAGATAACTTTTTTTTGTTAGGTAAATAAAAGGTTCATTGTATTTTAATTATTTTTTTAAAATTACATGGGGTAATTCGTAAATCCGTATTAATTTTCTATATTTCATGTAACTTTCCTGTTACTGTAAAGTTGGGGTAATTTTTTTTTTCGTCATAGTTATATAATCGATACATACAGTAGAACACAGGTCTTTGTCATTAGTAATAGTACATTACTACAGAGGCCGGGAAGTAGGTGGTTGCCGGCCGAGTTCATATAGACGGATAGTTACGAGGCTGGCAACTCCTTTTCACGGCGAGGTATGTATAGTGCTTTTCTCAAACACATTAAAAAATTAAAACAAAAATTAAACGTCACATACTAGGAGTGCATAAACATTAAAAGTAACCTACAGTGCTCAGTCATCCGCGCTGTGTCGGGTGCGCCGCCGCCGCCGCTGAGCCACACCGAGTTACATCGCCTGCGATCTAAGTTGCGCTACGTACCCCTAATTACCTCTGGTCTCCTGGTACTTTAAATAAACATGCAAACGCTTAAGTTGTATGCGCGGCTTACTAATCACATAACGTCAACATTCCATTGCATGTTTGAGAAAATTGAATTTTTTGTAACTCTTGTCTCCTGCAAGCCCCCATAATACCGAAAACTAATGAATCTAATGTGATACCTGTAAATAATGTAGTTATTGACAAATAAGTACGTATGAAACCAGACAAAAATTGAAAGTCAAACTGTATTCCAAGACTGAAATAATACCTTTGTTGCTAGATACTGTTGTTGGGCGCTGTTTGCAGGAATGTTAACCTAATTAGGTAAAAATACTTTGAATTCTTTCCATTTATATCCATCCGCTTGGCGTTTTAAATGGCAACATTGGCAACACCCAAATAGTGCGAAATATTTTACTCCGAATATTTATTTGTTCGAAAGCTATGTTATGCTGGAGCTATTATAGTTTAAATGCATAATTAAATTGCTATTAGGTATAATTTCTAAGCGATTACGAAAACATTGCATTCGGAATTTTGATTAAATCGGAATTGTGACTCTTCGGAGTTATGTAGTGTGCTTCCAGTAATCGAGAGATTGGCTTGATTGTAAAGTTATTATTTAATATATAAATAATAACTTAAGCATCGAGTATTCTGTCCATATCGTGAACGGCTCGAGTACATTTCTGCGATAAATCATTTAAGTATACCAGTAATACATTCTCGGAAAATAATTTTACATTTTTAGTTACTCTCTAACTTCTCGTAACATTTTTTAAACAACTTCTTGGACTTCAAAGGCCCATACTTTCCCCCGTTTCCAAAGCTTTTGTCATTAGTTTGGCCGGTGTAAATGTTTCCTCTATTTTATTTCCAAATTCAGACATGGTAAATAACTAGGTTTGTCGTAAGTAATCTGTTTATAGTATTTATGGCGGTTTCTACACCAAATTGACAGCGACCGTCTGACGTCCCACGTCTCGTACAGCTTAGTTAATTTATATCGTTTATCGTTTCTTTGTCATTATTAAAATGTTTTGAAGATTTTGTTAGATTTTTTTTAATCAATCAAGTTTAAGAATGGGAATATTTTTTTTCACCAATCCCCATTTCTGGTGCCGCCGGATTCAAATCAAATCAAATCAAATCAGTTTTATTTGCGTTAACAAGGGTAAAAATAGGTGTTAAATTTCTTTGTTTTTCAACCTCATTTTGCTGTAGTGTGGCGTACAAATATTTTACAGTTAAATTAGACAAATATCAGGGATTTACATACATTGAATATTAAATGTTAATTAATGTCATACTATTAGTCATAAAAAGAAATAATACAAAGAATACTCATTAATGACTCATTATCCTTATAAATTACAATTATTGAAATATTCTTCAGTTGAGTAATGTTTTTTTTCCACAAGGAGTTTTTTTTTTCTTAAATAAATAAATAGGCAGTTCCTTAAAATTGTCAGTCAATTAATTAAAAAAATTCACGGCTTGAACATTATTTCTGACTAAAGCGAGATTTGTCTTGCACCTCGTTTCGATGTTTTTATGATAGTCTTAAAATTAGATGAGTATATCCTGATAACCATTCAAATTTGAAAAATATACATGGCCGGCATCAACAATATTTTTCTACTTTTGAACAATGGTCTACAATGTCAGCGGAAGGCTGCACCACATACTGCCCTTATACATTTCTTTTGGGTCTTAAAAAATATATTCGCATCCACTGAATTCCCCCACAAAATGATGCAGTATCTTAAAAGGGATGCCACATATCCATGATAAGCCGTCAAAGCCGCTGCTTCCGACACTACATTTCGAACACGATGCAAAACATATATAAATCTGTCCAATTTAGTACGTAAGATATCAATGTGAGCCTTCCAATTGCAAAAACAATCAATAATCAATCCCAAAAATGTGTTCGACTTTACTTCCTCCACATGGGCGTCCTGGTATTTAATGACCGGCGCAATATGTTTGCTTTTATTTGTCTGATATTGTATCATTTTTGTCTTACTAATATATATTTGTAAATTATTATTATCAAGCTAATTACCTATATCTACTAAGGCGTTATTAACAGTTTTCTCAAATGATTCATCATCTGCAAAAAAGAATGCAATTATGTCGCATAGCCTTTAGCAGGTCATTTATATAAAGCAGAAATAGCAGTGGGCCCAGAATACTGCCTTGTGGCACGCCATATAGGTTGAGTTCGTGGCTGGATTTATAGACCTTTTTATCCCGGCCAATAAGTTCCGTAATTTTTACGCACTGTTTACAGCTTTTGAGATAGCTAGCGATCCAATCCAACGCTGGGCCTCCTATGCCATATCTATATTCACATAATAAATGCTTTCCTCATATCTAATAAAAAAGATACTATATTTTTTTTTGTCCAAGTATTCAGTAACTAAATAAAACATGCTAAGGTCGTTGAGAAATTTTTTCGAAATCCAAACGGATCATTACATAAATCGTCATCTTTTGTTATAAAATTAGATATCCTATCTAACATAATTTTCTCAAAAACTTTTGAGATAACTGGTATCAAAGTGATAGGCTGGTAGTTATTTAAATCTGTCTTTGACCCTTTTTGTGAAGCGGTCTTACTACAGAGTATTTCAGGCGTTCCGGAAAAATGCCTTGCAAAAAAGCTTTATTCATAACGTGACTTAGAGGCACTGATAAAACACTGGCTCATAATGTAAGAACTTTGGTTGATATCATGGTAACCTGAGTTTGATATTATTTTCGTCTGTTTATGTTTTTTGTTTGTAATATCAATGAAAAAATCGTTAAATTTATCAACTATGATTTCTGGATTTACTATCGCATTTAGATCCTATTATTATTTCATTTTATTTAGCTATTGTCTCAGTTATTTTTTAATATTTACTTCGAGACTTGGCATTTATTTATATTGCAAAACAACCTAACCATTCATAATTTCTTGGTCTTTTCTAAAAATGATTATTTTATAGTACCAGTTATAGTAATTAAGTAAGTATTTTTCGTATTTTTCCACATTTAAATTGTACCTTTAGTATGTATGGGAATTTAGACGGTAACTAATTAATTAATTTAATTGTAAATAGAAAAATAAACTAAGTAAAAATCTTTCACCACGACATCTTTTATATTGACCATAGATTAAAAAGAAAAGAAATAATCTAGGATCAATTAAATAAAAATAAATTTGGTATGCCAGTTTTGTTGTTTAAAAGGTAAGAGGCATGTAGCGAAAGTTGTCTATTAATATCGCCTTTTTTCAATAGCCTAAATTTGTGTCCCACTGCAGGGAGAAGGCGTCTCCCGACGGACCGCTTACTAAGTCCAATGTACCGGACTGATTAGGAAAAATATATACCATTTGAAGGTGATGTAAACTGTAATGTACTTGAAGTCCCGCGGACGTAATCGCGATAAAGCAAGTTTAAAATAAATTTTAGCTTTCCAGTTTGAAGAGAGTAAAGTTTTCACAAGACATAATGCATTACCTACGTTCGAAAACTGTCAAAAAACGCGACAATCCAGTAGCTAAAGTTAATCCTATATATTTTTGGAAACGGTTATCTTCGTCAGAATATTATCTTGGCCACAGGAAGTCGTTTTCTGATTGCTATAAAACTTTCTCAATAATCATTACTATCGTAGCTTCGACGAACAATGCCGCCGTAAGGAATACTACCACGCATTACTAACAAGTGCGATAGCAACCTAAAAACTGATCTGAATTTGCGTCTGCGTGCTTTCCAAGATCACTCCAGGTCGAGGCTATCAACAAAACAACATTGAGGACTTTCCAGAAACATGGTATGTTTAACCTACTGCCGAGAACGAGGGTAAATGTGTTTGACCGTATATATGTGTTAATTTTTTATGTTTGTATGTATGTATGGTTCTTTGTTTACGGATTACCAGATTTCGACAAACGAGGCTAGATTCTTCTTAGCGTTGCGAGTGTCTGGTTCTGACTGGATGCTAAAAATCAAAATTCAAACTCACTCCCTACACTTGTTTATATACTTAAGATCATTCTACAAAATTGAACGACGGACGACCAAAAAGTATTAAAATAAATTTTCTTCGTTCAATGTTGTATATTAACGTCACAAAATTTTAAGTAAACCTTACGAAGATTGTCAAGCAAAAAATTTCCATACAAAATGCGATGACGGTTTTCTCCCCTTAAACCTTGGCCGACTTTTACGATTTTCGAATATGTTGTTGATATTATGAAAAAGTAGGTTTGTACGTTGTCCTTCTTAAGAAACAAATAAAAAATACACAAACACACTAAATAATAACTACAGTATATTCAGAAATCGTGAAAATCAGACTTGATTTAGGGGGCGAGAAACGTTATGCCCCGAAGTAAAATTAGGATATTTATAAATTAACTTTATATTGTTTGAACGACTGTTACATGGGATGACAATTGCAAAACTAATATTACATTTTTAAATCTTATTATTTTTTAAAACTAAAAAGCTATATCTAAAGGGCCCTGCGGCATTGTCCCGAAGATGCTGGCCGAAATTTCTTTGAAGAGGCTTTAAGCGCTAGGACCCCACGGACCAAGAGTCTCGACGCAGAATAGAACAAACATATATATTGATGTATTTAATTTTATTGACAGTTGCGCAATATAATCATCAGTTCACAATCGTCTTAGTTGGTTGATTTACTATTATAGGAAGAGATCCGATTAGAAGACGATTTGCACCGGGCTTTAAATTCTATATAAGGCTGAAAATTTTAAAAAATTACCTTTGTTTGAAAAAAATTGCAATAGCTTGTTTAATAAATTCATGCAAATCGAAAGAATGAAGCCTAAAGAATATGCAAACGTTCGATTGACTATTTTTTTCCAAAGGTATAGACGCACGGGATATCGTGCAACAAGCCGTCGCGCGACACAGCGCCGCAGAACTCCTCGCCGGTGGGCTGGTGCTCGTCCCACACAGCGAAATCAGCGCCCTCAAGCGATTTACCATAAACTTTTGAGATATGTTTTATCTCGAAAAAATGTCATTTTCAATGAATTCAAACACTGAAAAGAGGCAAGCGTTTTTGAAGTGATAAATTCTTATGGAATGGTTCGTTTCATTGCGTAAGTTGGAACAGGCGTATTTCAAGCACTCTACTGCTGCAGCACAGCACTGCAGCAGCGATATAGTTCACTGAAAAACGCCTGTAAAAAACGTCGTCAAGGTAGGGCTGCTGCGCGGTATCAATTCAGAATTAAAATAAGTTGACGCATTATTTTGAACTTTCTAGGTACTGGTCCGATTGCCCTGAAAATCGATATCTGGGAGTCCCTGGGGACTATAAATACGGACCTGTAATCAGAATTGAAAAAAGTGGACGCCATATTGAACTTTTTGAAGTGATAACTTCTTATGGCAGGGTAAACCACTTCGTTACGGCGCCTGACTGGCTTTCCTTTCTCTCACGCATACGGCAGCGGTAGACAGGCTCCTCCAGCTCCAGCCGTATTTCGGAGTTTTCGGACAGATGCCTCTTTGTCGCACTACTCAGTATTTAGTGTGTGATATATATATATATATATATATATACTGTTGACAGTCAAGTTACAGGACAGATAACAGGATTATCTAAAAGACAAAAATGCATGGCATAACCCGAAATTTAGTCAATAATAATTTTGTTCAAATGCAAAAATATTTTTTTTTACCTTTTCTCCCTCTATCTCTCTCCCAAGATTTTTGGCATTTTTTCCTGCTGAACTACGCATGTTATTTGATATTATATTTAATTTTATATTTCTAGCTTTAGATTAAGAAGTAGGTACCATTGTAATATGAAATATCTTTAAAAAATTACTGATTGCTGAGTATTTCTCAGCAGGTGTCTCTTCTTGGGAAGCGCTGGTAAATTCTTGACGTGTAAAAGTGCCCGTACTTGCTGAATAAATGAGTTTTATCTTTTTTTTCTTTTAAGTTAAACAATCTAAAGAATGCCGTATTTTAAAGAATTGAATCTCAAGGTTGCAAATGCTTGCTAATCCTGAGAATGAGGATGAGGATCACACGGAATACCTCTATGCTTGTAATTTCACCGGTTGTTTTATCCCAACAGCGGAATACAATAATTCTTCTGTTCGAACAGAATCGAAATAAAAATGCTCTATTTAAAATATTGTAATTAGGGCGTTCCTGGCGAGGAGGTTAAAAAAATAACCAGTTTCCCGAGCCATTGAGACAGTGTAATTGCCCATTTGGATTGCACAACCTGTGAATTCTCGAAAATATATTGCATTACAGGACGCCCGCGACGTCGTTCGCGTAGAATAAGTTTGCCGCTACTCCCCCAATTTTAAACCCCTTTCAGGGATGAATTTTGAAAATTCCTTTCTTACTGCCCACTTACATCATGAAAGGAACCCCTGTACCATTTTTCAAGTTTCTAGGTACAGTAGTTTCGGCTGTGCGTTGATATCTAAGTCAGTGAGTCAGGTTTGCCTTTTATATATGTATAGATAAAATTATGCGACATAGTTTTGCGTCGGAAAAATATTATTCGTCTTGCTTTCTCTTAGCATATTGATTCAAAGCTGACTGAAAAAGCAAGATAAATTCGAACTTAGCCGAACAAAAATGATTTTGTTTATTAACTACATCGGGGCTTTTATTTAACTTTGTCTTCACTTTGTTTTTTAACTAGACCGCTATTACTGTCAAGTTAATAATAACGTTCACGTTAACGTTTATCGTATACGATAACATTAGACGTAAACACGAAGCAGAATATTGCCTAACAACAAAAAAACGTAAAATAATAAACGTACATCAAAATAATAGCATTGGTATCTTATCCTGTTAAGACCAATTATTACTAGTTACAATTTGTTTACCAAATGATAGAGTCAACGTCTAAAAACTAACTTTTGTATCTTGTCGCTTGACGGCCACGTAAGCGAGGTCAAACGAGATTTGCAAATACGTAAATGCGATAAAGTATAACAGTGAGTTGGTAACTATCTACTTACTTTAATAATATTTTTAATGCTTGTGGGGTTACAATGTTTTGAAAGGTGCTTGATATTCCTCGACAAATCACTTAATCTAATACGGATACCTTACCGTCCAAATCCACGAAGGACCTTTGGGGATGAGGCGCGTATCCCTGTGAACACTCTCTTGGTCAGCTCTGTTGGCAGCCATTGAACTTGTCATGGCTGTTTTAATAGCGGGCGTTGAAGGTGAGGCCAACATGGCACATAAAAAGTTCACAATTATTAAACTATTATCATTTATTTATATGACATTACTTGATACATACTTTGGCGGTGGAAAGTAAGAATCCCTTAAGCGACACTTTGAGTGAAACTGAGTTTTATAATTGTTGAAATAAGTGTTTTTTTCTGCGTCGTGCTAGCTGGGTTTCAGGCCATTATGACGTCTTTGATGTCGCTTAAAGTATTGCAAAAATTGGTCATACCGACACGCCGTTCGCTTTAAATATAACCGGTGTAACACCCACTTCTTCACAAACAAATTAGCTTAAATTATTTATGAATAATCTTGTTTTTTAAATTATGGCACTAAAGTGTTCTTTCCAGGTTCTAATCGTATGAGATATGATGCTTAAACGTTTCCTCCGGATAGCTTAATAACAATTGCTGTCGGTTAAATGAAAGTTACAAAATATACCATTTATATTTATTACTTTAAGCGACGATCGTAATTTAAAGGAAATTGTCGCTTCAAGGAAATAGTCAAAACTAGCTAATGTCGGTTCAGTGAAAGCCCAAAGCCCATTCCTCTTCCCCCGGACGGCCTTAGAGTATTAACGTAGCCACAAAACGTATATTTTTTTATTTATAAATAGTATAACTTTATTAAATAGAGCATAAAAAATAGGCGTGCATAGCTCACCAAGAGTTAAATATCTTCGAAAGTGCAACGCGCGAGGATGCTACGAGTAACAGCAGTGTAATGTTCCCCTGGTGTTTTGAGACAGTAAGTGAAACTCTTCCTAAGCAATCTCATTTCACAGATATAGCCAGCCATAAACCTAGCAGAAAGCGCGCGTGCCGCCAATTACGAACAGCAATTGCGCCGGTTACACGCGCACATAGATTTCGTTGCAAAGGTCAAGTTATACTGGACGGGAAGCGTTTTGTGTGAAACCCTCGACTGCTGCAAAATTAACGTGACCTCCGCACCCTACTAAAGCGATGTAAGTGTCGTGTCTCAACTTAGGCTTCTGGTCGCCTGGTATTACACATTGAATACTCGTACAGAAATGCCGTTTAAGCGCACCCCGATGCGTTCAACTACCTCCCCATTTTCCTCTGTTCTTGTCAATGAGGCATCAATCTCGGAGACAGACGTTACGCCCGCTCTGCCTATTGAAACGGTAAATGAACAATCCGCCGCCTCTGAATTCAGTGGAAGTACTCGTAACACTAAGCAGAGTATTTCTTCGCGCCTCAAAAGGAAACGGGAAATCGTTAACCAAGATAGTGAAATTGACCTGCGCAGCCTAAAAGCGGAAATGCGTACATTATTCATGTCCCTTTTACAAACGGTCGAAACGCGTTTTGATGAAATAAAGAATCAAAATTTCGAGTTGAGAACTAGTCTGCAGTTTATGTCTGACCAGTATGACTCTCTACAGGAAAAAAAACTTACCTTATTAGAATCAGAGAAAAACAACGCTAAAATGTCTACGTCAGACCTTGTTAGGGTTAGGGCCCGGTAGAGCCCGGTGCAAATTCGATGATTTTACAACTTTCCCTCGTTATTATTATTATGAAGAGGTAGCATGATGCTTAAACTGTCAATAAATCTATTAGACAGTCTTTTCAATGAATAATTATTTGTTTGAATTATTTGCCTGTGGATGGCGAAAATATATTAATATATTTATTTATTAGAAAGGGAAACAAACAGCAGATATATTACACAAAAATAACAAACTTACGTTATTCATAAGCCAAAACAGTTTCCAACTAAATTAAATTTAGAATTTTGAAAAAATAAATTTTGAATGCAATAGTGAGTGAAAGAGTATCAATATACGAGTACCTTAATATTTAAAAATTATTCAATTTCTTCTTAATAGCAGAAAAAAATTGACGATGCTTAGGTCGGAACAAGTCGATATGAGAATATTTCTTATTATAAACATTGCATGCTCTCACAAGGTATCCATTCTGTTCATAATTTTTATGACTGGACAAAGTAGAGAACAACTCTGTGGACCGAGTACGGAAGCTAGGACATCTACATGGCACTTTTCCCATGAGATTTTGAGAGTCAATCACATTGTTTAATAACTTAAACAAAAACGTAACATCCCTCTTTTCTCTTCGCAATGTAGAACACTTTTTTGCGAGTAAATTTGATTACAGAGCATTTCTCAATATTCAAAAAAAGATTATGTTTATTGCAATATTCATTTAAGTTGTCTAAATCTTTCTGCATCTTAACACAGTCAGGTTCAGACCGAATAATAGTAAAAAAAAGGAATCATCGGCATACAGCAATACCTTAGAATGCAAGAAACAACTAATGACATCATTTATATAAATATTAAAGAGAAATGGACCTAAATAGGAGCCTAGGGGCACTCCAGACGTGATTGGAACTAAACTAGAAGCCTGAGTTCTATCACGCAAGTGGGATGTAAGCCATCGCAGTAAGTCGCCGTAAATACCGGCCCGTTCTAGTTTATTTACTAAAATAAAATGGGAAATTTTATCGAAAGCCTTCGAGTAGTCTGTATAAATAGCATCCACCTGGCAGTTCCCGTCCATTGCACATGAAGGAATAAATGCAAAGCCCCTGCGCAAAACATTTGAGCAAAGTTGACTGAACACCGGGCAACAACCGTCAAGGAGTTAACTCTCTTAAGCCGACTGTCAACCGCGTGTGATCTGCTACCAAATAGTTAACTTGTTCTTATTAATAAATTAGTATTTCTACAGTAATTGCGCATTATTTATTTATAAACGGTTATGGGCCGCTCCTGCTTGTTAAAGTTTTGAAAAATACAGTTGTAGTAAATGTGGAATTCGATAAAATAAAATAACCTCACTATCCGCGTAAAAATATATATTTTCAGCAAAAAAACGTTTAATTATGGCTACAAATGCATTAACAATTCAGAAATTGACCGGACGAGTAAATTTTATATATACCTGGAAGCTTGCAATGGAAGCATATTTGCAACTTGAAGAGTTGCATGAATGTGTGACAACGGCAGATTATAGTTATAAAAAGAAAGATACAAAAGCCAAGTCTAAAATAATATTATCAGTTGATCCACAATTATATGTACATAATACAAGAAGCCAAGACAGCCAAACAGGTATGGGACAACTTGTCCAATGCGTTTGAAGACTCGGGCCTACTCACAATCAGAAAAGTTGGCCTACTACGAGACTTAATAAATACTAATTTGGAATCAAGTACAAATATAGACGAACATATAAATAAACCTATCACAGCAGCACACAAAATGAGAAACATAGGTTTCAGTGTCGGTGATGTGTGGCACGGAACTTTAATGTTTACAGGTTTTCCCGATGAGTACAAACCTATGATTATGGGAATCGAGAGCTCAGGCTTAAAAATTTGTGCTGATCTGATTAAAACGAAGTTACTACAAGAAGTAAAAACGTCAGATACTACTACAGCTTTTTATGCAAAGTCAAAGAAATTCAAGAACCCAAATTACTTTAACAAAAATAAAGCAAGTCACTTAGAGAAACCAAAAGGCCCTCGCTGTTATAACTGCAACAAGAATGGGCATTTGGGGAAACAATGTTGGTTTCAGAACAAAAAGAGGGTTCAAAAGGATACAGAGAATGGTTTCATTGCAGCTTTTTCAGCTTCAACTGTCAATGATGCCGGTAGCTGGTACATTGACTCGGGAGCCTCAGCCCATATGACAATGCATGCGAAATGGCTTGAAAATGAAAAAGCACCGCCGGTACAGAACATCAGAATTGCTAATAACAAAGTGCTTAGTGTGAAAAGCTGTGGCACGGTGACCATCCGAGTACCAAATAATATAACAGGACAGTACGACAATATACAGGTAAAGAATGTATTGTATATTCCTGATTTGTCTACAAATTTACTCTCAGTTAGTAAAATTATAATGAGTGGGAACAAAGTCGAATTTGACTGACATGGCTGTTCAGTAATAAACAGCCAACGAAAATTTGTGGCCAATGTAGAATTAGTAAACAATACTTACAAATTACTAACAGACCAAAGTGGACACGCAATGGCAGCAACAGCTGAGGACAAATATCTATGCCATCGAAGATTGGCTGATATCATTTCAATGACCTGGATAAGATGCCAAATTATACATTAGGTGTTAAATTACTACATCAAGAAAAAGAATACACATGTGCTCCATGCTTGAAAGCCAAGCAGACCAGACAACCATTCAAGAGTGAGGGTTCCCGGGCAACAAACCTGCTTGAGGTGGCCCACTCTGATCTCTGCGGCCCGATGGAGAAGCCGTCTCTTGGTGGTGCAAAGTATTTTTAACATTTGTATATGATTATTCAAGAAAATTATTTGTCTATTTCATGAAACAAAAAACAGAAGTGTTAGAGAAATTTTTAGAATACAAAAGTTGAGTGGAAATAGAATTAAATCTAAAAATAAAAACACTTAGAAGTGATAAAGGAACTGAATATAAAAATCATAAATTTGATAAGTGCCTGAAACATTTCGACATAAAACATCAAACAAGTACTCCCTGTATATTGGTTGGCTATACCTAGCCCTTCATTTACTGTCTCAATCTCAAAAAATAGAGTGTTAGTTATACCACTATTGTTACTTTTTGACTTTATGAAAGACCAAAAAGATCTTGAGTGAAATTTAATATATTTTCAGTCCTAGTTATAAATAAATTATGACAAGATTCTTCCATGACTTTAATTTTGTAACGTAGCAAAGCATCGTAGTCGGCTGACCTGGCATAGGTTTTTAATAAATTATGTTTTTTTTTCCTAATTAAATCTATCAGTGAATGCGAGGGTATTTGCTATTGTTAGTTTTGATAATTTTAGAGGTAACAAATCATCAACTCTTTATTAACTATAGAATAAAAACTATCAACAGCAACTTCAATGTCCTTAGTGTCTAAATGAGAATCCCAATCGATTTGCCTTAACTTCGAATTAATAACATTACAGTCGGCTGCAAAGAAACGGCGTATCATACGTTGGGCGGGTTTTAGGTGACACTCAGTCGAACCGATAACAGTCGTTAGTGTCGTTACACAAAAGATTGGGTGAGGAGTGTCGATCGTCACTAAAGGGTCTACGGTAGATACCTCATAACAGCGGTTAGAAAGAACCAGATCCAACTGCCTACCGTTTTTAAAGGGGCATGATTGAATTGTTTGCGATTGGCAAAGTTCAAGAATGCTGACAACTGCATAGTTAAGGAGTTAACATTAGGATTAACAAGATAAGCTTCTTAAATATTTATCAACGCGGATCCAGCTGGCATCTCCTATATTAAAATCACCTAAGACAGTAAATTAGATACATATTCAAAGAATAGTAAGTCATTTCATTTTGTTTTCTACCATGGGGAAAGTAACAGGTAAATCACCTCAGTTTGGTTATTAAAGGGCCTTGATTAATAGGAATATCAACACAAGTGATATCGGCGTCAGGCAGCGCGGGCGCAGGCCACGCGGCGCGCGGCGCGCGTCGACCCTGCCACCACTGCTCTGACAATCACGATCAGTCCTATACACATTATACCGCGCATCATAATTAAAACATGATTTATTAATATAACATTTATTATAAACAAAATCGATGTAATACATTTAAACAAGTTACTATGGTTGAAATAGGCAAAGGAGTTTATCGTTACGACATGTGTGAGTCTGTGTGTGTGTGAGGTATGACTTTATACATATTAATAGACTTTATATTTATATTACAATAATAACATTTGACAACATAAAATAATTAAAACATGATTTATTAATATAACATTTATTATAAGCGAAATCGATGTAATAAATTTAAACAAGTAATAAGACTGTTATTACAAATAAGGCCTGATCTCGCAGATAAAAGGCAACTTCCACCCACTGCAGGGAGAGTCGTTTAGCTTCCCGGAGCGTGTCACGGAACCGCAGTACTCGTTACTATTCGTGTTGCTTGGCTGACCACTGCCCCACTGTGTGAAGCCGGCCTCATTCAATGTTTCACCTGATCAAGAAAAAAATACGAAAGGTCAATAACGTATTAAATCAAACACATTTTCTCTAGATTACAACTACATACATTTGTTTACAAGAATCTAAAAAGCTTAATCACTCTGCCAGTACGAGTATTAGGAGTGCCAATCTTGACATATTGTGGGAAAAAATATAAAGTATGTTTTCCATTGCAACTCGGAGAAATACAGCTCTTTTAGGGTTCCGTACTAAAATGGTAAAAAGGGAACGCTTATGGTGAGACTTCGGTGTGACTTTCTGTCTTTATGTCAGCAGTTTTTCTCCGAAACTATAGAAGCTATCAAAACGAAATTTGCCATAGTTATATAACTTTCCCGCATCTGTTCTGCTAGTAATAACAATAAGCATAAAATTATTTTCATAACTATTGGAAAAGGGGTCTAGCATGGGGGTTGGAAAATTAAATTGTTTTGATTATATAGCATTCGCGGTTTTTGTCTATTTACGCAAATATCAATCTTAAAAAATCAAATGAAATATAATTATTCTGTGCAATTTGAGGGTTTTCAAATGATAGCTCTCATGATAGGTTTCAGCTATTTTATCCGTGACTAATATTTTCAAATAATGGTTTCAAAGTTTAAAATTTAAAATAATGAGAAAGTCGCACAAGGGTGTTGGCTATAAAATAAAAATATCTATTCCAAATTTCAGCCTGATTGCTTTAGTCATTTCTAAGAAAAATGGTCTTGACAGACCGACACGGACAGAGGGACAGACGGACCACAAAGTTACCTTATAAGCGTTCCGTTTTTCAGTATTGGGTACAGGACTCTTAAAATAAACAGCGTCAAGTATTATTATTTTTTCGCAACTGCATTGTAGGTACAGTAATGTTTTTGTGTCGTACTGGAACGAAGAACTTTCCATACTATTTTACAACAGGAATGTGATTTTTTCCGAGCATATTTAAGAAAAAACTAATACTGGCAGCAATTTTTTCCCTTTTTATCTAGTCAGTGGGTCAATAATTTTGAAACACGAGCGTTTTCTTACTATAGATTAATAAATTGAAAGAAAATCATTTGATTTAGAAGAAAAAACGATTAAGAGAGTAAAACTTACCGAAAACTGTTAGCCATTGTCCGTTTTTATTCAGATCTATAAAACCAATGTGAGCATAGTCACAGTCTTGTGCAGTTGGAAGTGTTGATGGGGGGCTTTGGAGAAAGAGCTCCTTAAGGACCTCGGACTCCCCAGCACTGTTGATGACGGCGAGGTGCGCACGCTCCGAAGCGCATTTCATGGCGGCGCGGTTCCAGGGGAGGGCGATGCGGTGGAACTTATAGCAGCTTCCGGTGCGCAGTTCCAGCGTGTATCCTGGAAATCAAAGACATGTTTTATAAACGCAACCTCAATAGAGACTCGGGTACTGACCACTCTACAAGATTGATGAGGCACAAATCAAAATTTGCAAAAGAACATACTCAATTAACTAGTTCCTAGGTTTCGATGAAGTACGCAGTTCTTTTTTTCCCTTAGGAAGCGCTGGTAGACGTTTGACGTGTAATAGGACCAGACAGTTTTTTTTTATCCACTAAAAAGTGAGCCTATTTAGAGATTTCATTTTAATAACTTTGATGGCCTCTTCAATTTGAAGCCGCTAGAAAGTGTAGGGAATAAGAGAACTTTTAGCCTTGAACAATGTTATAGTTAGGTCTCCGTGGCTGTGTACCTAATAAGTAACAAGTATAAAATAAAACGAGTATTGTTTTACCATTGTTCGTGCCACACACGTTTTCAGCCATAGCAGCTTTACTTTTGTAGCAGAAGTAGGGAAGCTCGATGGCGCAGCACACGTCATCTAACTCGCCCGCGTTGCTCATGGCCAGGCAATCACCCAAGCTGTTGGGTTCCCCCCTATCCCACGGGGCGGATATGTTCGTTAGAGGTATACCTTAAAAAAAAAGTAAGTCCACTTTACTAGTTGAATTTTAACTGTGCTTTCTGTTATCATTTGAAAATAAGCACTTAGTGCTTTCACCTTAAGAAACCTTAAAATCCCGTTTCTCTTGAAATCTTAAGTAATAATGAAGGAGTCTAAAATTTATCAGTGTATATGAAAATAGTCCAGAGGGAGTTGCATACCATCAATGCTCGTGAAGTCTCCGCCGGAGGAGTTGGAATGAATGCCAGTGAATACGCTGCTGATCTCACCCATCTTCAGTGTCATGCTAAAGATCTGTGAGAGCGTTGTGGGCGATGCCAAAATTCCACCTGTTTAGAAAATAATGACCATCATACTCAGAAGACAGGCTGGTCACGTGTTAGTGTACTACATTATTGTGTCAATATTTCCATACATCGATTCATTCACTTTTATCAAACTCAACACCACGTATTACCATAGCAGAATACTGGCATTTACAAAAACGTACATAAAATAAAAACCTAGCAAAAGCATGTCGGACCCTGCTCAGTGTAGGGTTCCGAAGCCGTTACTACAAACACATAACTAACTTAAAAAAACATGTATGAACGAATTTTCTGTGCTGTCTTAGATGTCTTAGTTTTATTTGTGCTGTCTGAGATGATTGTTTGTAGGTATAAACACTTTTGTCGCCTGTATTCGAGGACCTATCAGGCTACTAAAGTTAGTTTTATGTACTTTGCATATGTTTAAAAAAAAAACTTTGTTTGATTTCATTACTTTGCAGAATTAACATTACATATACAACTATGCCAATTTACAGCTGGATAGCACAAACCACAAGTCTGAGAGCTAAACGGCGGACAGACAGACAGATTTAGTTAATGTAGCTTCTTCTTGGTCTTCCTCTGCCTCTCCTGCCTTCTATATTTCCCTCTATAATGTTTTGGATCCGCATGTTGTGCCTCAATAAATGGAAAATCATACCTCGCCTTCTGTTCTCTATAAGTAATCTTTTATATCTTTATTTGCTCTTTTACCCTCTCCAGAGATCAATTGTATAATAAACAAACATCCCATCGCTTCCCGCTTATTCCTTTGTAGGTATGTACTCTTAGAACACCGCAACAGATTTTATGCGATTTTTCTCAATCTCTTTTCTCTTCAAGTACTCTAAAAGATAGAGTAATTGAAGAGAAAAGTTTTTATGTATAATAAATTCTGGATCATGTATGGGTATTAATTTAATTAAACACTAAAGAAGCTAGGAGGTTTACTTTTAACAAGAGGCAGCTTTAGATTATTGCCGCCGGTTATTAGTGGTGAACTTTGATCTACCTTCCAACTGGCACCGCAGCTTTGCTTCCAACCATGTCGCGGGCTCGCTGTGCAGGCGCCACCACCCCTCAGTACTCGAATCGTACTCATAATGCTGTATAGAGACCGCTAAACACAGCTGGCTTAACCCTGAAATGATCATGAAATAGGTAAGTATAGAATAGGAGTCCAGCATAGTAGGCGGGGACCTCCCGCTGCCTGCCTTGGCATAGGCCATGGTTAGCGGCAAGGTGGGAGGATGTGGCTACACTTCAGCGACACAGTAATGCAGCGTGAGAACAAGCCGAAGTGCTGCCAATGGGGGTCTATCACCTGCAGTAAGAGGCTCTGAGCTGGAAGGCCCCTGCTGTGTTCCAGCGTGCCTTCAGTAGACATGGTGATGGAGCTAGTAAATTCCCCGCCTAAGGCGTCTCGTAGCGTCCTTCTAAAGCGATTCGTGCAACGCCCCGGAGTCCGCGCAATTTGAACATAACACGTCCTGCCCCACGTCGGGGCGGGCGTGCATAGGCATTTTCCCTGGTTCAACTGGACCGGGCAAGTCAAAGAATCTTGTTAAATATAAATAAACCAATCCAACCATTTCATACCTATAACATCTAGTATGCATTTCTAAAAAAAATCGTCAAGAGTACGTATGTCAGTACGAAGTAAGTACAAAATGTAAGTAAATTGTTCACCATACAGTTTGCCCTGGTACAACACACCTTGAGCTTCTGAGAATAGTTCACCACCTACATCTGCTTACGACTGTAACCTAGTCGTTACAGTCGTACTTTGTGTACAGCGTACTCGCTGTACATAAAGTGGACTCTCGTATATGAATTTATGCCCTCTTATTCATAAAAGGTATTAAAATATTCCTTGTCCTTATCTGTATTTATGAAATTTGAATTCCACTGATAGTGACACAGAATACTTTAATTAAAAAAGGTTTAGTGTGCGTTTATGAAAAAGGCAGAGGATGTTAAGGGCATACGGCAACATGCAACCATTCCGATGATAAGATCTTGAAGTTCTTAAGGAGTCTTTGCTACAAAAGACAGGTTATCAGCATACATAATACTCAATAATCAGTTGATATGACACTATTGTTGGAGGTCGTAACCTTGCGAGGTTAAAGATACAGCGGTCTGAGCGATAACGCAATCGTATCTCTTCATTATTGCTTTTTTAATGTCTCTCTTTAAAAAATATAAATACTATTAGATAGATAAAAACGAGAAAGGTTTACATTCAAAACTTGTCGTTTTGACAAGTAGTCATCTACCAAATAACACAATTTATACCTAAATGCATCAAATATTATATTGTAATTTATGTACTTTTCATTATACAAAATGATTCGTGAGACAAAATCATGGATTTACTTAAACGACATTTAAAAAATGATTTCCTCATTATAATATTGCTACGCAAAACAAAAAAAGATACAAATTGTTTGTTTTATCTTTACTTATGTGCCCATATATTGCTGGTTTTATAATTTTATTGCACTACCATTTACCACTATTTAGTATTTTTTGATATTCTACGTTTACGTCATTTACTGTCGAGGAAACTTCCCTTCGGGGAGCTCCTATTTCGCCTATTTGCAGGCACAACTCTAACCTAACCTAACCTAACCCCAATTTAGCAATTGATGTATATTTAGGTAGTCTCTGAGTCGGGCAAATAACTAACGGAAAGGCTAGAAACTAACTTCGCATTTTGGCATTAATTGTTGAATACGAAATCGTAATAAGTAGTCTTCGTTTATCTATAGGAAACGAGGGTAATCTACAAGATAAAGGTAGCAAAGAGGTATCAGTAAGGAATGAACGTCTCAGTTCCTTGGATTCCCAATTGTACAGACAGTAAAAAAAGCAAAGATATATTCTGTGCCCCGGTCAAAAGTTGCATGATTATATATCATGCTTTATTACTTGCTCTGTAAATCGATGTCTGAGCACAAATCGCAGTTGTGGAGAGAACGTTGTTCAAGCTAGTTCAACACCCGATTTTTTTTAAAACAGTATTATTTGTCCGATAATAATATTACCGACAAACTACTCACCCGCTATAAAACCACATAAAGCACCAAGTATGTTTAAACCCCGCGCCATTTTGTATCTTAAAGATTATTTAAAACTAAGTGGTACTAGAAACTAACTGATTGATTTGTACTTAGTATTTGTTTGAAGTCTGGAATCGTGCTCTGCTGAGCAAGCCTGGAATCCGTTTGGACATTTCACAAAATATAATTCTAATTTTTGGTCTTATCATAACCATAACAAAATTAGTTAATCATACCGTTAATGAGATGTTATTCCTTACAATGTAGACAAATAAAACGGCAAACGGAAAAATTTAAACGGCAACGCGATACCTGCGTCTATTTGCCTTTTTGCGGTCAATGATTTATATTTATATTAAGATTAATATTTAAAAAAATATATAAATATTGTAATCTCTTTTGTCAGTGCACCTCTACGTAGCGGTGTAGGTACTGACTTTTATGGAGACCTACTTCTGTCCTTATTTCATTTAGCAACGAACTTTTTTTTGTTTATTATGATATATCGGTGGATTAAGGTTTCAGAGATAATGGCAGATCTATCACTTTTTTAGGTTCCGTACCAAAATGGTGAAAAAGGAACCCTTATGGTGAGACTTCGTTGTCTGTCTGTCTGTTTCTCTATGTTTTCTCAGCAACTAAAAATGCTATCAACTATAAATTTGGCATAGTTACAGAACTTGCTTGACAGTATCAGTTTTTAGTAACAAAAAAGAAATTATTTTTATTAATAATTTAAAAGGGGTCTAGAATGGGGGTTTGAATAATTAAAGTGGTTTGATTGTAGCAAATGGGAAGTCATATGACAGGGTTCAATTTGCACATTTCAAAGCTATTTTTTTTCTGTTTTGTTGGTTTTGATTCATAGCCAAAAATTTACATAAAATGACCTTTCCCCCCTTATCTCCAAAGTTTATATATCAAAAACTCTAAAAAAATCCTGACGTATAAATAATTACGTATATTTAAAGGGGAAAATAAAATGAGGAGATCATTATGTAAAATTTAGGCTAGTCAAAGCGGACCTTATAACATAGAAAATAAAGCTTATAACAAATGAGTATTATCTTTTGCGGTTACTAAGCATGATCTTAAATTCGGAACCCTCAGTGCGCGAGGCCGTTTTTTCAGGCAACATATCTGGAAACATGTTTTCAGTTCGTTTCAGGCCAACGTCTAGCAGAATTCACCAAAACCTGTTAAACACATTTTCAGGCGTTTTCATAACGCTTTATGAGCCTTTGAAGTATGAACATTTTAGTACATGGCAAATCTTCCAGTAAGAGGTAAAGAGCATGATTAGAAAGAGACGGCAATACTAAGAACCTTTCGGAAGCGTGAAGAAGACATGATACGATTAAAACGGAGACAGCAAAAGGAGTAGCAATATGTAGAAACTTCTAGCAATGAACACCGTAGATCGGCCTCGGTCTAGTCTTGGCCACCTAAACGGTCCTCTTTAGAGTAACGCTCATTGAATTCAGAATTGGTTAAGTTGAGTGCTTATACGCCTGCGTCAGTAAATTACGTTTAGGTCATTCTTTTGTGCAGATTTTCCTGTTCTTAGGATGTCTCTGTGTGCGGCGGTTAGTGCAATATAACCTGAAGGCGGGTTGCCCGATCGAGCACCATTACAGTCACTATGTGGGAATAAAAATCAATTGTACAATTTTGTCGCATAATTACTAATATAAATTAAGGTTTAATGCTACTAAACATCGATGGAATGCCATGATCTTGAAATAAACGCATTAATTAAAAAAAAGCACTATTAGGGTTATTTTATTCTTCTTCTTCAAATTCCTCTCCACTACTGGAGGTTGGCAGTCAGCTCTGCATACAACTTCCTATCTCTCGCTAAACGGAACAGCTGTTCCGATCTTCAAATTTAATTTTTGTTTGTGTTTGTAATTTTTATTTTATTCAGTTCTGTTTTTTTAACACTAACGATTTTTTTTTATTTCATCATCTGATTGATGAACAACTAACTCACATTAAAAATACGGTATTTGTGACATATGTTATAGATGGACATGCTACAATAATTTAGGTGTGTACTGTGGGATTCTGTATATGGTATGTATAGGGCATGATAACATATACATTATAATGCCCTATGGGACCGACGTTTTTTTAAATTAACAAACTTCTAAATTGGAGATATTCACTATGTTTAATCAGTTGACTTCTTAGCACAATATTCCGGGATCGACTGCCATTTAAAACTTAACAACTCCCTATTAGTCAAATAACACTTCTTATTAGTAATACTTGAACATTTGGACCTAGTTAAAGATATTAAACATTAATAGTACATTGTGCATCAAGGGTAGTATGAAGGGAATTACTAACGAGAGTGTTAGAAGCCCGACGCCGAAGGCGGAGGGCTTTTAATGACTCGAGTTAGTAATCCCCTTACTGCCTGTGATACACACAATGGTTTTCATCACATTTGCGAGGAAAAAAACAAAGAGAAAACACTTTAACTCTGCAAAATATAAAGAAATAACTTTTGACGGACGGGAACGTCAATGGAAACGATTTTTTTTTTGTGACCACAGACACTGCGTTTAGTTTCGACCTGGATTCGAGCCAGATTTAGCCAATTTGATAAAAATGTATAATTACTAAAATTAATGATAAATGTTGATATAAACTTGAAATAGGTATAAAAATAATGAAGTTTAATGAAGCATATAGGTTTTGTGTAATGTAAGTTAGTCTATAGCTAATTTTTAAAGATGAAATTAGAAACCGATTTAATTTTTGGCTGAAAATTAAACCTCCTTAGTCAGAAATTAAGTACGAAAGTGTTGCAAATTTTAAAAAGAAAGTCATTACTCCCTAGGGATGACAAACTCGCCATAATTCCCGCGGGAACAATTTAGGCCATTGTCCTTCTGTATACAGGCATGGAATAACACCATTTACGAGCAAGTGTGATGAAATAGTACATTGTGTATTAAGGGCGGTAAGTAATTACGACCGAGGCTCTAGTAGAAGCCCGAAGTCGAAGACTGAGTGCTTTCTGAGTCAAGGTTCGTAATTCCCGTACCGCCCGTGAAACATACAATGTTTTTCATCACATTTGCGAGTAAATAAATGAAATTATAGGGCAGAAAAAACTTATTTATTAAAATTTATAACATGTAGCGAGATTGCAATGAAATTACTGTTTAGATAACATTTTAAAACAATTTTTCAATTTCGTGTAAACTCCTTGCTTTAACTTGCATGAACGGTGTGATGCGCTATAAATTAAAAAAAAAATACTTACCGACCTAGGTTTTCATGAAAAAAAAAGGTCGAGGGTTTTATATGGGGCTTACGGCCCAGTTAACCTGTATGTTTAGATACTGTTTACGTGAAAGTGTGATGAAATTACTGTTTAGATAACATTTTAAAACAATTTTTCAATTTCGTTTAAACTCCTTGCTTGAACTTGCATGAACGGTGTGCGGCGCTATAAATTAAAAAAAAATTACTTACCGACCTAGGCTTTCATGAAAAAAAAGGTCGAGGGTTTTATATGGGGCTTACGGCCCAGTTAACCTGTATGTTTAGATAGGTACTGTTTACGTGAAAGTGTGATGAAAAATAATATAAGATATAATAATTAATATGAATATTGCATTCAAACAAATAACAATGATTGTTTATCATGGCAAAAACAAAGGATATACGAGTAGGTACCTACTCTTAAATTATGAGTGGCTAACAATGTATCATTTAAAATGTTACGTACATATTATGGAGTAGGTTTGCCTAATAAATAAATAAATAAATAAAGTTGGCACAGCAAAATAACCCCTAAAGCCCTAAAACAAATGTTATGTTATGTACCCGTGCAGTGTGTGTGTTGTGTGTGTGTGTGTGTATGTTGTGTTATGTTTGTTTGTTACCTACGTTCGAAAACTGACAAAAAACGCTACCAGCCGGCAGCTTACGTCAATCCTATATATTTTCGGAAACGATACTGTTCGCAGTATATCTTGGCCACAGTATATCTCGTTTAGTGATTGATACCAAACCTTCACTTAATCGTCACGGAATATTACCAGACATCACGTAAAAAAGTTGGGAAAATTGAAAACATTGACTACTTTCTGGATAATTACCGTTATCAGGACATTACCGAGAACGGCACCCTGAAATTCTCGGTTCCCTATTGGATCGCATATTTTTTTTACGCATAACGTATCTTTCCGCTTTAAATCGTTTGACCTAAAACAGTTTTTGCCATAGAAATGGTTTTATTTTCATTATTTTAAAAATCTAACCTAACCTAACCTAACCTAATCTACACAATTGACGTTTATTAAATTCTGAAATGTCAGCCTAAAAGGGTGTTATACGAAAAGATTTTATGCGAAAAGATTAATTATGCATAAAAAGTTTATGCGTTTCAAAGGGATCCCGAAATTCTCACATGCGAAAACTACCTAAACACTTATCTGAATTTGATGTTCGGCGTGATTTTTATAGATCACTCTAGTTCAAGGCAAGGTTATCAACTTATCAACTAAGTTAGAACTTTAAACAAAATTGGGAACTTTCCGAGAACATGGTATTGTACAGTCAACTACAAAGAGATGTATCCACGTTAACCTTACAAAATGAAGTAAATTTTCGAATGCCATTATTAATTACCCTTGCTTCGTGACATTTCTAGGGTCAATAAAACCTTACATTGTGATCGACTCGTTTAAAATGCAATAATTATGTATCCCGCTATGTCTCCTCTGAATGTACAGTTACAAGCCTCTTTTGTTAACTATCGATATGTTATGACAAATAAAAGCAAACTTATAACGTTCCAAAGAAATGTAACCAAAACCTTTAAATTTGGAATAGAATCCAAGAAAAGCGATTCTCTTTTCAAAAACGCATATTTTCTTCTTTATTAGACTACAAAGAGATGGATCCATTTTTGGACCTAATGCAGTTAGGTGAAAAAGTGGTTATATCTCTTTGCAGTTGACTGGACAATTGACATTGACACTATTTGAGAATAAATGCATTACGATTTACGACGCTTATTAGTTCAGTTCGCCATCGCTTATCTTATCCGATGCTTAATATTATTATCAGAGAGTATTAGTAATAGGTGCAATTGCAAGGGCATTTCTACGACCAGACAACTATGACGTACCGTATTGATGACCACACGAAACATCGCATCGTTGCGATGTTAGAAAATGGAGCATCCGTGTTAGATGTTTCCGAAGAGATGGGAGTGACGGTTAGTTTTACAGAAGATAATACCTACATAGAATGTATTTTTAACTTTACTCGAAATTATGTAGGTTTTCATATTAATTTAGTGCTGTTTTTGATGTATCGACATTTTTTGCAGAGAAAAACGGTTAATTTATGGTGGAAACGTTGGCGTGAAGAAGGGACGGTTCAAAACCACAAATCTACAGGACGTCACCGTGTGACCACGGCAGATGAGGACAGACGTTTAGTCGAGGATGTTCTTGTTCATCGTTTTGTGAGCGTTCCCACTTATGCGTCTGAACTAAATGTGTGCCAAAATACAATTCGTCGAAGATTGAAAAGTGTAGGACTGCAACATAGAATACCAGCCAAAAAACCAATTCTAAATGATCGCCATAAAAGACTTAGGCTTAACTTCGCAAATAATTACATAAATTACGATTTTGAAAAAGTAATTTTTGTAGACGAAAAAGTTTTTTCTACAAACGAACAAGGACGAGTATCGCTTTGGAGGTTCGAAAATACCCGTTATGAGGAACCTAATATACTACAGACGCAACAAAGTGGTCGATTAACTTTAGGGTTTTGGGGTTGGATGTCATCGTCTGGACCTGGGGAATTAATTGAAATCCCAACTCGAATGAATGCGGTGAATTATAAAGAAATTTTGAAAGATGTTCTAATGCCCACCGCTAAAACTGTATTTGGAGACGAAGTAATAACGTTAATACAGGATAATTCTTCAGTACACAATTCGCGTATTGTCCAAACTTGGATTAACGAGCAGGACGATCTCGAACTGATTAAACTACCACCCAAAAGCCCCGATATGAACCCAATTGAAAACCTATGGGGAGTGATGGTACAAAACTGGAATCCAACAGATGTAAGAAATATCCAAAACTTAAAACAACATGTGTTTCAACTATGGGACTACTATCGAGGACAAAGTTTCTGTGAAAACTGTGTTCGTTCAATGCCCGATCGGTTACAGTCAGTGATTGATGCCCGCGGCAGTTATACTAGATTTTAAAAGTACTTAAATGAGAGTTAAGAAGACATTTGAGGAAAACATTTTATTTACGTTAATTTTTAAGTAATAATGTTTTATTTATGTTAATTTGACATGTTAAGGAAACAATGGGGCCAATTCGGATAACCATTCTCTAATTTTATACGTCTTTTAAATTTAGTTTTACAGGCATCAAAATGAAGTTTGACGTTTATAAACCATTTTGACAGGTATTAAATTGCGTTTTAGACCTGTCAAAATGGTTCATAAACGTCAAACTCCATTTGACGCCTGTAAAACGAAATTTAAAAGACGTCTAAAATTAGAAAATGGTTATCCGAATTGGCCCCAATGTGGATTTAAAATAAACCAACTCTCTTCCCCTATTTCACTCATTTTAGTTTTATTTACACTATAAAAAATAGCCTATTCCTTGATCAGTCGACTTTTTCACCTAAATATGGTCCCCAATCGTGAATATATTTTTTGTAGTTGATTGTCCTAACGTCCATCGACTATACAAAAAATCATCACGATTGATCCAGTGAGGGTAGATAGGAGATTGGTAATGGCGGTGGTGGCGTAAACAATTGGAGGCGTAAGAATGTAACAGATAGAGTTATTTTCGCATTCATTACGATATAATAGTGTAGATATGTTTAGATTTAGCAACACAATAACCCATGTATCGTTAAAATTATCATACCACCGTTAACGCTGAAAAAAACTTTTTAAAACAAAAACTGACGTTTCACGAAAACGGTACACACTTGTCATTGCATACATCTGTCTCTGGTAATTAGCGAAATAATACTTTTTTCTTATTCGGCATACTTGGATACATTTCTTTGGAACGTTATAAGTTTGCTTTTATTTGTCATAACATATCGATAGTTAACAAAAGAGGCTTGTAACTGTACATTCAGAGGAGACATAGCAGGATACATAATTATTGCATTTTAAACGAGTCGATCACAATGTAAGGTTTTATTGACCCTAGAAATGTCACGAAGCAAGGGTAATTAATAATGGCATTCGAAAATTTACTTCATTTTGTAAGGTTAACGTGGATACATCTCTTTGTAGTTGACTGTACCTAATGGGTACCTAATGTTTTTGTATGTGTGTATTTTAAGGGTGGTGAGACTTCGTTGTCTGTCTGTAGGTCACAGCAGGTTTTCTCAGCAACTACAAATCTGCCCTCATAAGGCAGTAGACAGTATCTGAACTTCAATAGCCAAAGCAAATTCAATCCACTTCCGTTAGTAATAAGGTTGCATTGGCTACAAGAGTTTGGTCTGAGATACTGCCATTTGTCTTAGCAACTTGAAATTTGGCATAGTTGTACAACTTTCTTGCCCGCAACTGTTTTTAGAAAATCAATATGACAAATATTATAAATAATTGAAAAGGGGTCTAGAATGGGGGTTGAAAAATGAACGTAGTTTGATTATAACAAATGGGGCGTCATATGAAAAGGCTTTATCTGCATATTTAACAGTTTTTTTCTGTGATGCACTTTTTGATGTATATCCAAAAATGTAAAAAACATGACCTTTCCCCCCCTATCTCCGAAGTTTAACAATCAAAAAATCTGAAAAAATCCTGACGTGCTTATAGATAATTACTTATATTTTATGGAAAATATTAAAGGAAGTGTTCATTATTTACAGTTTTTATGAAATAAAAAAAATCTTTGAAAATCGGTATAAAAATTTTGGCTAGTCAAAATGGACCTCATTGCATGGAACATAAAGTTCATAACAAAATGAGTATGCGGTTACCAAGCATATAATCTTAAATTCAACCCCCCGGGGTGCGAGTCCCATGGGTTTTTTTTTTTTTTTTTTATGGCATAGAGAAGGCAACCGAGCACACAGGCCACCTGATGGTAAGTGGAAACTGTGACCCATAGACATTAGCATAAGACTGCAAATGCGTTGCCAACCCTGAGGACTAAGATGGAATGCCTATGCTAGTCATTACACCGGCTGTCTTATCCCCAAACCGGAACACAACAATGCGAACACTGATGTTTGGCGGTAGGTTAATGGATAAGATGGTGGTAGCGATCCGGACGGACCCTGCACAGGGTCCTACCACTCGCGCTTGACCGGTTTTTTTATATATGTATGGTTTTTTGTTCCCTTGTAGAGGCTGAACTAATTGGCGGATTTCGACAAACGAAGGGAGTCGTTAGACTCATTTTAGCGTCGCGAGTGTCTGGTTGTCTGACTGGTTATTTTAATTAAACAACAATTCAAATATAAGAAAGGTAGGGTAAAACACGTAATTACGGCCTCTAAAATAAGGCAGCCGGTGTAATGACTAGCATAGAGGCATTCCATCTTAGTCCTCAGCAGTCTTGTGAATGCGAATGTCTATGGGTCACAGTTTCCACTTACCATCAGGTGGCCTGTGTGCTCGTTTGCCTTCTCTATGTCATACAAAAAAACCTAGAGATTGTTGAATTATCGTCTCTATCAACTTCATGGGCCCAATAATCGGTATAGTTCGGCCAACAATATCAAAAAGGGTTTTTTAGTATAATTATTTTTTACTTGTATAGTTTAGTAGTTCCAAATAATATTTTGTTTCTTATTTTTCATTACGATTGTCTTTCATAATGAAGACTAAATAATAAAACCATATCATTCTCCAAGGGTCAGTATCATTCTACAGTAATCAGTGGACCTGCGTTTACGCCGGCTCAGAAACTGATGGGTTTTATTATCCTTATCTCACTGCTACGCACATTAAAAACAAAACGCGTATATTTTTTCTATTACCTTAGCTCAAATAGTTGCAGAAACGTTAAAAATTTGAATAGACGCTAATTGGTCGGTAATACCAGCAGATTTTCGATGCGTCGCTAACAGCTGCTGCGTTTGACGTGTAAAAGTGCCCGTGCGGCCTAATTACTGAATAAACATCTTTTATCTTTTATCTTTTTTTTTTTTTACCTTAGTTTAAAAAAATCATTATAACAACATATGCTATCGGTCCATCAAACTGCTCCTGTATAATCGAATATAAAATATATACATGATAAGTAACATTAATTTGACGCCATTATCCAAAAAGCAGTTGGGATTTTTTAAAGCTTGACAATTGTTAGTGAAACAATTATTTATTTTATCTATACACATTATCATCAATCGTCTATCATGCGCACTGTGTTCACATAACACTTGGGACCGGTTTTTTGCTGACTCTGCAGATCAACGTGGTTTTGTATGTTGACCCCTGGGCAATTCTTTATAGAATTAGAAAAAATAAATATTCAAGTTGGCCATTTCTGCTAGGTACTAAAACGGAACAATTGCTTATTTTCTTTTATTGTGGATTTATTAAACATTAGAATAAAAAGAAATGCGTTTTATTAAACGACCGTCAATAGTTGATAGATTCAAAGAAATCGGCAAAAAATCATTTTAGGTTTTTATTTTTGTTTGTTAACACTGTTTATTTATATCGCCATAACAAATAACAGCTTCAAAATCATGCCGTATCCGAGAAATTGAGTTTTAAATTTCCCATCGAAAGCGCCTGATATATTATGAATAGCAAACCTACCAAACTACTATCTCTTAGTTTGGTCGGAACTTATTTAAAAGTAAGTAACAGGCGCCCGATCGCAGCCGTAAACCCACGGTCGGTTCACGCGTGCCCCGGACTGCCCTCGGGACGTCAGATAGCCCTCTATGTAAAAGAAAGCGTCTCCCCACACCTATCAACGCTGAACGGCTGTCGCCAGCTCTAATCGGCTGTCACCATAGCTACTGGTCGAAACTGTTCAGCCCTCGCTGGCGCCGATCAGCGGTACTCGGCGATGTAAGAATGCGCACGCGTGCGGTTGGCTGCAAACAGCGTCGTACGGATGCGAACAGAACGAAGAATTTCCAGTCGATAGACATCTTTTCGCGTCGGCCGAGCCGATTGCCGTTTGTTTCGTTCTTATGATTCCGCTTCAATAGGTGTGATGAGACCCTAAAGCAGTGTATGTAACTGTACTATCAGCCCAATGGAATCCTGACCCACCATATAACTCTGTCACAGTGACATTATAAAACAATTTGTTTGACACTTCTTACGACTATAATCACTGTGACACAGTTTTATCGTGATTCAGGGTTCCAAACGGAACATATCTTTGACGCCGACTGTACAAAGTTAAGTAAGTTCGCAAGCTTAACCTTCGCGAAAATTTCCGTAAGAAATCAATTGGCTGCTCATCGCGGTTGAAAAGATACAGCTCTGGGCTACCGTCTGAATCGTTACGTCGAGTTCATAAATATATAAGTATACACTTTAGTAACGTGTCTATTTAATACCGGATAATGAAAACCGGACAAGAGCATGACTGACCATGCTCAGTGTAGGGTTCCAATGCCGACTACTCATAAAGTAACTCAAAAGAGCAACAAGTATAGAACTAAGAGTCGGAACTAAGCGGCGGACGGACGGACGTGGCGAAATAATGGCGACCCCTTTTTTCGGATCTTATAACTCTTATACGCCCTAGCTACAAACCATCCCATTTTAAAATTATTAAAAAAAAACCCTAAAACTAAATCGGTCCATCTGACTACGAATACGACGCCCCAGACAAACAAACACAAACAGAAAAATATGTTACACTTAAAGTTGTAAAAGGTGATTGCCATTCGTTACTTCAAATACGAAATTCATGTCCTTCAATAAAAGTATTATAGGTAAGTACATTAATTTAATAACACTTGACAACATAAAACAAATAAAACATCATCTAATTACTTAACATTTATTTTAAGCAAAATCAATGTAATAAATTTGAATAAGTAATAAGAGTATTATTACTATTGGGGGCTCTTCTCGCAGATATACGCCAAGTCCTCCGCAGAGCAGGGAGAGTCGTTTAACTTCCCGGAGCGTGTCACCGAACCGCAGTACTCGTCACGCCTCGTGTTGTTTGGCTCACCACTGGCCCACTCATTGAAGCCGGCCGCATCCAAATTGTCACCTGATAAAAAAAATACAGATGGTCAATAATGTGTTGAATCAAATACATCTTCTCTAGACAAGAACTTCATCATTTATTCGCAACAACACAAAATTACATCACGTAGATACAAATAGAACAAGACACAGAGAAAATGAACAAAAACAGGATCAATTTTTAGAGTAATGTAAGGCAAATAAATATATTATGATTGGAAAGATCATTAGTGGGTTCCGACTCCATCTTCGCATTCGAATGCTCTGATGTGTCTTCTTGTTCCCTTACTCTGATGGAAACAGCTCTTATGACTGAAATTTGCACTTTTACTTTAAGCCAATAGGTTATTTGTGAATATGTTTTTTGCCATTTTTCATTAAATTTTGAGGCGGTTTAAAAAAAAAGCTGTTATATTAAATCCCGAGGGCTTCATCGCAGGAGATGGCAAGAGGAGTAAAGGAAGCTCTAAGGTCCTCAGCAGCTCGATCATATTTAAATATTTCTCTCGGCTATGTTTCTGTGGTGTTTTTTGCCAGGTGAGGTTGGTGAATGAGGAAGCGGCATTTACTATGCGAACATCAAAGAACGCTTTCCTCGCAGGTTCCCATATGCTGTTCAGCGACAGGTTACCTATAAGAGCTGGTTGAGTTGTGTTTGCCTCACGCATTATAAGGTTCTGTTGTGCCAGGTCTCCAGGCTAATTCGGCCCAGTTTTTACAGTCATCTCTGTGTTGGTCGTGCCCTTGTTTGATTAGCCCACCTTTTTTGCAGTTTAGTTCGCGGTTTAAGTCAAAATTAAATTCGCCGCATCCTTCACAGGTCTGAGGGAGGCTTGCAGGTTCATGAGCATACCGTATGGCTATGGCATCCTTGAACTGATTAGCTGTGAGTTGGGTATTGTTGGCAGTGGTAGGGATGATTGTTAGCCATTGAGATGATTTCGTTTCGACGACTCTTTGGACACATCTTTTTATATTATTTGGAAGTTTGTAACACTTCGAGGTCTATACTTTTTACTTCCAACTTCACTAACCTGTTTCTCCCAGGAATTCCAACCGTCTCCGTTGACTTCTATTGGAGTCAATTCGTCAAAATGTGAGCACATCGAAGAAAACCTCTGAATTTACAATCGCGCCATCCAGCTCTCCCTATGGCAGACTTTTCATAATTTAGCTACTTTACTTAAATGGATTAAGTTAATCCAAAATCTCAGTATCTACTATTCAACCATAGTCCTTATTTTGGTAAGTGTACCTTTCGTCTCGAACTTTCACTGCCGCCATTTTGGTGATGAACTTTTCTTTTCCTTCCATGTTCGTAACCCGTTCATACTTATTTTTAGTAAACACATAGTAACTACATTCCAGCAATCACCCATGAATATTTTCACTTGAGTGTTGACTCTTGCCTTCTACCGTAAAACAAACCCTCGGCTCTAAGTTACTTCATTTTCCGTCACTTAACCACGCGTTAATTACCGCCTATTCGCTCAGATATTTAACTGTGAATATTTTGTGTACAGAGTGTTTTTGTTTTTCTTGTTTTGTTCTTAGTTTTACTCTTGGCCGCTTTCTTAATTTGAGTTTAACGTACGTTTATGGCGGGTGGAAGCCTCTCAAAAGTATTTCACCGGGATGACTCCTTTTCTGGCTTATAATATGCGCGTATGCTTCGTCGCGGGTTCTGACTACTAGCACCGTGGGATACTTCTCTCTCTCTCTCTCTCTCTCTCTCTCTTCAAAACTATTTAGCCGTCATTTCACCGTACGTGCTTGTATTCTACTGAATGATCACCACTTGCAGAGTCAGTGATCAAAGACTATCCAGTTTACTTGACTCTAGTGCTGTTGAATCACGAAGTTATTTCTCATGAAGATGACAGCGTGAGTACCTTAGCTCCTTATTGAATCTCCGTTTTGCTTTCGTTAATTTAATTTCTAAGAGATAAACCTTAAAGGTACTTTATGTCCGTGTTTAGATATATTTGATCTAAGTAAGCGTATCGGATAAATGTGGTTTACCAAAGATTGGTTTTTGTTTGAACGATTTCTTTTGTTGATGGGATATAAGTCAGGCGCCCATACTTATATAAACGTAACTTACTCTTTCCTGGACTCATATGCTTACCTATCCGGCTACCCTGGACTATTACAAGTTTAGATATTATTATACCTTTGCTTGATTCAATGTCTCTTATTTGCCTCGCTAGCTTTTCTTCTTTTATGGTATCTGCAGCGTGAGTTTGATAAGCTAAAAGATCCAGATTTTCACTATTTTTGATGGTATGAATTAGTATCGTGTTGGATTGTACGGATGTTTTGTAGCATGTAAGTTCTTAGTGGGGTCGTTAAAGTCGAGCCCGCCTAGTTTCACTGGTAAAAAGAATAAAAGCTCATGTTCTAGTGATGTTATTTCTCTATGTTTATTTTAAGGTATGGAATTTTTATCAGGTTTGTCCAAGACTGTTTGCAAGTATCTCCATTCACATTGGAGTGATTTTGTAAAGGTCGTATGCATGAGTTGTGGGTGCTTTTTGCTACATTTATATAAAAGTTTTATACAATTAGTTCATTCGTGAACTTTTACTTTAATGTATTATTTTTCTCCTCCCTCATCTCCAATGACGCCACCCAAAAATCGGTGAGAAAGTACTGCATGCACTCCTAGATTCCCAAATAGTTTTGTAACTTACTCAGTTTATTTATTTTTTGATAGTTCCGGAAAGTAACCGTATTTTGGGCCTTCCGTCATCAGTTTTTCTAGCCACTTTATTAGTTTACCAAAGCAAGCGCATTCATCGGCGTACCAATTTTGTACGTATTTTCCAGGGTCTTTGCAGCTTTGAATTTGTGGTAGAATCCCAATGCATACATTGAAACAGAAACAGAAACAGAAAAAGATCTTACATCACGACATAAAACATAAAACAAAACTAAACACAGAACAAAGACATACTATGACGACCCACGTTCAGTCGGCGACTTTTAAATACAGAACGGGGTAGTTAACACTAATTTAGGGACAAAAACTTATTTAGCATATTTAGCATATTTAACCTAACACAACCACTTAATACAAAAAGACTGTTGTTATAAATTAATAAATTAACCAGACAGAGCATTCCTAGACCCAGTTTTTTTTTATTTTTTTATTATTATTTTTTTGCCAACGGGGCACCTGGTTTTGTTCCTTCCTCGCTGAAAATGAAATCATTTGAGGCTGATAGACAAATGATTGCATATCCTCTATTAGTATTGAAGATAAATAATGCACAATGGGGCCAGTAGATTCTTGCGTTCCAGAGAGCGATTAGACGCTTCAGTGCGTTGAAGGCATTTGCTGCATCTATTAAAAGGAGGCCTAGTTCATCTTCGTCTTCATTGAAAAATTTGGTCATGGCATGAACTCCACCTTCAATGCTAAATTTTATTCCGGCACATAGCTGGTCGGAGCCGCAGGCTTGTTGAACGTCTTGTCCTGTTGCGGTGGCCATGGCTTTTGCAATGATGCGTTGTAGTATTTCGCCATTACCAATCGGGCGGGTGTTATGCCTCTTCTTGCTAGTAGAGATCTCTACGATTTTACTGCTAAGTTTTCTGGTTAGTGCTGCGATTAATTCTCTTAAGTTTGAGCTGTGGTTTCGGAAACGAAGAGTGATTTCCACTGCTCAGAATCTGTACCGCTCGGTCCCGCTCCACCAGATAATATTCTGGCAGCTTTTTCTATATGGTTTGAAGTAATGTCAACATTTACATCTTTAGGGAGTTCAGGAAATTATCCAAGAAATTAGTTATTGGGGGTGTTGCTTGGTTGGGGTATTTTTCTTTGAAAATTTGATGTACAGTTTTATTTCCCACTCTTTCATTTGGGTCCATATAGTCCATCCTGATCTTTCTGTTATCTGTCCATCCTGATCTATTTGCTTGTCTGATTTTTCCCTGAAGCATGAGACGACTAAATATTCGGACAGCATGGTCATGATCTAGTTCCTGTTTGGTTTTTGAAGTTAATTTTGACTTGCAGAGTAGTGCTTCTGCGATCATTTCGTCATAGTGGCCAGAGTTCCACATTTCCATTCCTCTTTGCAGCGTTCGTCTAATATTAACGTCTAACATTTCGTTCTAAAAATATCTGAAGTTTAATGATTTTTGCGAGTATAAGGTTTGCCATTGTACCAGGATTTAAAATCTTGACATATTTCGAGAAAAATATCAAGTATGTTTTCCATTACAACTCGGAGAAATACCTTTTTTTTGTAGGGCTCCATACCAAAATTGTAAAAATGAAAACTTATGGTAAGAGTTTGGTGTCTGTATTTCTGTCTGTATATCACAGCATTTTTTCTCTGAAATTATAGAAGCTATCAAAATGAAATTAGTGTTAGAAACTAGTTATATATGTTGCTTGCTCGCATCTGTTTTTAGTAAAAACAATACATTTTCTAAATATTAGAATTAATAAAGAGTTTAGGTGGTATCTCAATGGTCATTGACTTTAACAATCAAGTGAAATATGATTATTCCGTGTAGTTTGACAGTTTTCAAATGATAGCTCTGATGATAGGTTCCAGGCGATTTCTTTTTTCCGTTTTCCATTTTTTGCGCTCCTTGAATAAATACATAGTTTCCAAGTTCAAAATTCGAATAATAAGAAACCTTTCTTATATCGCAAGGGTGCAAACATGTGCGGATTATTACAAATTATAACTATTCCAAATTTCAGCCTGATTGCTTGAGTCATTCTTGAGAAAAAAGGTCTTGACAGACCGTCACGGAAAAAAGGACAGCAAAGTTTCCGTTTTTCAGTATTTGGTACAAAACCCTTAAAATAAACACCCGTCATTGAATATGTATTGTACAGTCATGTTTTTTTACCTCGTACTGGAACGAAAAACTTCCCGTACTATTTTTACAACAGGAATGTGATTTTTCCGAGCATACTGGCGAAAAAACTATTAGTGGCGGCAATTTTTTCTTGAATCTGTCAATAAGTTCGTAACACTAGTTTGTAACATGATTTAAGTAGAATGAGAAACGATTAAAAGAATAAAACTTACCGAAAAGTGTTAACCATTGTCCCCCTTTATTCCAATCCAAAAAACCCATGTGAGCATAGTTCTTGTCTGTTGCAGTTGGAAGTGTTGATGGGGGGTTTTGGCGAAAGAGCTCCTGAATGACCTCGGACTCCTCAGCACTGTTAATGACGGCGAGGTGCGCACGCTCCGAAGCGCATTTCATGGCGGCGCGGCGCCAGGGGATGGCGATGCGGTGGAACTTATAGCAGCTTCCGGTGCGCGGTTCCAGAGTGTATCCTAAAAATCGAAGATATATTTTGTAAACGCAACATGAATAGAAACTCGGGTACCCACAACTCCTACAAGACTTGATAAGGCACAAGTCAAAATTTGCAAAAGAACATACTCAATTAACTAGTTCCAAGGTTTCTATGAAGAACGCAGTTCTTTTTTTCCCTATGGAAGTGCTGGTATACATATGATGTGTAAAAGGACCTGCCAGAAAAATCTTTTTAAATTACACAAAAAAATGAGCCTATTTAGTGATTTCGTTTTAATATCTTTGATGGCCTCTTCAATTTGAAGCCGCTAGAAAGTGTAGGGAATAAGAGAACTTTTAACCTTGAACAATGTTATATTTAGGTCTCCGTGGCTGTGTACCTAATAAGTAACAAGTATGAAATAAAACGACTATTGGTTTTACCATTGTTCGTGCCACACACGGTTTCAGCCATAGCAGCTTTACTCTTGTAGCAGAAGTAGGGGAGCTCGCTGGCGCAGCTCACGTCAGCCAGCTCGCCCGCTTTGCTCATGGCCAGACAGTTGTCACCCAAGCCATTGGGTTCCCCCCTAGCCCACGGGGTGGGCACGTTCGTTAGAGGTATACCTTAAAAGAAAGTAAGTCTACTTTACTAGTTGAGTTTTAACTGTGCTTTCTGTTATCATTTAAAAATAAGCACTTAGTGCTTTCCAACTTAAGAAACCTTAAAATCCCGTTTCTCTTGATATCATTAGTAATAATGAAAGATTCTAAAATTTACCAATGTATATGAAAATACTCCAGCGGGAGTTGCATACCATCAATGCTCGTGAATTCTCCGCCGGAGGAGTTGGCATGAATGCCAGTGAATACGCTCCTGATCGCACCCATCCTCAGTTTCATGCTTGAGGTCAGTGACACCGTTGTGGGCGATGCCAAAATTCCACCTGTTTAGAAAATAATGACCATCATTCTCAGAAGACAGGCCATAGGCTGATCATTGTGTTAGTGTACTACATTATTGTGTCAATATTTTCATACATCCATTCATTCACTTTATCAAGCTGAACACCACATATACAATAGCAGAATAATGGCGTTTAGAAAAACGTAAATATAATAAAAACCGGGCAAGAACATGCCGGAACCTACTCAGTGTAGGGTTCCGAAGCCGTTACTACAAACACAAAACTATCTTAAAAAAACATGTATGCAGGAATTTTCATTTAAGTGTTTTTTGAGCTGTCTTAGATGATTATTTGTAGGTAATATAAACACTTTAGTCGCCTGTATCTCGAGGACCTGCAAGCTACTAAAGTTCGTTATTTGTACTTTGCATTTGTTTAAAAAAAGAACTTGGTTTTATTTCATTACTTTGTTGGCTAAATTAACATTACATATACAACTATGCCAATTTACAGCTTTATAGCACAAACCACAAGTCTGAGAGCTAAACGGCGGACAGACAGACAGATTTAGTTAATGTAGCTTCTTCTTGGTCTTCCTCTGCCTCTCCTGCCTTCTATCTTTCCCTCTATAATGTTTTGGTTCCGCATGTTGTGCCTCAACAAATGGAAAATCATACCTCGTCTTCTGTTCTCTATAATCTTTTATATCTTTCTTTGCTCCTTTACCCTCGCCAGAGATCAATTGTATAACAAACAAACATCCCATCGCTTCCCGCTTATTCCTTTGTATGTATTCTTAGAACACCGCAACAGATTTTATGCGATTTTTCTCAATCTCTTTTCTGTTCAATTACTCTAAAAGATAGAGTAATTCAAGAGTAAAGTTTTTATGTATAATTAATTCTAGATTATGTATGGGTATAAATTTAATTAAACACAAACAAGCTAGGAGGTTTACTTTTAACAAGAGGCAGCTTTAGATTATTTCCGCCGGTTATTAGCGTTAAACTTTGATCTACCTTCCAACTGGCACCGCAGCTTTGCTTCCAACCATGTCGCGGGCTCGCTGTGCAGGCGCGACCACCCTTCAGTACTCGAATCGTACTCATAATGCTGTATAGAGACAGCTAAACACAGCTGGCTTAACCCTGAAATGATCATGAAATAGGTAAGTATACAATAGGAGTCCAGCATAGTAGGCGGGGTCCTCTCGCTGCCTGCCTTGGCATAGGCCATGGTTAGCGGCAAGGTGGGAGGATGTGGCTACACTTCAGCGACACAGTAATGCAACGTGAGAACAAGCCGAAGTGCTGCCAATGGGGGTCTATCACCTGCAGTAAGGGGCTCTGAGCTGGAAGGCCCCTGCTGTGTTCCAGCGTGCCTTCAGTGGACATGGCGATGCAGCTAGTAATATTTCCGCCTAAAGGCGAGCCCACAGGGCAACTACACTCAGGTGCAAAAATACTGCGTTTTTCATACAAACGAGACAATTTCGAAGCCTTGGTTCCTCGCTAGGGGTTGTTTTGAGTGAGGTTTAATAAAAGATAAGATAAAGATAAAAGATAAAAGAAATTTATTCAGTAAGTAGGCCGCTCGGGCACTTTTACACGTCAAGATACTACCAGCGCTTCCCAAGAGGAGACCACTGCTGAGAAGAAACGCCGCAAGAAACTCAGCAGTCAGTCATTTTTTAAACTTATTTCATATTTCATATTACAATGGTATGTACAACTTAATCTAGCATTATATAAAGCTACAAGTATTAAATTAAATATAATATCAAATAACAGTAGTTCAGCAGGAAAACATGCCAAAAATCTAACGGGAGAGAAAGATAGAAAATAATAAAATAAAATAACTACAACTACCTACTTATATATGTGTACATGAGATGGTGCAAGAAGACCACATAAAAGTTTCGATATGTTTTCCTGCATCAACGGTGTCCCCCAGACAAGAAAAAGCAGGATAAAGCCTTTGCATTTGAACAAATTACTATTGAGTAAGTTTCGGGTGTAGGCCATGCATTTTTGTCAGTTAGATAGTCCTCGACCCTATAATACGCTTTAGACATTAACGACCTTTTCAAATATTTTTTAAGTGCTGAAAAGGGTAACTTTAAAACTACTTCAGGTAATTTATTATAGAAATGAATGCATTGACCAACAAATGATTTATATACTTTACGGACACGGAATTTTCGAATAGCTATTTTATTTTTATTTCTAGTATTTAAATTATGTATATCTGAGTTTTTGGTGAACGAATCTAAATTCTTAATAACATAAATAATATTCTCGTAAATAAATTGAGACGCTACAGTTAAGATACTAATTTCTTTAAAAAGTTCTCTTAATGAGTCACGGGAATTTAAATTATAATTAGAACGAATGGCCCTTTTTTGTAACACAAATATAGTTTGTATGTCAGCTGCCTTACCCCAAACCAGAATACCATAAGACATAACACTATGAAAATAACTATAATAAACTAAGCGAGCTGTCTCAACATTAGTTAGTTGTCTAATTTTCCTAACGGCGTAAGCTGCCGAACTTAGTTTACCTGCCAGTGCAGCTATGTGGGGACTCCATTGCAAATTTTCATCTATTGTTATGCCTAGGAAAAGCGCCCTATCTACCATTAGCAAACACTCGTTATTTAGAAAAATACTAGAATCTACCGGTTTAACATTAGGCAAAGCGAACCTAACACATTTAGTTTTCTTGGCATTTAGTAGCAAGTTGTTACTAATAAACCAATTATGTACTTTAACTAGAGTGGCGTTTATCCTACTGTAGTCTACGGTTTTTCTATCTACCTTGAAAATTAGTGAAGTATCATCAGCAAAAAGTACAATATCGCAAAGTTTATCTACTATTGGTGGTAAGTCATTTATGTAGACCAAAAATAAAAAAGGACCTAAAATAGAGCCTTGAGGCACACCTATTTTCACTGTAGCTCCAACAGATTGCGTTTTGTTTACAACAACTGTTTGAGTTCTATCACTTTGATAAGAAGACATAAGGCTTAAAGCTTTATTGGACAATCCATAATGTTCTAATTTTAAAATAAGGGTCATATGTTCGACGCAATCAAAAGCTTTAGAAAGATCACAAAATATTCCTATTGCGTCGCAAGATTTTTCCCAACTGTTATATATATATATATTTAATGAGTACAGATGCCGCATCAATTGTTGATCGACCTCTTGTAAAGCCAAACTGGTTATTGCTAAGTAGTTTATTTCTGTTAAAGTGACCTAACATATCCTTCAGCATTAGTTTCTCAAAGACTTTACTTAAAACTGGAAGTATGGAAATGGGACGGAAGTTCGTTATATCACTCATCTCGCCTGATTTAAAAAGAGGTATGACTTTACTATATTTCATGAGATCTGGAGAGATCCCCTCTGATATGCAATTATTGTAAAATAATGCTAGATGGGGTGCAATTACATCTATGATATGAAAGAGCACTTTAACTGATGTGCCCCACAAATCTTCAGTCTTTTTTAAACTAAGCGATTTAAATATCTTTACTATTGAATCTGAATTTACAGGGCTGAATCAAAGTTTTTATTACATTTACTGACATTAGTGCAAAGTAATGATTGAGCTTCAACCGCGGATGATTTAAGACATTTTGTAGTATTAATTGCCATGTTGGAAAAATAATCTTCGAATGCTAATGCAACATCTTTATTTGACGTGATTGGATGGCCACCTGTGTTCAGGGTGACTTGATTATCACGAGTTTTTGATTTTCCCGTTTCTCTATTTATAATATTCCATACAGTTTTTACCTTGTTCTCAGATGATTTGAGTTTAAGACTAAGAAAAAATGCCTTAAACAAACTTGCTTAAAGGTCCTCGAATAATTCTTAACATAATTTAGGAAATCAGCATTCTTATTGTCCTCCCTCTCTCTATATAGGTCATAAAGCCTATTTCTACTTTTATGAATGCCTGCAGTAGCCCATTCACTAAATCTGGTTTTCGACCTAGTAATAGTTTTGATTTTAAAATTGTTGTTAAATGGTGGATACTGCGAGGTTCAATAGAGGAGGTCAAAAGTTCTTAAGATACCTAACTGATCGCACAATCAGTTAACACCACAGCGGGAGAGTTTGGGTCAGCACTTGGATTTCCTTACATTTTATTGCCATTTTAGATGTTTTTCTGAACATGCACAATTCTGGCGTTAACCGCAGATTCATTCATTTGAGTATCCTAGGCACTCTGGAAGTCCTGTATCGATGCTCGGGGTATTCATCATCAGATTTCACTAAAAGCATTTCCTGGCGAGGAACCAGGGCTTCGAAATAGCCCCTTTAGTATGAAAAACGCACTCTGACCCGTTTGTTTTGCTCCTGAGTGTACTAATGCGAGGCTACGTTTTGACGCTATAGAGACCTCGTAGCGTCCTTCTAAAGCGAATCGTGCAACGCCCCGGAGTCCGTGCAATTGGAACATAACACGTCCTGCCCCACGTCGGGGCGGGCGTGCATAGGCAATTTCCCTGGTTCAACTGGACCGCGCAAGTTAAAGAACCTTGATAAATATAAAAAAAACAATCCAACCATTTTATACCTACAACATCTAGTATGCATTTCTAAAAAAAAACGTCAGGAGTGCGTATGTGAGTTTGAGGTGAGTACAAAAATTAAGTAAAATGTTCGCCATACAGTTTGCCCTGATACTACAGCACACCTTGAGGACCTTGAGGTCCTGAGAATAATTCACCAACCAAAAGCAGACGCCGCATTACCCTTCTGTAAATGATTTCGAATACTTGGTATCTGCTTGAACGTATCCAGCTGTTCACGACTGTAACCACTACGCTGTATTAAGTGAACTCTGGTATAAGAAGTACATTGCCATCAACTCAGATTTAAAGATATGCCCTCTTATACCTAAAGATAATTTAAAATATGCCTTGTTCCTTTCTGTTTTTATGAAATTTGAATTCCACTGAAAGTGACACAGAAACTTTAACTAAAATAGGTTTATTGTGCGTTTATGAAAATGGCAGGTGAATTTTAAGGCCAAATTTAAGGCAATATGCAACCATTCCGACGATAACATCTTGAAGTTCTTAAGGAGTCTTTGCTACAAAAGACAGATTATCAGCATACATAATACTCAATCATTAGTTGATATGACACTATTGTTGTTGCTAGTAACCTTGCGAGGTTAAAGATACAGCGGTCTGAGCGATAACGCAATCGTATTTGCTCTTTAAAAAATATAATTACTATTAGGTAGATAAAAAACGAGAAAGCTTTCGATTTAAAACTTGTCGTATGATAACTAGTCATTTACCAAATACTACAATTTATAAATGTATCAAATATTTTATTGTGATTTATGTAGTTTTCTTTTACAAAATGTGTAATTTGTAATACAGAATCATGGCTTTACCAAAAAACGACATTTAAAAAATTATTACCTCATTATAATATTGCTACGCAAAACAAAGAAAGATAAAAGTTGTTTGTTGTAACTTTACTGACAGACCCACATATTGCTGGATTTATCATTTTATTGCCTACCATTTACCACCATTTAGTCTTTTTGATATTGAATATTTATTTATGAAACTTGTGTCAATTTTTACGATTTTTGACTTTATAAAACGCTGGGTGTTTAATTTCTGTCATTTGACAAATCATTCGTTAAAAATATATTTACTCTCGTATATGAAACCGGCTGGCCTATCGCCTACAGCACTCGCAATCGACTTTAAAGCGAAACAATTGTTTTATTTTTTTATGCAGACAAGCCTTCCATTTTCAAAATGAAAACGATTGCGATTGCGAGTGCGTTAGCCAAAAGCCCCTCGGCTTTTGTAGTGTCAACTTAACCAGGTTCGTCAAAGAGGCCATTTGCAACGTCAAAAGATGGCGGATGTGTAATTTGTTGTAGTTTTTATTTTTGTGTATTTGGGTGTTCAAAGTTCTTTTCTATTTGTGATTTGTACTTTTAATGCCTTTGTGTTGCACAGTGATAGAAGACTTGGACTTATTTCGTGTATCTAGCATCTTACTTCTCGTTTCAAGTGGACTCGCAGTGGTACAGAGGTTAAAACTATCTTGGCCTCTGTCCTACATATCACCGTACATCGTTGCCCCCAATCTTCCTAGAGAAGATTGGACTGTGTTTTATTGCTATATTGATTTCTTATATAAACTTGACACTGGCGAAATCACTTCATTTTGGAAACGCCATATCCCCGCGGTGGTAGCTAGTAGCTGTTTAAGTCGCCGCGGGGAAAAGAAAAAAAAAACCTGTTCGTCAACGCACGCTCCCAGCGGAATTAATTCGCAACCGTTATGATCGCGCTGGGATTAAACTGTATTTTTTGGTTTTTGATTCTTCTGCACTTCAATGACATCGCGGTTATGATATTTTAAAATGATAGGCCTGCTTGACTTGAACCTAAGCAAGTAAAAATGCTACTAAAGAACTAGCTCTTCTTAGGTAAGGAAATACGAGAAAAGTGTGGTGCTGGTGGTGGCCGGTGCGAAGAAGCTAATTAAGCGTTAATTTGAGCAGTAACAGTTTTTATATTGTTCTTTGGTAAAAAAAATATACTGGATTCTGTTCAAGAGTAATCGAAATGAAAATGCTATTTTCGAACTGTATGGCGTACCTGACCAGCTAGGCTTGCTTTAAAAAAAAACAGGTTTCCGAGCCCTGGTATCAACGTTTTCTGAGTTAGATAACGAACGGACAGACTAGACACTAACTTTACCTTTTAGCATTCCTTGTTGAATACGGAATCCTAAAAATGGCCTTCGTACTGAATAAACAACTTTGAGTTTGTCTAAATTAGATGAGTATCATCTACTAGATGAAGGTAGAGAAGAAGGATCAATAAGGACTGAAGATGTCGAAACAGTTCCTTTTATCCCTAATTTTACAGACTGAAAAAGCGCAGAGAGATGTTCCTACAGACGTAGGCTTTTCTGATGAATTATAAAGAATATTCAGGATACGCCTGAGCCCGGGCCAAAAGTTGCATATCAAAATATTTCTGAGAGAACGTTAAGGTAATTTAACAACCCGAACTTTTTTTAATCAATTTTAAACGACCCGCAGGGACTCTAATGTTATTAATCAATAATTTAATTAATAACTTAAATGAATAATATTATTACCGACGAACTACTCACCCGCTATAAAAACACATAAAGCACCAAATATTTTAAAACCAAGCGCCATTTTGTAGCTTTTTATAACTAAGTAGCACTAGGAACTACTAAATTGTTTTGTACTTAATATTTTTAAGAGATTTGAATGGTGCTCAGCCGAGCAAGGCTGGAATCCGTTTGTCCATTTCACAAGTCAGTTTTATAATTTCAGCTTTTATCATAACCATAACAAATAACAAGTTAATTATTGCAATTAATGCGATGTTATTCCGTAACGCAATAAAAGGAGTTCCTCGACTATCTTTCAAATCGAACAATGTATAAGTTATAAATAGGGTTCATATTATAAAAAAAAAAAAACTCATAATCATCGCAAATCATAGTGTTATTTTTAAGACATGGTTTTTCATTGCAGGTTTTGAAATATCTAGCTGTTAAATGAGGTTAGGTTAGGTTTGTTTTATAAAAGCCCTGTAATAAAAAAAAATGACTTCCAATGATTATGAGTAACAATACATTCGGACTACAAATTTTAATATAAGCCAATATGGACCCTATAAATAGGTATACGAAATTGAAACGGCAACTTATGACTATTATCAATTTCTTGCAGTTATATTGGAGAGACAATATTTTATGAATTTCAAGAAATCCCTTTTCAGCAGTGCACCTCTACGTAACGGTGTAACTATTGGGGGCCTATTATGAGCTTTTAGGAAAACATTCTGGTGTCTGATAATTCAGTTTCTACCAGCCCCTTGTTTACAGAATGGATGACTGCCCAAGCTGCCTGTTTATTGTCTCTGATAATTTTTACTTTTTTTTTATAGATAAAGTGTAAGGTGTCGTTTCAATAATAATATACGGATTTTCACCAATATGATTCACGTTAAAATTTTAAAATTCGTGGTTACTTTTGCGACTAATAAGAAGTAAATTATGTATATTAAAAGTACAAAAATTTAATAACTAAGCAAAACTTATTAAAAAAATGATACCCCTACTTTACATTCAAAATAAAAACTTGTTAACCTAGAAACAAGAAAAGAAGGGATAAAAAATGTTTCGAACGCGCTTGACATGGCGGGCGGGTACTTTGTTGTTAAATGTAAACAAGCAGTTTTATACAATGTAAAGTGTAAAAGCTTCTCGCTAATGCACAAAAAAATGTTTTATTTGGTGTTTACATTTGCGATAAGTACGGCGTTATAATGAAGTTTACTCTTACAAATCATAGTTTGTCATTCTAAAAGCGTAATTTCTGCAACGAGCCGTCAAACTCTAAACGCATGCATCAAGAAAAGATTCACGAAAAAGTTGGTGCCTGCATTGTTATCGAAGAAGACGCACATTGCAACTACACTCGGATACATAAAAAAAACAAACGGGTCAGAGTGCGTTTTTCATACTAAAGAGGCTATTTCAAGGCCTTGGTTCCTCGCGAGGGGTTGTTTTGAGTGAGGTTTAATGGTGGATACTCCAAGGTTCAATAGAGGAGGTCAAAAGTTCTTAAGATACCTAACTGATCGCACAATCGCTTAACACCACAGTGGGAGAGTTTGGGTCAGCACTTGGATTTCCTTACATTTTATTGGCATTTTAGATGTTTTTCTGATCATGCACAGTTCCGGCGTTAACTGCAGATTCATTCAGTTGGGTATCCTAGGAACTCTGGAAGTCCTGTATCAATGCTCGGGGTATGTATATTATTGAAACTAACCTCAGTAAAGTTGGGGTCAATTTTTGTTTTTGTATTGGAAATATAACTAATATAGTAGAACTCGGATCTTTGAGATTAGTAAATTGAACTCTTAGTAACTCTTGTCTCCTGGAAGCAACCATAATACCGAAAACGAATGCTGATTGTAACAAATAATATTTATAGTCGGTGTTATTGACAAATAAGTAGGTATGAAACCAGACAAACATTTTATTTGTAACTGTAAACCAATACTAAAAAAAAACACCTTTGTTGCTGGATAGCTAATTGGTGCTGTGTTCAACATCGTTAACCTCGTAAAGTCAATATATTTTGGATATTTTTCTCTTTAAATCTATCCGCTTGGCGTTTTTAATGGGAACACCCAAATACAAGGAAAGGTTTCTTGTAAGTATATTCACAGCGACCGTATGATATCATACGTGATACATCATAATTTATATTATTTATAATATCTTTGTGATTATTAAATTATTATTATTATATAGTACTTTAATACAACTATAAATACGAACTTTGCATTAAAATTTAAAAGTTAAAGTTAAAACTAAACTTATTTAAAATAAAATAAAATAAAACTAAGCTACTCAAATATTAAAAATTAAACATAAACACCACTATTATTATTATTATTTGTATGTCTTTACCAATCACGGGACTATGGGAGTCCCGGACCTTTGGAAGGCGTACATGGAGCCGAAGCCAACACGCAGAGGCCCTTTAGACAAGTTTAATTTAGTAAAGTTATGGGACACCAACCGGCGATTGTCCCTGAGTTCAAACTAAAGAAGTATGCTCCCACGGACAACCACCGGTCAGTGTAAAGACTATTTAAGAAGGATGCGAATACTAATAATAGGTTATATGAGTGAACTGATATGGATTGGTGAACTAGGCTATTGATGAAACTACGGCGCCTGCCTGGCCAATGCTAATTACTTTGGTTTAAATGGCAGGCGGTGACTCGCCATCTCAATGGAATGGACCTCCCGTAATAGCCACATATATATAGCAGCAGGGGGGCAACAGTTCCAGAGGGGCTAAGGGTGGAAAGGTGCTTCTGGACTTTAAACGACCATAAGGTGCCCACTCACCACTTATGCAACACATCCACCCTTCGAGCATATAGCTCTTGCGACTCCACTCTGACCGGCCAATAAAGGCAAGCCAGAGGTGAGGGTCTGTTCCTCGTCATTGCACACCGCAGCCGGCCGGTGAAGGCAAGCGTGAGGTGAGGAACAAGACCTACCCTCGGGAGCACTCAGGTCCGTGGTGTCGCCACTCACCACAGCTCGCCACTAGCTGCCTTGCGGCGTTATTATTATTATTATTATTTAATATATCGAACAATCAAGATTAACAATTGGAATGTTTTTTTTTTCACAAAATCCCATTTCTGCTACCCCCGTATTGCCATAATTATCACAAAAAAACCGACCAATATTTTTTTCTTAATCTTTTCTAAATATGTGTTTTCTTTCAAAGCACCTGCAGTTATGGGAATCAAGTAAATATTTTTCGTATTTTCCACATTAAAATGGTTAAAAATGTTGTATTGTTAGCAATGCTATAATTATTATTATAGAACTGTTAATACTACGGCAACGCTCATTATAGAATTGTTTTTATGCTTCGTTTACTCTTAGCGTTCCGGCTCTATTAGAACCGACCGGCATCTCCAGAAATGATGGTTAGAGACCTGACAGAATGTCTTTGGTTCCGTGGAATACTCGTATGGGGCGTGTGCTAGTGTAGACCAACTAGCCCTGTCACATCTCCAACGAACCTTCCCCATGGCTGGTACAGCGGCCAAAGCGGCTGAAAACGTCAACGTAGGCAAATGTGGTGGTCTCGGCCGATATTCCATTCGGCGTCGAGACCCTTGATCCGGCGCGCCCAAGCTTCTTTAAACAAAAATCTGGATCTTAATAACCATAACGCCTATATTATTATGTCTGTTGTTTGGATATATCAAACTTGGTTATATTTCCTTGAGACTGATAAACGTAAGAACGCAATTAGAAATGAAATCCCCGATGCTTTTATTTTTAAATATAACACCTTTTTCGCATACACGATCTTCAACAATGGTTTTTGATTCAAAAGTTGAGAAGTTATTTTAACCTCTTAATGCTTGTAAACGATTTTTGAAATGTTTGATGTAATTTTAAATTAAACAGCAATTATTTGAATTTGGGCCCGCAATCAAGCCGTCTGTCTCTCCGCCAAACTGTCTCCAACTCAACTTCTTTTCGCAGAAGCACATAAAGCCTTTTTATTGTTGTGTGTGTGTGGCACCATATGTGGCCTCTTTACGAATTAGTTTAGGCATTCACCGAGGAAATGCTGCCAGAATATGATGATGGCGTGCGCAGAATATGCAAACAGAGGTCTCTTTTCTAAATGATCATTGACTCTACAGTTAATTAAAAAACAACATAATATAAATAAAATATCGAAGAAAAGAAAGAACGTTAAAATAAAACAAATAATCTAGGGTTAATTTTTTTTCAATGAATTTTGCATGTAGTGAAAGTTGTGTATAAAAATGGTTATTTTAATAGCCTGAATTTGAGTCCCGCTGCTGGGCAAAGGCCGCTCCAGAAAAACCACTTACTTTAAAAAATCAATGTGCCTGAAGTTCTGACTCCCTACGGACGTAATCGCGGGCGGAAAGCTAGTTTAAAATCAATTTTAGCTTTCCAGTTTAAAGAGAGTAAAGTTGTCATAAGACAAAATGCTTTACCTTCGTTCGAAAACTGACAAATTACGCGACCATCCGGCAGCTTTCGTCAATCCTATCTATACATTTCCAGAAACGGTTGTGTTCCCAGAATATTATCTTCACAGGAAGTCGTTTTCTGATTGCTATAAAACCCTCTCTATAATCATTACTATCGTAGCTTCGACGAACAATGTCGCCGTAAGGAATACTACCACGCAGTACTAACAAGTGCGATAGCAACCTAAAAACTGATCTGAATTTGCGTCTGCGTGCTTTCCAAGATCACTCCAGGTCGAGGCTATCAATTAAGTTAAAACAAAACAATATTGGGTTTTTCCGAAAACATGGTATTTATTAATATCCGGCTGCCGAGAAGGGATATGTTTGACAGTATATATAATATGTGTTACTTTTTATCTATGTATGTATGTATTGGTCTATGTACGTATTGGCAGATTTCGACAAATGAGGTGTCGTTAGATTCGTCTTAGCGTCGCGAGTGTCTGGTTGTCTGACTGGATGCAAGTTTTTAAACTATAACTCATTCTCACTCTTTTACACTAGTCTTTTACACATAGTTTAGTTGTTCTAAATAACATTTTAGTTCCTTATTTTTTGTTACGATTGTCTTGTATAATGTCCTAATCCAGACCATTCTAAAAAATCTATTATCGTAAACTTTCAATGTTATACGTCACAAAATTCTAGGACCTTACGAGGATTGTCAGGCTGAAAATGTTCATAGAATATGCGATGGCGGTTTTTTTCCCTTAAACGTACCTAGTCCGACTTTTACGATTTTTGAATACGTTCTAAATATTATGAGAAAGTAGGTCTGTACGTTTTACTTCCATACTATAATTTCCAAGAAACAATTTAAAAAAAACAGAAACATACAGACCTATTTTTTATAATAACTAAAACATTTTTAAAAATCGTGAAAATCTAACTTAATTTAGGGGGTGAGAAACATTATGGTCCGGAGTAAAATTAGTATGTAATGAATTTTTTTGACAGCTGCGCATTATAAAGGATGATTTCCACCAAACGGCTCGCATCGCATCGGATCGGAAAGGATGCGTGTGGATGCGGCGACAGCCGTACGGCTCTATTGAAGGGGTGTGTAATGATCGGTATAAAAATAATTCATATAATTTCATTTGATATAATAACATTTGATATAATTTTAAAGGATATAATCACTCATTTTATATAATAAACGATTGGTATATTATCAAAATACATAATTTCAAATACTATAATACTCATAAATTCAAAAAAATAATATTTCTAACGGCTTTCATTACTAATAATATGGTCACAGATCTAACCTAACCTAACCTAGTTAGAAGAAATTGACTAAAACTTCATTATAACAAGGAAATGATAGTTATACTAAATGAGTGTTATGTTATTCGATTGTATGCCAGATGAAATTATACAATATGTTGTTATATGATTTAATTATTATATCAAATGAGCGTTATATCGACTGATATTATAGAAAATATTTTTATATCGATCGTTACGCACCCCTATTGAAGTTATTATTGTCTATTTATGACGGAGCCGATCGCACGTTGCAGCATACTTACGGCGACGTACGCGTGTCGCCAAACACGCCCGTGGTCAAGCTGCTGTGCGCGGCTTGCTAATATAGACTTTAAGTATTGTAAACATGATATAATATCGTTTAAATACCATACAATTCTGTCCGTTTCGATCAGTTGCGGGCCGTTTGGTGGAAATCATCCTTAAGCGACTGTTTATAATCATTTTAGTTGGTTGATTTACTATTAGGGAAGAAATAAAACCACTGTTCCGTGCAAAGCTCTATTTGGGTGAAATCTCGCAGATGTACGCGTATTTCTTGCCGACGCACGGGATGTCGTGCAACAAGCCATCGCGCGACACGGCGCCGCAGAACTCCTCGCCGCCCAGGTTGTTGGGCTGGTGCTCGTCCCACTCAGCGAAACCAGCGTCCTCAAGCGATTTACCTTCGTGGAATGAAACACAAGTCAAGTTTTGTGATATATTTTATCTCGAAAGAAGGACATTTTCAATGAATTCAAACGGAGCAAGTTAAATAAAATCTTGTAAACATTAAAATTGATAAACGCAAGCGTTTTTATTAATTCAAGAAGACGGCAAATGAGCAAATAATCCCCCATTTTGATCTAAAAAGCATAGATTGTCAAGACTACAATTTAACGAATGCCATTATATCAAAGAATTGAATCTCAAGATATCCACTCCTTTGTCAACCCTGACAATAAAGAAGGAATGCCTTCATGCTAGCAATTTCACCAGTTATCTTATCTCATCAGCGACTACGGCCACACTAATCTTATTATATTTATACCTACTTTTTAAGTTACTTTTTATAAGTTACTTTTTTATTTCCTCAACACACTTTCTTTCACACTTACCGAAAATCGTCACCCAATTCCCATGCTGGTTCCAGTCCCAAATTCCGACGTGTGCGATATACGTATAGTCGGATCCCTTGATGGTTTCGGGGGGGTTTTTGGTGAAGACCTCCTGGATGACCTCGGCCTCCTCGTCGCTGTTGATGACGGCTAGGTACGCGCAGTCTGCGTTGCAGGCCATCAGGGCACGGCGCCAGGATCGGGGCTCCCGGTAGAACCTATAGCAGCTCCCCGTCCTGGGTTGTAGCTCATATCCTGCAATTACCAATATACGAGTATGGAGACTGATTTAACCTTGCTTTATCGATACTAATTTCGTAGAACGTGTCACTTTACAGAATGCGGCGGGTGGTAGGACCTTGTGCAGGGTCCGTCCGGATCGCTACCACCATCTTATCCATTAACCTAGCGCCAAACAGCAGTGTTCGCATTGCTGTGTTCCGGTTTGGGGATAAGACAGCCGGTGTAATGACTAGCATAGAGGCATTTCATCTTAGTCCTCAGGGTTGGCAACGCATTTGCAGTCCTAGGCTTGCAGTCTTGTGAATGCGAATGTCTATGGGTCACAGTTTCCACTTACCATCAGGTGGCCTGTGTGCTGGTTTGCCAACTTTGACATAAAAAAAAAAAAGTTCATTTCTTTTCTAGTCGCATCAGAGGCAGTAGCCAAGATACAAAGCCACTGACGTTTTTCATTACGATATTTTTCACTCAAAATGTATGGGATGACAGTTAACAACGTGGTTTTCGCCAGCACATCACATATATTTTGAGTGATAGAATAGAAAACAGTACAGATGTAGGTGCATAATTGTTTTCCTTCGTATTTTCACGGAAACGTACGAACGTGTCTAGATATTTCAGTCGGTACCGATAAGATCGGTAAAACAAGGGACGCCATCGAAGGTTAAATACCTACTATTATTTTAAAAAGTATTAAAGGGCTAAAAGTAGTAATGCATAATTTTGTGCTTTTAAATTTGGCACTTGTAAATGCCCAATTTTCATACATCGCTTTATTTTTGCGGATAATCGTTCGTTCGAATCGTTTTCACCGTCCAGCACACCAAAGATTAATAGGAATATAAATATGATTGTATTTCCCTTTCTTTTTCTTTGCCCCGCGGCGTTATCAACAGCTACTACCGCGAGGATATGGCGTTTCCACAATTAAGTGATTTTGCCAGTGTCAAGTATAAATCAATATAGCAATAAAACACAATCCAATCTTCTCTTATAAGATTGGGGGCAACGTTGTACGGTGATATGTAGGACAGAAGTCAAGATAGTTTTAACCTCTGTACCACTGCGAGTCCACTTGAAACGAGAAGTAAGATGCCAGATACATGAAATAAGTCCAAGTCTTCTATCACAGTGCAACACAAAGGCATAAAAAGTACAATTCACAAACAGAAAAGAACTTTGAACACCTAAATACACGAAAATACAAAACTAAAACAAATTACACATCCGCCATCTTTTGACTTTGCAAAACTTACCTTTATCCGCCTTGCCACATATCGATTTGGACATCATAGCGTTGGTCTTGAAGCAAATGTAGGGGTGGACGCTGTCGCAGTCCACGTCGGAGGTGTCGCCAGCGCTGGTCATGGCCACGCAGTCCTCTCCATTGAACTTGTTGTTGGGTTCTCCGTCCGCCCAGGACACATTCGAAATCGGCGTTCCTTAGAACAGAAACCACCTAACATGTGAAACCCAAAACATGTGGCTGACCTAATTGAGAACGGTTCTAAAAATACTGGTTAATTTTATCATGGTTCTTAACCAGCGGCCTATTGCCTAACGCCCTTGCAATCGCAATCGACTTCAAAGCGGAGCAATTATTTTTATTTTGTATGCAGACAAGCCTTCGATTTTCAAAATGAACGTTGCGAGTACGTTAGCCAAATAGCCCATCACTCCCATCAGGTATTTCGTTTCCGAGCGTTTTGAACGCTGGGATAAAACTGGTATTTTTGGTTTTTGATTCGCCCTGCAGTAGGATAAGGCCTGCTTGAATTCTAGCTGAGCGAGAGAAAATGGAACTAAAGAGCTAACTAGCTATGACGAGTATAGCTTATTAGCTAATAGGGTAGGAAAGACGAGACAATGATGACGGTGGGCGTTGCGAACGAATTAGCCAGAGAAATTAACCGTTATTGCGAGCAGGAATAATTTTATTTTGCTCTTTGATCTGAACTGAAATATTATTTATTCTTTTCGAGCAGAATTGAAATAAAAATGCTCTATTTGAAATATAATTATGGCGTAATAATAAGTTTTCCGAGCTCTGCCCATTTGGATTGCACACCTTTAAATTCTCGAAAATATAATGCATAAAATTATGCTGCATAGTTTTTTGTCGGGAAAATGTAAATTGTCTTGCTTTCTCTTAACTTATTGATTCAAAGTTGACTGAAAAAGCACGATAAATTCAAATTTAGCCGACCAAAAACGACTTCATTTGCTTATTGACTACACCACTTATTAAACTTTATCTTTGTAATGTTTTTTCACTCGACCGCTGCTACTGTCAAGTTAATTAATACGAGCTGTCATCATAATGTTCACAATACGATAACATTAGAGCAGAATATTGCCTAATTGTAAAAAAACATTATAATCAGAATCAAAATAACAAGTTAAGACCAATTATTACTAGTTCCAAATTGTTTAAAAATTGATAGAGTCAACATCTAAAAACCCACTTTTGTATCTTGTCTCTTGGCGGCCACGTAAGCGAGGTCAAACGAAAACGTAAATGCGATAAAGTATAAAATTGAGTTGGTAACTATCTACTATTATTATATTTTAGATGATTGCAGGGTTACGTATGGGTACTTGATGTTCTTCTAACAAATCACTTAATCTAATACGGATGGATTACTTACCATCCAAATCCACGAAGGACCCCTTGGGGGAAGACGCGCGTATCCCTGTGAACACTTTCTTGGTCAGCTTGTTGGCAGCCATTAAACCTTTCATGGCTGTTTTCATAGCGGGTGTGGTAGGCGAGGCCAACATGCCACCTAAAAAGTTCACAATTATTAAGGAATAATTATTTATCTATACCTTAAAACGAGCAATTCTTGTATAATATATATATATATATAATCTGAATCTCGGAAACGGCTCCAACGTTTTTCTTGAAATTTAGTATGCAGCTTTCGGGGGCGATAAATCGATCAAGCTAGGTATCATTTTTAGAATTACGTCGTTTTACCAAAAAGAAAATACCAAGGTCACCCAGGTACTATAACATTAAATAAAACATTATTATAGGTACTGTGTTTTCATTATTTCCCGAACATAAACTAGAATTCTAAGTAGGTACCTAACCTAGACAGATAAAAAAAAATGAAATGAGAATACACAAAGTAGGTACAAACGGCGGACTTAATGCCTTAAGGCATTCTCTCCCATTCAACCAATGAGCTAAACAGAAACAACTTTCACAAGTTTCACAGCTAACGATTTGGATAGGGTTCTTGTGACATGGTTATTCATAGTTTTAGCTTGCAAACTACCTTTATAAGAGAGAGGTAGAACAAAGTTGTATAGCGCGTACTAAAAATATCTGACTGATGGTGAAAACTGCATCAAACCCCGTTGCGGCGAGTAGGAGGAGTTAGCTAACATACAGACAGACAGCGCTGCCCCAATATTATAGGGTTCTATGTTGCACTTGTAAAATCAAACATCTATATTTAAATTTAATCTAGTCAAAATGGACCTAATAGCAAAGAAAATATACTTCAATTCAAAATTAATATTTTCTTTTGCAATTTCCAACCATCTTATCTTAAATACAGAACCCTCGGTGCGCGAGTCCGACTCATATTTGCCTAGTTTTCTTGTAATACTATAGTTACCTTCATTGTGGCATTGTTGCTGCGCGTCCTGTCAGGTTGTTGGCACGATGTTGGCGCGCAACCAACCGTCCACGTTCCGGTTGTACGTATAGTCCTGGTGACCTGAACACTGCTTGCCTACAACCTCTGAACTCTGAAGTTAACGTGCTTTATTATATACATAAAGGTTTAAAAAGCAAGTATAACTGTAAGTATAACATACTTACATATACACCGTGTTTTTTTTGATTTACGATAACTTCGGCATATTACCTGGTATATCCATAGAAAGGCATTGGTAGTTTAGTTATAATTTGTTTAGTTTTAGTTTTTAATTGTATTATTGTTGGATTCGTTGAATATGTGAAGCGTAGAACGAGTTATAAAATATAAACTTTGGTAGATTAGATTTTTAAATATTGCAAAAAAAAAAATTTTTTCAGTTTACAACAAATTAATGAAATCTTTTATCATTGGTCATTCTAACAGGGCCTTTAGAGTTAACTAATAATCAGTGTCAAATACGTCTATGTTGGCGTGACATACACACACAAGTAAAGATTCCGTGACATTGTCACTTTAGATTGACGCGTATACAAACCTAACAATTGGAAACTCTTTACTCATAAGTATTAAAAGACTAAAAGAAGAAAAGAAAGTATTAAAACCGTTAGACTTATCATTTGTCTGTCTTCGGGAAATTAACTTTGTTTGACCTAAAGAACGTTCCCTTAAAGTTATCGTAAATTAAAAAAAACACGGTGTATACATAATACTTACATATAAACTCACGCCTTCATTCCCAGAGTGGGGTAGGCAGAGCTACAGAATTACCAACAACTCTAACAACTTGTCGATAATTCTGTATTCTGTAACCACAGTATTAGGCCACCATCGCCTAAACAGTACTACAAGCCTTTATTCCCTTAATAAATAAATAAATAATGCGTTAAGTTCGGATGAAAAGAAAAACACACAGAGGCGTAAGACAAAGACGATGAATGAATTGACGTCAGCTGTTAGGCAGTCGCGTCGAGCGCCTATGTTTTCGAAAATAGTTTACCTACGTTAGCGTTAAGCCAAAAGTTATATTCTACTCCGTAAAACAATATTGGTTTTGATTTGACCTGCTTCTGCTAATTATGTTGTACTGTCAAGTACAGACGAGCTATTGTAACGTTGGTAATAAGATAACATGTCAAAAGTAATATTGTTTCAAAGTTCTGCGCTCATAAGCCAATACGCCATATCTCAAAGTCAGTACCCAAAGCAGATACAACCCTCTCCCGTTAGTAATAAGTTTGCACTTGCTGCAGGAGTTTTATTGAAGATACTGCTATTTGTCATAGCGGGGCAGAGTAGATTTTTCCATTTGCATTCTCAACTCTCAAGACTGTGACACTGCAAATGCGTTGACAAGCCAGGGACTAAGATGCAAACACTACTGCAAAAATAAAATAAAGTAGAATAAATGTGACAAAAACTTACTGGCAATTATAATAAAACAGACAAACAATATTTCTAATCTGAATCCTCGAGGCATCTTTAATTTGAACGTTTCCTGTAGTTAGAAAAACCACAAAAGTTAATTCTCAAACAGCAATGTGCAGAAATTATCTTCGTGATGTTTATATGACTTCACCAGCGTGCACGGCAAAACAGGCCAAGCTCTAAATAAACTGATCCAAATGTAATGTGTTAAAATGCTTCCAATATTAAACGGTGACTTGTTCGTTTTTATTGTATGGCAAACGAGCCACAAGCCACCTACAGGCATACTCTGCATTATATCCACTAACGTTATCCATTATTATGTGCATTATAGTCTGCCAAGTTTAAGTCAGTTATTACTTTATCCAATTGAAAAAACTATAGTATCGTAAAGCCCCGTGTACAAAAAAAAAAGTACGTAATATGGACATCGAAATAAACTAGTTCCATCGCAAAGGAGATAAAGTAAACATTCCCTGGTTGTGCGATTGACAGTTAAATTAGACTATTGACTCGTCCATTGCATTAATAAAAGATTCATATTATATTGGCAAATTTCATTGTAATCGTATCGTGGGCCTTATGAGGATAGAAGTCGTATTATCTCTTTCCCTTTCACAAGAACTTGTTAGTTCTTCTAGTATTTTTAAATATACTACAAAACCTAATAGAAAAGAGTTTTTTGCAAGGCACTATAAGCCCAACAACTGTTTTATATCGTTATTTAATTTTGAATCAACTGGTTTTTTTTATTTAAATTCCAACTTATTTATCAAACACCAAAGGGTTTCATTGCATCCAATTAACAATAGAGCATTAATTTGACATAATTAAAAGACAGTTAAAAAAATCTGTTTAAAATATTCGTTTTGCTTTATAAGAACTTGGCCTGTCTTGCATCAAGCTCAAACCTAAACCAGTTTAAAATGATTACCAGTTTTATATAGTTGACACATAAAGGAAAAAGTAATTAGTTCGGTTCTTTACACCATAGAAAAAAACTAATTTAGTACGTAGGTATACCTACGAACTTGAACTGATAACTGGATTATTTTATATATAGCGTAGCGGTCGTTACCCGTAAGTCATTTGAAATACCTTCCGTTCAGAAATACATTTTATTTTGACGAATAGTACTGCCTTGTTTTTCCTAAAAACTGAATTACCTAGGGTGATGGAACCAGAAGGTAATGAACAAGGGCCAATGATGGACACTTTGATTCTTTTGTCACACAAGATAAGGGTCATTTCTTTATTTTGGGACAGTCAACTTGTAACCTTATAACCTTTTAATTATGAGTTAAGTGACCGCTATTGGTGCTTTCAGCTGAAAATGCCCAACATAGATAACGTAAACACCTCAATCTGTTTGAAAACTAAACCAAAAGTGATAGAGCTTCAATGCAATTAGTTCCTTACCCCTTACAACTTCAGCAAACAAACAATGTGTGTTTTTTCTCAAAAACTACTTGATTCGATTCCCAATTAGTGTGTTTTTTTAATGTTATTATTCAGATTTTCGTTATATATTAAAACGTCTTTCTTTCTGATAACTCCATAATAACAACCGACCCATTTGGATGAATGTGTTTAAGTATCAAACACATATTGAACATAAAAAACAAAGCACCTATAATAATACTATAAAGTTTTTTACCGGACCGGTATTTACGTATCTAAATTTCAAGTACCTTGTCCCTTCACTCAACATTCGTGACTAAAATATGAAAGAAAGAAAGATATAAAAAAACATTTATTCAGTGATACATATACAGCACATAAATGCAATCAGTAAGTAGGTACGAACCATTAAAAAACAGAAAAAAAACACATTTCTGAAACACATTCTGTAATGAGTTGACAGCTGCTAAATCGATCCTCTTGGATATCGACTCTACGAATAAATTATATTAATCTCGTTGGTGCTTTTAGTCATCATCACAAATTCTTAATGATGGTACTAAATTAATATTGTTTAGGAGTAATCTCGCAGATGAACGCTTTGGAATAAATAGCACACGGACTGTCGTTCAGTAAGCCGTTACGCGCCATCGAGCCGCAGTACTCTATATTGGCGACATTGTTCGGTTCGTTCTGGTCCCATATCTTGAACCCAGCCTCGTCCAGAGTATCACCTATTTTAAACAAACAAAATATTAATACCTATTATTCATACAACATTATTAAAACAAACAAACAGTTGCTCTCATTGGGACGAAAGAAAAATTAATAGGATTCCACAAGGAAGCAATTTGGGAATATGTTCTCATGTTCATGTTCATTATGTGTAGGATTGGTTAATTTGTACATAATTATATATGATAATAAAATCGAAAGATATCTCTATGACAGAGAAGTATTTAAATCGATAGGTTACCGTGTGTGTCAGTATATTTGTTTTGATCAAACAAATAGTTACGGTATTCTACCTAATTCATTTCAACTTCTACTTCAACTTCAAGAAATAAGTGTTAAAAACATGCATGGTAGCAAACAACGGTATTTGCACTTACCAAAGACAGTTAACCAATTCCCGCTTTGGTTCCAGTCCAAGATGCCAATGTGGGCTAGATAGTCAGTCTCTGATCCAATGATGGTCCCGGGGGGATTTTGGTCGAAGAGTTCCTTAAGGACTTGGGACTCTAGATTGCTATTGATGACGGCGAGGGTCGCGGATTCATTGGTGCAGACCATGGCAGCGCGGAGCCAGGGGAGAGCCACGCGGTGGAACTTGTAGCAACTGCCCGTCCGTGGCTCCCACGTGTAACCTGTTTGTACAAACACCTCTTATTACCACATGCTAAAGTCTCATTTATAAATAAAAAACTGAACTGAAAAGCAACTTTGTCAAGATTCAAACATGACTCTGGGTGCCAGAATTCCAGTACGCCACAAGACTAGGTAATATAATTATGTGTTCACTATTCCTACCATTGTCAGAGGGACAGCAACTGCTCACTTCACTGTCACTTGTTTGACTACAAGATTCAGCCATGTTTGGCTTGTGTATAAGGCAGAAGTAGGGAAAGACGCTAGCGCAGTTCACGTCAGCCACCTCGCCATTGCCGGTCAGCAACAGGCAGTCCTCATTGTTGTTTAAGTTATTGGGCTCTCCTTTGACCCATGGAAGGGAAATGTTAGAGAGAAGTACTCCTGGAAAATATCTCGTTAATATTGATTATTTTTTGTATAGATTGACAATATTCCAGTAGAGAAATATATCTCAACGTAGAAGTCATAATCAAGGTTGGCTCACCTTCCAGACTAATGAAATCTCCCTTGATTAATGTGGAGTGCATGCCCGTCAGTACCGTGCGGTTTTCCAGTTCGTTTGCGGCCATCATGGATTTCATTGCCTGGGCCAGAGCGTCATTAGTCGGCGATGCTAGGGTACCACCTGTTAAGGTAATTAATTATATATATTTTAGCGTAAAACGATGACATTGGCGTGCCACATTGATTATGTTCTTTAAACCAGCTACCATGTATATTTAAGAATTAAATAGATAAAGTTTTAACTAAAATTGGCAGAACGTGTACACCATAAACATTCCTAAAAGAAGCTTATTTTTTCCCACAATCATATACATATATTTATTGGATATAGGGGCTTTTTTATAACTTTAGTAGTGATTAACTCCATCGTGTTTGACTGAAATTACCAGAATTACTTAGAGAACTCTTTGAAAAAGTGAGTTTCGTCTTCTCTTTTCGTATTTTCACTACTACTTATTTGACTAAAGTATGCTTCACCAACGAAATTCTTAGAATTTATGATACCTTCGAGCTGGCAGCGTAGCTGCGCGTCCCGCCAGGTTGTCGGCAAGATGTGCAGGCGCAGCCTCTCTTCTGTGCCCTCGATGTACCCATATTCAGGTATGATATTAGCTGAACAAAATCTGCTTAATCCTAAAAACATCACAAACGAACCACCGGATTAAAACTTGTGTATACTGCACACACAAACAAAACTAAAAAGTACCCCTTAGTTAAGGCGAATATTTGGCATAGGGCACAAAGAACATAATATTATAAGCCTAAACATTATATGCTACATCTGAAATGCGTTTAATAAAAATGTGATGGGCCGTTGAGGAGTTATGAGCTCTGAATGTAGGCTCGCAGTCATTCCGGAGGTTTAATCCACTAATCTCACAGTTAATACATGAATACAACTTATTTCAATTAAAATATGGCTCTAATTTTTACACACCTATAAGCAGAATACTGTAAATATATAAAGTTTGGTACTTTTGGAGCATAATTGATTGAATAATGAGAATATAATTGATTTGATGATATTCGTAAATCTGAACAGAGGACGTCTATTTCTGAGCACTGCTGGAATAATATAATTAAATTGCTTACTCCTTTACTTTGTTATAATAATATGTACATAACCAGATAAGCGACAAGATAAGTGTCCCCGGACCCTGATTTATAAACTTCAACTGGTCGGTCGCCTGCTCGTATCGTTACAAAATGGTCAGAAATAGACAGATGTTTTTTACACGTTTATGCACATAGATAAACATGGCGCACGGCGCTTTTTGGCAAAAATTGTTATCGGAGCAGTTTTCAATGTTTTAAGACTTGAGGTACCTTAGTTATCATCGGATTTTAAATCCAAGATGGCTGATGTCACTTTAAGGACTCGAAAAACCTAATTTTCTCATTGGATTTATAATCTAATATCGCTGTCGCTGGATAGGTCAAAGGCTCCGTTTTTAAAATATTAAGCTTTAAACAGCTAATTTTCTACAGCCAAAACTACAAATACTAAATGTTGTTGTTTGTTTGTTGTGTTGTGTTAGCTTCGGAACCCTACACTGAGCATGGTCCGACATGCTCTCGCCCGGTTTTAACGTTTCACGTTGAGCTAAGACGATGCTGATCTGGTGCCGGGGCGTTGTAGTGGGCGATTAGCTTTAGCATTACATTAAATGACCTTATCCAAATGACTTGTAAATTAACCTAACAAATAAATTATCATCATTTTATCCTCTACAACTCTATTTATATTAATAATATAATAAATTCAGCAACCGATAAGTAATGTTTTATTATTTGGCTTATGCTGTTAGAAAAATCAGGCAACTTACCAATGTTGAGACAGCTCGCTTAGTTTATTATAGTTATTTTCATAGTGTTATGTCGTACGGTATTCTGGTTTGGGGAAAAGCTGCTGACATACAGACGAAGAAAGAAAAAAGAGCCATTCGTTCTATATATAACCTTAACTACCGTGATTCCTTAAGATTAGTATTTAAAGAAATTAGTATCTTGACATTAGTAGCGTCACAATTTATTTATGAGAATATTATTTATGTCATTAAAAATCAAGACTCTTTTGTTAAGAATTGTTATATACATAATTTGAATACAAGAAATAAAAATAAAATTGCTATTAAAAAAATTCGTATCCGTAAGATTTATATAAATCATTTGTAGGTCAATGCATTCTTTTCTATAATAACTTACCTGACTCAGTTTTAAAGTTACCATTTCCAGTACCTAACTACATAAAAGTAACTTGAAAAAGTTGTTGATGCCTAAAGCTTACTATAGGGTGGAGGACTATCTAACAGATAAAAATGCTTGGCCTAAACTTAACTAAACACCTAAATAACTGAATAATGAAATAGGCATAAAAAAATGTGTAAATATTGTTTCATGTCTAGGGGACACGGTTTCTGTAGGAGAATGTATCGAAACTTTGTATGTGGTGGTTGTCTTGCACTGTCATAGGAAAGTATATATATTTTTTTAAATATATTTTTTTTATTTTTTTATTATTACTACCTATTACTTACTCCCTATGAAAATTCTTAGTTTTGACACATTTTCCTGCTCAAGCTACGCTTGAATATTTTTAATTTTTAATTTTATGTTAAATTCATTGTTTTATATAATGCAAGCTTAAGCTTTATAATTGTATAATATCATAAGTAGTATTTAAAAGAAACGACTGACTGTTGAGTTTCTTGCGGCGTTTCTTCTCAGCAGTGGTCTCTTGGGAAGCGCTGGTAGATTTTTGACGTGTAAGAGTGCCCGTGCGGCCTAGGTACTTACTGAATAAACATCTTTTATCTTATCTTTTTTTATTTATATTTATTCTCTCTCCGGTTAATTATGGATAGCTTAGGGTAAAGGCGGCTTATGGCGGTTTTTAGTTTCGGAGATATTAAAATGTTTTGCCAAAAGTGGATACCTACAAATTATAGCTTTTTTATCGCTGTTTTGTAAACCATACGATGTAACATGTAATTGCCTGTTTTCTTTGTTATTTAAAATGTGATTTGAAAGCCCATTAGTTATGATTCTACAGTGTAATGAGGAAATTTTCGAAATTCAACTAATTTAACACATTGTCTCATGCCCGCTTTTTTCATATGCCATATATAATCGTTTCTACACCAAATTCGCCCTGACCAGTATTTTGGTTTGACCTGTATTTTGGTATGACCAGTATTTTGGTTGACCAGTATTTTGGTTTGACCAGTATTTTGGTTTGACCAGTATTTTGGTTTGACCTGTATTTTGGTATGACCAGTATTTTGGTTCACCAGTATTTTGGTTTGACCAGTATTTTGGTTTGACCAGTATTTTGGTTTGACCTGTATTTTGGTATGACCAGTATTTTGGTTTGACCAGTATTTTGGTTTGACCAGTATTTTGGTTTAACCAGTATTTTGGTTTGACTAGTATTTTGGTTTAACCAGTATTTTGGTTGACCAGTATTTTGGTTGACCAGTATTTTGGTTTGACCAGTATTTTGGTTTGACCAGTATTTTGGTTTGACTAGTATTTTGGTTGACCAGTATTTTGGTTTAACCAATATTTTGGTTTGACCAGTATTTTGGTTTGACCAGTATTTTGGTTTGTTCAAAAGAAATTACGAAAAGCATAAGTCAGAAGGGTATAAGACGTTTGCGAAGCTACTATAACAACACGCCGAAAGATGATCTCGTTATTTCAGTAATGGTCGGGAATGAATCTGGTGATACCATAAATGTAATAACATATGACTGAGTACTTCTTCTTAAAAACTGTTTTCAATTGGCCAAGTTTTATGCAAATGTGAAAGTGGTGAAACTAGGACTTGTGCTCAGCACGTTGCCTTCAAAGATTGGTACATTCAACGAAGAAATCCAACCACAAGACCTCTCCTATGAGAGATAACATTTATTTTTGAAGTAATTAAACCATTTAAATCCCAAATAACAATATCACAAGATAATGATCATATCGTCGGCTTAGTGCAAGAAGTCATTAATTAACAAAAAGTCAAGTCGGAGAAAAACGGGCTCAAAGTTTTGACACAGTCAAATGACCATAATTGTAATAGGTTCGGTTCTAGATTTAAAAATTAAACATCAATGGTTAGCTAAATGTATTTACTATTAAATCCAATTAAAAACTTTGTACAATAAAGTCAAATAACTTTTTTAAAAGCCTAAATATGTAGTTAGTGACTTTTGGTCTTTCTCGCTCTTAAGGGAACTTACAATTAGTTATTTTTTATTTTCATTACAAATAAATCGGGTAACATAGTTTTCTATAACAAAATTGGTTTAATCAGTCGTAATTATTAACTTAGAATTATAAATATTACTTATTAATCAACGACGAATAAACAGATTTATTTAATTCTACTTCACACATTATAAAGTCTGCAAGACCACAAAAATAACACAAAATTCTCGTAATGACGTTATTTTTAACTTCAAACTAAAATAATAATGAAATATTCATTGTTGATAGACGAACTTAATATTATAATAATTCCAGACAACAGCAAGCACCATTAGTATAGGTAAAACGTGAAAACTTCTAAAAATCAAAGACATCAGCTTTTGATTGAACTAATACAGTAGGTACGAAAAAGAGTAAAAAAAACCCTTGACGTCCATCGTTTTTACTTTACGTCTTCTGAGTTAGAAGACATTTCTTCAGGGACATAATCACGACACTCTTTGGCTGGCAAGTTCCGGTACCAGTGGTGAAGTTCCGCGAGTATTATTTTTTCATTGCACATTTTTAGCAAACCGTAAACTGTTCTACTTCCTTAATATTCGTTAGAAGGACTGGCGGCGTATCTTTCTGTGCTTGAATGTGTCTAATAGGTGACTCTAAGCCATTTTTAATATCCGACAAAGACTGTAGTTTCAAATCAGCATTCTGATTGTCACCCATTAAGATCAAAAGTAAAATACATTTTACACAGGGTGGCCGGTGCCAGGTTTTTTATATTTTCAAAAAGTCATTTTTATAATTAAACAAAATGGGTTTTGACATTTGGCGGGATTACACGGTTCAATATTGCGAATTTTATTTTCATCTTGTTTCAATGGTCAGAACGCCGTCATTCTTATGCAGTTGAAGCGTTTGCACGCTATATAATTTCGTAAAGAGGCGGGCCGAGTGTAAAATTTATTCGGTCATGGGTGCAAAGGTTCCGAGAAACTTCTTCGGCACATAATATACCGAGATCAGGCCCCAGCACACACGGACGCCGGAACACATATTGAGTGTGCAACGGAGTTTACAGGAAAATCCACGACTTTCAGTGCGGAAGAGAGCAGCTCTCTTTAAGACTCCTAAAGTTCTCAGTGCATGAAATATTGAAAAAATAATTGAAGTTTCATCTCTATAGGATTCAACTGGTTCAAGAAATTAATGAAAGTGATTTAACCAAACACAAAGTTTTTTGTGACACAATGTTGCACAGATTTCGTACCATAAATTGCATTTTTCGTAGTGACAAGGCCCATTTTCACATGAGTACTCATGTCAACAAGCATGTAGTAAAGCAAAATTGTCGCTACTATACTATCGTCTAATCCACGGTTAAAACACCAAAGACCTTTGCATTGTCTAACAGTTATTGTTTGGTCTACCTCATCCTTGAATAGAATTATTGGGGGTTATTTTTTTGAAAATGCCTAGCAGTAAAATGTAAATAGGTAGTGAAAACTATAGGAAAATTATAGCTGATTAATTTTTGCCTAAATTTCTTGTACATCCGTCCTATTCATCACACGCCTGGCTTCAGCAGCATGATGCTACACCACACATGGCCACAGTGTCGATGAACGTGCTTCGCGAACATTTCCCTCGAAAATTGATAAGCCGCTTTGGAGAAATCCGTGGCCGCTGAGATTGCCCGGTTTGACCCCTATGGATTTGTTTCGATGGGGTATCTCAAAACCAGAGCTTTTAATAACAACCCACGGTCTAAATATAGGTGATTTCCAAAAAAAGATTGCTATCGAAATCAACAACATTACGCAGAATATGCTGCGAGTGGTACAAAACGCGAGGCTCCGTTTTGATGAATGTGCACGTGTAGGGGGACGACATTTAGAGGACATATTTTTTAAGTAATTAAATCCGCATTTGTGATCTTTATTATGAGATATAAATAAACACTAATCGCCTCAGGTGATGGTCAAAACAAAACCTAGGTAGGGTAGTTTAGCCGGTTTACCGGCCACCTCCGGTTCTCGGCCACTAAGAAGTAAAACGATAATAATAAGGAAAGGTTACCTTACTCATTCAAAGAAACAATGTTATCCCTTAAATTCACGTAACGCCGACACCTCCTAAAAATGTTCGCCTAATAAGGTTTCAATTGTCTCGTCAGTGCGCCAACGCAATTCAAGCAGTGTGGATGTGTATCTTAATTAGTGAGAAAAATAGTGCGCAACATTTTTTGCGAGGTGAGTTAAAATGTTGTTTATTTGGTTTTGGAAACATTGCTATTATATATATGTGTAGTAGATAAGTTGAATTAATGTTATTTCGATTTAAATATTCAATATGTTTGGTATAAAACATATAAATTAGATGGTCGGGTAGCTAGATGCAATTTTTGATGTTCATTTGGTTCTCGGCCGCCCTGCCGAGAATAGACTCGAAGCTCATGATCGTTATTTGATTAAATTCGCTAGTAAATAAAAATCTATTAAATGAGGATGTTAGAAAATATTAAATTGAATACAACCTTATTTAGGTAGTTAACTGTCGGCCGCATGTTTATTAACAAAAACTTCAACAAAATCAACTTTTATTTTTTTTGGAATTGACGGCCGAGTACTAAATTTAGAAAAGCTAGTTTTCGGCCTAGGAAAATGACATTGGCCGAAAAATAAGAACATGTTATTTACTTTTCGGCCAGTAATAAAAAACGGTAGTAAAATAAATTAATTCAATTTTTTTTGTTATCTAAGTTTATCCTTACTTCGCTACAGGTCTAAATAAACTTCTTCAATGTTTTTTACAAAGGGATATCTTTAAATAAGCAGAATAAATATTGGCTGAATTTTAGCTTCTAAAAAGTTACTTTTCGGCCATTGTTGTTGAAATGGCCGAAAATTGACAGAAATAATTTTAGTTGTCGGCCGTGTTTTATTGAGCGACCGAAAAATAGGTGATTTGTATTTAGTTCTCGGCCCTATAAAAAAAGGCGGCCGAAAATTAATTTAAAAATAATTAGTTTTCGGCCGTGTTTTATGGAATGGCTGAGAAAAAGTTTATTTTAGTTTAGTTTTCGGCCCTATAAACATAAGATGGCCGAAAATTAGTTGTTTTTTTTTCGTTGCCGGCCGCGCTGAAATTAGTAGCCGAAAATTGGTTGCTTTGAATTTCGCTTATAAATTGACATGATACAGAATTTATTTAGGTAATCTAGACACACTTCAATTATGTTGCAAATTATTAACTTTTTTTTAGATACGTACCAATGGCTCCTAGGAAAAAATTACGTAAAAAAGACGAAGATGCTGAAAATAAAAATAACAAAGAAAAAAACAAAAAAGGGACAAAGGTAAAAAAAACAAGCCAGAAAGAAAAGAGAACGCATTTTAAGTATACAGAAGAAGCATTAGCACAAGCTATTGAGGCCATAAGAACCAAAAATATTGCCATAAGAGAAGCTTGTCGCCAATATGGTGTTCCTCGTTCAACAGTCCAAGATAGAATATCGGGTAGGATGGTAGAAAATCCACGCAAAGTAGGTCCTGAACCTTTATTGGGGTTTGATGGTGAACAGAAAGTTGTAGACTGGATTATCGACTTAGCAAAGTGTGGGATACCTGTAAATAAGCAACTATTGCTGGAAACCGTAAAAAACATTATTAATGATTTGGGAAAAATAGACAAGCTTCCTGAAGGAAAAAAACCTGGACAAACATGGTATCAAAATTTTCTAAGAAGACATCCAGAGATCAGTGTTCGTGAACCTGAAAGTATAAATAAAGCTAGAGAATCAGTCAAAGAGAGCTCAATCAGGAGATGGTTTGCAGAACTTGAATCTTTTTTGCTTGAAAGAGGTTTAGAAGATATGATGGAAGATCCTGACCGAATATTAAATGCAGATGAAACTGGGGTTTCTCTATGTCCTAACACAGGAAAAGTTCTAGCACCTAAAGGGTACAAGAATGTTTACACTGTAAAAAGGGGCAATGAAAAAGAAACACTTACGGTTCTTGTAACAATGACTGCATCGGGAAAAATATGTCCCCCACTTGTGGTGTTCCCATATGTTAGACCGCCAAAGGCAGTCGTAGAAAATATGCCGGAGGGGTGGATTATTGGAAAAACGGAATCTGGCTGGATGCGCTCTGACGTTTTCTACGAATACATCGCAAATGACTTTAACAAGTGGTTAGATAGGAACAGTGTAAAAAAGCCAGTAATCTTATTCGTAGACGGCCATAGATCTCATATGTCGATGGCTTTAAGTGAATTTTGTGAAAATAATAATATTGTCTTATATGCCTTGCCTCCAAACACAACACATATTACGCAACCAGCGGATGTAAGTGTGTTTCGGCCTCTGAAGCAAGAGTGGAAAAAAACTGTGAGTGACTGGCAATCAAGACCAGAGAACCATAACAGCACCGTAACTAAAACAAACTTTTGCAAAGTATTTAAGGAAGCACTTGATAAAGATTTGACACTAGCTATAAAAAACGGATTTAGAAAGTGTGGATTATTCCCTCTTAATGTAGAAGCAGTGGATTTTACGAAATGTGTTAAGGACTTTCAAGAAAGAAGGAAGAAAATATCATTACCTTCCAATGAATTAACAGAACGAGATTTTATTAGTGCCCAAAAAGTAATAATTTCTATAAAAAACTATTTATTAAAGGACGGTGTTGATTCGGATATTGTCTGCAGAGGAATAGAGTTGGCAAAAAATAACTTGAAGGAGAAACGACGCTCAACTTCCAAAACTCCAAGAACGTCGACTGAGGTTGCTAAAAATAATTCACATGACAGAGCTTATAATTTAAATCGTGGTGTTGTTGATAATCTGGATACTTCTGTGCTCGAAGACGTCTCGATTCCTGATGTAGGATCATATGTATCACTTAACGATATATCGCTCATCAACATATCAGATTTGAATTTTGAATATGCTAACGCAACAAATATTTTGGAGGAAGATACTATAGAACCCAAAGACAGTTGTACAGTAGAGGAATTACGTTCTTCACCGGTTGAAAGTATGGGATACAATTCAAACATTGTTACCATAGCAGAAGTTCACAATGATACATCACATAAGGTTGATATAAATACTATGGGAACAATGCAAAAAGAGTCTTCATCAGCGCCAATTACAAATAACAAATTAGAAAATATACAATTTAATAATAATTACAACGAAGTACAAAAAATACACGAAGACACGTCGTTGAAGTTAGCGAATGCTCCAAATGTAGAAATCTCAATTGATCCATTTGAAAGGCATTTGAAATTCGTCAACAAGTTGAATGACATCAAAATTAAAAGAAAAAATACTGCTAAGTTTCCAAGTGCTATTTCAGCAAAAATATGGAGAGATTACTACGAGTCAAAGGAAAAAGAAAAAGAAAAAAATAATGATGCAAAAACTAAAAGAAAGATGGAACGAGAACAAAAAAGAATTGAAACAGCTGAAAAGAAACGAAAAAATGCTGATGAAAAAAAGCTTAAAACAAAACCAATCAAAATTATAACAGAGGCTGACAAAACATGTGTAAGATTTAACGAAAATTCTGAAAAATATACAAAACAGAATGACAAAGAAATAAGCAATATAACAAAAGTAGGGAATCTGAAGTTTGATGAAATTCAAGACGAAAAAAAGACTAAGGATGGTTTAATAAAGACTAATAAGGTAATAATAAATAAAATAATTTTAAAATAGATCAGATAAGTACTTACGAGCTATTGGATTTTTGTATATAAATGATGTTATTTTTCAGTTGAAGATAAATCCTGTAAGAAAAATGGCAGGCCGATGGAAAAAACAAGTGGGAAGTGATGAAACTGACGAAGAAATTAAAGAAACTGGAAAGGAAAATAGGGGTACATGCAAAGGAGAGGCTAGAGAAAAAATAGCACAGAGAGTGGAAAAAAAAAATGAAGTGTGCATAGAAAAAAACTCAACAGATTCACAGCCTGAAGAAAACGTTATTGAAGGTTCATACAGAATCATTCAAAAAGAATTTGGGGTGTTGAGTAGCGATGATGAAGATTTTTCCATATTTTAATATAATTTATGTTTTTTTTATTGATGATTACAAAAAAGTTCCTAATAGTTAAACTAAGTACACAAAAGATACTTTAAGTAAATAAATATTATTTGATTGATATTTTATCTTTTTATTTAAAAATAAAACCTACTGCATTTGAAATAAGAGTCTTTAGAAAAATAAATAACAGTGGCCGAGAACTGGTAAAATAAGCGGCCGATAACAGAAAAAGGGGGCCGAAAGCAGGCTAAATCGCTCTTTTCAGATATTATTTCTTATATATATATAAAACGGGTGCGCCAAAGTTGAACTAAATTTTTAATGTCCATCTTAAATTTTCATAAATGCGATGTCTTATTGACACTATTTTTTTATAATTCTACCACATAGAATACGTTAAAATAAGCACATTTTACTTGAAAAACTTTTCTCTAAAGTTAATAGTGACTGAGATCCTAAGGGTCCGTCATTACGTAGGCAGTAGGGAATAGGGACTTAGTGGCAAAACCGACTCGGATCGCGGATAGGTTAGAAGACGAAAGCGGGAGCTTCGCTCCCGCTTTCGTCTTCGAGGTTATTTTTTTTTATAAAAGAGCAGATCATCTTTAACTTTAAAATAATCCTGCGTAAAGTCCTGTACTCGGAAAGTAGGTTACACTAAAAATGTAACGAACTAAAAATGCAAATTATATACAATGCTGTAAAGTAAATAGGTACATACCTTCTCTTTTAACGCCTCCGGTTCATGATTATTTAAAAAAAAAATAGGAGTTTACAAAAAGTTACATCAGTGACATTAGCACTTAAAATTTTAAGAGATATGAGTTTTATGAGCTACGTTAATAGTAAAATAAATTGTAGGAACGAAATTTTTAGGAAAACATTTTTTAGGAGCAGTGATCATTAGGAGTACAAATCGTTAGGAAAATCAATTTCGGGTGATAAACTTTAGCGAAGCCAATATGGACCCATATAAAACCGTGCAATTGACGACGGATTAAGCCACGTTTTTGAAAACTGCATTAAAGTTTTAATATAGAAATATTATAATGACTAAGTTTCGTCATATACGTCATTCAGTAAATCCATCTAAATTCAAAATTTTGCTTAACTGGCCGAAAACCGGCTAAACTACCCTACCTATACAAAATCTCGCCCATCGTGTAAAATCAGTCTTTTGCAAATGAAATACTTAACTAAGTACTTACTTACCTAGACTATAACTTAACAGCATAAGCAATTTGAACGTATCTTATTAGGGTGAATTTCAACAAGCGTGCGCTTCAATCAGTATTAAAATTTTGCATAATTTTATTTAACTATCGGTGGGTTAGTAATTTTTCAGTAACATTTTATAACTGATGGACACACATTATATGGATTACATTTTATGGATTCTGTTTAAGAGGAATCGAAATGAAAATGCTATTTTCGAACTGTATGGCGTTTCTGACCAGCTAGGCTTGCTTTAAAAAAAAACAGGTTTCCGAGCCCTGGTACCTATCAACGTTTTCTGAGTTAGATAACGAACGGACAGACTAGACACTAACTTTACCTTTTAGCATTCCTTGTTGAATACGGAATCCTAAAAATGGCCTTCGTACTGAATAAACAACTTTGAGTTTGTCTAAATTAGATGAGTATCATCTACTAGATGAAGGTAGAGAAGAAGGATCAATAAGGAATGAAGATGTCGAAACAGTTCCTTTTATCCCTAATTTTACAGACTGAAAAAACGCAGAGAGATGTTCCTACAGACGTAGGCTTTTCTGATGAATTATAAAGAATATTCGGGATACGCCTGAGCCCGGGCCAAAAGTTGCATATCAAAATATTTCTGAGAGAACGTTAAGGTAATTTAACAACCGGAACTTTTTTTAATCAATTTTAAACGACCCGCAGGGACTTTAATGTTATTAATCAATAATTTAATTAATAACTTAAATGAATAATATTATTACCGACGAACTACTCACCCGCTATAAAAACACATAAAGCACCAAATATTTTAAAACCAAGCGCCATTTTGTAGCTTTTTATAACTAAGTAGCAGAGGAACTACTAAATTGTTTTGTACTTAATATTTTTAAGAGATTTGAATGGTGCTCAGCCGAGCAAGGCTGGAATCCGTTTGTCCATTTCACAAGTCAGTTTTATAATTTCAGCTTTTATCATAACCATAACAAATAACAAGTTAATTATTGCAATTAATGCGATGTTATTCCGTAACGCAATAAAAGGAGTTCCTCGACTATCTTTCAAATCGAACAATGTATAAGTTATAAATAGGGTCCATATTGGCTCATATAAAAATTGTATTCCGAATGTATTGTTACTCATAATCATCGCAAATCATAAAGTGTTATTTTTAAGACATGGTTTTTCATTGCAGGTTTTGAAATATCAAGCTGTTAAATGAGGTTAGGTTAGGTTAGGTTTGTTTTATAATTAAAAACCCTGTAATAAAAAAAAATGACTTCCAATGATTATGAGTAACAATACATTCAGACTACAAATTTTTATATAAGCCAATATGGACCCTATGAATAGGTCTATGAAATTGAAACGGCAACTTATGACTATTGTCAATTTCTTGCAGTTATATTGGAGGGACAATATTTTATGAATTTCGAGAAATCCCTTGTCAGCAGTGCACCTCTACGTAACGGTGTAACTATTGGGGGCCTATTATGAGCTTTTAGGAAAACATTCTGGTGTTATCTCCTTCGCTCTTAGTGGGTAATGAAACGCCTTACCACGCCGGCGTAACACTACCCCCTCCCAAGACATGCTCGTCCCGAGCATTATTCGTTCCGTAATATCTCGCCAGTCGGTCAACATGGACAACCTTGCAGGGGCTTCGCTGGCTCCGCTGTATCCGATACGTGACGTCGTTGATTCTAGTGACCACTTTGTACGGCCCTTCCCAATTCGGCGATAGTTTCGGGGATTTCCCTTTTCTTCGCATGGGGTTATGCAGCCACACCAATGAACCTTCCTCGAACCCCACTTGGTTAGTTTTTCGGTCATATCGTGTTTTCATCTTCGCACTGGCTTGAAGTCCATGTTCGCGGACGTGACTGTGAACATCGTCTATCCGGTTTCTCAAGTCGCTGGCATACTCGGTGATCGGTTTAGGTGAATCTGGAGGACGTCCGGTTAAAAGGTCTGCAGGTAAACGAAGTTCTCTTCCGAAGTTCACGTAAGCCGGAGTGACAGCCGTAGTTTCGTGAGTAGCGGATCTATATGACATCAGGAAGAGAGGGATATGCCTATCCCAATCCTTTTGGTGACTTTCAACAACCTTTGCCAAATGTCTTTCCAACGTCTGGTTGAATCTCTCGACCATTCCGTCCGATTGTGGGTGATATGGCGTAGTTCTGGTCTTATGAATTCCCATGATTCGGCAAGTCTCCTGGAACACCTGGGACTCAAAGTTTCTGCCTTGATCACTGTGAATTTCGAGTGGCACCCCAAATCGAGAACACACTTCCATCACTAATTTCTCCGCTACAGTGACTGCTTGGTTAGGGATGGCAAATGCTTCAGGCCATTTGGTGAAGTAATCCATTATAACGAGGATGTACTTGTTTCCCGAGTTGGATGTCGGAAACGGGCCAGCGACGTCTAGAGCAATTCTTTCCTAAGGAGCTCCAACATTGTACAACTTGAGCGCTCCTCTACTGCGTGTTTGCGGCCCTTTGACTGAAGAGCAGTTTGTACACTTCCTGCACCAATCTTCATCGGCCTTTCGCCATGACCCGACAGTGTCCGGCGCAATCGAAGGCACCCCGCTCGCATCTCTACTGCTGTCGGTAATTTTGGGGTGCTGCGCATTGCTGATTTTCGCCGCAGCCGAGTCTCTCGTCGCAGTTGCCAGCGGTGATGCTACCTTGCGACTTTTCGTCAAACAATCGCTGTTGACCGCCAAGACTCCGTATTCCTCGTACGAATTGATCACGCTGTCTTCTCTTCCTTTTTGGGCAACTGGTTTGCAAGTGTCCGCGTTCTCCACACCAATAACACCTTGGTCCAAATTCACGGCGAGGAGCAGTTGGCTCCCTGGCCGAAACTTCTCGCACCCTGAAAGACCTTGAGTCCTGGCGTACAGCTTCTACTTCCAAGGCGTGGGCAACTGCATCCTTCAGGCTTCCATGATGTCCTAGTCGCACAGCAGCTCTGACTTCCAAATCATGGATTCCGTCAATGAAGGCTTGTACTAGCATGCTGTCCACAAATGAAGCCGATGCACTTTGGTATGTTTTTCTGACCAATTTTTCTATTTCGAGGGCCCACTGTTGTAATGACTCACTACGTCCCTGGGCTCGATCCTTCAGTTGAGCTCTGAATACATGCTCTAGATGACTGTCCCCGTAACGGGCTTCCAAAGCTTCAAGAAGGCGGTCGTACGTCTTATTCTCTCCGAGAGCTTCCAGCACGGTGAGGGCTTCATCTCGTAGTGCCAAAATTAGAGCCGTCATCGCCTGGTCTTTGTTCCAGCCATTCGCCTGAGAAACCGACTTAAACTGCAGTTTATAGGCTGTCCATGACGAAGTCCCATCAAACGGTGGCACCTTAAATCTTCCAGCTACCGGGACAGAGGTCTCACACCCGAGGGAACCATTGGTCAGTTTAATTCCAAGCTTATTAACTTCGTTCCTCATAGCCTGTAGACGTTTTTCGTGGTCCTCGACTTTATTATTAACTCCATGGAGACGGTTCTCGAACTTAATGTCCATGTCAGCAAGTTTTCCTTGAACTTCAGTTATTTCATTCTTCCATTCGGAAGTGGCCTCTCGTACCTCTAGGAGAATTCTCGATTGTTCCTCTTGAGATTGCTTTTGACTGAGTATCTCATTCCGGAGATTTCTAGTTTGTTCTTCTTGGGCTCTAGATTGTTCCTTTTGAGCCCTGGATTGTTCTTGAATAACTCTCGATTGTTCCTTCAACAGGACAAAGATCGCGTTGAGATCAATATCCGACTTAGGTGACGCAGCTGTAGTAGCCGATGCTGTAGCGATGGATGTACTCGTGCCGGCGGCAGCCGGAGAGTCGTCAGCTGCAGTTTGGCTCCGGGTTTCGACCCCCTCCTGCTCTTGATCTCGCGAAGTAACTGGCATTTTCTATCCCACTTCTGACACCAAATGTTACGTGGGGGTAGGTAACTGATAGAAATGCACGAAAACACCGATAATCAAAAGTAGACTTTAATAACGCACTCACTTAAACCGTTACAAAACAATTAACGCACAAAAACTTCGAAGACTTAGACTTAGATCGCTCGGGTCGCTCTTGATCGCACTGTTCGCTTTCCAAGTAAAGACTGACTGCCCACAACCGCGGCCCGCCTTTTATAGCTCCCACGTTATTCCAGAACGTCTTCCATCCACCAAATCTTCCGGAAAGATCGACGTTGTTTGCTCCGCCGAGGACGACCGAGACTATTCGTTTCTGTATTGTTCTACGCCTTGCTACCTGCTCGCTCCGTTAACAATGGCGACGTCCTTGGCACAAGGGTTTGGAATGACCTGCGCATCGCTGTCTCATTCCCAATAGTGTTATCTCCTTCGCTCTTAGTGGGTAATGAAACGCCTTACCACGCCGGCGTAACAGTATATTATTGAAACTAACCTCAGTAAAGTTGGGGTCAATTTTTGTTTTTGTATTGGAAATATAACTAATATAGTAGAACTCGGATCTTTGAGATTAGTAAATTGAACTCTTAGTAACTCTTGTCTCCTGGAAGCAACCATAATACCGAAAACGAATGCTGATTGTAACAAATAATATAGTCGGTGTTATTGAAAAATAAGTAGGTATGAAACCAGACAAACATTTTAACTGTAACTGTAAACCAATACTAAAAAAAACACCTTTGTTGCTGGATAGCTGATTGGTGCTGTGTTCAACATCGTTAACCTCGTTAAGTCAATATATTTTGGATATTTTTCTTTTTCTTTAAATCTATCCGCTTGGCGTTTTTAATGGGAACACCCAAATACAAGGAAAGGTTCCTTGTAAGTATATTCACAGCGACCGTATGATATCATACGTGATACATCATAATTTATATTATTTATAATATCTTTGTGATTATTAAATTATTATTATTTGTATGTCTTTACCAATCACGGGACTATGGGAGTCCCGGACCTTTGGAAGGCGTACATGGAGCCGAAGCCAACACGCAGAGGCCCTTTAGACAAGTTTAATTTAGTAAAGTTATGGGACACCAACCGGCGATTGTCCCTGAGTTCAAACTAAAGAAGTATGCTCCCACGGACAACCACCGGTCAGTGTAAAGACTATTTAAGAAGGATGGGAATACTAATAATAGGTTCTATGAATGAACTGATATGGATTGGTGAACTAGGCTATTGATGAAACTACGGCGCCTGCCTGGCCAATGCTAATTACTTTGGTTTAAATGGCAGGCGGTGACTCGCCAACTCAATGGAATGGACCTCCCGAAATAGCCACATATATATAGCAGCAGGGAGGCAACAGTTCCAGAGGGGCTAAGGGTGGAGAGGTGCTTCTGGACTTTAAACGACCATAAGGTGCCCACTCACCACTTATGCAACACATCCACCCTTCGAGCATATAGCTCTTGCGACTCCACTCTGACCGGCCAATAAAGGCAAGCCAGAGGTGAGGGTCTGTTCCTCGTCATTGCACACCGCAGCCGGCCGGTGAAGGCAAGCGTGAGGTGAGGAACAGGACCTACCCTCGGGAGCACTCAGGTCCGTGGTGTCGCCACTCACCACAGCTCGCCACTAGCTGCCTTGCGGCCAAAAAAAAATATTATTATTATTATTATTTTTAATATATCGAACAATCAAGATTAACAATTGGAATGTTTTTTTTTTCACAAAATCCCATTTCTGCCATAATTATCACAAAAACACCGACCAATATTTTTTTCTTGATCTTTTCTAAATATGTGTATTCTTTCAAAGCACCTGTAGTTATGGGAATCAAGTAAATATTTTTCGTATTTTCCACATTAAAATGGTTAAAAATGTTGTATTGTTAGCTATGCTATAATTATTATTATAGAACTGTTAATACTACGGCAACGCTCATTATATAATTGTTTTCATACTTCGTTTACTCTTAGCGTACCGGCTCTATTAGAACCGACCGGCATAGCCAGAAATGATGGTTAGAGACCAGACAGAATGTCTTTGGTTCCGTGGAATACTCGTATGGGGCGTGTGCTAGTGTGGACAAACTAGCCCTGTCACATCTTCAACGAACCTTCCACGTGGCTGGTACAGCGGCCAAAGCGGCTGAAAACGTCAACGTAGGCAAACGTGGTGGTCTCGTCCGATATCTTATTTTAACTTCTTAATGCCGGTAAACGATTTTTTTAAAGTATGATGTAATTTTAAATTAAACAACAATTATTTGAATTTGGGCCCGCAATCAAGCCGCTTGTTTGTCCGCCAAACTGTCTCCAACTCAACTTCTTTGCGCAGAAGCACATAAAGCCTTTTTATTATTGTAAGTGTGGCACCATATGTGGCCTCGTTACGAATTAGTTTAGACATTCAACGAGGAAATGCTGCCAGAATATGATGATGGCGTGCGCAGAATATGCAAACAGAGGTCTCTTTTCTAAATGATCATTGACTCTACAGTTAATTAAAAAACAACATAATATAAATAAAATATCGAAGAAAAGAAATAACGTTAAAATAAAACAAATAATCTAGGGTTAATTTTTTTTCAATGAATTTTGCATGTAGTGAAAGTTGTGAAAAGTTGTTCTGAATTTGAGTCCCGCTGCTGGGCAAAGGCCGCTCCAGAAAAACGACTTACTTTAAAAAATCAATGTGCCTGAAGTTCTGACTCCCCGCGGACGTATTCGCTAGTTTAAAATCAATTTTAGCTATCCAGTTTAAAGAGAGTAAAGTTGTCATAAGACAAAATGCTTTACCTTCGTTCGAAAACTGACGAATTACGCGACCATCCGGCAGCTTTCGTCAATCCTATCTATATTTACATTTCCAGAAACGGTTGTGTTCCCAGAAGATCTTGGCCACAGGAAGTTGTTTTCTGATTGCTATAAAACCCTCTCTATAATCATTACTATTGACGAACAATGTCGCCGTAAGGAATACTACCACGCATTACTAACAAGTGCAATAACAACCTATAAAACTTATCTGAATTTGAGTCTGCGTGATTTTTCTAGATCACTCCAGGTCGAGGCTATCAATTAAGTTAAAACAAAACAATATTGGGTTTTTCCGAAAACATGGTATTTATTAATATCCGGCTGCCGAGAGGGGATATGTTTGACAGTATATATAAATATATGTTACTTTTTATCTATGTATGTATGTATTGGTCTATGTACGTATTGGCAGATTTCGACAAATGAGGTGTCGTTAGATTCGTCTTAGCGTCGCGAGTGTCTGGTTGTCTGACTGGATGCAAGTTTTTAAACTATGACTCATTCTCACTCTTTTACACTAATATTTTACACATAGTTTAGTTGTTCTAAATAATATTTTAGTTTCTTATTTTTCGTTACGATTGTCTTGTATAATGTCCTAATCCAGATCATTCTACAAAATCGAACGACATGGACGCCTAAAAACTATTATCGTAAACTTTCGTGCGTTCGATGTTATACGTCACAAAATTCTAAGACCTTACGAGGATTGTCAGGCTGAAAATGTTCATACAAAATATGCGATGGCGGTTTTTTTCCCTTAACCATCTCGTTTTAAAATTATTTAAAAAGACCCTAAAACTAAATCGATCCATCTGACTACCAATACGACGCCCCAGACAGACAAAAACAAACAGAAAAATATGTTACACTTAAAGTTGTAAAAGGTGATTGCCATTCGTTACTTCAAATACGAAATTTACGTCATTCAATAAAAGTATTATTGGTAAGTACATAAATTTAATAACACTTAACAACATAAAACAAATAAAACATCATTTAATTATTTAACATTTATTTTAAGCAAAATCAATGTAATAAATTTGAATACGTAATAAGAGTATTATTACTATTGGGGGCTCTTCTCGCAGATATACGCCAAGTTCTCCGCAGAGCAGGGAGAGTCGTTTAACTTCCCGGAGCGTGTCACCGAACCGCAGTACTCGTCACGCCTCGTGTTGTTTGGCTCACCACTGGCCCACTGATTGAAGCCGGCCGCATCCAATTTGTCACCTGATAAAAAAAATACAGATGGTCAATAATGTGTTGAATCAAATACATCTTCTCTAGACAAGAACTTCATCATTTATTCGCAACAACACAAAATTACATCACGTAGATACAAAAGAACAAGACACAGAGAAAATGAACAAAAACAGGATCAATTTTTAGACTAATGTAAGGCAAATAAATATTATTATGATTGGAAAGATCATTAGTGGGTTCCGGCTCCATCTTCGCATTCGAATGCTCTGATGTGTCTTCTTGTTCCCTTACTCTGATGGAAACAGCTCTTATGACTGAAATTTGCACTTTTACTTTAAGCCAATAGGTTATTTGTGAATATGTGTTTTTGCCATTTTTCATTAAATTTTGAGGCGGTTTAAAAAAAAAGCTGTTGTATTAAATCCCGAGGGCTCCATCGCAGGAGATGACGAGAGGAGTAAAGGAAGCTCTAAGGTCCTCAGCAGCTCGATCATATTTAAATGTTTCTCTCGGCTATGTTTCTGTGGTGTTTTTTGCCAGGTGAGGTTGGTGAATGAGGAAGCGTCGGCATTTACTATGCGAACATCAAAGAACGCATTCCTCGCAGGTTCCCATATGCTGTTCAGCGACAGGTTACCTATAAGAGCTGGTTGAGTTGTGTTTGCCTCACGCATTATAAGGTTCTGTTGTGCCAGGTCTCCAGGCTAATTCGGCCCAGCTTTTACAGTCATCTCTGTGTTGGTCGTGCCCTTGTTTGATTAGACCACCTTTTTTGCAGTTTAGTTCGCGGTTTAGGTCAAAATTAAACTCGCCGCATCCTTCACAGGTCTGAGGGAGGCTTGCAGGTTCATGAGCATACCGTATGGCTATGGCATCCTTGAACTGATTAGCTGTGAGTTGGGTATTGTTGGCAGTGGTAGGGATGATTGTTAGCCATTGAGATGATTTCGTTTCGACGACTCTTTGGACACATCTTTTTATATTATTTGGAAGTTTGTAACACTTCGAGGTCTATAGTTTTTACTTCCAACTTCACTAACCTGTTTCTCCTAGGCATTCCAACCGTCTCAGTTGACCTCTATCTAGATCAATTCGTCGAGATGTGAGCACGTCGAAGAAAACCTCTGAATTTAACGATGGCGTCATTCGACCTTGCCCATGGCAGACTTTTCATAATTTAGCTTCTTTACTTAAATGGATTAAGTTAATCCAAAATCTCAGTGTCTACTGTTCAACCATAGTCTTTGTTTTCATAGACAATAACGTACACTACCTTTCGCCTCGAACTTTCGCTGCCGCCATTTTGGTGATGTACTTTTCTTTCCTTCCATGTTCGTAACCCGTTCATACTTATTTTTCAGTAAACATATAGTAACTACATTCCAGCAATCAACCATGAATATTTTCAATTGAGCGTTGACTCTTGCCTTCTACCGTAAAACATACCCACGGCTAGTGGTAAGCTACTTCATTTTCCATCATTTAACCACGCGTTAATTACCGCCTGTTCTTCCAAATATTTAACTGTGAATATTTTGTGTACAGGGTTTTTTTTGTTTCTCTTGTTTTGTTTCCGGTTTGACTCTTGGCCGCTTTCTTAATTTGAGATTAACATACGTTTCTGCGTACGGCGGGTGGAAGCCTCTCAAAAGTATTTCACCGGGACGACTCCTTTTCTCGCTTATATGCTCTTCGTCGCGGCTTCTGACTACCAGCACCGTGGGATACTTCTGCTCTCAACCTATTTAGCCGTCATTTCACCGTACGTGCAAGGATTCTACTGATCACCACTTGCAGAGACAGTGATCAAAGACTATCCAGTTTACTTGACTCTAGTGCTGTTGAATCACGAAGGTATTTCTCATGAAGATGACAGCGTGAGTACCTTAGCTACTTATTTAATCTCCGTTTTGCTTCAGTCTATTTAATTTCTAAGAGATAAACCTTATAGGTACTTTATGTCCGTGTTTAGATATATTTGATCTAAGTAAGCGTATCGGTAAAATAAATGTGGTTTACCAAAGATTGGTTTTTGATTGAACGATTTCATTTGTTGTTGGGATATAAGTCAGGCGCCCTTACTTATATAAATGTAACTTACTCTTTCCTGGACTCATATGTTCACCTACCCGGCTACCCTTGACTATTACAAGTTTAGATATTATACCTTTGCTTGTTTCAATGTCTCTTATTTGCCTCGCTAGTTTTTCTTCTTTTATGGTATGCAGCGTGAGTTTGATAAGCTAAAAGATCCAGATTTTCACTATTTTTGATGGTATGAATTAGTATCGTGTTGGATTCTACGGATGTTTTGAAGCATGTAAGTTCTTAGTAGGGTCGTCAAAGTCGAGCCCGCCTAGTTTCACTGGTAAAAAGAATAGCTCATGTTGTAGTGATGTTATTTCTCTATGTTTATTTTAAGGTATGGAATTTTTCATCAGGTTTGTCCAAGACTGTTTGCAAGTATCTCCATTCATATTGGAGTGATTTTGTAAAGGTCGTATGCATGACTTGTGAGTGCTTTATGCTACATTTTGATAAAAGTTTTATACAATTAGTTCATTCGTGAACTTTTACTTTAATGTATTCTTTCTCTCCTCCCTCATCTCCAATGACGCCACCCAAAAATCGGTAAGAAAGTACTGCATTCACTCCTAGATTCCCAAATAGTTTTGTAACTTATTCAGTTTATTTATTTTTTGATAGTTCCGGAAAGGAACCGTATTTTCTGCCTTCCGTCATCAGTTTTTCTAGCCACTTTATTAGTTTACCAAAGCAAGCGCAATCATCGGTCTTTGCAGCTTTGAATTAGTCGTAGAATCCCAATGCATACATTGCCAACGGGTCACCTGGTGTTGTTCCTTCCTCGCTGAAAATAAAATCATTTGAGGCTGATAGACAAATGATTGCATATCCTCTATTAGTATTGAAGATAAATAATGCACAACGGGGCCAGTAGATTCTTGCGTTCCAGAGAGCGATTGGACGCTTCTGTGCGTTGAAGGCATTTGCTGCATCTATTAAAAAGAGGCCTAGTTCATCTTTGCCTTCATTGAAAAATTTGGTCATGGCATGAACTCCACCTTCAATGCCAAATTTTATTCCGGCACATAGCTGGTCGGAGCCGCAGGTGTGTTGAACGTCTTGTCCTGTTGCGGTGGCCTTGGCTTTTGCAATGATACCAATCGGGCGGGTGTTATGCCTCTTCTTGCTAGTAGAGATCTCTACGATTTTATTTACTGCTAAGTGTTTTGGTTAGTGCTGCGATTAATTCTCTTAAGTTTGAGCTGTGGTTTCGGAAACGAAGTAGGAGTGATTTCCGCTGCTCAGAATCTGTACCGCTCGGTCCCGCTCCACCAGATAATTTTCTGGCAGCTTTTTCTATATGGTTTGAAGTAATGTCAACATTTACATCTTTAGGTAGTTCAGGAAATTATCCAAGAAATTAGTTATTTGGGGTGTTGCTTGGTTGGGGTGTTTTTTTTAAATATTTGATGTACAGTTTTATTTCCCACTCTTTCATTTGGGTCCATAAGTCCATCCTGATCTTTCTGTTATCCATCTATTTGCTTGTCTGATTTTTCCCTGAAGCATGAGACAACTAAATATTCGGACAGCATGGTCATGATCTAGTTCCTGTTTGGTTTTTGAAGTTAATTTTGACTTGCAGAGTAGTGCTTCTGCGATCAGTTCGTCATAGTGGCCAGAGTTCCACATTTCCATTCTTCTTTGCAGCGTTCGTCTACGTACATTTTGTTTTAAAAATATCTGAAGTTTAATGATTTTTGCGAGTATAAGGTTTGCCATTGTACCAGGATTGAAAATCTTGACTTATTAATGCGAGAAAAAATATCAAGTATGTTTTCCATTACAACTCGGAGAAATACCATTTTTTGTAGGGTTCCAAACTTGTAAAAAAGAACACTTATGGTAAGAACTTGGTGTCTGTCTGTCTGTATGTCACAGCATTTTGCCTCTGAAATTATAGAAGGTATCGTACTGAAATCGGGCATAGTTATATAAGTTGTTTGCTCGCATCTGTTTTTAGTAAAAACTATACATTTTCTAAATATTAAAATTTATAATGAGTTTAGGTTATACAATCGGGGCTTTTGTCTAATTATGCAAATATCTCAATGGTCATTGACGAAAACAATCAAGTGAAATATGATTATTCCGTGTAGTTTGACAGTTTTCAAATCATAGCTCTGATGATGGTTCCAGGCGATTTCTTTTTTCCGTGTCTCATTATTTCGCTCCTTTAATAAATACATAGTTTCAAAGTTCATATAAAAAGAAACCTTTCTTATATCTCAAGGGTGCAAACAGGTGCGGATTATTAAAAATTATAACTATTCCAAATATCAGCCTGATTGCTTGAGTCATTCTTGAGAAAAAGGGTCTTGACAGACAGTCACGGAAAAAAGGACTGCAAAGTTTCCGTTTTTCAGTATTTGGTACAAAACCCTTAAAATAAATATCCGTCATTGAATATGCAATGTACAGTCATGTTTTTTTGCCTCGTACTGGAACGAAAAACTTCCCGTACTATTCTTGCAACAGGAATGTGATTTTTTCCGACCATACTGGCGAAAAAACTATTAGTAGCGGCAATTTTTTCTTGAATCTGTCAATAAGTTTGTTACACAAGCGTTATGTCAGTATAGATAAAGAGATTGTAAGAAACATTTAATTTAGAAGGAGAAACGATTAAGAGAATAAAACTTACCGAAAAGGGTTAACCATTGTCGCCCTTTATTCCAATCCAAAAAACCCATGTGAGCATAGTTCTTGTCTGTTGCAGTTGGAAGTGTTGATGGGGGGTTTTGGCGAAAGAGCTCCTTAATGACCTCGGACTCCTCAGCACTGTTAATGATGGCGAGGTGCGCACGCTCCGAAGCGCATTTCATGGCGGCGCGGCGCCAGGGGATGGCGATGCGGTGGAACTTATAGCAGCTTCCGGTGCGCGGTTCCAGAGTGTATCCTAAAAATCGAAGATATATTTTATAAACGCAACCTCAATAGAGACTCGGGTACCCACAACTCCTACAAGACTTGATAAGGCACAAGTCAACATTTGCAAAAGAACATACTCAATTAACTAGTTCTAAGGTTTCGATGAAGTACGCAGTTCTTTTTTTCCCTTGGGAAGCGCTAGTAGACGTTTGACGTGTAATAGGATCAGTCAGAAAAAACTTTTTGAATTACACAAAAAACTGAGCCTATTTAGCGATTTCGTTTTAATGTCTTTGATGGCCTCTTCAATTTAAAGCCGCTAAAAAGTGTAGGGAATAAGTGAACTTTTAGCCTTGAACAATGTTATAGTTAGGTCTCCGTGGCTGTGTACCTAATAAGTAACAAGTATAAAATAAAACGAGTATTGGTTTTACCATTGTTCGTGCCACACACGTTTTCAGCCATAGCAGCTTTACTCTTGTAGCAGAAGTAGGGAAGCTCGATGGCGCAGCTTACGTCAGCCAGCTCGCCCGCTTTGCTCATGGCCAGACAGTTGTCACGCAAGCCGTCGGGTTCCCCCATAGCCCACGGGGTGGGCACGTTCGTTAGAGGTATACCTTAAAAGAAAGTAAGTCCACTTTACTAGTTGAGTTTTAACTGTGCTTTCTGTTATCATTTGAAATTAAGCACTTAGTGCTTTCACCTTAATTGAACCATTAAATCCCGTTTCTCTTGAAATCTTAAGTAATAATGAAAGAGTCTAAAATTTACCAGTGTATATGAAAATACTCCAGAGGGAGTTGCATACCGTCAATGCTCGTGAAGTCTCCGCCGGAGGGGTTGGCATGAATGCCAGTGAATACGCTGCTGATCGCACCCATCCTCAGTTTCATGCTTGAGGTCAGTGACACCGTTGTGGGCGATGCCAAAATTCCACCTAATTAGAACATAATGACCATCATTTTTAGAAAACAGGCCATAGGCTGGTCATTGTGTTAGTGTACTACATTATTGTATCAATAATATTTTCATACATCCATTCATTCACTTTTATCAAGCTCAACACCACATTTACAATAGCAGAATACTGGCATTTAACTGGAAAAACGTAAATGAAATAAAAACCGGGCAAGAGCATGCCGGATCCTACCTTAGTGTAGGATTCCGAAGCCGTTACTACAAACACAAAACTATTTTCTTTTTAGTGTTTTTTGAGCTGTCTTAGATGATTGTTTGTAGGTATAAACACTTTAGTCGCCTGTATCTCGAGGACCTGCAAGCTACTAAAGTTCGTTATATGTACTTTGCATATGTTTAAAAAAAGAACTTGGTTTTATTTCATTACTTTGTTGGCTAAATTAACATTACATATACAACTATGCCAATTTACAGCTTTATAGCACAAACCACAAGTCTGAGAGCTAAACGGCGGACAGACAGACAGATTTAGTTAATGTAGCTTCTTCTTGGTCTTCCTCTGCCTCTCCTGCTTTCTATCTTTCCCTCTATAATGTTTTGGTTCCGCATGTTGTGCCTCAACAAATGGAAAATCATACCTCGCCTTCTGTTCTCTATAATCTTTTATATCTTTCTTTGCTCCATTACCCTCGCCAGAGCTCAATTGTATAGCAAACAAACATCCCATCGCTTCCCGCTTATTCCTTTGTATGTACTCTTAGAACAGCGCAACAGATTTTATGCGATTTTTCTCAATCTCATTTCTATTCAATTACTCTAAAAGATAGAGTAATTGAAGAGAAAAGTTTTTATGTATAATATCTAAATGCTGGATTATGTATGGGTATTAACTTAATTAAACACTAAACAAGCTAGGAGGTTTACTTTTTACAAGAGGCAGCTTTAGATTATTTCCGCCGGTTATTAGTGGTGAACTTTGATCTACCTTCCAACTGGCACCGCAGCTTTGCTTCCAACCATGTCTCGGGCTCGCTGTGCAGGCGCCACCACCCTTCAGTACTCGAATCGTACTCATAATGCTGTATAGAGACAGCTAAACACAGCTGGCTTAACCCTGAAATGATCATCAAAAAGGTAAGTATAGAATAGGAGTCCAGCATAGTAGGCTCTCGCTGCCTGCCTTGGCATAGGCCATGGTTAGCGGCAACTTGGGGTGGGAGGATGTGGCGACCTTCAGCGACACAGTAATGCAACGTGAGAACAAGCCGAAGTGCTGCCAATGGGGGTCTATCACCTGCAGTAAGAGGCTCTGAGCTGGAAGGCCCCTGCTGTGTTCCAGCGTGCCTTCAGTGGACATGGCGATGGAGCTAGTAAAATCCCCGCCTAAAGGCGAGCCCTTAGGGCAACTGCTATTGCGAGGCTACGTTTTGACGCTATAGAGACCTCGTAGCGTCCTTCTAAAGCGAATCGTGCAACGCCCCGGAGTCCATGCAATTTGAACATAACACGTCCTGCCCCACGTCGGGGCGGGCGTGCATAGGCATTTGCCCTGGTTCAACTGGACCGGGCAAGTCAAAGAACCTTGTTAAATATAAAAAAAACAATCCAACCATTTTATACCTACAACATCTAGTATGCATTTCTAAAGAAATTCGTCAGGAGTGCGTATGTGAGTTCGAGGTGAGTACAAAAATTAAGTAAAATGTTCGCCATACAGTTTGCCCTGATACTACAGCACACCTTGAGGACCTTGAGGTCCTGAGAATAATTCACCAACCAAAAGCAGACGCGGCATTACCCTTCTGTAAATGATTTCGAATACTTGGTATCTGCTTGAACTTATCCCGCTGTTCACGACTGTAACCACTACGCTGTATTAAGTGAACTCTGGTATAAGAAGTACATTGCCATCAGCTCAGATTTCAAGATATCGTCGTTCGGCATTCAGTACCGCGAATGTGAAAAATGCCAAAAAAATTTTTTTGCTTGTATCTATAGTACTCAAACAAATACGCGATTCTCTATTAAAAGACCAAAAAGCTACCCAAAACTGAGAAAATACGACAAGAGTATAACCGCGAATGTGATTATGTCCCTCTCGCTCCAGCATTACCGCGAATACGCCAGTGCCGCCATAGTAGCCGATGGAGTATGTTGCGTGCCTCTTTTTAGGGTAAGTTTTATTACATTATTTCAATACTTTACGATTAAAACCAGTTTACCAGTTGCCTGATAGACATTCTATCCGAATATATAGCAGAAAACTCGATTCCAATAATAGTGTACTCTGATGGGTGCACGTATCAAAATCGGAATGCTATAATCTCCAATGCTCTTCTCGAATTGGCTATTCAAAGGAATGTTGTAATCTACCAAAACTATCTTGTAAAAGATCACACCCAAATGGAGTGTGACTCTGTACATAGCTGCATTGAACGGAGATTAAAAAACATAAAAATACATTTGCCTAGTCAATATGCGAGTGAGGCCAGTGCGGCAAGAAGCAAACCATTTCCATACGAGCAGAAAATTGTTTCCTTTGATTTCCTTAAAGATTATTCTAAAAAAGAAGTGCTGAGGTACGAGTCTATAAGACCATCTCAAAAGCAAGGCCCAGTAGTTACGGATATCAGAGCATGAATGTACGACCCTACTGGAAAAATAAAATTTAAACTTACCCATGAATCAGAAACCCCATATGAAGGTTTTCCTAGAAGGCCACGAACCTTAATTTCACCTTTGGTATATTTACCTCTGCATATAGATCTCATACCAATAAAAAAACAAAAATACCAACATTTGCAAGAGTTAAAACAATTTTTACCTCGTGACTGTCATGATTTTTATGACAATTTACCACATTTAACTTAAATTTTGGATAACATTGTTTTGAAACTTCTTGAATTTGTTTTTAAATGTGGCATAATGCTGCTTTTTGTAAGTATCTTGTTTTGTTTAGAAGAGTTTTTTTATTTTGTTTAATGAGAATTTGTTTAGTGAGATTTTAGAAGACTGATCTGTTTTTATTTTAAATATTATTTAGGAATATTGTGATAATAATATTAAGAAGGTTAAAATAGGTACTTTGTAAGTTGAGTATTATGATGATGTTACTTATTCAGAGACTGATTTTTAACTAAATAACTAAGTACAATTTATTAACACTCTTTCTTTATTTTATTTTATTCCTGAGTCATAACAGCGAATCTCTCTACAAAACGACCAAAATATGCTTGCACAATCCGCGAATGTTTCACTCTTGACTAAGACTGTTAGGTAAATACCGCTAATGTGCATTATAGAAAATATATACGCTTAAATTTTAAATTTATGTCATTGGTAGCAAAAAGTAGTAAGATAAGATAAGATTAAAGATAAGATAAGATTTTTATTTGTAAAAAGAAAACTTATAACAAGGTACAGGTATCAACAGGGGTTCCCAAACGAGGCACAGCCTGTATCTTGGGCAACCAGATAATTTCAAAAGAACAAAAGTTTAAATTATAGCACTAAGATTTTTTAGTATACTCTTAATATTAATAACAAAACGAATGAAATAGATCAATAAGGCTTACATAACGCAGTTTCAAAGATAATTTTCCGTGGTCTTAAATTATCTCGCCAGAGGACAGGGAGAAAATTCACCACAAAATACGTTCCGTGGACGGATAGTCTAAAGTTAAAAGCCAGCTAATTACTATCTGTTTAGCTTCCACCACAGACCGGTTCTTAATATCACATTGCTTTAGAACCGAGTTATAAACCGATGCTCTCACAAAAGGTCCGAAACGTCTGGCTAACGCCGATTGAACTCGAGGAAGTTGTAATTTAAATACTCTTTTGCCTAGAAGCGTTCTATGCGTAACAGAACCAGTAAGTTTGGTGTGAGTTAGCTGAAAGATACGAAGAACAAATAGTTGACGTATAGATAACAGTTGAGCTTCACTGTAAAGTTGAGATGTTGGATATCTGTAGGGTCTTTTTAACATGACTTTGATTACAGATCGTTGGGCGCGTTCGGCAACTATAAGAGAAGCTTTGGCAGCACTGCCCCAGACAGAGACACAGTAGGACGCCAATGACTGACAAATTCCTTGATAAACCATTCTAAGTACTTTTCTGTCGGCCGAGGCTCTGAGACGCTTCATGACGGCAATTGTTTTCCGAATACGTTTCGACAGACAAGAAATGTGGCAATTAAAATTCAGATTTTGATCTATCATCACGCCAAGATATTTTGTGGTACAGCACCGCTGAATCGAGTCACATTTGCAGAGTGTAAACTTCATTATAATATTGCTACGCAAAACAAAAAAAGATACAAATTGTTTGTTTTAATTTTTCTTATGTACCCACATATTGCTGGTCTTATAATTTTATTGCACTACCATTTACCACCATTTAGTTTTTTGATATTCTACGTTTACGTCTTTAGCTGTGGACAAAACTTCCCTTCGGGGAGCTCCTATTTCGCCTATTTGCAGGCACAACTCTAACCTGACCTAACCTTTTCTTAACTTAGCACTAGAGGTATATTTAGGTACCTTTTTAAATGAAAGGCTTTGTCCCCCCAGCCCCCCCCCCCCCTTTAAACTTTGATCCCCCCCACTGCCACCTTTTGTGGCTTTGCCTACCGAAACTTTACAAAATATTTTGTACTAAAATTTTTACTAAACGAAACCAGAAAAAGAAAACAAGTATTTACTATATCAAACGTTTAATGGACGTACGCTAGTTGACTATTTGATTTGAATAATAAATGATCTATTTGACAAATCAAATATAAAATGATTATTGTCAAGTTATTATTCGACCACATGAATTATTTGCTTAATCTGTAGTTGTATAAAGATGAAACGATGAATGTTGTATTTGAGGGTGCGCTTCAATCAGTATTAAAATTTTGCATAATTTTATTTAACTATCGGTGGGTTAGTAATTTTTCAGTAACATTTTACTCCTGATGATATCCGGGACCGGCGTTATGGATTAAACCTGCGAACCGTTTGTTTTGACATGTCGATAACCTACAATTTGCTATATGTAATTTATTTTCAACAATAATATAGGTAATTTCATAGTGACGTATTCTTCGGAAAATTGTGATTAAGATTTTTTTATATTAAAACAATTTGGATACATCTGGCTCATGATATTGATCATGTTGATCGCTGACGAAGAACATTCAAGCCGACACCCGATTATTGTTTCATACTAAATGCAGTAGAGCTCAAATGCCCAATTATTTAATTTCTTTGAACGTTTTATTTATCACGACCGTTTTTTTTTTTTTATTAAAGTTTGAAACGGTCATCGGACTCCTAATTTGATAGAACGATTAAAAAATGAAAATCTATAGACAATAACGGCTAGCCCAAGACAATAATCAAACAAAAAAGGATAGTTATATTTAAGTATCAAGTCTTACTCCTATTTGCGGCAGACCTATGGTTTCATAACTTATGTCAATTTTTACGATTTTTGACTTTATAAAACGCTGGGTGTTTAGTTTCTGTGATTTGACAAATCATTCGTTATATATTTACTCTCGTATATTTGGTCTCAGCTATATGAAACCGGCTGGCCTATCGCCTACAGCACTCGCAATCGACTTTAAAGCGAAACAATTGTTTTATTTTTTTATGCAGACAAGCCTTCGATTTTCAAAATGAAAACGATTGCGATTGCGAGTGCGTTAGCCAATAGCCCCTCGGCTCTTGTAGTGTCAACTTAACCAGGTTCGTCAAAGAGGCAATTTGCAACGTCAAAAGATGGCGGATGTGTAATTTGTTGTAGTTTTTATTTTTGTGTATTTGGGTGTTCAAAGTTCTTTTCTATTTGTGATTTGTACTTTTAATGCCTTTGTGTTGCACAGTGATAGAAGACTTGGACTTATTTCGTGTATCTAGCATCTTACTTCTCGTTTCAAGTGGACTCGCAGTGGTACAGAGGTTAAAACTATCTTGGCCTCTGTCCTACATATCACCGTACATCGTTGCCCCCAATCTTCCTAGAGAAGATTGGATTGTGTTTTATTGCTATATTGATATATACTTATATCTACTTGACACTGGCGAAATCACTTCATTTTGGAAACGCCATATCCCCGCGGTGGTAGCTAGTAGCTGTTTAAGTCGCCGCGGGGAAAAGAAAAAAAAAAAACCTGTTCGTCAACGCACGCTCCCAGCGGAATTAATTCGCAACCGTTATGATCGCGCTGGGATTAAACTGTATTTTTTGGTTTTTGATTCTTCTGCACTTCAATGGCATCGCGGTTATGATATTTTAAAATGATAGGCCCGCTTGACTTGAACCTAAGCAAGTAAAAATGCTACTAAAGAACTAGCTCTTCTTAGGTAAGGAAATACGAGAAAAGTGTGGTGCTGGTGGTGGCCGGTGCGAAGAAGCTAATTAAGCGTTAATTTGAGCAGTAACAGTTTTTATATTGTTCTTTGTTAAAAAAATACTGGATTCTGTTTAAGAGGAATCAAAATGAAAATCCTATTTTCGAACTGTATGGCGTTTCTGACCAGCTAGGCTTGCTTTAAAAAAAATCAGGTTTCCGAGCCCTGGTATCAACGTTTTCTGAGTTAGATAACGAACGGACAGACTAGACACTAACTTTACCTTTTAGCATTCCTTGTTGAATACGGAATCCTAAAAATGGCCTTCGTACTGAATAAACAACTTTGAGTTTGTCTAAATTAGATGAGTATCATCTACTAGATGAAGGTAGAGAAGAAGGATCAATAAGGACTGAAGATGTCGAAACAGTTCCTTTTATCCCTAATTTTACAGACTGAAAAAACGCAGAGAGATGTTCCTACAGACGTAGGCTTTTCTGATGAATTATAAAGAATATTCGGGATACGCCTGAGCCCGGGCCAAAAGTTGCATATCAAAATATTTCTGAGAGAACGTTAAGGTAATTTAACAACCCGAACTTTTTTAATCAATTTTAAACGACCCGCAGGGACTTTAATGTTATTAATCAATAATTTAATTAATTACTTAAATTAATAATATTATTACCGACGAACTACTCACCCGCTATAAAAACACATAAAGCACCAAATATTTTAAAACCAAGCGCCATTTTGTAGCTTTTTATAACTAAGTAGCACTAGGAACTACTAAATTGTTTTGTACTTAATATTTTTAAGAGATTTGAATGGTGCTCAGCCGAGCAAGGCTGGAATCCGTTTGTCCATTTCACAAGTCAGTTTTATAATTTCAGCTTTTATCATAACCATAACAAATAACAAGTTAATTATTGCAATTAATGCGATGTTATTCCGTAACGCAATAAAAGGAGTTCCTCGACTATCTTTCAAATCGAACAATGTATAAGGTATAAATAGGGTTCATATTATAAAAAAAAAAAAACTCATAATCATCGCAAATCATAGTGTTATTTTTAAGACATGGTTTTTCATTGCAGGTTTTGAAATATCTAACTGTTAAATGAGGTTAGGTTAGGTTTGTTTTATAAAAGCCCTGTAGTAAAAAAATATGACTTCCAATGATTATGAGTAACAATACATTCGGACTACAAATTTTAATATAAGCCAATATGGACCCTATAAATAGGTATACGAAATTGAAACGGCAACTTATGACTATTATCAATTTCTTGCAGTTATATTGGAGAGACAATATTTTATGAATTTCAAGAAATCCCTTTTCAGCAGTGCACCTCTACGTAACGGTGTAACTATTGGGGGCCTATTATGAGCTTTTAGGAAAACATTCTGGTGTCTGATAATTCAGTTTCTACCAGCCCCTTGTTTACAGAATGGATGACTGCCCAAGCTGCCTGTTTATTGTCTCTGATAAATTTTACTTTTTTTATAGATAAATTGTAAGGTGTCGTCTCAAAAATAATAAACGGATTTTCACCAATATGATTCACGTTAAAAATTTAAAATTCGTGGTTACTTTTGCGAGTAATAAGAAGTAAATTATGTATATTAAAAGAACAAAAAATTAATAACTAAGCAAAACTTATTAAAAAAATGATACCCCTACTTTACATTCAAAATAAAAACTTGTTAACCTAGAAACAAGAAAAGAAGGGATAAAAAATGTTTCGAACGCGCTTGACATGGCGGGCGGGTACTTTGTTGTTAAATGTAAACAAGCAGTTTTATACAATGTAAAGTGTAAAAGCTTCTCGCTAATGCACAAAAATATGTTTTATTTGGAGTTTACATTTGCGATAAGTACGGCGTTATAATGAAGTTTACTCTTACAAATCATAGTTTGTCATTCTAAAAGCGTAATTTCTGCAACGAGCCGTCAAACTCTAAACGCATGCATCAAGAAAAGATTCACGAAAAAGTTGGTGCCTGCATTGTTATCGAAGAAGACGCACATTGCAACTACACTCAGGATACATAAAAAAAACAAACGGGTCAGAGTGCGTTTTTCATACTAAAGAGGCTATTTCAAGGCCTTGGTTCCTCGCGAGGGGTTGTTTTGAGTGAGGTTTAATGGTGGATACTCCAAGGTTCAATAGAGGAGGTCAAAAGTTCTTAAGATACCTAACTGATCGCACAATCGCTTAACACCACAGCGGGAGAGTTTGGGTCAGCACGTGGATTTCCTTACATTTTATTGGCATTTTAGATGTTTTTCTGATCATGCACAGTTCCGGCGTTAACCGCAGATTCATTCAGTTGGGTATCCTAGGAACTCTGGAAGTCCTGTATCAATGCTCGGGGTATGTATATTATTGAAACTAACCTCAGTAAAGTTGGGGTCAATTTTTGTTTTTGTATTGGAAATATAACTAATATAGTAGAACTCGGATCTTTGAGATTAGTAAATTGAACTCTTAGTAACTCTTGTCTCCTGGAAGCAACAGTAATACCGAAAACGAATGCTGATTGTAACAAATAATATAGTCGGTGTTATTGAAAAATAAGTAGGTATGAAACCAGACAAACATTTTAACTGTAACTGTAAACCAATACTAAAAAAAACACCTTTGTTGCTGGATACTGCTGATTGGTGCTGTGTTCAACATCGTTAACCTCGTTAAGTCAATATATTTTGGATATTTTTCTCTTTAAATCTATCCGCTTGGCGTTTTTAATGGGAACACCCAAATACAAGGAAAGGTTCCTTGTAAGTATATTCACAGCGACCGTATGATATCATACGTGATACATCATAATTTATATTATTTATAATATCTTTGTGATTATTAAATTATTATTATTTGTATGTCTTTACCAATCACGGGACTATGGGAGTCCCGGACCTTTGGAAGGCGTACATGGAGCCGAAGCCAACACGCAGAGGCCCTTTAGACAAGTTTAATTTAGTAAAGTTATGGGACACCAACCGGCGATTGTCCCTGAGTTCAAACTAAAGAAGTATGCTCCCACGGACAACCTCCGGTCAGTGTAAAGACTATTTAAGAAGGATGGGAATACTAATAATAGGTTCTATGAATGAACTGATATGGATTGGTGAACTAGGCTATTGATGAAACTACGGCGCCTGCCTGGCCAATGCTAATTACTTTGGTTTAAATGGCAGGCGGTGACTCGCCAACTCAATGGAATGGACCTCCCGAAATAGCCACATATATATAGCAGCAGGGAGGCAACAGTTCCAGAGGGGCTAAGGGTGGAGAGGTGCTTCTGGACTTTAAACGACCATAAGGTGCCCACTCACCACTTATGCAACACATCCACCCTTCGAGCATATAGCTCTTGCGACTCCACTCTGACCGGCCAATAAAGGCAAGCCAGAGGTGAAGGTCTGTTCCTCGTCATTGCACACCGCAGCCGGCCGGTGAAGGCAAGCGTGAGGTGAGGAACAGGACCTACCCTCGGGAGCACTCAGGTCCGTGGTGTCGCCACTCACCACAGCTCGCCACTAGCTGCCTTGCGGCCAAAAAAAAATTATTATTATTATTATTATTTTTAATATATCGAACAATCAGGATTAACAATTGGAATGTTTTTTTTTTCACAAAATCCCATTTCTGCCATAATTATCACAAAAACACCGACCAATATTTTTTTCTTGATCTTTTCTAAATATGTGTTTTCTTTCAAAGCACCTGTAGTTATGGGAATCAAGTAAATATTTTTCGTATTTTCCACATTAAAATGGTTAAAAATGTTGTATTGTTAGCAATGCAGCATGGTTTTTTGCCGAAACGGTCAACATCGTCCAACCTCCTCAACATTGTAACTCTGGTTGCTAATAATTTGGATCAAAGGAGGCAAGTTGATGTGGCCTATTTTGATTTTAAAAAGGCTTTCGATAGAGTCGACAGCGACGTCTTACTTAAGAAACTCTCTATGGCTGGTTTTAATACACATCTGCTGGAGTTTTTAGCGAGCTACCTGTCCGATAGGTATCAATTCGTGCAGTATGAAGGATCCAGGTCAGATAACTTCTTAGTAACTTCTGGGATCGGGCAGGGAAGCAGTCTTGGACCCCTATTATTTTTAATATTAATCAATGACCTGCCTACAGCAATCAAGTTCTCAACGTGCCTTTTATTCGCTGATGACGTAAAATTGGCACTGCCTATTAGCAGCCCTAGCGATTCAGTTTTACTTCAACTAGATATAGATGCTGTTAGCATGTGGGCCTCTGATAATAGTTTCTCCCTGAACAAGGATAAGTGCGCGGTAATGACGTATACACGTTCACGCCGACCTATAGACTCTACTTACTTGCTGCTGGACGAACCATTAAAGCGTGTAAGTGAAGTAAAAGATCTTGGCACGTACTTTGATTCGCAACTCTCGTTCAATCAACACATAACCTGGATCTGTAACGAAGCTAGGAGATGTCTAGGATTTGTCATTCGCCAGGCCAAATTGTTTACTGATAGGCACGCAATTAGTGTCCTGTACAATGCATATGTTCGTAGCAGGCTTGAGACTAATGCCGCTATATGGAATCCCCATGAGCAGCAGTATACGCTTCTCTTGGAGAGGGTCCAGAAATCGTTTGTCCGATTCCTGTACAGAATAATGTATGGTTTCTACCCCTTCATGTACCCGTCTCTCTTCTTGCTGGGTATGGTGGAGTACACGTCCTTGGAGGCTCGGAGGAATATTTGCTTAATTAAATATTTCTTCCAACTTATACGAGGTCTTATACCCAATCCGCATCTTCTGTCGCAAATTCGTATGCGGGTTCCTCGTGTTTCCACTCTGCGTGACCGCCGCCGTAGTTTTTTCGCCATCACCCTGGCTAGGACGCGTGCTCTCTCTTCATCCCCCTTACACCAAGCCCTTTCACTTCTCAATGCTATCCTGGACAGTGATCGTCAGCTCGACATTTTCTTCACCCCAGAGTCAAGATTTGTAACCGCAACATGTCGTTTTCTAGAGGCAAGAGTGACTCCGAGCTCAATTTAGGTATTCAGCATGGCATAGTATTTAAGTGTCTAGTTTTTGGTTATAAATAGTAGTATTGCATAGCGTAAGTGGACATGTTCATAATTATAGTTATACTTTCTTATTTATTATGCTATTGCGACATGTTAAAATCAATGATAGTATGTACGTTGACTTAAATAATGTTGTACCCATTAATAATTAGTCTCATACCGTGTGACATAATAGTATAATTAAATGTGTAACAATTAGCACGTAAGGTTTAACTGTTAGTGCTAATTGGTAATAATAAATAAATAAATAATAATAATAATAATGCTATAATTATTATTATAGAACTGTTAATACTACGGCAACGCTCATTATATAATTGTTTTCATACTTCGTTTACTCTTAGCGTACCGGCTCTATTAGAACCGACCGGCATAGCCAGAAATGATGGTTAGAGACCAGACAGAATGTCTTTGGTTCCGTGGAATACTCGTATGGGGCGTGTGCTAGTGTGGACAAACTAGCCCTGTCACATCTTCAACGAACCTTCCACGTGGCTGGTACAGCGGCCAAAGCGGCTGAAAACGTCAACGTAGGCAAATGTGGTGGTCTCGGCCGATATTCCATTCGGCGTCGAGACCCTTGATCCAGCGCGCCCAAGCTTCTTTAAACAAAAATCTGGATCTTAATAACCATAACGCCTATATTATTATGTCTGTTGTTTGGATATATCAAACTTGGTTATATTTCCTTGAGACTGATAAACGTAAGAACGCAATTAGAAATGAAATCCCCGATGCTTTTATTTTTAAATATAACACCTTTTTTGCATACACGATCTTCAAGAATGGTTTTTGATTCAAAAGTTGAGAAGTTATTTTAACCTCTTAATGCTTGTAAACGATTTTTGAAACGTTTGAAATAATTTTAAATTAAACAGAAATTATTTTAATTTGGGCCCGCAATCAAGCCGCCTCTCTGTTCGCCAAACTGTCTCCAACTCAACTTCTTTGCGCAGAAGCACATAAAGCCTTTTTATTGTTGTGAGTGTGGCACCATATGTGGCCTCGTTACGAATTAGTTTAGCCATTCAACGAGGAAATGCAGCCAGAATATGATGATGGCGTGCGCAGAATATGCAAACAGAGGTCTCTTTTCTAAATTATCATTGACTCTACAGTTAATTAAAAAAGAACATAATATAAATAAAATATCGAAGAAAAGAAAGAACGTTAAAATAAAATAAATAATCTAGGGTTAATTTTTTTTAAATGAATTTTGCGTGTAGGTAAAGTTGTGTATAAAGATGGTTATTTTTATAGCCTGAATTTGAGTCCCGCTGCTGGGCAAAGGCCGCTCCAGAAAAACCACTTACTTTAAAAAATCAATGTGCCTGAAGTTCTGACTCCCCGCGGACGTATTCGCGGGCGGAAAGCTAGTTTAAAATCAATTTTAGCTTTGCAGTTTAAAGAGAGTAAAGTTGTCATAAGACAAAATGCTTTACCTTCGTTCGAAAACTGACAAATTACGCGACCATCCGGCAGCTTTCGTCAATCCTATACATTTCCAGAAACGGTTGTTTGCAGAATATTATCTTGGCCACAGGAAGTCGTTTTCTGTTTGCTATAAAACCTTCTCAATAATAATTACTATCGTAGCTTCGACGAACAATGTCGCCGTAAGGAATACTACCACGCAGTACTAACAAGTGCGATAGCAACCTAAAAACTGATCTGAATTTGCGTCTGCGTGCTTTCCAAGATCACTCCAGGTCGAGGCTATCAATTTCAAAACAAAATTGGGTTTTTCCGAAAACATGGTATTTATTAATATCCGGCTGTCGAGAAGGGATATTTTTGACAGTATATATAAATATGTGTTACTTTTTATCTATGTATGTATGGTTTTTTTGTTAACGAATTGGCAAATTTCTACAAACGAGGTGTCGTTTCGTTGGTTTCCTCTTCGCGTCGCGAGTGTCTGATTGTCTGACTGGATGCAAGTTTTAAAACTATAACTCAAACTCACTCTTTTACACTTGTAGAGTTTAGTTTTTCTAAATAACATTTAAGTTCCTTATGATAACGATTTTTTTCCCTTAAACGTACCTAGTCCGACTTTTACGATTTTTGAATACGTTTTAAATATTATGAGAAAGTAGGTCTGTACGTTTTCCTTTCCAAGAAACAATTTAAAAAAAACAGAAACATACAGACCTATTTTTTTATAATAACTAAAACATATTTAAAAATCGTGAAAATCTGACTTGATTTAGGGGGTGCGAAACGTTATGCCCAGGAATAAAAATTAGTAGGTATTTAATGTTTATTATGGCCCGGAGTAAAATTAGTATGTTATGAATTTTTTTGACAGCTGCGCAATATAAAGGATGATTTCCACCAAACGGCTCGCATCGCATCAGATCGGAAAGGATATGTACGGATGCGGCGACTGCCGTACTGCTCTATTGAAATTATTATTGTCTATTTATGACGGAGCCGATCGCGCGTCGCATACTTACAGCGACGTCCGCGTGTCGCGGAAGACACCCGCGGTCAAGTAACTGTGCGAGGCTTGGTAATATAGACTTTAAATACTGTGAACATGATTTAAGATCGTTTAATTATCATAAAATTCTTTCCTTTCCGATCCGCTGTGGGCCGTTTGGTGGAAATCATCCTTAAGCGTCTGTTCACAATCAGTTTAGTTGGTTGATTTACTATTAGGGAAGAAATAAAACCGCTGTTCCGTGCATAGCTCTATTTGGGTGAAATCTCGCAGATGTACGCGTATTTCTTGCCGACGCACGGGATGTCGTGCAACAAGCCGTCGCGCGACACGGCGCCGCAGAACTCCTCGCCGCCCAGGTTGTTGGGCTGGTGCTCGTCCCACTCAGCGAAACCAGCGTCCTCAAGTGATTTACCTTAAGGAACAAAACACAAGTCAACTTTTGTGATATATTTTATCTCGAAAGAAGGACATTTTCAATGAATTCAAACGGAGCAAGTTAAATAAAATCTTGTAAACATTAAAATTGATAAACGCAAGGGTTTTTATTAATTCAAGAAGACGGCAAATGAGCAAATAATCCACCATTTTGATCTAAAAAGCATAGATTGTCAAGACTACAATTTAACGAATGCCATTATATCAAAGAATTGAATCTCAAGATATCCACTCCTTTGTCAACCCTGACAATTAAATAAAGACGGAATGCCTCCATGCTAGCAATTTCACCAGTTATCTTATCTCATCAGCGAGTACGGCCACACTAATCTTATTATATTTATAGTTTTTATGTTACTTTTTATACTTATTAAGTGGTGGTAGCAATCCGGACGGACCCTTCACAAGTGCACAAGGTCCTTCCTCAACACACTTTCTTTCACACTTACCGAAAATCGTCACCCAATTCCCATGTTGGTTCCAGTCCCAAATTCCGACGTGTGCGATGTACGTATAGTCGGATCCCTTGATGGTTTCGGGGGGGTTTTTGGTGAAGATCTCCTGGATGACCTCGGCCTCCTCGTCGCTGTTGATGACGGCTAGGTACGCGCAGTCTGCGTTGCAGGCCATCAGGGCACGGCGCCAGGATCGGGGCTCCCGGTAGAACCTATAGCAGCTCCCCGTCCTGGGTTGTAGCTCATATCCTGCAATGACCAATATACGAGTATGGAGAATGATTTAACCTTGCTTTATCGATACTAATTTCGTAGAACGTGTCACTTTACAGAATGCGGCGGGTGGTAGGACCTTGTGCAGGGTCCGTCCGGATCGCTACCACCATCTTATCCATTAACCTACCGCCAAACAGCAGTGTTCGCATTGCTGTGTTCCGGTTTGGGGATAAGACAGCCGGTGTAATGACTAGCATAGAGGCATTCCATCTTAGTCCTCAAGGATGGCAACGCATTTGCAGTCCTAGGCTTGCAGTCTTGTGAATGCGAATGTCTATGGGTCACAGTTTCCACTTACCATCAGGTGGCCTGTGTGCTGGTTTGCCACCACTGATATAAAAAAAAAAAAGTTCATTTCTTTTCTAGTCGCATCAGAGGAACTAGCCAAGATACAAAGCCACTGACGTTTTTCTCAACGATCTTTTTCACTCAAAATGTATGGGATGACAGTTAACAACGCAGTTTTCGCCAGCACATCACATATATTTTGAGTGATAGAATAGAAAACCGTACAGATGTAGTGCATAATTGTTTTCCTTCGTATTTTCACGGAAACGTACGAACGTGTCTAGATATTTCAGTCGGTACCGATAAGATCGGTAAAAGAAGGGACGCCATCGAAGGTTAAATACCTACTATTATTTTAAAAAGTATTAAAGGGCTAAAAGTAGTAATGCATAATTTTGTGCTTTTAAATTTGGCACTTGTAAATGCCCAATTTTCATACATCGCTTTATTTTTGCGGATAATCGTTCGTTCGAATCGTTTTCACCGTCCAGCACACCAAAGATTAATAGGAATATAAATATGATTGTATTTCCCTTTTTTTTTCTTTGCCCCGCGGCGTTATCAACAGCTACTACCGCGAGGATATGGCGTTTCCACAATTAAGTGATTTTGCCAGTGTCAAGTATAAATCAATATAGCAATAAAACACAATCCAATCTTCTCTTATAAGATTGGGGGCAACGTTGTACGGTGATATGTAGGACAGAAGTCAAGATAGTTTTAACCTCTGTACCACTGCGAGTCCACTTGAAACGAGAAGTAAGATGCCAGATACATGAAATAAGTCCAAGTCTTCTATCACAGTGCAACACAAAGGCATAAAAAGTACAATTCACAAACAGAAAAGAACTTTGAGCACCTAAATACACGAAAATACAAAACTAAAACAAATTACACATCCGCCATCTTTTGACTTTGCAAAACTTACCTTTATCCGCCTTGCCACACATCGATTTGGACATCATAGCGTTGGTCTTGAAGCAGATGTAGGGGTGGACGCTGTCGCAGTCCACGTCGGAGGTGTCGCCAGCGCTGGTCATGGCCACGCAGTCCTCTCCATTGAACTTGTTGTTGGGTTCTCCGTCCGCCCAGGACACATTCGAAATCGGCGTTCCTTAGAACAGAAACCACCTAACATGTGAAACCCAAAACATGTGGCTGACCTAATTGAGAACGGTTCTAAAAATACTGGTTAATTTTATCATGGTTCTTAACCAGCGGCCTATTGCCTAACGCCCTTGCAATCGCAATCGACTTCAAAGCGGAGCAATTATTTTTATTTTGTATGCAGACAAGCCTTCGATTTTCAAAATGAACGTTGCGAGTACGTTAGCCAAATAGCCCATCACTCCCATCAGGTATTTCGTTTCCGAGCGTTTTGAACGCTGGGATTAAACTGATATTTTTGGTTTTTGATTCGCCCTGCAGTAGGATAAGGCCTGCTTGAATTCAAGCTGAGCGAGAGAAAATGGAACTAAAGAGCTAACTAGCTATGACGAGTATAGCTTATTAGCTAATAGGGTAGGAAAGACGAGACAATGATGACGGTGGGCGTTGCGAACGAATTAGCCAGAGAAATTAACCGTTATTGCGAGTAGGAATAATTTTATTTTGCTCTTTGATCTGAACTGAAATATTATTTATTCTTTTCGAGCAGAATTGAAATAAAAATGCTCTATTTGAAATATAATTATGGCGTAATAATAAGTTTTCCGAGCTCTGCCCATTTGGATTTTCAGAGAGGTAATGCAGCCAGTGTCTTAGGGACCATGCCGCGAGCGGACCTGCTAGAGGGGGTGTTCTTTTTATAGTGGTGTTTATGTTTAATTTTTAATATTTGAGTAGCTTAGTTTTATTTTATTTTATTTTAAATAAGTTTAGTTTTAACTTTAACTTTTAAATTTTAATGTTAGTATTTAAAGATGCATTTGTAATTTTTCATGTGTTATATGAAATAAACTTAATACTTTTTGGATTGCACACCTTTAAATTCTCGAAAATATAATGCATAAAATTATGCTGCATAGTTTTTTGTCGGGAAAATGTAAATTGTCTTGCTTTCTCTTAACTTATTGATTCAAAGTTGACTGAAAAAGCAAGATAAATTCGAATTTAGCCGACCAAAAACGATTTCATTTGCTTATTGACTACACCACTTATTTAACTTTATCTTTGTAATGTTTTTTCACTCGACCGCTGCTACTGTCAAGTTAATTAATACGAGCTGTCATCATAATGTTCACAATACGATAACATTAGAGCAGAATATTGCCTAATTGTAAAAAAACATTATAATCAGAATCAAAATAACAAGTTGAGACCAATTATTACTAGTTCCAAATTGTTTAAAAATTGATAGAGTCAACATCTAAAAACCCACTTTTGTATCTTGTCTCTTGGCGGCCACGTAAGCGAGGTCAAACGAAAACGTAAATGCGATAAAGTATAAAATTGAGTTGGTAACTATCTACTATTATTATATTTTAGATGATTGCAGGGTTACGTATGGGTACTTGATGTTCTTCTAACAAATCACTTAATCTAATACGGATGGATTACTTACCGTCCAAATCCACGAATGACCCTTTGGGGGAAGAGGCGCGTATCCCTGTGAACACTTTCTTGGTCAGCTTGTTGGCAGCCATTAAACCTTTCATGGCTGTTTTCATAGCGGGTGTGGTAGGCGAGGCCAACATGCCACCTTAAAAGTTCACAATTATTAAGGAATAATTATTTATCTATACCTTAAAACGAGCAATTCTTGTATAATATAGGTATATATATAATCTGAATCTCGGAAATGGCTCCCACGTTTTTCTTGAAATTTAATATGCAGCTTTCGGGGGCGATAAATCGATCTAGCTAGGTATCATTTTTAGAATTACGTCGTTTTACCAAAAAGAAAATACCAAGGTCACCCAGGTACTATAACATTAAATAAAACATTATTATAGGTACTGTGTTTTCATTATTTCCCGAACATAAACTGGAATTCTAAGTAGGTACCTAACCTAGACAGATAAAAAAAATTGTAATGAGAACAGACTTGAATATTAAATAACGTGAAGTTTGTTTATTTAAACTTTATTGCACAATACACAAAGTAGGTACAAACGGCGGACTTAATGCCTTAAGGCATTCTCTCCCATTCAACCAATGAGCTAAACAGAAACAACTTTCACAAGTTTCACAGCTAACGATTTGGATAGGGTTCTTGTGACATGGTTATTCATAGTTTTATCTTGCAAACTGTTCAAGCTTCTTGACTCAGGCAGGCAGGGGTCTAACTATTTGGTTTCTCGATAATGAATGCTTTATTATAAACGGTTTTTAAACAATATATTTTAATTAATATTAGGTAAGTACATTGACATTATCTATACAGTAGATTGGAAGGAGAAGAGAGCGCGGCGGCGTGCGTTGCCCGTTTTATAATAGTTGACAGCGCCTCTCGCGGCCATCACGGGAAACTCGCTACTCGGCTAGTGACGAGGTTTCGTCCGTAACATATCTGGGCCGCCTTGAGAGCTTCTGCTCTCAATAGGAGTAAGTCAGCGTAGCTCAGCCACCAGTCTTAAATGAAGTAGCTCAGCCACCAGTCTTGAATGAAGTAGCTCAGCCATCAGTCTTGAGTGCCCGCCGCTGCAGCGCCCGATATGGAGATAGGCAGAGGGCAAATTTTTGAGAATGCCCTCTGAATGATGCCGGTCGCTGTACGAATTTTAGCGACTCGCGACGTATTATCTCGACCGGGGAAGGTGGTCAAGATTCTGCCCAGTTGCCATTTGAGTGGGGGCGTGTTGTCATCTTTGATGAGTACCATTGTGTTTGGTATGATGTCATCTTTTTCTTGCTTCCATTTTGTGCGCCTCTGGAGCTCAGAGACGTATTCGGTTGACCAGCGTCTCCAAAAGTGCTGGCGCATCTGCTCAACGCGCTGGTACCGGGACAGAGCGCACGCCGGTGCGGTCAGGCAGCAGTCGGTGGCGGGCGCGGTCGCCGGCCGGCCCAGCAGGAAGTGCGCTGGCGTCAGCGGAGCTAGGTCTGAGGGGTCTGATGACAGAGGACACATGGGGCGGGAGTTCAGGACGGCTTCGATTTGTGCCAAAACCGTACTGAACTCCTCATAAGTGAGGTTAGCGTTCCCGACTACACGCTTTATGTGATGTTTACTGGACTTTACCCCGGCCTCCCACAAACCGCCAAAATGAGGTGCATATGGAGGAATGAATTTAAATTCAATTTGATTATCTGAGGCATAATCAATTACAGACTTTGAACTGCCTTGTAAGAAGTCCGACAGTTCTCTCGCAGCTTTAACAAAGGATCCGCCATTATCTGAAAATATTTGCAAAGGTTTACCTCTACGAGAAATAAATCTTTTTAATGCTAGGACGTAACATTCAGTTGATAAGTTAGTGACGAGCTCTAAGTGCACTGCTCTTGTAGCAAAACATACGAATAAACACAAATAAGCCTTTTCTAATTTTGCCCCCCTCCCCTTCCGGTTTAAAATGTACATGGGTCCGGCATAGTCGACCCCGCACCTCAAAAATGGGAAGCCCGGTTGTAGGCGCTCACTAGGTAGGTTGCCCATGATAGGTTGCAATGTCCGACCTTTCATGCGAGTACAAGTTATGCAACCTTGGACGGTTTTTCTTGCTAAGTTTCTACCACCTAATGGCCACCACGACTCCCTAATGTGAGATAAGAGCGTCTGAGGCCCTACATGTAACAGTTGTTTATGCTCGAAACGGAAAAGGAGTTGTGCAAAATGATGCTTGCTACATAACAACATAGGGTGCTTTTTATTATAACTGAACTCAAGCGAGTTTACTAACCTACCACCGACGCGAATAATATTATTTTTGTCAATAAATATGTTTAATGCAGATAAATTTCGCGATGGTTGTACGGGTTTATTATTTATTAAAGCGTCATATTCATGAGGAAAAGATTGTTTTTGCACAAAGTTAACTAATAAGTTTAATGATGCGTTTAATTCGTTAACTGATAAAGCGTCGTCGGTACATCGATCTTTTTTACGTCTCCGCGCGTTGTATATGAAGCGTAATACGTAAGCTAAAGCGCGTTGCATCCTTTTGAACGACGAGAATCCTTTAAAGTCAATTAGACACGACTCGGTATTATCTGCCTGCATAACAAGATGTGTAGTAGTTATGGGAACCTTTGATTTTATCTCTGGCAAATCTGATTCATCTATTTTAAAATTCGAAGATAAGTTTAAGTTTAACTCACACTCGCGTAAAAACAATGGTCCCTTCCACCAAACATCGTGGTTAGTCAGCTCGTCAAGACTTAAACCGCGCGATAATATATCAGCTGGGTTACTCTTGGTACTCACGTGTAAAAACATTGCATGTCCGGCCAATTCGTTAATTTCCACAACACGGTTCTGAACGAACGTTTTTAATAACTGCGGAGACGTTTTTAACCACCCGAGCACAATAGTAGAATCTGTCCAAATCACTATGTTGTCGAAATTAATTTGTAACGAATCCCGTATTTTATTTAATAATCTCGCACCGATAAAAACACCAAGCAGCTCGAGTCGGGGAATGCTAACTGGTTTTAGCGGTGCAACGCGGGTCTTTGAGCACAACAGATGAGTCGTTACATAATCATCATAATCAACAGTACGAATATAGGCGCAAGCGCCATACGCATCTAAGCTCGCGTCTGTAAAAATGTGTAATTCAATTTGTTTATAGTTACTACCTATGGCGTGCCTAGGAATGCGTATGTTATGTAAATTAGATAGTGATTTAATAAATTTCTCCCAACACAGCACTACGTCGCTAGGTACAGATTCATCCCAACCTACTTTGCTTAGCCATAGTTTTTGCAACATTATCTTTGCTATTATTACGACTGGGCTCAAAAGGCCCAACGGGTCGTATATTTGCGATACTATCGATAAAATCAAGCGTTTAGTGATGCTAGATGCACTTTGACTGATCGCAGTCGTAAAGTGAAGTTCGTCCGAGTTGTTGTACCAGCCGAGGCCCAGTGTTTTACTGGAACAGTTCTCGCCGAGTGACAAATACTTTGAACTAGTATCGGCTTGCGCTACACCGGGAGCAACGTCGGGCGCATTGAATATCCATTTACGTAATGGTAGACAGCCAGACATACATACATCGGCTACTTTATTGCAGATGTAAGCTAATTTCGATTTATTGTCGTGCCCAGTAACTAGGTCATCGACATAGAAATTATTTAATATAGTATCTGAGACTTCTTTATCCTCACACTCTAACCCTAACTGTCTCACACATCGAATACTAAGAAAAGGCGCCGACGCCGTCCCGTAGGTAACAGTGTTAAGCTGATACACAGATAGTGGGTCGGATGGACCTTTACGCCACAAGATTAATTGCAAATTCCTTTGATCCTCTTGAATAAGGATTTGACGGAACATTTTCTCTATATCAGCGCATGCTACGTATTTAAATTTTCGAAAACGCAACAAAATAGCAAATAAATCGTTTTGCAGAGCAGGCCCGGGCATCTGTATGTCATTAAGCGATTTGGTATTTGAGGTTGACTGGCTCGCGTTAAAAACTACACGAAGCTTAGTAGTGAGACTGTGCTCGCGAAATACTCCATGATGCGGTAAAAAGAAATAAGGCGAAGCATAATTTTCAACGCGCGTCATGTGCCCCAGGTCTAAATACTCTTGCATGAACGCGTTATACATTTGTTTGTATTGCGGGTTGCGTTCTAACCTGCGCTCGAGCGACATATACATGTTTAGCGCGGTATTGTAACTATCGCCCAAGACATCAGCTGATTCCCTAAGCGGCATGCGAACTGAGAAGCGACCGTCGACGTCACGTTTAGTTGTCTCGGTAAATAATGTCTCACAAGCGCGCTCTTCGGACGAGTAGCATTGTTCCTTGTGCGGGACTTCTTCCAGTTCCCAAAACCGTTTAAATTGTTGTTCTAATGACAAAGTTTGAACTAAATTACATTGTACTTGATTAATGCGCAAGTCACTATGCTTATTACGAGTATGAATGCGACCTGAGACTATCCAACCTAACTGAGTGTTTTGCAAATAAGGTCCGGTAGGTAACCTAATTCTACCTTCTATGAGTAAATCCCAAAAACAGTCTGCCCCAATCAACAAGTCTATTTCGGATGGTGTACAGAATGTCGGGTCTGCGAGTTTAATATTCTCAGGAATGTCTATCAGATTCGCGTTGATACCTATAGCCGGTAAGGTACTCGTTATCCGCGGTAAGACCATACAAGTTAGGTTAGCGGTATAGTCTCCGTTGACCGATTTAAGTTTAATTTTACATGAATGAGTTGACTGCGCGACTGAGTTGCCAACTCCTGCAATTCGGTATGTGGACTGTATTGGTAAGGCGTTTAATTTTTTACAAAAAGAATCTGTAATGATACAATGTTGGCTGCCGTTGTCTAACAGAGCCTTTGCTTTATGATACTGATTGTCCCTATCTAATATTTCTACTAATGCGGTTGAAAGTAAAATAGGCTGTAAAACGTTAGTCGTCACAAAGCTAGTACTCGCGGCGCCGTGAACCTGCGGTTGATTAATTACATGAATGCTGGCCGTGGTGTCGATAGTGGAATCAGATGATGTCCGGGGCTCTAGGGCTGCACCGGGCAATAATGCGCTGTCCCTACCGCACTCGCCATGTAGCAAGGTATTATGCTTCTTACTACATTGTCTACATGGGCCAAAATAACACTCACTGGATGCGTGGCCGAAACGCAAACAGTTCCTACAAAGTTTCTTGCTATCTACAAAGACTAATTTGTCCTTCGGTGATAATTCTAAAAACTTATTGCAGGTATAAAGCGAATGATTTGCGTTGCACATATTGCACACGCGGGGGGTACGTTTAGTAAATTTATTATTACCTTGAGTTGATACGAAACTGTGCACTTTGTTTTGAGGCCTTTTAAAATACTCTTGGGTGACCTTTGTATTAGTACTAGAATAATGGTTGCCGTTAGCTTTGACCATTTCTAGCATGTCAGCTTTGTCTCTAAGGAACTGAATAAGATCATTTAAACTAAACCTTTCTTTTGTATTGCTGACAGTCATTTTAAATTGTTCCCATTCTTTTTCGGTTACTGAATCTAATTTGGATACGGTAATATAGATCATTAGCGTATCCCACGTGTCAGTAGGTTCACCCAATGATTTTAAAGATCTCAAATTCTTAAGCACTGTGTCTATTAATTTTCTAATTAGCGATGGGGATTCTTTACTAACAGAGTGCATGCTAAACAAGGATTTTACATGATTGTGCACCAACAATTTGCTATTATTGAATCTACTTTCAAGGAGGTCCCATGCCGTTACGTAATTATCTGGAGTGAATTGAAGCGACTTAATAACTTCGGCTGCATTGTCTTTCAGAGCAGCTCGCAAGTAGTGAAACTTTTGTATATTATCGAGCTGCTTAGAATTATGGATCATGGAAAGATAAATGTTTCTAAACTCTAACCAGTTATCGTAGGACCCGTCAAAGGTGGGTAGCGTTATAGTGGGCAACTTTATCAAAGAATGAGATTCACTGCACTTAGATTCATCACTAGTTTTAACGTTATTGCAATTTATTAAATATTCTGCGTCCGTCATAGCACTAAAATAAATATTCTCGAAGGATTCACGAGCTTCTAGTTGCGATAAAAACTCACTATCGGGGGTAGATTCCTCTAAGTCACATTGAATGGTATTAAATTCTTGCAATAGGCACGCGTTATTGTTAACTCGTAACTTTAGCTCCATTAATTGCCTTTCAGTTAATTGAGCTCCTTCGAAAGAACTCACGTACTTCGTGAAGGAAGTAAGCCTGCTTTTGACTGTACCTCGTTTTTTCGTTAACTCACGAATTAATGCACTATTTGAATCCGTGGCAATTGGTTGCGGCGATTTACTACGCGAAATATCGGAACTAACACTCATTTTGACGATTAATGAAATTTAGGGGTACTCACGTAACTCGAATTGTCCAGCGGGTGAATCATGCGCACCACGTTGCACCTAGTTACCGCGTGTTGCTCTGTCTACTGTAATTTTGAGAAAGAAACGGTTTTAGCACACTGTACGACACCGGGGGGTTGGTTGGAACGATAATGGTCAGACCCGCTTCCGCTGAATCACGCTGCTGAAGATGCGCAGGCCCGTAGATGACGATCCGGTTCGAAGGACCAATGTTCAAGCTTCTTGACTCAGGCAGGCAGGGGTCTAACTATTTGGTTTCTCGATAATGAATGCTTTATTATAAACGGTTTTTAAACAATATATTTTAATTAATATTAGGTAAGTACATTGACATTATCTATACAGTAGATTGGAAGGAGAAGAGAGCGCGGCGGCGTGCGTTGCCCGTTTTATAATAGTTGACAGCGCCTCTCGCGGCCATCACGGGAAACTCGCTACTCGGCTAGTGACGAGGTTTCGTCCGTAACAGTACCTAAAGTATTTGAAGAGTTCCCTCAATTTCTCCTGGACTCCATCATCAGATTCTGATCTGATGACAATGGGACTACTCCGGAAGTTTGTTCTTTCAAACAAAAAAGAATTCTCCAAATTGGTTAATAAATGTCGGAGTTCTGAGGTAACTAGCATAAATAATAATAATAATTAATAATAATAATTAAACTTATAAAATCACTGTTTTCAGTTTTTTTATGTGTATATACACAATTATCTATTCGGATGCCAAATGTCACCTTTCTAGGTCACCTGGAAGTGGGTTAGATTTTTGATGATCTGTCCGTCAGTCAGTCAGTCAGTGGTAAAAATGCCGATTTTTAGACGTTAATATCTCAATAACCGTTTAACCTTTGTTTATGAAATTTAGGGTTCTATTCTAGTAGATCTAAAGGACTAATTTTAGGGCACGCCACGATTATAAATAACAAAATGTTATAAATATAATGTACATAAAAGTAAATTTTGTAGCTTCAAAATTGTAAGTACAGTCCGCGTCATAAATAGCTGATCACTTTTGAACCTTGTCGCATTACCACCTTTGACAATCTTGTTTGACTTTGCTTGTTTACAATACATGACTGCAAAGCGACAACGTTCAAAAGTAATCAGCTATTTTTGACGCACAATTTTCCTTTTATTATTGCTCTAATTATAACATAATATGTTCTTACTATATTTATTCATAAGATCTTTATTTTTAGTAACCTTTAACAATAAAGATTCGATTTTTGTATAAAATAATAACATGTTTTTATGGTATTAGTTTTGTTGATTTTAATAGAAAAAAAAATGTTTGAATATTACTACTTAATTAAACATTTCGTTAGAAAAAGTGAAGTTTGATTTAATTATACCTTATAGAGTGGCATCCTACCTATAATAGTAAAGAATACCAAATTAAAAAGGCCTCTGATGCGGTTGCGACCCTGAATTTCACAACGAATAAGGCCTCTTCCTTACTTACGTCTCTATTCCTCGATGAAAAATAAAAAAATATTAAAATTGGTGTCGAAAAAGGACGTAAGGGACAAAACTACTTGATAAACTTAGAAAATTATTAAAAACAATAACTCATACGTATCCGTAAGTGATTAAATACCTAAGTTTAAAGTTTCAGATCTCTAAGTTATAACCTGATTTATTTAGACACAAAAATGCGTCTCCTGAAAAGTTGACTTTCTGTAATTACGCCCATTTTCCTAGGATACGACGATCTGTCTAAATAATAACAAAAAAATAAATATTTTCCATGACCGGAACAAGGCAAAAAAATAACAAAAACGCGTTTTTGTGAATACAATTTAAGGCAACATAATTAACAGGACAATTCTAGTTATTATATATTATAAATAATGTAATTTTTTGCAGAAATAAACAAATTCCCCCACGGAAATAAAATCTTTTTTTTTTAACATTAAATCGAAAAAGACGTTAGCGCGGGGTGAAATTCGCAGGATACAACTTAACCCAAATATTTGTGACGCGTTTTGAAAATCGTTCCTATAGATCAAATAGTCTTCCTTTGGTATACCAGAGGCCTGAACGTCTGCCTTTTTATTAGAAATCCAAACATCAGTCCAAGAGGCAAAGATGCGCACATGCTATACCTCAACTTTTTTTTTACATTTTTGAAGTGCTGTCAATATAGACAACGCGGAAGCAACATGCTGGCTCAATGTTTTTAATCGAACAATTAAAGTCTGCCAAGTGTGCATTTGTTATTTAGTTTTTTAAATCATAAAAATAACTTATAATATATAATTCAGAGCCCTGGATGTCTGCTACTTCGATTTTTTTGGATTTTCAGGATGACTGTTTTTTTTTTTTTTGAAAATAAATCTTTTGACATAGCAGCGCCACCATGGTGGCAGACGAGGTCCTTGATGTTTGTTAGGGTATAATTATCGCTTTTAATAACGTCTGCCACGTGTGCTGATTAAATAGAAATTTTGCTCGCCACCTACCTATTTTAAAATGGTAGGTACTTAGGTCAGTCTTACCAAAGTCGTCGACTCACAATATTAACTTTAACCGAAGCCGACTTTAGTTGCACTTTGTTACTTTTTCCGTTTCTGAAGGCGGTTTTTTGTTTTTTTATGACATTTATATTTTAATACTTTATTAACTTCCACAATATTTGATATTTGTTTTTTTTTTATATTTTACTTTTCTCTTGTTATTTAATTATACGTATTTATATTACAGCCGAATACCACGGAGATGACATAAACAAGACTGCACAGTGACATTGTTTTAATTTAATTTTTTATTTACCACCGTTTCTTGCAATATTTTCAAAGTTGTCGTGTTGGTATTTTTATTACATCCAAAATGCGAAAAACAATACAGGAAAATAGTATTTTCTCAACCAAACGTGGTCGTGGACACTTACCTGTATGAACACTTTTTAAAGTAAGAGATAGTTGAATGAAGTCGGTCCTGGCATCCACGGGTCGCTACTGTGGCGCCCTCGATACGCTCGCTCAATTTCGCGCTGTTTTGATCGCGGTTCTACAGGTAGGTACCTATAGTGCCCGGCGGATAAGAAGTCAATCCTGACACAATGCACAACCACAAAGTTTCTAAATATTGATTATGTATTGAGCATTAAAACAATGCTGTTATTATACCTACTGTTCCCTCACAAGCAACAAATAAGTTCTGCATTGTTTTTGTGCTGTCAACATTATCATTTCAGAAACTCCACGGTTGTGCAATGTGTCATAATTGACTCCTTATCGGCCTGAAGAAAAATAAGAAGAAGACGAGTATCTATTACTCTTATCATGCTTATAACGGCTGCAATCACTCTGTATTTGATTAATAATGCTTTGGCTTATGAAAGATTGGCAAATTTGTACCAAGCGAAAAGTACCGAATAAAAATTCGGCAGGAGTTACTTGTCAAAGTATAATAATGATAGGATTAAACGAACTTACCTGAAATGAAGTTTGATCCTGATTACATAAAGTACTTAGTCCGAGATAACTGTTTAGTATCGTCCCTTTTTGCTCCTCATATGCGAAGTTCATTATACAACCTTTTAAAAATAAAATTCGCGACCTGGAAATACTAGTGGCATATGTCATTACGTTTAGAGTCATAACAAAAACATTACAGTCTATAAGGGATAGGGGGATACCTTGTAGTCATATGTCCTTGTAGTATGTTAGGGTAAAGGTATATAATCAGGATCGAACTTCACTTCAGGTAAGTTCGTTTAATCCTATTATTATATTCGTACTCAGACCGAGATAACTGTGTAGTTGTTTAGAGAAATCAGAAATAGTATTTCAGTGAAATCAGAAATTATATTTACTCTTCAAATAATCGCTATTAGGGTATAATTATAGCTATTAATAACGTATGCCACGTGTGACATTCTTTTTGTAATTCTAGTGTTAAGTAGATAATAGGTTACACTAGTTTTTATTTATTCTAATTATTACTGTACAGTGTATTATAGTGTATTTTTTACCTATTAGATTAAAAATCATCTTTTTTAATATAGTAAAATAAAAAGTCCTTATTAACAAAAATAAAAAGCTGCAAGCGGGTGATTATTCGCTATCGTTACTAAAAGTTGAGGAAGAAAGCAAAGTAATATTCTCTTCAAATAAAATAAAAACATACTCCTTTAGGATAACAATTAGGAATGATCAAATAAAAGACGTATTTGTTTGACTCATTTATTTATTTACTTTTCATCACACTTGCTCGTAAATGGTGTTATTCCATGCCTGTATACAGAAGGACAATGGCCTAAATTGTTCCCGCGGGAATTATGGCGAGTTTGTCATCCCTAGGGAGTAATGACTTTCTTTTTAAAATTTGCAACTCTTTCGTACATAATTTCTGACTAAGGAGGTTTAATTTTCAGCCAAAAATTAAATCGGTTTCTAATTTCATCTTTAAAAATTAGCTATAGACTAACTTACATTACACAAAACCTATATGCTTCATTAAACTTCATTATTTTTATACCTATTTCAAGTTTATATCAACATTTATCATTAATTTTAGTAATTATACATTTTTATCAAATTGGCTAAATCTGGCTCGAATCCAGGTCGAAACTAAACGCAGTGTCAGTGGTCACAAAAAAAAATCGTTTCCATTGACGTTCCCGTCCGTCAAAAGTTATTTCTTTATATTTTGCAGAGTTAAAGTGTTTTGTCTTTGTTTTTTTCCTCGCAAATGTGATGAAAACCATTGTGTGTATCACAGGCAGTAAGGGGATTACTAACTCGAGTCATTAAAAGCCCTCCGCCTTCGGCGTCGGGCTTCTAACACTCTCGTTAGTAATTCCCTTCATACTACCCTTGATGCACAATGTACTATTATTGGAGATAAAACAGAAACAAACAATGCATTACTTATGAACTAATTTACAAAGTAGTTTAGATACAGCTGTTTCCTTAAATATATCTCACTAAGAACATAAAAATATTATAATAAGAAACATGCGACAATACCTACAGGGCTTCGTTTACGTACTAGGATACAAAACAATTTTATTTTAGTAAACACTCAAAAGAAAAGGAAAAAAAAAAAAAATCTTAAAAAACTAAAAAATTATAATAATTACGTACGTTACGCCGGCTGCAGAGAAAAGGATACCCCCCTGGTAAACAAATCAAACTGTTTAAAAATTTCGACGAATTTCGTTGAAGACAAGATGGTCGAGTGGCTAGTCTGTCGGACTAGTGTTTCGAGGATTGCTGGATCATATCCATCTTGGGGATATTTACTTTTTGCATTTTTATATTTTTAATTATGCTATGTTATCTATTTTAAAGTATTAATTGTTAACTATTTTAGGTAAGTATGTAAAAAAAAATAGGCATATTGTGAAAAATATACGTTTATTTATTTAAGTATATGCTATCTGCGTTACTTAAGTTAAATTATAACATAATAATAATTATGAAATCATAACCTTTTTTTATTTTCAAATAGCTTAACTACGGATTTACAGATTAATCATTATAACGAGAAAAATACATTGGGAGTTCCTAATTATAATATTACATTTGTAGGGCTTTAAAATATCGTTACAATTATATCTATGCCTAATTTTATGTTATGCGTAACCGTTATTTCTTCATTAACTTTTTACTGACATTTCATAAAATATTAGACAAGACAAGTGTTAAAGAACGGTTTGCTTATAGATATTCTTAGGAATATAATTACTTACTTACATTATATTATGTAGTTTATTAAAACTGCGAACTTGAATTGTGTGTGTGAATCACTGAGAAAGAACCAACATGCTAATCTATAAATATAGTATAGCAATTTACATCTTTCTGTTATCATCACTTATCACAATTTGTTATAATTATTTTAAGACAACTTTAAATAGAGGTGTATAGGCAACGCGTGGGGTCAGACGGTGTGTCACCTACACTTGAATGAAGAAGGAGAATTATGAATTGATAATACCAAACTTTGTTTTTTTTAAATTAACTATAGGATAAGGAACCATCAACTCGTGCCCACTTTTGTATATTTTTTAATTTTCAATTAACAATATATCCGCGTTAGTTAAAAATTAAAAAATAAACCAAAGTGGGCACTATACTACAAATGCCAAATATAATGCAAATACGAGTAAATGCTACTCGTGTATATTAATATCGAAGAGGATAGCCGTTACTTTCTATCACTTCCTGAAGCCGATTTGGCATACTTAAAACCATTTTGTTGCACGCATCACTACTTCGCATTAATTCCCAAGTTCTTTGGACCTCTTGGTCCAGATTTTTTTTTGTTTTTATTTCACTGGAATCCCAGTTTAAAACCATCTGACCCCACAAATTCTCTATCGGATTTAGGTCCGGACTTTTTGACGGCCAGTCCAAAACCGTTATTTCTTCTTGGGAAGACAGCCATTCCTGAACAAGGCGGGAGCGATGCACAGAACAATTATCCTGCACCAGGTAAATTTGGCCTACAGGATACGCAACACGCACTGACGGCAGCATCACGTCCTTCAACACCTCCAGGTATCGCTCGCTGTTCATGCGGCCGCCTATTTCCACCAGCTCGCCTGGGCCCATGGAAGACATCCATCCCCAGTAACCTGAAAACAGTCATCTTATATAATCTACTGTAACATGTAATATACGTAAAAGTCAATAGAATAGAATATATATGTATATAAAGTCTTAAACATAATATTATTGAAATGTTATTTACCTAGTGTTAATCGCCCGCTTGTCCTGAGGTCTAAAACGTTTTTAGGGTTAAACCTCTCCCCAGTTCTTCTCCATAAAATTTTTTGGCCATCCTTATCCGACTTAAAACATTTTTCGTCAGTAAATATGACTATTTCGTTTGCCCAATCGAAATTTAAATACTGAGTGGCAAAGTTTACTCTGTCGATGCGATGTGTCTCAGTAAGCTTAATTTTTCTGGCCGGTTTGTAATTATGAATACCCGCAGCATGCAGGTGTCGCCGAACTGTGCTAAGCGACACTCCATAAGTCTCAGCAGTTGAGCGTGTCGTTTTGAAGGGTGCCTCTGAGTGAACTTGCACTATGTTACGGTGTCGCTCCGATTCCTCGGTGTAAGCAACCGGGCGAGGGCCTTGGCGGGCACAGTTCACTTCACCTGTCGCTTGATACCTTTGTATCCACCTACGAACTGTATTTTTCTGCAGATATAAAAAAAAACATAAATTATTAGCAAACCAAATAAATAATCATATAGGTATAATCTCAGTAGGTATTCATATAGGTTAAATAAATAAATAAATTAAATAAATAAGCTATCGTGTAACTCTTACCGTTATTCCCATATCTCGTGCTATTTTCTTTATCGATTGCTGCTGTTCCCACAGAACAACAATCTTAGCCTTCAAAAAAGTAGTTAATCGAACCATTATAAGGATTATTAAATCGGATAATATTAGCTAGCGGAGAGATTCACACAGCGGATCGGCACAAATCGTAATAATTTGTGAAGTCATTATAAAGTTACCCGCAATCACAAAACAATAAATGCGGCAAACAATGTCGAGTAAGCAAACTAATTATTCAAATTTCAACTTTAAGTCTCTGTTTAATACAGCAGTAATCTTCGATGCCTTTATGAAATAAAATGACGGTAGATGCAACAATCAGTAACAACGATGAAAGCATATCTATCATACTAATTTCAACCTAAATAATAAATTGACGAGTGGAACATGGTGGAAGTTGCAATTTAAACCATAACGTATAAAAGATTAGATCGTTATCAAAATTGTTCGATTTAAGGAGTAATGCAATTCAAATTTTTGCCAAGATCGTCAACGGAGTCGATAGCCTAGTGGTATAAGGCGTCGCGTCGTAAGCTAATCGGCTAGCAGCGGCTGGAGAAGCGGGTTCGTATCCTCAATCGCACATATGAAATGAAATGTCTTTTTGAAGTTATAATTGGTATTCGGTTTGACCAGAAGCCAAATAGCAAAATAAAGAAAATTATAATATTTGAGTGGTATCGGTGGATGCTCGGGCAGAGGTGGGTGCGGGGCGGGGGAAGCTAGCCGCTCACGGCGAACGTCACGTGACGTTCGCCGTTGTGCGATAATCTTTAAAGTATTGGGGGGTCCCTTTTCTCTGACGCTGACTGTACCTACATGCAATTTTTATTTACCTATTTATTGTGTTTTTTTTTTTATATATATTATATAGAGTAGTAACAGCGGCTCTAAACCGGGTACGGGAGCAGGAGAACATATCAACATCACATAATTGTTTGTTGTGGTGGTTACAAAGCCTATATAGAGGAGCTCGCTTCCCAGCATTGGTCCTAATTATAGGAAGAGCGGTTTTTGGTCCTCGTGACCTTGCGTGGTGTTCTGAATTGCAAAGTGGTCAGGAGCTGCGGGCAATTGACTTCGCTTACGCAGATATTGCGCAGCATGACTGCGTCCGCGACAGCGCGCCTGTCTTTAAGGGTCAACATTTTATAGTTCACCAAAAGAGTATTATAAGAGCTTCGCGGAGATTTCAGTTTGTAGTTTAGGTAACGGAGGAATTTCTTTTGTATGATTTCTATTCTGTCGGAATAGACATTGTAATGCGGGTTCCAAGCAACCGAGGCATACTCAAGATTAGGTCTAACTAGTGATTGGTAGAGGTAAACCAAAGCCCGTTTTGTTTTAAATGGTTTAGTGATTCGCATTAAAAAGCCCAACATTTGGTACGATTTTTTTAATAATGGTCAACATGAGCGTCTAAGGTAAGTTTATTATCAACATAAAGTCCCAAATCTCGCAGTTTTGTAACAGTCTCTATGGGATTGTGGTTTAGATTATAAATTGTACATATACCATTTTTTTTTCTGGTAAATGTGATGTGTTTACATTTATTATAAGCTAAATATAATTTGTTTTGTGAACAGAATTCGTTAAGTCTGTTTAGATCGACTTGAACATGCAAAGTATTTTGATAACTTTATAATTTTTTAAATCATCGGCGTACAATAAGAAGTGGCAATATTTGAAACAGGAGGAAATGTCGTTAATGAACAGGATGAATAAAAGGGGTCCTAATATGGAGCTTTGCGGTACCCCGGAGGTGACCACGGAGGGTAGCTAGGTAAATCCATTGACGACAACGGATTGAGTACGGCTTTGAAGGTAAGAGGCAAACCACCTGAGGAGATTTCCCTTTATTCCAATAAAGGATAGCTTTTTAAGCAGTATCAAGTGGTCGACCTTGTCGAAAGCTTTCTCGAAGTCTGTATAGATAGTGTCTACTTGCTCCTTTGCGTCTAAGGCTGGATTCGACCAAACACGTAATTACACTAGTCTAACTATTACGGGAATAATTTTACTCTTGGAATTTACTCCTCGAACTCCAACTCCAACGAACTCGAGGAGTAAGCTAAACTCGGTATTATTGATTTGTGGAGTAAGAGTGAATGATGAACGAATGTATAAACCGACAAGGAATAGTGTCATATTGTTTCTTCTAGCCTTACTTTAAACGAAGTAACCATTTAATTTTGTAGGTAAATACAGTTGGAGAAATGTCATATCATATTGACAATTTATTTATCATTTGACAAGTGACTTTGACAACAATAGCTTACTCTCAGTTTGTTCCTTTACTCCACCAAAATCGGCCGTGTAAATATTTACTTGCGTGTAGTACCTTATTCTGAGATTGTGATTTGGTAAAATGCAAAATCAACTTACTCCAGATTAAACAATGGTTTACTCTCGAGTAAAAACTTACTCCAGTTTGGTCGAATCCGGCCTAAGAATCGAAAGATGGAGTTTGTGAAAAGAGTGAGATTTGAGGCTGTAGATTTCCCTCGGACAAAGCCGTGTTGTTCGTCAAGGATGGAGTTTTTAACGGATTCATATACACGCCCATGTACTAGCTTCTCGAAGACTTTGGGGATACAGGAGAGTATTGAAATTGGTCGGTAATTTTTTACATTGTCTTTTGGACCTGATTTATGGATAGGTGTAACATTAGCCATCTTCCACCGCTCCGGAAAAATACCCTCGCTCAAGCGAGGACTTGTACAGCTTCTTAAAAGTCAGCAGTAAATTAGAACAGCCACTGTCCGTTGTGTTGTATTTTGTTATTTTTAAATATTGTAATAAAGTTTTAACTGGACATATACTGGGACTATTTTAAATAGGAAGAGATAATTTAGCCATGAATCTTCCCGCGCTGATGTTTTTTGTCAAACTTATATTTACTTCTTCATTATAATTAATGTTATTATATTTAATGAGGTGAATTGTTTGAACTCTCTGTCTTGTAGTTAGCGCTAGCGCTAACATAAATATAAAGAAGCTAAACATAACATAGCCGTTTTCAATGTGAGTTTTCTCAAATCTAAACCTTTTAGAGGGTACCCGTGCTTAAGATAAGAAATGACAGTGGCTGGATCCCAAGTACAAGAATATTTTGGAATCTCAGGCCTTAACATACAAACTCCCTTAAATCAACGTCTTACCCTTTCATCTATACCTACATATATTGTTACCTATGATTAGAGATAAAACCGAACGATGGCAATTCAAAGACTAATAAGAAGCTCCTTTTTGAAACAGATGTTAAGTATGAAAGAAGCTTTGGTACAGAAGCGCTAAATATATCTTCAGCTTTAGCCTATGGCCACCATTGTTTTAAGCAACTATTGTATTGCTTAAAGCTATTATCAGATAAAGATGAGATCATAATTTCAAATAGATCATTAGACAATGATCTTCTTTTCATTGCCTCCCTAGCAATACACAGCCTCCAGGTTAAGTTGGGTTGTAAGAGGTGTGGTAATCTGGAAGGAGACATTAAAAGTGTTTTAGACGGGCGAAAGGTCAGAATTTCAGAGACTGTAAGAGCTTTTTTATCAGCGGATACCATGCTTGAGTAGGCCATACTGGGTACACTACTATGCCAACCGCTTTGTCTGATATAATTTTCCTTTCAACCTTTAAGAGTAGTGAAAACGAAAGAAACGCATAGAAGAATTATTTCCACTCAACTGAAAAAGCATCTATATTCGATGAAATAAGTCCAAGTGCAAAGCAATATATTAAAAAAAAGTTGTATCGTGAAGCACATTTTAAATCAACATCTGGGGCATTAAGGTATTTATAATTTTATCAAATACATTTTGTGACAATTCCCATTCTGTGTCCTGGCTAGAGTTGCGTGATTCGTAATCAGCCTTTGAGTTGTCTTTAGACTTTATATATGATGCATAAATCTATAGATCTCTATCCTCGCACCATTTCCAAATTGGTCGAGCAAGTTATTTGGTTTAGGAAACTGTACTGAACCCATTATATTTATGTTTGATATTGATGTGATGTGTTATCATTTCTTAATAAAACTTCCTTTTGTTTCAAATTACTTGCAAAACATCTTAATGCAAAAAAGCTTTTAGTTCAAGGTAATTAATATGGTTTTGCTTATCTGCTATCGACCAACTACCCTAACAAACTTTCCATTACACACTGTACCCCAGCCTGTTAAAGAGGAGCCAGAAAACATTTCTAGTGAAAATGTATGTTGTTTCATTTTACGAGTATAAATAGTAAAGTATACGAGTAAGTTTGTCCTAACCTAAAAATTACTCGCGTCGTGTTGTTGTGTTTAGGTGAGGCCATCTCTCCCGGAGGAAAGGTGAGATGGCCAGTGTTAGTCGGTATATAATAGCCATAAAAATCCCATTAAAAATGATAGCAAATAAGAATAAGAAAAATAAGTTAAATCATATAGATAATTGTCGCGGGTGTGGAGAAAAATATTTTAAAACTCTTCTCTTCGAAGGCTGGCTTCGATGCACGGTGTCCCAGTTTTAGGTACACGAAAGCTGCACCGAATTTGAAGACATTTGCTCTAAATGTGGTACAGAGCAAAAAAGTCTGTTAAAAAATAGGAAATAAGACCAAAAACTAAGTTACAATTAGAATTAAGAATATGGCGATCTTACCTCGTATACCATGGTCATCACACCCGGACACGTCGGGAGAGATGGCCAATCGTGAATTTAAAAAAAAACATAGATATTGTTATTTTTGTTTCTATAATTCCAAAGTTGATTGTTTAAAATTTAATTACAAATAAAAAATTGTATATTAATATGTAAAGTTTTTTTAACAGCATTTAAAAACTATAACCAACGGATTTATAGCTAATAATCTGTAATATTAAAAGTTCCGGAAACACCGAAGAGGAGCCGTAAGAAAGGATTTCTCGATACTCCATACCTATCTGCAAGTAACGGGAAAATATAATGTTTATCACAATAGCTGGTTTGGAGCATTGGGTTTTACAAGATTTATCTTTTTATTTATTTAAGAAAGATAAGAACTGAACTTATAAGCGCGTCTTGTGAAGAGGTTACAAACAAACGGATTTTAGCCTTGTTCAACAGAACGCGTGTGTTGTGCAAGCTCGTAGATTATTTAGTTTAAAATAATTTAAAACATTTATTAACATTTAATTAGTAGTCGTTTAGTTTTCAATTTATTTGATTGCAATTATTATTTAAGCCAGCTATATAATGGCAAGAGAATTGACTATATTTGGTGCTTTGTTGGTTGTAGCAGGTGAGTAGTTTATCGTATATTTATTTATAACTAGCCGTTCCCGTGCCCACTTCGTTGGGCAATAAACATGTTTCGGGTAAGTTTATAAAACCTATGACACTCACAAATAACGTGGCTTATTATTGGTTAAATAATTTACAAAATCGGTTCTGTAGATCCAGAGATTTCCCCTTACAACGTCACAAACTTTACCTCCTTATAATATTAGTATAGAAGTATAGATTAATTATAAAAAATAATAAACCACCGGTACCTTGAGCCTTGCTCCGCTGCCGGTGGCACTCGTAGGTCAGGTTTTTAATGTTTATTCTTTTTATTTGAATATTTATTGTAAAATACCTAACTTACAGAAAATTACTAGTGGGCGGATGACGAAAGCAATATGTGTTAGACTTTTATTCAATTTCGATTATTTACGTGTTAAAATATTATGCAGTTTTTGTTATAAATCAGTCTCATTCCTAATCCTACATATTCATTTATAAAAAGTACTGAAGTATCACTTTACGAATACGACTGAAGATGTGGAGAGGTAATTTTCCCTATATAAGTGAACATTAAAAGGAATATACTTAAACTACCTAATAAAGAAAAAAATTAAATAACTTCAATGAATGAAATTCAATAAGTAACTTTTTTAATTATAATATATGTAATTTGCATCTGTTGTCCGCCCATTAATAATTACCTGTGAGAGACGGTTTTGTTTCCAAACGCTGGGAATGTCTGGATGTCAAAACTGATTACAAATATGCCAGCAACTACACGATGCAAAGTCGGGGCAATATGCGGCAGCTCTACTAAAAATTGCAGAAGATCGTATGGCAAGAGATAGTAACGGTATGATTACATTAAACCGCGAATTCTGTAATATTGCACAAAACACAGATGATCTTTAAAATAAAATAATATAAACAATAGATCTGATAATGTTTGTGTGAGAGGGCAATATTAGCACCGAGAAACGAAATTGTCGGGTGGATAAATGAAAAAAATATTTCTTAAGGAGAAGGCAGACGGTCTTGACTAACTGGCTTTTCAGTTCAGATTTAATTATAAATGAGACTTAAGCAGGGGCCGCAGCATGGTTGCGTTTATCGCATGATTAAGTTTAGTTAAGGCATCCGTCACCTTTTGACACGTTAATAAGAACTACATTGACGGATGCTTACTTAATCCACATTTGACACGCGACATACACGCAACCATGTTACAAGGCTTTGTTTTTGTGGGCAGAGTAAATGTCAGTTGTAATACGGTGGTTCATATGTTTTTAGGATTAAGCAGATTTTGTTCAGCTAACATCATACCTGAAAATGTTGAGGGCGCAAAAGGTAGGCTGCGCCGGCACATCGAGCTGGAAAACCGGTGGGAAGCGCAGCTACGCTGCCTGCGTGAGGGTAAGATAAATGCCAAGACTTATGTAGGTGAACCATACTTTAGTTAAATACGATAGGTTATTGGCAACAATACATGACAATACTTAAAGGGAAGACAAAAATCTCACTTTTTCACAAAGTTCTCTAATTCTTGTAATTTCGGTCAAACACAATTATCCACTACTAAGTAAATAAATAAACTTTTATAAGGAAAATGTGATTGCGTATGTTGAAAGACGCCACGAGTGTTTGTTGTCTTAGTTAAATACCGTTGCAAACAATACTTTTTCTAAGGCTAGGTTTCAAATAAAATGCAAAATTAAATTAACACGATGTTCTGTCGCGAGCGTGACACGCAGACTATTCGTGTGCGTTAATTAATTATAAAACCCTAGTAATATGGCAAAATCTACTATAGAAACTTTAGAAAAAGTGATAAAAAAGTTCCTGTCACCGATAGAAACACAATTAGGATGTGTCCTTAAAGATTTAAAAAGACTAGAAGATAAAATAAACAATTTTGAGAATACTCAACGTACGTGTGCTAAGTGCCAAAAAGCCAGTGCAAGCGAACCTCACCCGAACGGATCGGACGCCACGAAGACGCGCGATAAGATTCGCGTGCCGGCCGCCCCGAGCAAGACGAAGCCGGCCGCTACTGCCGACCGTACGCTACCCGCTGCCGGCAACCCACGGCGTTGTTCTCTACCCGCTCAAATTAACGCAACCACACGGAGCGTTGTAACTACGCAATATGCCATGAAAACCATCCCAAACCAAAACACAGCACGACAGAATGATACTATTAATGAAACTGATGACGTTGGAACACTTGGAACCGACAGTACTGATCAGCAGCCGTGGCAAACGGTGTCCTATCATAGGAACCGTAAGACACCAAGACCGCAGCGCTTAACCATAACCGGCACCGGACCGGTGGATAACGAATTGAGAACCACTGAACGCATTGAAAAAATACATGCGGCTTCTTCAAGCACGACACAACCCCTGAAGCCATCCAGTCGTATATGGCCAAAAAGAGCGGAGACACAGCATGCACAGCGGCTAAGTTACAACTAAGACACCAACATTACGCATCGTTCGTGTTAACGGTCCCCGACAGCAAGTTCGAGTACTTTATGACCACCAACAACTGGCCACCGGGTACAGAGGTGAGCGAGTGGTTTCGTCGCAGCGCCGGGCGTGCGAGCCGCGCGCCCCGCCGCAGCGCCGCCGCCGCCGGGCCCGCGGCTGGACGCGCTGACTTCGCGGATCAGCAACGACACCCTCACAGTTTGTCACCAAAACATTAGAGGTTTAAGTGCTAAAACAGCTAAATTAGAAGTATTATTATGTGACGACCTCGAATGCGATGTTTTAATTTTGACCGAACATTTTTTACGTAATCATTTAAATTAAATCTGTAACTCTAACAAATTACGTTCTTATGTCATACTATTGTAGACCTACTATCGACCGTGGTGGAAGCTGCATCTATGCTAAATCCAATATAAAAGCGGTAAACAGGCCTGACTATTGCGAACTGTCTCGCGAGCAGGTGTTCGATGTATGCGCGATCCATCTGTTAGACGACAACATATTAATAGTGGGTGTATATCACTCAAATTTAACAAATCATAACGAATACCTAGATCTGTTTAACAGTTTACTAACAAAGATTAATGATGAAAAATTAACAGCCATTATAATGGGTGATATAAATATTGATCTCCTAGCTAGTACGCCTATAAAAAGGAAGCTGCGAGATATTCTGTACGCTCACAATTTCAGCCAGTTTGTTGAGAACGCTACTAGAATCGATGGTCTAAGTGCTACTCTGTTAGATCACGCATACTCAAACATCCGAGACAGCCGAGTATCCGCGTCCTGCGTTGAAGCTACCTGAGCGACCACGCGGCGCAGCGGCTCAGCGCACCGCGGCCGGCGCGCTCCCGCCCGGGACAGCGCGTAACTAGACGGGTGTTTAGCGAAAGAAATAAGACTTCCTTTGCCACCGCACTAGAATCAATAGACTGGCTGGACGTTGTGAACAAGTACCGCGACAATTGCAACCAGTTCGCAACTACGATTATTAACATCTTTACTAACCTACTCGCAACACACATACCACAAAAAAACATCATTTTGCATCCTAAAAGCAATCCTTGGGTAGATATAGAACTCGTTGACCTAAAATTGTTGACATTTGATTTTATTAATTTATCAAAAAATAATCCGGGGGATATTAAAATAGCTGACACAGCCACTAAACTGTTAAAATCGTACAACAACAAAATAAAAACAAAGCGAACCAATTTTTTCAATTCCTTAATTTACGATAACCCAAACAAGAACAAAGCTATGTGGAAAGCTATTAACTTGGAACTGGGACGAGGATCGCGCGAGAGCGCCGACTTTACCGACCTGGTGGTGGACGCCGCCGGCCGCCCCTTCCCCTCCAAGCAGCTGCTGGTGGAGGCGTCAACTGCGAGTTCGTGGCGGCGGCGGCCGCGTGCGGCGCGCCCGTCGCCGACCCTCGCGCCTGCCTCGCTCTCATAGCCCAACAGCGGCCCGCGAGTGATACATCCATCTGGCTTACGACCTTCACACCGTACGAAATTATTAAAATATTTAAATGTAATATAGCGCCCAAAAACAGCTCGGACATCTACGGCTTGTCCGCGAACCTATTAAAATTCGCTAGTCCAGCGATAAGCTTCGTCTTATCACATCTGTTTAACAGCTGCATGAGGCGTGGACAATTCCCAAAATGCTTAAAGAGGGTTAAAGTGTGTCCGCTGTACAAAGGTAAGGGAAAAAAATCCAGTATTAAAGCCTATCGCCCTATATCCTTAGTACCAGGACCCAGTAAGCCTTTCGAGGTGGGAATAAATACTAGGTTGCTGTCCTACTGGGCCAAGGGAAACGTCCTATCCGATAGCCAGTATGCATACCGGGCCGGGCGGTCAACCACCGATCTCGTACGAGAGGTGGTGCGGGGCGTAGTGAGCGCGCGCGAGGCGGGCCGTCACGCGGCGATCGTGTGCTGCGACCTGTCGCGCGCCTTCGACACAGCAGACCACTCGCTCGTCGCCAAAAAACTCGCACATTACGGCATCCGCGGCCCAGCATTAAGTCTCGTGCTGTCATTTATGACAAACAGGACTCAGATCGTCGTTGGAGACGGAGGGCGTGCTTCATCCTCGGACCTTGAAAATTTCATGGGAGTCCCACAGGGGTCATGCCTCTCGAACACACTCTTCAGCATCCTACTAAACGACCTGCCACAAGCGATACGAGGTGCTGAAATATTTATGTACGCCGATGACGTCACGGCAGTTATCACCACGCCTAAAAAACACCAAATGGAAAAGGCTGTTAATGACGTGCTGGGGCAGTTGCATAACTGGTTCCAATCAAACGGCCTGGCTTTGAAGAAGGAAAAGACCTGCATCCTGACTTTCCAACTCAACGGCCATCCGAGCCCGCCCCTGAGCGCGCGCGCAGGCAATGCCCCTATACAGCACGCGCCCTGCGCGCGCCTCCTAGGGTTTCACGTGGACAGCGGGCTCACGTGGGCTCCGCACACGGAGTCTTTGTGTGAGCGGCTGGGCAGCGCGTGCTTCGCGTTACGGCGGTTAGCGCGCACGGCGGGGCGCTCGGCGCTGCGCGAGTGCTACTTCGCCACAGTACATTCTCTTCTTTCGTACGGCACGGAGCTGTGGGCGCGAGCCTCGCAGTGGCGCCGCGTGTTTTCCATGCAGAAGAGAGCCGTGCGGGCGATGGCCGGCGCTCCAGATGATGCGCCCGCGCGGGACTTCTTTGCGCAACTACGTATACTCCCTCTCCCGTGTTTATACCTGTATCAGGTGGCGGTCTTCACGCACGAAAACCTTGACATATACAAGCGGCAAGGATCAAATCCTAGGTTCCCCCTACGTAGCAATAGGCACGCGGACAGGCTAGTCGCGGATAGACACAAACTGGCCAAAACAGAGCAATCCGTCTACTTCCTGGGACCCGCCGTGTACAATCGCCTGCCAAAAGCCGTAATAGATGCGGCTTCCATCACACAATTTAAGAACAAACTTAAAAAATGGCTCCATGAGCGACTTTTTTACGATTACGATGAGTTTTTTAATCTAGCCCTCACAAGGTAACAATTAATTTAATTTATCGACATTTTATATTATTTTTAATGAATTAAATCTTATATAATAATTATTTAATTACTTAGATACATAAGTACATAAAATAGTAATATGTACACTGACCTATAACAATTGTTACGAATAAATTATTTCATTTCATTTTCATTTCATTTCATTTCATTTCATTTCATTTCGTACAGCAAGATCTCCTGGAATTCTGGTACTTCTGACAATGGTAGGAATAGTGAACACATAATTATATTACCTAGTCTTGTGGCGTACTGGAATTCTGGCACCCAGAGTCATGTTTGAATCTTGATAAAGTTGCTTTTCAGTTCAGTTTTTTATTTATAAATGAGACTTTAGCAGGTGGTAATAAGAGGTGTTTGTACAAACAGGTTACACGTGGGAGCCACGGACGGGCAGTTGCTACAAGTTCCACCGCGTGGCTCTCCCCTGGCTCCGCGCTGCCAAGGTCTGCACCAAGGAATCCGCGACCCTCGCCGTCATCAATAGCAATCTAGAGTCCCAAGTCCTTAAGGAACTCTTCGACCAAAATCCCCCCGAGACCATCATTGGATCAGAGACTGACTATCTAGTCCACATTGGCATCTTGGACTGGAACCAAAGCGGGAATTGGTTAACTGTCTTTGGTAAGTGCAAATACCGTTGTTTGCTACCATGCATGTTTTTAACACTTATTTCTTGAAGTTGAAGTAGAAGTTGAAATAAATTAGGTAGAATACCGTAACTATTTGTTTGATCAAAACAAATATACTGACACACACGGTAACCTATCGATTTAAATACTTCTCAGCCATAGACATATCTTTCGATTTTATTATCATATATAATTATGTACAAATTAACCAGTCCTACACATAATGAACATGAACATGAGAACATATTCCCAAATTGCTTCCTTGTGGAATCCTGTTATTATTATTTTCGTCCCAATGAGAGCAACTAGCTGTTTGTTTGTTTTAATAATATTGTATGAATAATAGGTATTAATATTTTAATTGTTTAAAATAGGTGATACTCTGGACGAGGCTGGGTTCAAGATATGGGACCAGAACGAACCGAACAATGTCGGCAATATAGAGTACTGCGGCTCGATGGCGCGTAACGGCTTACTGAACGACAGTCCGTGTGCTATTTATTCCAAGGCGTTCATCTGCGAGATTAATCCTAAACAATATTATTTTAGTACCATCATTAAGAATTTGTGATGATGACTAAAAGCACCAACGAGATTAATATAATTTATTCGTAGAGTCGATATCCAAGAGGATCGATTTAGGAGCTGTCAACTCATTACAGAATGTGTTTCAGAAATGTGTTTTTTTTTCTGTTTTTTAATGCTTCGTACCTACTTACTGATTGCATTTATGTGCTGTATATGTATCACTGAATAAATGTTTTTTTATATCTAACTTTCTTTCTTTCATATTTTAGTCACGAATGTTGAGTGAAGGGACAAGGTACTTGAAATTTAGATACGTAAATACCGGTCCGGTAAAAAACTGTATAGTATTATTATAGGTGCTTTGTTTTTTATGTTCAATATGTGTTTGATACTTAAACACATTCATCCAAATGGGTCGGTTGTTATTATGGAGTTATCAGAAAGAAAGACGTTTTAATATATAACGAAAATCTGTATAATAACATTAAAAAAACACACTAATTGGGAATCGAATCAAGTAGTTTTTGAGAAAAAACACACATTGTATGTTTGCTGAAGTTGTAAGGGGTAAGGAACTAATTGCATTGAAGCTCTATCACTTTTGGTTTAGTTTTCAAACAGATTGAGGTGTTTACGTTATCTATGTTGGGCATTTTCAGCTGAAAGCACCAATAGCGGTCACTTAACTCATAATTAAAAGGTTATAAGGTTACAAGTTGACTGTCCCAAAATAAAGAAATGACCCTTATCTTGTGTGACAAAAGAATCAAAGAGTCCATCATTGGCCCTTGTTCATTACCTTCTGGTTCCATCACCCTAGGTAATTCAGTTTTTAGGAAAAACAAGGCAATACTATTCGTCAAAATAAAATGTATTTCTGAACGGAAGGTATTTCAAATGACTTACGGGTAACGACCGCTACGCTATATATAAAATAATCCAGTTATCAGTTCAAGTTCGTAGGTATACCTACGTACTAAATTAGTTTTTTTTTATGGTGTAAAGAACCGAACTAATTACTTTTTCCTTTATGTGTCAACTATATAAAACTGGTAATCATTTTAAACTGGTTTAGGTTTGAGCTTGATGCAAGACAGGCCAAGTTCTTATAAAGCAAAACGAATATTTTAAACAGATTTTTTTAACTGTCTTTTAATTATGTCAAATTAATGCTCTATTGTTAATTGGATGCCAACAAACCCTTTGGTGTTTGATAAATAAGTAGGAATTTAAATTAAAAAAACAGTTGATTCAAAATTAAATAACGATATAAAACAGTTGTTGGGCTTATAGTGCCTTGCAAAAAACTCTTTTCTATTAGGTTTTGTAGTATATTTAAAAATACTAGAAGAACTAACAAGTTCTTGTGAAAGGGAAAGAGATAATACGACTTCTATCCTCATAAGGCCCACGATACGATTACAATGAAATTGGCCAATATAATATGAATCTTTTATTAATGCAATGGACGAGTCAATAGTCTAACTTAATTGATAGCCTCGACCTGGAGTGATCTTGGAAAGCACGCAGACGCAAATTCAGATCAGTTTTTAGGCTGCTATCGCACTTGTTAGTACTGCGTGGTAGTATTCCTTACGGCGACATTGTTCGTCGAAGCTACGATAGTAATGATTATAGAGAGGGTTTTATAGCAATCAGAAAACCAGCTCCTGTGGCCAAGATCTTCTGGGAACACAACTGTTTCTGGAAATGTATAGATAGGATTGACGAAAGCTGCCGGATGGTCGCGTAATTTGTCAGTTTTCGAACGAAGGTAAAGCATTTTGTCTTATGACAACTTTACTCTCTTTAAACTGGAAAGCTAAAATCGATTTTAAACTAGGTTTTCGCCCGCGAATACGTCCGCGGGGAGTCAGAACTTCAGGCACTTGATTTTTTAAAGTAAATGGTTTTTCTAGAGCGGCCTTTGCCCAGCAGCGGGACTCAAATTCAGGCTATAAAAATAACCATCTTTATACACAACTTTCACTACATGCAAAACTCATTAAAAAGAAATTAACCCTTGATAAAAAAATATATTTATAGTTCTTTCTTTTCTTCGATATTTTATTTATATTATGTTATTTTCTAATTAACTGTAGAGTCAATGATCATTTAGAAAAGAGACCTCTGTTTGCATATTCTGCGCACGCCATCATCATATTCATATTCATATTATATTATTTTATATATTATTAGGGTTATTCTGGCAGCATTTCCTCGGTGAATGCCTAAACTAATTCGTAAAGAGGCCACATATGGTGCCACACACACACAACAATAAAAAGGCTTTATGTGCTTCTGCGAAAAGAAGTTGAGTTGGAGACAGTTTGGCGGAGAGACAGGCGGTTTAATTGCGGGCCCAAATTCAAATAATTGCTGTTTAATTTAAAATTACATCAAACATTTCAAAAATCGTTTACAAGCATTAAGAAGTTAAAATAACTTCTCAACTTTTGAATCAAAAACCATTGTTGACGATCGTGTATGCGAAAAAGGTGTTATATTTAAAAATAAAAGCATCGGGGATTTCATTTCTAATTGCGTTCTTACGTTTATCAGTCTCAAGGAAATATAACCAGGTTTGATATATCCAAACAACAGACATAATAATATAGGCGTTATGGTTATTAAGATCCAGATTTTTGTTTAAAGAAGCTTGGGCGCGCCGGATCAAGGGTCTCGACGCCGAATGGAATATCAGCCGAGACCACCACATTTGCCTACGTTGACGTTTTCAGCCGCTTTGGCCGCTGTACCAGCCATGTTGAAGGTTCGTTGGAGATATGACAGGGCTAGTTTGTCTACACTAGCACACGCCCCATACGAGTATTCCACGGAACCAAAGACATTCTGTCAGGTCTCTAACCATCATTTCTGGAGATGCCGGTCGGTTCTAATAGAGCCGGAACGCTAAGAGTAAACGAAGCATAAAAACAATTCTATAATGAGCGTTGCCGTAGTATTAACAGTTCTTTAATAATAATTATAGCATTGCTAACAATACAACATTTTTAACCATTTTAATGTGGAAAATACGAAAAATATTTACTTAATTCCCATAACTACAGGTGCTTTGAAAGAAAAAACATATTTAGAAAAGATCAAGAAAAAAATATTGGTTCGGTTTTTTTGTGATATGGCAATACGGCGGTAGCAGAAATGGGATTTTGTGAAAAAAAAACATTCCAATTGTTAATCTTGATTGTTCGATATATTAAAATAAAATAAAAATAATAATAATAATTTAATAATCACAAAGATATTATAAATAATATAAATTATGCTGTATCACGTATGATATCATACGGTCGCTGTGAATATACCTTTCCTTGTAAGTATATTACTAGCCAACTGTCCGACTCCGTTTTATGTATGTTAGAGAGTAGTCATAAATAAAAGACAGGTATTTTTTTTTAGCAGCCCAGTCTCAACCTGTTGGGGGAATTTCACCTCCAAAGTACTGAAAAGTGCCTAAACCCTCTAACTTCTGTAGAGATTTCTTTTTTTTTATTGCTAATTTCCTACTAGTTTGATTATTATGTTTAAGAGCATGGAAAAATAATGAGCGCGTGTTTTGTTATATTGCCAAAACTCATTTAAAAAAAAATACCCCTCGAAGTTATATGTATACTTCTTATCGAGATTTTTTATTGGTATTTTTTATAAATATGATTTTCAGCCGATATGTTGGCAGTCCACAACTGTGCGTTTCACTCCGAATTTCCTGCCTCGCACAACTAAACTGGAATGGTCTGCGGTATTTCCGGACCGTTACGACCTTCAAACCTTCAAGAAAAGAGCGTACTCTCATTTGAAAGGCTGGCAACGCACCTGTGACTCCTCTGGTGCTGCAGGTGTCTATGGGTGACGGTAATCGCTTTCCATCAGGCGATCCGTCTGCTCGTTTGCCTCCTATACCACAACAAAAAAAAGTGTTTTTTTATAAATATGCGCGAATGTCTATGGGTCACAGTCTCCACTTCCCATCAGGTGGCCTGTGTGCGCGTTTGCCTACGCTATGCCATAAAAAAACGAAGTATTTGGGTGTTCCCATTCAAAACGCCAAGCGGATAGATTTAAAGAGAAAAATATCCAAAATATATTTACTTAACGAGGTTAACGATGTTGAACACAGCACCAATCAGCAGTATCCAGCAACAAAGGTGTTTTTTTTTAGTCTTTGTTTACAGTTACAGTTAAAATGTTTGTCTGGTTTCATACCTACCTACTTATTTGTCAATAACACCGACTATATTATTTGTTACAATTGGCATTCGTTTTCGGTATTATGGTTGCTTCCAGGAGACAAGAGTTACTAAGAGTTCAATTTACTAATCTCAAAGATCCGAGTTCTACTATATTAGTTATATTTCCAAAACAAAAACAAAAATTGACCCCAACTTTACTGAGGTTAGTTTCATTAATATACAAAATTAATATGGATTTGCGATCCAACCCGTGTAAAAAATCATTTTTTCGCGTTATATTAATGGCTAATACAACCCACTAAATGTAAGCTTTAACACATTTGGAAAAATGGGCGAAACAAATTCTACAAACTTTTTTTCCAAACTTGCCAATTCCGTACTGTATACAGGCAATTGTTTTCGTCGAACTGCAGTGACTGTATCAGTTGATGCTGGTGGGGACATCGCAGCCCTTAGAAGACGTGGTGTTGGAAGTCTACCACCGTAGCTGAAGAATAAATAGAGGATTGACTACTAAATAAAATAGCAGTATCTAATAAAATAAAATAGTAAGCTTTGTGGAAAATCAGTGTCCATCTGAGAATCAAAGTATTTACTTTACTTTGAAATGGAACATGTACTTCAAATAAAGAAACATCAGACGAACATGAAGACAATATTTCCTCCTTGATTCAAACCAACCATAATAACAAAGACGTTAATGTCACTTGGAAGGAAAATTCTAGGCCCGTCTTTAAGTTCTCACACATTACATTTCACAACTTCAATTATAATTAATTAATGTTTTGTTTTACTTTTAAGGTTTTTGAAAAAGTTATGTATGCAACAGTAGATAATTAGCTCTTAAGGTACTCGTGCCTGTCATTAGAGTGCTCACAAGCTTGCGCTATAACCTCGGCACTCGTGCCTTAAAAAGCATCATTAAGTACCTATCACTTACATAAACTATTTGGATCCTCATCTCCAAATTGATAATATTTTTATAAATATGTGTTTTTTTATATATGTCATTTAATATATAACTCTGTTTGTTTTCTTAGCATAAATTCAATCGTGTTGCAACTTCCCAGTGGCAGCTCTCACATGCATCCACAGCCAGTGTAGATACAGTTTTTACCCAGACGCAGCAGTCATGTCCAAAGCCTGTGGATGTCTCGCTGCCAAACCTTACATTGCTGTGTCATATTTTTACGTCAAACTTAAGTTAAGTAAGACGTAAAAATAATGACGTAAAATATTCATTGTATTTTAATTATTTTAAATAAAGCCTACTATTTAAAATAATTAAAATACAATGAACCTTTTTTTTACCTAACATGATAATTTTATGTTCTCAATATAATTTCCAAAATTCCAACGTTAGCTCCTCTATTGAATGGATCGCCTTGCCTCGCATCACAGGTCTCGTCAATCACAGTCTTACTTTGTCTGCTGAGGGGTCTTCTATAACTGGCTCGTTGACTGACATTCAATTGAGGTGTCCGAGGTCTCTGGCTCTACCGAAAACCCTAACGTACCTATTTCTGGGAGGAGTTTCGTTTTCAGTGTCATAAAAAAAATAACCCTAACCTACCTATCTCAGGGAGCAGTTTCGTTTTTAATCCAATTTATATTTGTTTCAGACAAACTTCAAGCTCAAGGTTACGCAAAAAAGTACGCAGCTGATATTACCACATAAAATTTGACAATAAGTTATTTGCCTCAGCAAATCATTTGCTACACAATTATTTACCACATAAAATTTGACATAATAAAATTTTGCAATATAAAAATGTAGCGAAATAAAAAAATTACGAAGTAAAATTATGCCAAGGATTGATTTGCCAAATAAAACTTCGGCGAAAAGTTGATTGCCAAATGAAATTTGACGAAACATAATTCGGCAAAAAGGCAGTACACCACGAACTTCATTAAACTTTTCTTGATGCATGCGTTTAGAGTTTGACGGCTCGTTGCAGAAATTACGCTTTTAGAATGACGAACTATGTTTTGTAAGAGTAAACTTCATTATAACGCCATATCGCACATGTAAACTCCAAATAAAAGATTAGTTTAGTTTAGTTTAGTTTATTTATTTATCAATGTAATGTTACAATATAGATTGCATTGCATGTCAAAAAATACGAAATTACATTGATATCGTCAACAAAACATTAATACAAATTGATAAAATAATATTAAAATAATACAATAATATAATAACACTCAAATAATCAAAAACAACAATGATAAATAAGTAATAAATGGTCAGTTTCCGATGTCAATACACAAAACTAATAAAGGTCAAATATCAATAATAATTTTACAATTTAAGTTGCATATATTCGTCGACAGAGTATAATGGATTATCCAATAAAAGGTTTCTCAGCTGATGTTTGAATGCTTCGTCGGATGTTACATTTTTAAGTTTAGCGGGTAGACGCTCATAGAATGTGGGACCGATGACACGCGGGTTCTTAGCCGCAAGTGCCATGCGACGGGGAACTGTTCTCAAACGCCCGGTGTGGCGGAGCTCCTTGCCAGGAATATTGACTCGTGCGAAGGATGAAATATTATTTCTGACGAACATTATTGTTTGAAATAAGTAAACCGAGTAGTGCGTCAATATGCGGTACGTTACGAAAAGGCCCCTGCAAGAGTGCCTAGGTTTCACCCCGGCTAACGTGCGTAAGGCACGCTTTTGCATAATAAGTATCCTGTTGGCATCCGTGGAGTTTCCCCATAGGAGCGTACCGTACGACATCAGGGAGTGAAAATGAGCAAAGTACACCTGTTTTAATGCATCATTTGCAATAAGCCTTCCCAGTTTACGTAACGCAAAGACTGCACCACTCAGTCTGTTACACAATTTGTCGACATGGCACTTCCAGTTAAGATTAGAGTCAAGTGTGAAGCCCAGGAACCTACACTCATTGCATATCGGCATCGGACCGTTTGCTACACACTGAGGAAGGGATACACTTCGGCCTGAGAAAACCATGGTGTTGGATTTCGACAAGTTCAAGACCAAACCGTTTGCCGAAAACCACGCCTGCAACTGTTGGCACGCGCCATGAATTTTCTCCCCAAGCTGCTCGTACGTGCGCGCACTAACCACGACAGTCGTGTCGTCCGCAAAGAGTACCGAAAGGCCAGCTGTAATGGCTGTCGGAAGGTCATTTACGTAAATCAAGAACAGTGTGTTCCCTAATGCCGATCCTTGAGGGATCCCAAGACCCACACTTCCGCTCGTAGACTGCATTCTTTTGTGCATTAGCGAGAAGCTTTAATTTAACACTATACATTGTATAAAACTGCTTGTTTACATTTAACAACAAAGTACCCGCCCGCCATGTCAAGCGCGTTCGAAACATTTTTTATCCCTTCTTGACTTGTTTCTAGGTAAACAAGTTTTTTATTTTGAATGTAGGGGTATGATTTTTTAATAAGTTTTGCTTAGTTATTAAAATTTTGTACTTTTAATATAATTTACTTCTTATTATTCGCAAATGTAACCACGAATTTTAAAATTTTATCGTGAATCATTATTGGTGAAAATCCGTTTATTATTTTAGAAACGACACCTTACACTTTATCTATAAAAAAAATAAAAATTATCAGAGACTATAAACAGGCAGCTTGGGCAGTCATCCATTCTGTAAACAAGGGGCTGGTAGAAACTGAATTATCAGACACCAGAATGTTTTCCTAAAACCTCATAATAGGCCCCCAATAGTTACACCGTTACGTAGAGGTGCACTGCTGACAAGGGATTTCTCGAAATTCATAAAATATTGTCTCTCCAATATAACTGCAAGAAATTGATAATAGTCATAAGTTGCCGTTTCAATTTCGTCGACATTTTATCGACATTTTCAGGTATCGATAAGTTCAGTCACCATTTACATTTCTGACTATAACATTAACCTCTTTGATTAGCTATTTGACCATTTGACCTCTTTGGTTAGATTAAAAGTAAATTGCATGGCAGTTAACTGTCATTTCTGCCACTAGTCTATTTGCAACTAATTTACGTTTGTCTACGTATAAATGGATTTACAATGCAAAACAGAACAAGTATGCAGGCTGATCACATGTAAAAAATATGACTGTCATGTATTATTACAGAGAAGACGAGGAAAACGTCATTAGCGCAGACGTAGATTACGATACGGTTTTATGCGATGAAAATTAGTTCACAGCTGATTTGAATCCTTAGGTTGTATTATTGAAACTTAGGTAGTTTTAAAAATGCAGTACTAAGATAATTAGTTTTTAAAATTATCGCTTTATGTGGTCTTTTATTAAAATGTTATTCGTAATATTCATATGAAGTCTATTATTGTTTGCTTATGGATTTAAGGTTTAGTTTTTTTTTTAAATAAAGATATGCTTGGTGAATATAATATCAGTTTATTCGATAGTCGATAAAATTCAACGTTCCAACTCTATTGACATTTGATTTTTGCCATGAGCAATTCCGCCCTCTGGTCATAAGTTGCCGTTTCAATTTCGTATACCTATTTATAGGGTCCATATTGGCTTATATTAAAATTTGTAGTCCGAATGTATTATTACTCATAATCATTGGAAGTCATTTTTTTTTTTATTACTGGGCTTTTATAAAACAAACCTAACCTCATTTAACAGCTAGATACTCGTATTTCAAAACCTGAATTGAAAAACCATGTCTTAAAAATAACACTTTATGATTTGCGATGATTATGAGTAACAATACATTCGCAATACAATTTTTATATGAGCCAATATGGACCCTATTTATAACTTATACATTGTTCGATTTGAAAGATAGTCGAGGAACTCCTTTTATTGCGTTACGGAATAACATCGCATTAATGGCAATAATTAACTTGTTATTTGTTATGGTTAATACAACTATAAATACGGACTTTACATTAAAATTTAAAAGTTAAAGTTAAAACTAAACTTATTTAAACTAAAATAAAATAAAACTAAGCTACTCAAATATTAAAAATTAAACATAAACACCACTATAAAAAGAACACCCCCTCTAGCAGGTCCGCTCGCGGCATGGTCCCTAAGACACTGGCTGCATTACCTCTCTGGATGGCTAGCCCAATCCTTTGGGAAAGGTAAGCGCCAGCTCTAGGGTCTCCGGAGGTGTCGATGAGCCGGGATGACAGGGCCTTAATAAAACTTTTCATGTCAGCTGACCAAGGTCCCATTGTTTCCACCGTTGTTTGTTATGGTTATGATAAAAGCTGAAATTATAAAAATGACTTGTGAAATGGACAAACGGATTCCAGCCTTGCTCGGCTGAGCACCATTCAAATCCCGTAAAAATATTAAGTACAAAACAATTTAGTAGTTCCTAGTGCTACTTAGTTATAAAAAGCTACAAAATGGCGCTTGGTTTTAAAATATTTGGTGCTTTATGTGTTTTTATAGCGGGTGAGTAGTTCGTCGGTAATAATATTATTCATTTAAGTTGTTAATTAAATTATTGATTAATAACATTAAAGTCCCTGCGGGTCGTTTAAAATTGATTAAAAAAAGTTCAGGTTGTTAAATTACCTTAACGTTCTCTCAGCAATATTTTGATATGCAACTTTTGGCCCGGGCTCAGGCGTATCCCGAATATTCTTTATAATTCATCAGAAAAGCCTACGTCTGTAGGAACATCTCTCTGCGTTTTTTCAGTCTGTAAAATAAGGGATAAAAGGAACTGTTTCGACATCTTCAGTCCTTATTGATCCTTCTTCTCTACCTTCATCTAGTAGATGATACTCATCTAATTTAGACAAACTCAAAGTTGTTTATTCAGTAGGAAGGCCATTTTTAGGATTCCGTATTCAACAAGGAATGCTAAAAGGTAAAGTTAGTGTCTAGTCTGTCCGTTCGTTATCTAACTCAGAAAACGTTGATACCAGGGCTCGGAAACCTGTTTTTTTTTTAAAGCCAGCCTAGCTGGTCAGGTACGCCATACAGTTCGAAAATAGCATTTTCATTTCGATTACTCTTGAACAGAATCCAGTATATATTTTTTACCAAAGAACAATATAAAAACTGTTACTGCTCAAATGAACGCTTAATTAGCTTCTTCGCACCGGCCACCATCAGCACCACACTTTTCTCGTATTTCCTTACCTAAGAAGAGCTAGTTCTTTAGTAGCATTTTCACTTGCTTAGGTTCAAGTCAAGCGGGGCTATCATTTTAAAATATCATAACCGCGATGCCATTGAAGTGCAGAAGAATCAAAAACCAAAAAATACAGTTTAATCCCAGCGCGATCATAACGGTTGCGAATTAATTCCGCTGGGAGCGTGCTTTGACGAACAGGTTTTTTTTTTTCTTTTCCCCGCGGCGACTTAAACAGCTACTAGCTACCACCGCGGGGATATGGCGTTTCCAAAATGAAGTGATTTCGCCAGTGTCATGTTTATATAAGAAATCAATATAGCAATAAAACACAATCCAACCTCTGTACCACTGCGAGTCCACTTGAAACGAGAAGTAAGATGCTAGATACACGAAATAAGTCCAAGTCTTCTATCACTGTGCAACACAAAGGCATTAAAAGTACAAATCACAAATAGAAAAGAACTTTAAACACCCAAATACACAAAAATAAAGACTACAACAAATTACACATCCGCCATCTTATGACGTTGCAAATGGCCTCTTTGACAAACCTGGTTAAGTTGACACTACAAGAGCCGAGGGGCTATTGGCTAACGCACTCGCAATCGCAATCGTTTTCATTTTGAAAATGGAAGGCTTGTCTGCATAAAAAAATAAAACAATTGTCTCGCTTTAAAATCGATTGCGAGTGCTGTAGGCGATAGGCCATACGAGTCTAAATATACTATTTTTAACGAATGATTTGTCAAATGACATAAACTTATACCACCCACCGTTTTATTTATAAAACGCTGGGTGGTATAAGTTTCTTTCTTGACTATATAGTCAATAATCGTAAAATTTGACATAAGTTATGAAACCATAGGTCTGCCGCAAATAGGAGTAAGACTTAATACTTAAAAGATAAAAGATAAAAGATAAAAGAAATTTATTCAGTAAGTAGGCCGCACGGGCACTTTTACACGTCAAGATACTACCAGCGCTTCCCAAGAGGAGACCACTGCTGAGAAGAAACGCCGCAAGATACTCAGCAGTCAGTCATTTTTTAAACTTATTTCATATTTCATATTACAATGGTATGTACAACTTAATCTAGCATTATATAAAGCTACAAGTATTAAATTAAATATAATATCAAATAACAGTAGTTCAGCAGGAAAACATGCCAAAAATCTTACGGGAGAGAAAGATAGAAAAGAATAAAATAAAATAACTACAACTACCTACTTATATATGTGTATATGAGATGGTGCAAGATGACCACATAAAAGTTTCGATATGTTTTCCTGCATCAACGGTGTCCCCCAGACAAGAAAAAGCAGGATAAAACCTTTGCATTTGAACAAATTACTATTGACTAAGTTTACACCCGAAACTTGCATTTTTGTCTGTTAGATAGTCCTCGACCCTATAATACGCTTTAGACATTAACGACCTTTTCAAATATTTTTTAAGTGCTGGAAAGGGTAACTTTGAAACTACTTCAGGTAATTTATTATAGAAATGAATGCATTGACCAACAAAAAATGATTTATATACTTTACGGACACGGAATTTTCGAATAGCTATTTTATTTTTATTTCTAGTATTTAAATTATGTATATCTGAGTTTTTGGTGAACGAATCTAAATTCTAAATAACATAAATAATATTCTCGTAAATAAATTGAGACGCTACAGTTAAGATATTAATTTCTTTAAAAAGTTCTCTTAATGAGTCACGGGAATTTAAATTATAAATAGAACGAATGGCCCTTTTTTGTAACACAATAGTACATTATGATACAAGTGTGCTAAGTTGACCATTGTATACAAGGCGCTATTGTGTGCGCACGAGCGGTAGCGAGTGCGCCACAAGAAAGCCGCGTATATTATGGTCACAGGCACACGTGTTACATACGACGTTTTTCAACACACTTGCGAAAAAAAAACAAGACTTAATTTTCTTTACTTAAAGAAGACATTTTCGTTAATATTAAACTTCACAATAATTAATCCAAACTATCTTCGTCACAACCGTCAATTATTTACGAAAAATGGCGGCTGGCGCGTTGTTTTTTTTTCTTGCCGCGATACCGATGCGCGCGCAAGGCTAAGGCGCGAACGAGATCGGCCAACAGCCAAATTTAAAATGTAATAATTCATGTTTAAAATACAAATTACAGAAAAAATTAAATGATTTTAATGAAATTGAGTTATTTTTTAGTAATAAAGCTGATTTCACCAATTTATTGAAATAAATATGTAGATAATGTTATTTGCCGCATAAAAACTGTTTGTTGCTAAAAAAAAAAAGGTATATAACCCGACTAAATTATATCGCTTCTTCTTCGTACTTACAACTTGCTACTAGGCTACACATGTAAATTGTTTGGGTTAATAAACTAAAGGCACTTGTGCGTAATATACTGAAAAAGCACGCGTGTTTAATATCTAGGTTTATGAGCCAAAAATCGGTGGAATAAAAAGGTCGTTTTGAGCAAGTGTGTTGAAAATATAAGATAAGATAAGATAAAGAGACATTTATTCGTAACAAAACAAAACCACATTACACAGATAAAACAATATCAAGACACGGAAAAATTGTTACGAAACGGTCCCAACTCAGCATTCGCTAGCCGTAAAGCCAGCACTGGTCTTCCGTTGGAACCGCTTGGTGAAAAAACGGAAAGTGACACATTTAACACAAAACAACGCTAAAAGAAAAACATCAAGGATCAAACGCAATAATTTGTTCGAGATTATCTCGAACGTCTCAAATGACCATAAAAATTGATGGCCTGGTAAAGTTGGCAACACAAAGGAAACAGAATCAATAAAATAATACCAAAGATAACTATAGTCTATGGAAACGTAAACAAAGCAAGCATATAGGTTACGCAACAATAACAAAATTATAGACTTCCAATTCAAGAAATAAAATAAATAAATGTTTTGTTGGTACATTTAGAAACATTACACTATTGTATAAAATAACTAACAAAAAGTCTTCAAAGTGACAACAGTCGGCAAGAAAAGGAATACAAAACAAAAACTCATATATACTCATATAGTTTGTATGTCAGCTGCCTTACCCCAAACCAGAATACCATAAGACATAACACTATGAAAATAACTATAATAAACTAAGCGAGCTGTCTCAACATTAGTTAGTTGTCTAATTTTCCTAACGGCGTAAGCTGCCGAACTTAGTTTACCTGCCAGTGCAGCTATGTGGGGACTCCATTGCAAATTTTTATCTATTGTTATGCCTAGGAAAACCGCCCTATCTACCATTAGCAAACACTCGTTATTTAGAAAAATACTAGAATCTACCGGTTTAACATTAGGCAAAGCGAACCTAACACATTTAGTTTTCTTGGCATTTAGTAGCAAGTTGTTACTAATAAACCAATTATGTACTTTAACTAGAGTGGCGTTTATCCTACTGTAGTCTACGGTTTTTCTATCTACCTTGAAAATTAGTGAAGTATCATCAGCAAAAAGTACAATATCGCAAAGTTCATCTACTATTGGTGGTAAGTCATTTATGTAGACCAAAAATAAAAAAGGACCTAAAATAGAGCCTTGAGGCACACCTATTTTCACTGTAGCTCCAACAGATTGCGTTTTGTTTACAACAACTGTTTGAGTTCTATCACTTAGATAAGCTTATTTGGAATCCGCATGAATGCACATATGTTTTACTCCTGGAAAGGATCCAAAAAAAATTCCTCAGATTTATTTACAAGAAAACCTATGGGTATTACCCCTTCCTCTATCCAACCAAATTTTTGCTTGGCTCCCTTGGGTTTAATTCATTGGAGGTAAGGCGTAACAACAACCTGTTACTTACTGCCTGCCGTATATTGCGTGGAGAGTCCGACTGCCCTGAGCTAGTGGGCCAAGTCGTGAGGCTGTTCGTGCCGGATGTGTTCCGGATAACCCTTAGGCCGCGTGTGCGCCCCCTGTTGGCGGTGCCGGCGGCGCGTACGGTGTCGCGCCGGAACTCGCCCTTGCTCCGCGTCCTGGTGCTGCTGAATGCGCTCCTGGCGTCCGTGCCTGAGTGTGACTTGTTTGCATGGCGATGGGCAACACTGTGCCGTGAATGTCTGAGATTTTGTGAGATGATGGATGATAGGCCTTCCAGTATTACCTAATGACAATTGTTTTTTATTTTATTTTGTTTATTTTTTACGGTTCTAAATTGATTTGTTTTTCTTTTAAGCTTTTTGTGGTTTTTTCTTTTTTTTTTTTTTTTGTATAAGTTTAATGTTTCTCGGTGTATTGGTTCCAACTGTAATGCCGTGTAAATATGTTTGCAATAAATAAATAAATAAATAAATAAATAAATAAATAAATAAGAAGACATAAGGCTTAAAGCTTTATTGGACAATCCATAATGTTCTAATTTTAAAATAAGGGTCATAATTATGTTCGACGCAATCAAAAGCTTAGATATAACTGTCCTTTTTTGTTTGATTATTGTCTTGGGCTAGCCTTTATTGTCTATAGATTTTCATTTTGTATTCGGTCTATCAAATTAAGAGTCCGATGACCGTTTCAAACTTTAATAAAAAATTAAAATAAACGGTCGTGATAAATAAAACGTTCAAAGAAATTAAATAATTGGGCATTTGAGCTCTACTGCATTTAGTATGAAACAATAATCGGGTGTCGGCTTGAATGTTCTTCGTCAGCGATCAACATGATCAATATCATGAGCCAGATGTCCAAATTGTTTTAATATAAAAAAATCTTAATCACAATTTTCCATAGAATCCGTCACTATGAATTACCTATATTATTGTTGAAAATAAACTACATAATAGCAAATTGTAGGTTATCGACATGTCAAAACAAACGGTTCGCAGGTTTAATCCATAACGCCGGTCTCGGGTACCATCAGGAGTAAAATGTTACTGAAAAATTACTAACCAACCGATAGTTAATAGTACATTGTGCATCAAGGGTAGTATGAAGGGAATTACTAACGAGAGTGTTAGAAGCCCGACGCCGATGGCGGAGGGCTTTTAATGACTCGAGTTAGTAATCCCCTTACTGCCTGTGATACACACAATGGTTTTCATCACATTTGCTAGGAAAAAAAACAAAGAGAAAACACTTTTAACTCTGCAAAATATAAAGAAATAACTTTTGACGAACGGGAACGTAAATGGAAACGATTTTTTTTTGTGACCTCTACCACAGATAATAACTGCGTTTAGTTTCGACCTGGATTCGAGCCAGATTTAGCCAATTTGATAAAAATGTATAATTACTAAAATTAATGATAAATGTTGATATAAACTTGAAATAGGTATAAAAATAATGAAGTTTAATGAAGCGTATAGGTTTTGTGTAATGTAAGTTAGTCTATAGCTAATTTTTAAAGATGAAATTAGAAACCGATTTAATTTTTGGCTGAAAATTAAACCTCCTTAGTCAGAAATGATGTACGAAAGAGTTGCAAATTTTAAAAAGAAAGTCATTACTCCCTAGGGATGACAAACTCGCCATAATTCCCGCGGGAACAATTTAGGCCATTGTCCTTCTGTATACAGGCATGGAATAACACCATTTACGAGCAAGTGTGATGAAAATAAAATTATGCAAAATTTTAATACTGATTGAAGCGCACCCTCAAATACAACATTCATCGTTTCATCTTTATACAACTACAGATTAAGCAAATAATCCATGTGTTCGAATAATAACTTGACAAATAATCATTTTATATTTGATTTGTCAAATAGATCATTTATTATTCATATCAAATAGCCAACTAACGTACGTCCTTCAAACGTTTGGTATAGTAAATACTTGTTTTTTTTTTCTGGTTTCGTTAAGTAAAAAATTTTGTGTAAAATATTTTGTAAAGTTTCGGTAGGCAAAGCCACAAAAGGTGGCATTGGGGTGTAGCAAAGCCCAAAAGGGGGGGGGGGACCTATAGGGGGAATATACCTCTAATGCTAAGATAGGAAAAGGTTAGGTTAGGTTAGAGTTGTACCTGCAAATAGTCTAAATATTTAGGAGCTCCCCGAAGGGAAGTTTCGTCGACAGTAAATGACGTAAACGTAGAATATCAGTGGAATTCAAATTTCATAAAAACAGAAAGGAACAAGGCATATTTTAAATTACCTTCAGGTATAAGAGGGCATATCTTTAAATCTGAGTTGATGGCAATGTACTTCTTATACCAGAGTTCACTTAATACAGCGTAGTGGTTACAGTCGTGAACAGCTGGATACGTTCAAGCAGATACCAAGTATTCGAAATCATTTACAGAAGGGTAATGCGGCGTCTGCTTTTGGTTGGTGAATTATTCTCAGGACCTCAGGTCCTCAAGGTGTGCTGTAGTATCAGGGCAAACTGTATGGCGAACATTTTACTTAATTTTTGTACTCACCTCAAACTCACATACGCACTCCTGAGGTTTTTTTTTAGAAATGCATACTAGATGTTGTAGGTATAAAATGGTTGGATTGTTTTTTTTATATTTAACTAGGTTCTTTAACTTGCGCGGTCCAGTTGAACCAGGGAAAATGCCTACGCACGCCCGCCCCGACGTGGGGCAGGACGTGTTATGTTCAAATTGCATGGACTCCAGGGCGTTGCACGATTCGCTTTAGAAGGACGCTACGAGGTCTCTATAGCGTCAAAACGTAGCCTCGCATTAGTACACTCAGGAGAAAAACAAACGGGTCAGAGTGCGTTTTTCATACTAAAGGGGCTATTTCGAAGCCCTGGTTCCTCGCCAGGGAATGCTTTTAGTGAAATCTGATTATGAATACCCCGAGCATCGATACAGGACTTCCAGAGTGCCTAGGATACTCAAATGAATGAATCTGCGGTTAACGCCAGAATTGTGCATGTTCAGAAAAACATCTAAAATGGCAATAAAATGTAAGGAAATCCAAGTGCTGACCCAAACTCTCCCGCTGTGGTGTTGACTGATTGTGCGATTAGTTAGGTATCTTAAGAACTTTTGACCTCCTCTATTGAACCTCGCAGTATCCACCATTAAACCTCACTCAAAATAACCCCTAGCGAGAAACCAAGGCTTCGAAATTGTCTCGTTTGTATGAAAAACGCACTCTGACCCAGTATTTTTGCTCCTGAGTGTAGTTGCCCTGTGGGCTCGCTTTTAGGCGGGAAATTTATTAGCTCCATCGCCATGTCCACTGAAGGCACGCTGGAACACAGCAGGGGCCTTCCAGCTCAGAGCCCCTTACTGCAGGTGATAGACCCCCATTGGCAGCACTTCGGCTTGTTCTCACGTTGCATTACTGTGTCGCTGAAGTGTAGCCACATCCTCCCACCCCAAGTTGCCGCTAACCATGGCCTATGCCAAGGCAGGCAGCGAGAGGTCCCCGCCTACTATGCTGGACTCCTATTTCTATACTTACCTATTTCATGATCATTTCAGGGTTAAGCCAGCTGTGTTTAGCTGTCTCTATACAGCATTATGAGTACGATTCGAGTACTGAAGGGTGGTCGCGCCTGCACAGTGAGCCCGCGACATGGTTGGAAGCAAAGCTGCGGTGCCAGTTCGAAGGTAGATCAAAATTCACCACTAATAACCGGCGGAAATAATCTAAAGCTGCCTCTTGTTAAAAGTAAACTTCCTAGCTTGTTTAGTGTTTAATTAAATTAATACCCATACATAATCCAGAATTTATTATACACAAAAACTTTTCTCTTCAATTACTCTATCTTTTAGAGTAATTGAAGAGAAAAGAGATTGAGAAAAATCGCATAAAATCTGTTGCGGTGTTCTAAGAGTACATACAAAGGAAAAAGCGGGAAGCGATGGGATGTTTGTTTGTTATACAATTGAGCTCTGGCGAGGGTAATGGAGCAAAGAAAGATATAAAAGATTATAGAGAACAGAAGGCGAGGTATGATTTTCCATTTATTGAGGCACAACATGCGAAACCAAAACATTATAGAGGGAAAGATAGAAGGTAGGAGAGGCAGAGGAAGACCAAGAAGAAGCAACATTAACTAAATCTGTCTGTCTGTCCGCCGTTTAGCTCTCAGACTTGTGGTTTGTGCTATAAAGCTGTAAATTGGCATAGTTGTATATGTAATGTTAATTTAGCCAACAAAGTAATGAAATAAAACCAAGTTCTTTTTTTAAACAAATGCAAAGTACAAATAACAAACTTTAGTAGCTTGCTGGTCCTCGAGATACAGGCGACTAAAGTGTTTATATCACCTACAAACAATCATCTAAGACAGCTCAAAAAACACTTAAATGAAAATTCCTGCATACATGTTTTTTTTAAGATAGTTTTGTGTTTGTAGTAACGGCTTCGGAACCCTACACTGAGTAGGTTCCGGCATGTTCTTGCCCGGTTTTTATTATATTTACGTTTTTCTAAATGCCATTATTCTGCTATTGTATATGTGGTGTTCAGCTTGATAAAGTGAATGAATGGATGTATGAAAATATTGACACAATAATATAGTACACTAACACAATGATCAGCCTTCTGAGAATGATGGTCATTATTTTCTAAACAGGTGGAATTTTGGCATCGCCCACAACGGTGTCACTGACCTCAAGCATGAAACTGAGGATGGGTGCGATCAGGAGCGTATTCACAGGCATTCATGCCAACTCCTCCGGCGGAGACTTCACGAGCATTGATGGTATGCAACTCCCGCTGGAGTATTTTCATATACATTGGTAAATTTTAGAATCTTTCATTATTACTAATGATATCAAGAGAAACGGGATTTTAAGGTTTCTTTAGTTGGAAAGCACTAAGTGCTTATTTTTAAATGATAACAGAAAGCACAGTTAAAACTCAACTAGTAAAGTAGACTTACTTTTTTTAAGGTATACCTCTAACGAACGTGCCCACCCCGTGGGCTAGGGGGGAACCCAATGGCTTGGGTGAGAACTGCCTTGCCATGTACAAAGCGGGCGAGTTGGCTGACGTGAGCTGCGCCAGCGAGCTTCCCTACTTCTGCTACAAGAGTAAAGCTGCTATGGCTGAAAACGTGTGTGGCACGAACAATGGTAAAACCAATAGTCGTTTTATTTCATACTTGTTACTTATTAGGTACACAGCCACGGAGACCTAAATATAACATTATTATTATTATTATTTTTAGCCCGGAATGTCCCACTGCTGGGCAAAGGCCTCCTTCCCACCTTTCCACGTAATTCTGTTTTGGGCAATCTCCCGCCAATTGTGCTGAAAGGCTTCAAGCTCATGGCGCCATCTGCGCCGGGGTCTGCCACGTCGTCGTATCCGATCTTGCGGTATCCAATTTGTGGATATTTTTGCCCAAAGGTCGTCAGGCATGCGGCAGATATGTCCGGCCCAGTTCCACTTGAGGGTGGCAGCTGTTAAGGCTACGTCAGCTATTTGGGTTTTGGAGCGTATGACAGTATTTCTGATGCGATCAGTCAATTTGATGCCTAAAATACTACGCTCCATAGCTCTTTGGCAAACCTTGAGGGCAGATTTTTGAATGTTAGTCAAAGACCAAGTCTGTGCTCCATAGGTGAGGATTGGAAGAATGCACATGTCCATGAGTTTTCTTTTAAGCGATATTGGAAGGTCTCCCTTCATATATTCCTTCATAGACCAATAGCTCCTCCAGGCATTTTCGGTACGTCTTGCGACCTCCTTGTCCTGTCGAGCCTGAAAGGAGACTATTTGACCGAGGTAAATGTACTCATGGACATATTCCATTCTTCCATCATCTACTTCAATCCTATTTTCAGTGCTGTTTGTCATGAGCTTAGTCTTTGACATATTCATCACCAATCCAACCTCAAGGCTTGTCCTGCTTAGGTCTTGTAGCATGAGCTCTAGCTCTATTGCTGAGGATGAGAAAAGGACAATGTCATCGGCGAATCGCAGATTTGTTAATCGCTTTTCGCCAATATTGATGCCCTTTCCTTCCCATCTAGCTGTTAGTTTTCTAAAAACTTGTTCGAGAGTACTGGTAAACAATTTGGGTGACAGCGGATCGCCTTGTTTGACTCCTTTCTCTACATCAAAGGAAAGTCCGGGTGATTGGAGTTTAACACATGCGGTACTGGAGTTATAAATGTTACGGATGAGATGGATATAGGTTGGCTCTATGCCTTGGTCGTGTAAAGCAGCAAATATGGCTGGATGAGTGATGCTATCGAAAGCTTTAGAGTAATCCACAAAGCCCAGATATAGTGGAATATTAAACTCATGGTGCTTCTCTATGATTTGATTTAGGGTTTGCAGGTGGTCAGTAGTAGAAAGTCCGGGTCTAAAACCTGCCTGTTCAGGTGGTTGGTGGCTATCCAGTTGACCAGATATGCGACCTTCTATGACTTTTATAAAAGCCTTATATAAATGGGAAATAATGCTTATTGGTCGGTAGTTATTTACATCTGTTTTGTCACCTTTTTTATGTAATAATATAATATTAGAGTGACAAAACTTATCTGGAAATATGCCTGATTTTAATATACAATTAAAAAGGTTGGTAATGTGCGGTAGAAGTGTAGGTTCGCCTATTTTTAGTACCTCTGCCGTGATACCATCTTCGCCAGGACTCTTGCTATACTTCATCTTAGAGAGTGCAACATGCACCTCGTAGCCAGTTATGGGCGGGACGCTATCAGGACAGAAGTAGCTAGGTGTAGATTGGGGTATGGCTCTGGTTGTACTACTGTTATCAGAATCACTGTAAAGCTTTTTATAATAGTTTGTGCAGATTTTTAAAATGTTCTCGCGGTTGCTTTGTTTGACACCTCTCTCATCTTGCAAACTTGATATCCATGTTTTACTTTTGTTTATTCCTTGTTTTGCTGATTTTAATGATCGATTCTTTTCTAATGCTACTTGAATTAAATGGTTATTATAATGCCTAATATCGGCTCTAATGCTGCGTTTAACACGTCTGTCTATTTCCCTGTATACATCACTTGTAACATTCGATCGATGTGTCTCTCTCTGTTTTATCAAATTGAGACTGTTCGTAGATAGTTTTTTCAACTTAGATTTCTGATTTTTAATTTTGATGGTTGCGGTTCGAATGCATTGTTCAAGTTTTGTATATTCCTCTTCTACTCCATTGCTATTGCTATGACTGGAATCAGTTTTTAAAATACTAAATGCGTTTTTTAGTTCTAAGTTAAATTAAAATTAAATAAGAGAGGTTTTATCAAGTTTTCTTATTTTGCAAAGTAATTTTTGCTGCCGGTATACTTTTGTATTGAATGATAATTTTACTCGGACAGGTCTGTGATCTGAGCTGTATTGTAGTCTATTTATTACTTCTATGTTCTTAATTATTATTCGGTCTGAAGTTGTAGTTAACACATAATCTATTTCGTTTTTGGTTTCACCATTAGGAGAAATCCATGTCCATCGCCGTTGTGGTTTTTTGTAGTAAAAGGAGTTACACAAACAAAGATTCTGTCCAAAAGCAAACTGGATGAGGCGAGAGCCACGTTCATTCCGGATTCCTATCCCATGTGGTCCAAGAATGAGGCCATTATCCAGGTCCTCTTTTGTCCCGACCTTGGCGTTGAAGTCTCCGAGTACTATGTTCCAAGTACTGCGGTGGTCGTCGCAAGCCTTGTTCAATAAGTCGTAAAACTCCTCCACTTCGTCGTCTGAGTGTGAAGAAGTAGGGGCGTAAACTTGAACGATGCTGAGGGTTTCCTTCTCAGTAATACGGAACTTGAGTACAGCGATTCTTTCGGAATAGGCAGCGAACTCTATTATATTATCTTTCCAGCGTTTAGCGACCATGAAGCCTACTCCATGTAGACCACCTGTTAGTCCGTGGTGGAAAAATATACTTTCTTCTCGCTCAATGATCTTTTCTCCTTCTCTTCTCACTTCAGACAGGCCTACAATATCCCATTTGATGGTACTTAGTGCATTTTCTAATTCTAAGAGACGTTCGTCTGTTCTCAGAGTCCGAACATTATATGTTAGTATGTTAAGGTTTTTATCGGTGTCCTTTTTAACGTTAGCTTTTGTCGTTTGACGATTCGGTAACAACGCCCGGGGATTCTTCGCACCCCATGCTCCGGAGGAAGACTGCCTATCGTCATCGGCAGCGCCGCCAGAGCAGCCGGGCACTAGGGGCCGTGTTTTAGGTTTACGTTTCATGATGTGGAAGGGATTAGACGGTTAATCCACCACGCTCGTCTAGTGCGGGTTGGTGGATGAACAGTAAGCCTACTAACTCGGCTCGTGGGCGCCGTCGTTGACGTGCGAGACGTTCTTCCGCCGCCACCCTGAGCTGATACCCTGTCCTGGCACCAGCTGTCCCAACCAGACCGCAACATTTCGTCAGTGCGCTCCGTGTTGGCCAGTTACACCTTAATCGGTGTACGACAGTTTAACGTCTTGCCGAGGACGCGGAATATAACATTGTTCAAGGTTAAAAGTTCTCTTATTCCCTACACTTTCTAGGGGCTTCAAATTGAAGAGGCTATCAAAGATATTAAAACGAAATCACTAAATAGGCTCATTTTTTTGTGTAATTTAAAAAGTTTTTCTGGCAGGTCCTTTTACACGTCATAATATGTATGCCAGCACTTCCATAGGGAAAAAAAGAACTGCGTTCTTCATAGAAACCTTGGAACTAGTTAATTGAGTATGTTATTTTGCAAATTTTGACTTGTGCTTTGTCAAGTCTTGTAGGAATTGTGGGTACCCGAGTTTCTATTGATGTTGCGTTTACAAAATATATCTTCGATTTTTAGGATACACTCTGGAACCGCGCACCGGAAGCTGCTATAAGTTCCACCGCATCGCCATCCCCTGGCGCCGCGCCGCCATGAAATGCGCTTTGGAGCGTGCGCACCTCGCCGTCATTAACAGTGCTGAGGAGTCCGAGGTCATTAAGGAGCTCTTTCGCCAAAACCCCCCATCAACACTTCCAACTGCAACAGACAAGAACTCTGCTCACATGGGTTTTTTGGATTGGAATAAAGGGGGACAATGGTTAACACTTTTCGGTAAGTTTTATTCTCTTAATCGTTTCTCCTTCTACTTAAATCATGTTACAAACTTGTGTTACAAACTTATTGACAGATTCAAGAAAAAATTGCCGCCACTAATAGTTTTATCGCCAGTGTGCTCGAAAAAAATCACATTCCTGTTGCAAAAATAGTAACGGGAAGTTTTTCGTTCCAGTACGAGGCAAAAAAACATGACTGTACAATGCATATTCAATGACGGATATTTATTTTAAGGGTTTTGTACCAAATACTGAAAAACGGAAACTTTGCTGTCCTTTTTTTCCGTGACGGTCTGTCAAGACCCTTTTTCTCAAGAATGACTCAAGCAATCAGGCTGAAATTTGGAATAGTTATAGTTTTTAATAATCCGCACCTGTTTGCACTCTTGCGATATAAGAAAGGTTTCTTTTTATTTGAACTTTGAAACTATGTATTCATTCAAAGAGCGAAATAATGGGACACGGAAAAAAGAAATCGCCTGGAACCATCATCAGAGCTGTGATTTGAAAACTGTCAAACTACGCGGAATAATCATATTTCACTTGATTTTTTTAGTCAATGACCATTGAGATATTTGCATAATTAGAGAAAAACCCCGATTGTATAACCTAAACTGTTTATTAATTCTAATATGTAGAAAATGTATTGTTTTTACTATAAAAACAGATGCGAGCAAGCAACTTATATAACTATGCCCAATTTCATTTTGATAGCTTCTATAATTTCAGAGAAAAAATGATGTGATAAACAGACAGAAATACAGACACCAAATTCTTACCATAAGTTTTCATTTTTACAATTTTGGTATTGAGCCCTACAAAAAAAGGTATTTCTCCGAGTTGTAATGGAAAACATACTTGATATTTTTCTCGCAAAAATAAGTCAAGATTTTAAATCCTGGTACAATGGCAAACCTTATAATCGCAAAAATCATTAAACTTCAGATATTTTTAAAACGAAATATTAGACGTTAACATTAGACGAACGCTGCAAAGAGGAATGGAAATGTGGAACTCTGGCCACTATGACGAACTGATCGCAGAAGCACTACTCTGCAAGTCAAAATTAACTTCAAAAACCAAACAGGAACTAGATGATGACCATGCTGTCCGAATATTTAGTCGTCTCATGCTTCAGGGAAAAATCAGACAACCAAATAGATGGATAACAGAAAGATCAGGATGGACTTATGGACCCAAATGAAGGAGTGGGAAATAAAACTGTACATCAAATATTCAAAGAAAAACACCCCAACCAAGCAACACCCCAAATAACTAATTTCTTGGATAATTTCCTGAACTCCCTAAATATGTAAATGTTGACATTACTTCAAACCATATAGAAAAAGCTGCCAGAAAATTATCTGGTGGAGCGGGACCGAGCGGTACAGATTCTGAGCAGTGGAAATCACTCCTCCTTCCGTTTTTCGTTTCCGAAACCACAGCTCAAACTTAAGAGAATTAATCGCAGCACTAACCAGAAAACTTAGCAGTAAAATCGTAGAGATCTCTACTAGCAAGAAGAGGCATAACACCCGCCCGATTGGAAATGGCGAAATACTACAACGCATCATTGCAAAAGCCATGGCCACCGCAACAGGACAAGACGTTCAACAAGCCTGCGGCTCCGACCAGCTATGTGCCGGAATAAAATTTAGCATTGAAGGTGGAGTTCATGCCATGACCAAATTTTTCAATGAAGACGAAGATGAACTAGGCCTCCTTTTAATAGATGCAGCAAATGCCTTCAACGCACTGAAGCGTCTAATCGCTCTCTGGAACGCAAGAATCTACTGGCCCCGTTGTGCATTATTTATCTTCAATACTAATAGAGGATAATTATGCAATCATTCTATCAGCCTCAAATGATCTCATTTTCAGCGAGGAAGGAACAACACCAGGTGACCCGTTGGCAATGTATGCATTGGGATTCTACCACAAATTCAAAGCTGCAAAGACCCTGGAAAATACGTACAAAATTGGTACGCCGATGAATGCGCTTGCTTTGGTAAACTAATAAAGTGGCTAGAAAAACTGATGACGGAAGGCCCAAAATACGGTTCCTTTCCGGAACTATCAAAAAATAAATAAACTGACTAAGTTACAAAACTATTTGGGAATCTAAGAGTGAATGCAGTACTTTCTCACAGATTTTTGGGTGACGTCATTGGAGATAAGGGAGGTGAAAAATAATACATTAAAGTAAAAGTTCACGAATGAACTAATTGTATAAAACTTTTATCAAAATTTAGCAAAAAGCACCCACAACTCATGCATACGACCTTTACAAAATCACTCCAATGTGAATGGAGATACTTGCAAACAGTCTTGGACAAACCTGATAAAAATTCCATACCTTAAAATAAACATAGAGAAATAACATCACTAGAACATGAGCTTTTATTCTTTTAACCAGTGAAACTAGGCTGGCTCGACTTTAACGATCCCACTAAGAACTTACATGCTACAAAACATCCGTACAATCCAACACGATACTAATTCATACCATCAAAAATTGTGAAAATCTGGATCTTTTAGCTTATCAAACTCACGCTGCAGATACCATAAAAGAAGAAAAGCTAGCGAGGCAAATAAGAGACATTGAAACAAGCAAAGGTATAATATCTAAACTTGTAATAGTCCAGGGTAGCCGGATAGGTAAGCATATGAGTCCAGGAAAGAGTAAGTTACGTTTATATAAGTATGGGCGCCTGACTTATATCCCATCAACTAAAGAAATCGTTCAAACAAAAACCAATCTTTGGTAAACCACATTTATTTAACCGATACGCTTACTTAGATCAAATATATCTAAACACGGACATAAAGTACCTATAAGGTTTATCTCTTAGAAATTAAATTAACGAAAGCAAAACGTAGATTAAATAAGTAGCTAAGGTACTCACGCTGTCATCTTCATGAGAAATAACTTCATGATTCAACTGCACTAGAGTCAAGTAAACTGGATAGTCTTTGATCACTGTCTCTGCAAGTGGTGATCAGTAGAATCCTTGCACGTACGGTGAAATGACGGCTAAATAGGTTGAGAGCAGAAGTATTCCATGGTGCTGGTAGTCAGAAGCCGCGACGAAGAGCATATAAGCCAGAAAAGGAGTCGTCCCGGTGAAATACTTTTGAGAGGCTTCCAACCGCCGTACGCAGAAACGTTTGTTAAACTCAACTTAAGAAAGCGGCCAAGAGTCAAACCGGAAACAAAACAAGAGAAACAAAAAAAAACCCTGTACACAAAATATTCACAGTTAAATATTTGGAAGAACAGGCGGTAATTAACGCATGGTTAAATGATGGAAAATGAAGTAACTTACCACTAGCCGTGGGTATGTTTTACGGTAGAAGGCAAGAGTCAACGCTCAATTGAAAATATTCATGGTTGATTGCTGGAATGTAGTTACTATTATGTTTACTGAAAAATAAGTATGAACGGGTTACGAACATGGAAGGAAAAGAAAAGTACATCACCAAAATGGCGGCAGCGAAAGTTCGAGGCGAAAGGTAGTGTACGTTGTTGTCTATGAAAATAAAGACTATGGTTGAACAGTAGACACTGAGATTTTGGAATAACTTAATCCATTTTAGTAAAGAAGCTAAATTATGAAAAGTCTGCCATGGGCAGGGTCGAATGGCGCCATCGTTAAATTCAGAGGTTTTCTTCGACGTGCTCACATATCGACGAATTGATCTAGATAGAGGCCAACTGAGACGGTTGGAATGCCTAGGAGAAACAGGTTAGTGAAGTTGGAAGTAAAAAGTATAGACCTCGAAGTGTTACAAACTTCCAAATAATATAAAAAGATGTGTCCAAAGAGTCGTCGAAACGAAATCATCTCAATGACTACGAGTAACAATCATACCTACCACTGCCAACAATACCGATCTCACAGCTAATCAGTTCAAGGATGCCATAGCGATACGGTATGCTCATGAACCTGCAAGCCTCCCTCAGACCTGTGAAGGATGCGGCGAATTTAATTTTGACCTAAACCGCCAACTAAACTGCAAAAAAGGTGGTCTAATCAAACAAGGGCACGACCAACACAGAGATGACTGTAAAAACTGGGCCGAATTAGCCTGGAGACCTGGCACAACAGAACCTATAATGTGTGAGGCAAACACAACTCAACCAGCTCTTATAGGTAACCTGTCGCTGAACAGCATATGGGAACCGGCGAGGAAAGCGTTCTTTGATGTTCGCATAGTAAATGCCGCTTCCTCATTCACCAACCTCACCTGGCAAAAAACACCACAGAAACATAGACGAGAGAAACATTTAAATATGACCGAGCTGCTGAGGACCTTAGAGCTTCCTTTACTCCTCTTGCCATCTCCTGCGATGGAGCCCTCGGGATTTAATATAACAGCTTTTTTTTTAAACCGCCTCAAAATTTAATGAAAAATGGCAAAAAACATATTCACAAATAACCTATTGGCTTAAAGTAAAAGTGCAAATTTCAGTCATAAGTGCTGTTTCCATCAGAGTAAGGGAACAAGAAGACACATTATCAGAGCATTCGAATGCGAAGATGGAGCCGGAACCCACTAATGATCTTTCCAATCATAATATATTTATTTGCCTTACATTAGTCTAAAAATTTATCCTGTTTTTGTTCATTTTCTCTGTGTCTTGTTCTATTTGTATCTACGTGATGTAATTTTGTGTTGTTGCGAATAAATGATGTAGTTCTTGTCTAGAGAAGATGTATTTGATTCAACACATTATTGACCTTCTGTATTGTTTTTTATCAGGTGACAATTTGGATGCGGCCGGCTTCAATCAGTGGGCCAGTGGTGAGCCAAACAACACGAGGCGTGACGAGTACCTACTGCGGTTCGGTGACACGCTCCGGGAAGTTAAACGACTCTCCCTGCTCTGCGGAGAACTTGGCGTATATCTGCGAGAAGAGCCCCCAATTGTAATAATAGTCTTATTCATCATCATCATCATCATTTCAGCCATAGGTCGTCCACTGCTGAACATAGGCCTCTCCCAAAGATTTCCACCTCACCCGGTTGGAAGCGGCCTGCATCCAGCGGGTCCCCGCGGACTTGACCAAATCGTCCGTCCATCTCACGGGGGGTCGCCCTACGCTGCGCTTGCCGGTACGTGGTCTCCACTCGAGAACTCTACTGCCCCAGCGGCCATCAGTCCTTCGAGCAATGTGGCCTGCCCATTGCCACTTCAGCCTGCTAACCCGATTGGCTATGTCGGTTACTTTAGTTCGTCTACGTATCTCCTCGTTCCTGATTCGATCCCGCAGCGAGACACCAAGCATAGCTCTTTCCATGGCACGCTGAGTGACTCTGAGCCTATTCAAGAGGCCAACGGTTAGAGACCACGTCTCGGCACCGTAGGTCATCACTGGTAACACACACTGTTCGAAGACTTTAGTCTTCAGACACTGAGGTATTTTGGATGAGAAGACGCTGCGTAACTTCCCGAATGCTGCCCAGCCGAGTTGGATTCGTCGAGTAACCTCCTTCTCGAAGTTCGATCTTCCTAACTGGACCGATTGTCCCAGATAGACATAATCGTCCACCACTTCGAGAACCGAGTTTCCCACAGATATTGGGGTAGGCGCTACATGGGCGTTCGACATAATTTTTGTCTTGTCCATATTCATTTTGAGGCCTACCTGTTGAGAAACTCGATTGAGGTCTTCGAGCATTTTGCCGAGGTCGTCCAGCGATTTCGCCATGACCACGATATCATCGGCAAACCGGAGATGAGTAATGTATTCGCCGTTTATATTGATGCCAAATCCTTTCCATTCCAGGAGTTTGAAGGCATCTTCCATTGCATTGGTGAAGAGCTTCGGAGAGATTACGTCCCCTTGTCTCACACCTCTCTGCAACGGAATTGCCTCCGTAGTCTGATCCTGTACTCGGACTGACATGGTGGCGTCTCTATACAAACACTTCAGTACTTCGACATACCGATAGTCTATGCGGCACCGCTGGAGAGCCTGCAGCACAGCCCACGTCTCGATCGAATCAAAGGCCTTCTCATAGTCCACAAACGCCAAGCAGAGTGGCAGATTATACTCTTCGGTCTTCTGTATAATCTGCCGCAGCGTATGGATGTGGTCTAAGGTACTGTAACCTTTTCGGAAACCGGCTTGTTCGGGAGGCTGAAAGTCATCGAACCTGTTAGCGAGACGATTCGTGATGACTCTCGAAAACAGTTTGTAAACATGGCTCAGAAGCGAGATGGGCCTATAGTTCTTCAAAAGAGCTTTATCGCCCTTCTTGAAGAAAAGTACCACCACGCTTCTGTTCCATGCTTCCGGCGTAACACCATCGTGCAGAACAGAATTAAAGAGCTTCTGAAGGACTTTAAGTACCGGTGTCCCACCCGCTTTCAGCAGCTCTGAAGTGATTCCGTCCTCGCCCGGCGCCTTGTTGTTTTTTAACTGTTTGAGAGCCATCCTAATCTCGTACAGGCTGATGTCCGGGATATCTTCGGTATATAGTCTTATTACTTATTCAAATTTATTACATTGATTTTGCTTAAAATAAATGTTAAGTAATTAGATGATGTTTTATTTGTTTTATGTTGTCAAGTGTTATTAAATTAACCCTTAACCACCTACCTCCCGTCTCACAGACTCATTCAAATTATAAAAATGTAATTTACCCAAGTGCGAGCATCCTATAAACGTCTGTGTCCTTGTACCTTCCCCCCTCCTGCCTCAGTGCCGCGTCACCGCTCACCGAGGTCGGTCGTGCACGCGTTTAGTTTTGGTGAGTATATTTCTGCCTCCGACCGTCTCTGAGACGGGTGGTAGGTGCATACGTATTATTTTCTTAGGGGTCCCGGAGACGGGTTGTAGGTGGTTAAGTAATTATGATAAAGATAAAAGATAAAAAAGTGGAATGGTGTTGAAGAACGGTTGGAAGTACGGAAAACTTGCTCTACTTGTGACCCGAAAAAAAAACGCAGAACCCAGTACATGTGCTTCGAATGCAAAATACCAATTTGCCTAGAATGTTCGAATAAATTGAGCATTCACTGCCGCGAAAAGCAGTAACTAGGTGGTCTGCAATTTTATCAAAATACTGCCTTTTTCATATTGCTATTTTGTTAATCAGCTTCGTTGATTATTGAATAATAAGAAATTATTACTTGGATCTTTATAGAAAGTTGTAACTTTAGTTGATCTCACCTTCCAAAGGATATAGTTCCTAGATTAAAATTTAAGGACCGGTGCCAATTATGTTTTAAGAAAAAAAAATGTTATGTTAATTTTTTGATGTTATTATTAGATTAATAAATAATTTAATTTGTGTATTCTGTTGTTTCTATTTCAAATTACCTATACAATCCACAATATTTAATATATAAGGGCGATATTATGTAGCCGTCCTAAGGACGGGAGGTAGGTGCATGTGTGATAAAAATAGTAGGTAGGTAGTTAAGGGTTAATGTCCAGCTCAATTTATTATAAATACGAAACCTACCGCCCGCAACGCATTCGAAGTGCGCGCCAAACGGACCAACACAGGGTTTATCTCCCTACAAGTTCGCCCCTTGTTTAAAGGCTGTTTCATTGGTCGATAGCCTGCATGCTTTTAGTGGTACATTGCATCGCTGCAATAGCTCCTGGCTCAACAATATTAAAACAACTCGTCAATGGATTGCTAAAGTCAAAGAATTAAATTTGTGACCAAAGTTCCAAAGTCAATCTGACCTTCTACAGCAATAAAGTTGAGTTTCCTATCAATTACAAATGACTTGGCATCTCTAATGACAATGACATCTTCAAGCAGGTTTTCTTTGAAATGGGTAGCAAATTAACGTCCGTGACCGTACAAGCATGCAGTCTATTGCCTTATAAACCTTAAGGCGCACTGTCAGTCCTTCTATACGTGCAACCTATCAGCTATACCTCATCATGTCAGCCGAAAGACGTCCATTGCTGGACATAGGCCTCCCCTAAGGCTTTCCACTCAGACCGGTCTTGTGCTTTTCGCATCCACCGCGGTCCCGCGATCCTGACGAGGTCGTCACTCCATCTTGTTGGAGGCCTACCTACAGCTCGTCTTCCGGTCCGCGGACGCCACTCCAGAACCTTCTGACCCCATCGGCCATCAGTCCCGCGAGCAAAGTGCCCCGCCCACTGACACTTCAGTTTAGCTATTCTTCGGGCAATGTCGGTAAACTTAGTTCTACTGCGGATCATCATTTCTGATTCTATCACGCAGAGAAACCCCGAGCATAGCCCTCTCCATAGCTCTCTGAGTGACTTTGAGCTTCCTTATGAGGCCCATAAATACCTTAAAGGCTTATAATAAAAAACCAGCTTAGGATGCTGTTGGGATTGCCTGAGTACTGCAGTGCCTCAGGCATGTTCGTAGAGGTAAACGTGGACGATTTCCACGCCATCATGCGCAGGTAAGCTACAATACATGTTATGATTCTAGGCCTTACAAACCATATTGTCTTTGAACTGTTACCGTATTGTCAACGTTTTGATAGCTCTTTTTACCCGACTGCGGCAAAGCTCAAAAGGAGGGTTATATGTTTGACTTGTGTATATGTCGATTAATAAATTATACATGGTTAGCTTCGCCTTAACGACTAGAGTGACAAAGGCTATATTATAATTATTTAAATGTGAAAGTGCTGAAATAAAAAATGAATATATGGTAAGTAATATTACTTTGACGATATTATCCAAACAGCAGTTGTGTTTTTTTAAAGCTTGCTTTTCGTTAGACTTGTTTAGTGATCAGTAATGGGACCGAATTAAAATACCATAACAGGTTAAGGACGATATGGTTTTGAAGCTTAAAATAGAGGCCCAGAACAGTGTCAACAGCGTCCTTTGCCAGGCACTAGAATTTGAAACAGCCTTCATATACAAGTAAAGAGTACACACTAAAATAATGTCGTCAATATATACCATCCTAATTATTGTCTATGATTGTTCACAACCTGCCATGTTCCGTTTGGGTCCTGGGTTCCCAAAGTGGTCCCTACCAGGGGGTGCTAAAGGTAGGTGAAGGCAAGTAGTAAAATATTAAGTGCTGAAGCTATTAAGGGGGTCGCTAACAGTATTAACAAGAAATATAATATTTTTTTTAATATATTATATAAATTAAATTAAGTACTTTACTAACAGCAGAATCTTTGAAAATTTAACCGGTATTAATTGATTATTATTTTGATTTTAGTCAGCCAAAAAGCTTGGGAACCTATGGTAAGGCAAACCAACTTTTTTATACGTTGGTAGCTGGTACTGGACCAGAAGAGGTACCAACGTTGTCATCTGGGTTTGTAAGCTCGCTGGTCAGCAATTCGCTGACGAATTAGATGACGCAGTATGTCTTGTCCCAGTTGGTAGCGACCTTGCCTACGAAGCTAGCGGTCCCGCGACACATTTCTGGTCAGGGCAAACATTTTTGTGAAAAACGCCTACGTATATTAGTATGTTTTTCGTAGCCGAGTACTTACAAGCCCATAATTATGTTAGTTTGGAACTAGGACAATCTGTGTAAGGTTGTCAATGGATATTTATTTACCATTTATTATTTTAAAGCAAATATTTTGAGAGACTGGAATCAAATTCCTGGAAGTCCCTTTAAGATTGCCGATTCCAAGCCGACTAATCACTAACGAAAAGATTTACTCAATTTATTTTTATTATTTTTCAGCCGTAATCCAACTTAACTATTTAGGTAACTAAGTAAAATTTACTAAACTCTACTTTGCTTATTAACTATTTAAGCACTGGCCTTGGCCAGAAAGTATACGTGCGTGCGTGAGGAAGAGGGCTAGGAATGCGCAAACTATAAAAATGTGATATTTAAATCTTTGTAAGTCTTCGTCTTTGAAAATAATACTGTGCTTGTTATAATCAGAGCCCGGATTATTATGACTTAGAGTGGATTCGGCCAAACTGGAATTAATTCGCGAATAACTATTACTAGAGATATCTCCCATACCTTGTTCACAATTTTTGTTCTCGTGCAAACTAGTGGTAATTTTTCCACGCAATCTACGATACCAATTGATATACTTGGAATTACAAAACCCAAAATTGTAAGGTGGTCCTCTAGGTATTCATTAATAATTATTGGTTGGTATTAGTATAAGAAAATATTTCATTCTACATAAGCATACACCGGATTGACGGGGGCAAAAATGTACCAGTGCTAGTGATGCATTAAATGTCGACTAAGTTTATCGACATCAATAAAAAGCAATTTTTAATCTTCATTATCCAAGTAATGGCCAAGTTTAAATACCTTTTAATTATGTGCAAACGTCTTTTATATATACTTATCGCAACTTTAAATGATCGGTATCTGAGATTGACTCTGGACTCGAGTCACTTTTGACAACCATTCAAATTACATTGAATAACAAAGTCATTCAGTACAAAAATGTTCTTTAGCATTCCGACGAATTGAGAACCTTTCGGTTTTTAAGTCGGTTACTAATGCCTAGAAAGAATATTGATCGTTTATCTTCATGGAAAGCTGATCATTCAGATATAGAAGATAAAGGTAGACTAACTTTTGCAAGAAATGTATGATCCAAATTATGTCACGAAAAAAGTTGTCGATAAACTTAGTCGATATTTAATCAATCACTATCACTAGTACTTTTTTGCATGTACATAAGTTTTATATCTACGCATTATTTTATCTGTAGCAAGACGTCGAGACTACTCGTATATTGGGTTGCACCTTGTACCCAGTAATTTATTCCATCTTTTGTTTTGTGATCAAAACTAGAACTACTAAAGGTTAACTGAAAGAGATCCCTTAAAGTAAGAATTTCGCGTTTTTACTACTTTAGTCTCTGTAGTTTTAATATTTGTGAAATGTAATGGTTTTAGTACAATAAAGTGTTTATATACATATGTACATGCATAACTAGGGGTCATATTAAGTGACAAAACTTTGTGATAAATCGCCGCTTCCATGTACGTACCTCTTACTTACTTGATAAGTTCGACCTAAACTGACCGGGAAAAACCTCTCGTACGCATATTTCGTTATCTACTTACTTAATGTTATTGGTAATTATTTCACATAAGTGATAGGTAGTACTTTTCCTTAAACAAGCACGTGAATCTTAAACAAAGAATGTTTTTACGTTTTTTTAATTGTAGAGGCTGCATGGCCGCTTTTTAACTGTCTTCAAAAAAGGAAGAGGTTCTATGTTCCACTGCATGATTTTTAAAAATAACTTGTTTTAGTTACAGGATTCGCACACGTTTCACATCGAGGTGGGTAGCAGTTTAGATCAGTATGAATTGATTTGGTTCAGTTAATTTAGGTCCTATGTCACTGCGTTTGCGCGTTACAGTTGATTAAAGTTGCTTAAAAAAGGGGGGTATTAAATACTTTGCACATGTCTGCCTCTGGGGTTCATGGTCACAATCATCTTGGAAAGGAAAATCGAAGAGGCAGACATTCAGGGCTCTTCATTCATTGTCATTGTACGGAGTTGATTTTTTTAGAAAAAAGGTCTACTAAGTCATTTGCATACGGTTCTCATACAGCAGACACATTGCTCACAGATTTTTAGCTGTACAACTGTTTGAAGTTAACGGAATCAAGGGAAAGCTGTTACAGCCCCCCGGCTCTTAGCTTTGACCTTGAAAAAAATCTAAACGGCGGTTTTTTTCTACAATCATGTACTTATCTGTCTAAATAATAACAAAAAAATAAATATTTTCCATGACCGGAACAAGGCAAAAAAATAACAAAAACGCGTTTTTGTGAATACAATTTAAGGCAACATAATTAACAGGACAATTCTAGTTATTATATATTATAAAGAATGTAATTTTTTGCAGAAATAAACAAATTCCCCCACGGAAATAAAATCTTTTTTTTTTAACATTAAATCGAAAAAGACGTTAGCGCGGGGTGAAATTCGCAGGATACAACTTAACCCAAATATCTGTGACGCGTTTTGAAAATCGTTCCTATAGATCAAATAGTCTTCCTTTGGTATACCAGAGGCCTGAACGTCTGCCTTTTTATTAGAAATCCAAACATCAGTCCAAGAGGCAAAGATGCGCACATGCTATACCTCAACTTTTTTTTTACATTTTTGAAGTGCTGTCAATATAGACAACGCGGAAGCAACATGCTGGCTCAATGTTTTTAATCGAACAATTAAAGTCTGCCAAGTGTGCATTTGTTATTTAGTTTTTTAAATCATAAAAATAACTTATAATATATAATTCAGAGCCCTGGATGTCTGCTACTTCGATTTTTTTGGATTTTCAGGATGACTGTTTTTTTTTTTTTTGAAAATAAATCTTTTGACATAGCAGCGCCACCATGGTGGCAGACGAGGTCCTTGATGTTTGTTAGGGTATAATTATCGCTTTTAATAACGTCTGCCACGTGTGCTGATTAAATAGAAATTTTGCTCGCCACCTACCTATTTTAAAATGGTAGGTACTTAGGTCAGTCTTACCAAAGTCGTCGACTCACAATATTAACTTTAACCGAAGCCGACTTTAGTTGCACTTTGTTACTTTTTCCGTTTCTGAAGGCGGTTTTTTGTTTTTTTATGACATTTATATTTTAATACTTTATTAACTTCCACAATATTTGATATTTGTTTTTTTTTTATATTTTACTTTTCTCTTGTTATTTAATTATACGTATTTATATTACAGCCGAATACCACGGAGATGACATAAACAAGACTGCACAGTGACATTGTTTTAATTTAATTTTTTATTTACCACCGTTTCTTGCAATATTTTCAAAGTTGTCGTGTTGGTATTTTTATTACATCCAAAATGCGAAAAACAATACAGGAAAATAGTATTTTCTCAACCAAACGTGGTCGTGGACACTTACCTGTATGAACACTCTTTAAAGTAAGAGATAGTTGAATGAAGTCGGTCCTGGCATCCACGGGTCGCTACTGTGGCGCCCTCGATACGCTCGCTCAATTTCGCGCTGTTTTGATCGCGGTTCTACAGGTAGGTACCTATAGTGCCCGGCGGATAAGAAGTCAATCCTGACACAATGCACAACCACAAAGTTTCTAAATATTGATTATGTATTGAGCATTAAAACAATGCTGTTATTATACCTACTGTTCCCTCACAAGCAACAAATAAGTTCTGCATTGTTTTTGTGCTGTCAACATTATCATTTCAGAAACTCCACGGTTGTGCAATGTGTCATAATTGACTTCTTATCGGCCTGAAGAAAAATAAGAAGAAGACGAGTATCTATTACTCTTATCATGCTTATAACGGCTGCAATCACTCTGTATTTGATTAATAATGCTTTGGCTTATGAAAGATTGGCAAATTTGTACCAAGCGAAAAGTACCGAATAAAAATTCGGCAGGAGTTACTTGTCAAAGTATAATAATAATAGGATTAAACGAACTTACCTGAAATGAAGTTTGATCCTGATTACATAAAGTACTTAGTCCGAGATAACTGTTTAGTATCGTCCCTTTTTGCTCCTCATATGCGAAGTTCATTATACAACCTTTTAAAAATAAAATTCGCGACCTGGAAATACTAGTGGCATATGTCATTACGTTTAGAGTCATAACAAAAACATTACAGTCTATAAGGGATAGGGGGATACCTTGTAGTCATATGTCCTTGTAGTATGTTAGGGTAAAGGTATATAATCAGGATCGAACTTCACTTCAGGTAAGTTCGTTTAATCCTATTATTATATTCGTACTCAGACCGAGATAACTGTGTAGTTGTTTAGAGAAATCAGAAATAGTATTTCAGTGAAATCAGAAATTATATTTACTCTTCAAATAATCGCTATTAGGGTATAATTATAGCTATTAATAACGTATGCCACGTGTGACATTCTTTTTGTAATTCTAATGTTAAGTAGATAATAGGTAACACTAGTTTTTATTTATTCTAATTATTACTGTACAGTGTACATAGTGTATTTTTTACCTATTAGATTAAAAATCATCTTTTTTATTATAGTAAAATAAAAAGTCCTTATTAACAAAAATAAAAAGCTGCAAGCGGGTGATTATTCGCTATCGTTACTAAAAGTTGAGGAAGAAAGCAAAGTAATATTCTCTTCAAATAAAATAAAAACATACTCCTTTAGGATAACAATTAGGAATGATCAAATAAAAGACGTATTTGTTTGACTCATTTATTTATTTACTTTATTGGAGATAAAACAGAAACAAACAATGCATTACTTATGAACTAATTTACAAAGTAGTTTAGATACAGCTGTTTCCTTAAATATATCTCACTAAGAACATAAAAATATTATAATAAGAAACATGCGACAATACCTACAGGGCTTCGTTTACGTACTAGGATACAAAACAATTTTATTTTAGTAAACACTCAAAAGAAAAGGAAAAAAAAAAAAAATCTTAAAAAACTAAAAAATTATAATAATTACGTACGTTACGCCGGCTGCAGAGAAAAGGATACCCCCCTGGTAAACAAATCAAACTGTTTAAAAATTTCGACGAATTTCGTTGAAGACAAGATGGTCGAGTGGCTAGTCTGTCGGACTAGTGTTTCGAGGATTGCTGGATCATATCCATCTTGGGGATATTTACTTTTTGCATTTTTATATTTTTAATTATGCTATGTTATCTATTTTAAAGTATTAATTGTTAAGTATTTTAGGTAAGTATGTAAAAAAAAATAGGCATATTGTGAAAAATATACGTTTATTTATTTAAGTATATGCTATCTGCGTTACTTAAGTTAAATTATAACATAATAATAATTATGAAATCATAACCTTTTTTTATTTTCAAATAGCTTAACTACGGATTTACAGATTAATCATTATAACGAGAAAAATACATTGGGAGTTCCTAATTATAATATTACATTTGTAGGGCTTTAAAATATCGTTACAATTATATCTATGCCTAATTTTATGTTATGCGTAACCGTTATTTCTTCATTAACTTTTTACTGACATTTCATAAAATATTAGACAAGACAAGTGTTAAAGAACGGTTTGCTTATAGATATTCTTAGGAATATAATTACTTACTTACATTATATTATGTAGTTTATTAAAACTGCGAACTTGAATTGTGTGTGTGAATCACTGAGAAAGAACCAACATGCTAATCTATAAATATAGTATAGCAATTTACATCTTTCTGTTATCATCACTTATCACAATTTGTTATAATTATTTTAAGACAACTTTAAATAGAGGTGTATAGGCAACGCGTGGGGTCAGACGGTGTGTCACCTACACTTGAATGAAGAAGGAGAATTATGAATTGATAATACCAAACTTTGTTTTTTTTAAATTAACTATAGGATAAGGAACCATCAACTCGTGCCCACTTTTGTATATTTTTTAATTTTCAATTAACAATATATCCGCGTTAGTTAAAAATTAAAAAATAAACCAAAGTGGGCACTATACTACAAATGCCAAATAATAATAATAATAAAATAATAATAAAAATATTTATTCACAACAACAAATATAATGCAAATACGAGTAAATGCTACTCGAGTATATTAATATCGAAGAGGATAGCCGTTACTTTCTATCACTTCCTGAAGCCGATTTGGCATACTTAAAACCATTTTGTTGCACGCATCACTACTTCGCATTCATTCCCAAGTTCTTTGGACCTCTTGGTCCAGATTTTTTTTTGTTTTTATTTCACTGGAATCCCAGTTTAAAACCATCTGACCCCACAAATTCTCTATCGGATTTAGGTCCGGACTTTTTGACGGCCAGTCCAAAACCGTTATTTCTTCTTGGGAAGACAGCCATTCCTGAACAAGGCGGGAGCGATGCACAGAACAATTATCCTGCACCAGGTAAATTTGGCCTACAGGATACGCAACACGCACTGACGGCAGCATCACGTCCTTCAACACCTCCAGGTATCGCTCGCTGTTCATGCGGCCGCCTATTTCCACCAGCTCGCCTGGGCCCATGGAAGACATCCATCCCCAGTAACCTGAAAACAGTCATCTTATATAATCTACTGTAACATGTAATATACGTAAAAGTCAATAGAATAGAATATATATGTATATAAAGTCTTAAACATAATATTATTGAAATGTTATTTACCTAGTGTTAATCGCCCGCTTGTCCTGAGGTCTAAAACGTTTTTAGGGTTAAACCTCTCCCCAGTTCTTCTCCATAAAATTTTTTGGCCATCCTTATCCGACTTAAAACATTTTTCGTCAGTAAATATGACTATTTCGTTTGCCCAATCGAAATTTAAATACTGAGTGGCAAAGTTTACTCTGTCGATGCGATGTGTCTCAGTAAGCTTAATTTTTCTGGCCGGTTTGTAATTATGAATACCCGCAGCATGCAGGTGTCGCCGAACTGTGCTAAGCGACACTCCATAAGTCTCAGCAGTTGAGCGTGTCGTTTTGAAGGGTGCCTCTGAGTGAACTTGCACTATGTTACGGTGTCGCTCCGATTCCTCGGTGTAAGCAACCGGGCGAGGGCCTTGGCGGGCACAGTTCACTTCACCTGTCGCTTGATACCTTTGTATCCACCTACGAACTGTATTTTTCTGCAGATATAAAAAAAAACATAAATTATTAGCAAACCAAATAAATAATCATATAGGTTAGTCTCTCAGTAGGTATTCATATAGGTTAAATAAATAAATAAATTAAATAAATAAGCTATCGTGTAACTCTTACCGTTATTCCCATATCTCGTGCTATTTTCTTTATCGATTGCTGCTGTTCCCACAGAACAACAATCTTAGCCTTCAAAAAAGTAGTTAATCGAACCATTATAAGGATTATTAAATCGGATAATATTAGCTAGCGGAGAGATTCACACAGCGGATCGGCACAAATCGTAATAATTTGTGAAGTCATTATAAAGTTACCCGCAATCACAAAACAATAAATGCGGCAAACAATGTCGAGTAAGCAAACTAATTATTCAAATTTCAACTTTAAGTCTCTGTTTAATACAGCAGTAATCTTCGATGCCTTTATGAAATAAAATGACGGTAGATGCAACAATCAGTAACAACGATGAAAGCATATCTATCATACTAATTTCAACCTATATAATAAATTGACGAGTGGAACATGGTGGAAGTTGCAATTTAAACCATAACGTATAAAAGATTAGATCGTTATCAAAATTGTTCGATTTAAGGAGTAATGCAATTCAAATTTTTGCCAAGATCGTCAACGGAGTCGATAGCCTAGTGGTATAAGGCGTCGCGTCGTAAGCTAATCGGCTAGCAGCGGCTGGAGAAGCGGGTTCGTATCCTCAATCGCACATATGAAATGAAATGTCTTTTTGAAGTTATAATTGGTATTCGGTTTGACCAGAAGCCAAATAGCAAAATAAAGAAAATTATAATATTTGAGTGGTATCGGTGGATGCTCGGGCAGAGGTGGGTGCGGGGCGGGGGAAGCTAGCCGCTCACGGCGAACGTCACGTGACGTTCGCCGTTGTGCGATAATCTTTAAAGTATTGGGGGGTCCCTTTTCTCTGACGCTGACTGTACCTACATGCAATTTTTATTTACCTATTTATTGTGTTTTTTTTTTAATATATATTATATAGAGTAGTAACAGCGGCTCTAAACCGGGTACGGGAGCAGGAGAACATATCAACATCACATAATTGTTTGTTGTGGTGGTTACAAAGCCTATATAGAGGAGCTCGCTTCCCAGCATTGGTCCTAATTATAGGAAGAGCGGTTTTTGGTCCTCGTGACCTTGCGTGGTGTTCTGAATTGCAAAGTGGTCAGGAGCTGCGGGCAATTGACTTCGCTTACGCAGATATTGCGCAGCATGACTGCGTCCGCGACAGCGCGCCTGTCTTTAAGGGTCAACATTTTATAGTTCACCAAAAGAGTATTATAAGAGCTTCGCAGAGATTTCAGTTTGTAGTTTAGGTAACGGAGGAATTTCTTTTGTATGATTTCTATTCTGTCGGAATAGACATTGTAATGCGGGTTCCAAGCAACCGAGGCATACTCAAGATTAGGTCTAACTAGTGATTGGTAGAGGTAAACCAAAGCCCGTTTTGTTTTAAATGGTTTAGTGATTCGCATTAAAAAGCCCAACATTTGGTACGATTTTTTTAATAATGGTCAACATGAGCGTCTAAGGTAAGTTTATTATCAACATAAAGTCCCAAATCTCGCAGTTTTGTAACAGTCTCTATGGGATTGTGGTTTAGATTATAAATTGTACATATACCATTTTTTTTTCTGGTAAATGTGATGTGTTTACATTTATTATAAGCTAAATATAATTTGTTTTGTGAACAGAATTCGTTAAGTCTGTTTAGATCGACTTGAACATGCAAAGTATTTTGATAACTTTATAATTTTTTAAATCATCGGCGTACAATAAGAAGTGGCAATATTTGAAACAGGAGGAAATGTCGTTAATGAACAGGATGAATAAAAGGGGTCCTAATATGGAGCTTTGCGGTACCCCGGAGGTGACCACGGAGGGTAGCTAGGTAAATCCATTGACGACAACGGATTGAGTACGGCTTTGAAGGTAAGAGGCAAACCACCTGAGGAGATTTCCCTTTATTCCAATAAAGGATAGCTTTTTAAGCAGTATCAAGTGGTCGACCTTGTCGAAAGCTTTCTCGAAGTCTGTATAGATAGTGTCTACTTGCTCCTTTGCGTCTAAGGCTGGATTCGACCAAACACGTAATTACACTAGTCTAACTATTACGGGAATAATTTTACTCTTGGAATTTACTCCTCGAACTCCAACTCCAACGAACTCGAGGAGTAAGCTAAACTCGGTATTATTGATTTGTGGAGTAAGAGTGAATGATGAACGAATGTATAAACCGACAAGGAATAGTGTCATATTGTTTCTTCTAGCCTTACTTTAAACGAAGTAACCATTTAATTTTGTAGGTAAATACAGTTGGAGAAATGTCATATCATATTGACAATTTATTTATCATTTGACAAGTGACTTTGACAACAATAGCTTACTCTCAGTTTGTTCCTTTACTCCACCAAAATCGGCCGTGTAAATATTTACTTGCGTGTAGTACCTTATTCTGAGATTGTGATTTGGTAAAATGCAAAATCAACTTACTCCAGATTAAACAATGGTTTACTCTCGAGTAAAAACTTACTCCAGTTTGGTCGAATCCGGCCTAAGAATCGAAAGATGGAGTTTGTGAAAAGAGTGAGATTTGAGGCTGTAGATTTCCCTCGGACAAAGCCGTGTTGTTCGTCAAGGATGGAGTTTTTAACGGATTCATATACACGCCCATGTACTAGCTTCTCGAAGACTTTGGGGATACAGGAGAGTATTGAAATTGGTCGGTAATTTTTTACATTGTCTTTTGGACCTGATTTATGGATAGGTGTAACATTAGCCATCTTCCACCGCTCCGGAAAAATACCCTCGCTCAAGCGAGGACTTGTACAGCTTCTTAAAAGTCAGCAGTAAATTAGAACAGCCACTGTCCGTTGTGTTGTATTTTGTTATTTTTAAATATTGTAATAAAGTTTTAACTGGACATATACTGGGACTATTTTAAATAGGAAGAGATAATTTAGCCATGAATCTTCCCGCGCTGATGTTTTTTGTCAAACTTATATTTACTTCTTCATTATAATTAATGTTATTATATTTAATGAGGTGAATTGTTTGAACTCTCTGTCTTGTAGTTAGCGCTAGCGCTAACATAAATATAAATAAGCTAAACATAACATAGCCGTTTTCAATGTGAGTTTTCTCAAATCTAAACCTTTTAGAGGGTACCCGTGCTTAAGATAAGAAATGACAGTGGCTGGATCCCAAGTACAAGAATATTTTGGAATCTCAGGCCTTAACATACAAACTCCCTTAAATCAACGTCTTACCCTTTCATCTATACCTACATATATTGTTACCTATGATTAGAGATAAAACCGAACGATGGCAATTCAAAGACTAATAAGAAGCTCCTTTTTGAAACAGATGTTAAGTATGAAAGAAGCTTTGGTACAGAAGCGCTAAATATATCTTCTGCTTTAGCCTATGGCCACCATTGTTTTAAGCAACTATTGTATTGCTTAAAGCTATTATCAGATAAAGATGAGATCATAATTTCAAATAGATCATTAGACAATGATCTTCTTTTCATTGCCTCCCTAGCAATACACAGCCTCCAGGTTAAGTTGGGTTGTAAGAGGTGTGGTAATCTGGAAGGAGACATTAAAAGTGTTTTAGACGGGCGAAAGGTCAGAATTTCAGAGACTGTAAGAGCTTTTTTATCAGCGGATACCATGCTTGAGTAGGCCATACTGGGTACACTACTATGCCAACCGCTTTGTCTGATATAATTTTCCTTTCAACCTTTAAGAGTAGTGAAAACGAAAGAAACGCATAGAAGAATTATTTCCACTCAACTGAAAAAGCATCTATATTCGATGAAATAAGTCCAAGTGCAAAGCAATATATTAAAAAAAAGTTGTATCGTGAAGCACATTTTAAATCAACATCTGGGGCATTAAGGTATTTATAATTTTATCAAATACATTTTGTGACAATTCCCATTCTGTGTCCTGGCTAGAGTTGCGTGATTCGTAATCAGCCTTTGAGTTGTCTTTAGACTTTATATATGATGCATAAATCTATAGATCTCTATCCTCGCACCATTTCCAAATTGGTCGAGCAAGTTATTTGGTTTAGGAAACTGTACTGAACCCATTATATTTATGTTTGATATTGATGTGATGTGTTATCATTTCTTAATAAAACTTCCTTTTGTTTCAAATTACTTGCAAAACATCTTAATGCAAAAAAGCTTTTAGTTCAAGGTAATTAATATGGTTTTGCTTATCTGCTATCGACCAACTACCCTAACAAACTTTCCATTACACACTGTACCCCAGCCTGTTAAAGAGGAGCCAGAAAACATTTCTAGTCAAAATGTGTGTTGTTTCATTTTACGAGTATAAATAGTAAAGTATACGAGTAAGTTTGTCCTAACCTAAAAATTACTCGCGTCGTGTTGTTGTGTTTAGGTGAGGCCATCTCTCCCGGAGGAAAGGTGAGATGGCCAGTGTTAGTCGGTATACATATATAATAGCCATAAAAATCCCATTAAAAATGATAGCAAATAAGAATAAGAAAAATAAGTTAAATCATATAGATAATTGTCGCGGGTGTGGAGAAAAATATTTTAAAACTCTTCTCTTCGAAGGCTGGCTTCGATGCACGGTGTCCCAGTTTTAGGTACACGAAAGCTGCACCGAATTTGAAGACATTTGCTCTAAATGTGGTACAGAGCAAAAAAGTCTGTTAAAAAATAGGAAATAAGACCAAAAACTAAGTTACAATTAGAATTAAGAATATGGCGATCTTACCTCGTATACCATGGTCATCACACCCGGACACGTCGGGAGAGATGGCCAATCGTGAATTTAAAAAAAAACATAGATATTGTTATTTTTGTTTCTATAATTCCAAAGTTGATTGTTTAAAATTTAATTACAAATAAAAAATTGTATATTAATATGTAAAGTTTTTTTAACAGCATTTAAAAACTATAACCAACGGATTTATAGCTAATAATCTGTAATATTAAAAGTTCCGGAAACACCGAAGAGGAGCCGTAAGAAAGGATTTCTCGATACTCCATACCTATCTGCAAGTAACGGGAAAATATAATGTTTATCACAATAGCTGGTTTGGAGCATTGGGTTTTACAAGATTTATCTTGTTATTTATTTAAGAAAGATAAGAACTGAACTTATAAGCGCGTCTTGTGAAGAGGTTACAAACAAACGGATTTTAGCCTTGTTCAACAGAACGCGTGTGTTGTGCAAGCTCGTAGATTATTTAGTTTAAAATAATTTAAAACATTTATTAACATTTAATTAGTAGTCGTTTAGTTTTCAATTTATTTGATTGCAATTATTATTTAAGCCAGCTATATAATGGCAAGAGAATTGACTATATTTGGTGCTTTGTTGGTTGTAGCAGGTGAGTAGTTTATCGTATATTTATTTGTGCGCACTTCGTTGGGCAATAAACATGTTTCGGGTAAGTTTATAAAACCTATGACACTCACAAATAACATGGCTTATTATTGGCTAAATAATTTACAAAATCGGTTCTGTAGATCCAGAGATTTCCCCTTACAACGTCACAAACTTTACCTCTTTATAATATTAGTATAGAAGTATAGATTAATTATAAAAAATAATAAACCACCGGTACCTTGAGCCTTGCTCCGCTGCCGGTGGCACTCGTAGGTCAGGTTTTTAATGTTTATTCTTTTTATTTGAATATTTATTGTAAAATACCTAACTTACAGAAAATTACTAGTGGGCGGATGACGAAAGCAATATGTGTTAGACTTTTATTCAATTTCGATTATTTACGTGTTAAAATATTATGCAGTTTTTGTTATAAATCAGTATCATTCCTAATCCTACATATTCATTTATAAAAAGTACTGAAGTATCACTTTACGAATACGACTGAAGATGTGGAGACGTAATTTTCCCTATATAAGTAGATAGTGAACATTAAAAGGAATATATTATTAATTAAACTACCTAATAAAGAAAAAAATAAAATAACTTCAACGAATGAAATTCAATAAGTAACTTTTTTAATTATAATATATGTAATTTGCATCTGTTGTCCGCCCATTAATAATTACCTGTGAGAGACGGTTTTGTTTCCAAACGCTGGGAATGTCTGGATGTCAAAACTGATTACAAATATGCCAGCAACTACACGATGCAAAGTCGGGGCAATATGCGGCAGCTCTACTAAAAATTGCAGAAGATCGTATGGCAAGAGATAGTAACGGTATGATTACATTAAACCGCGAATTCTGTAATATTGCACAAAACACAGATGATCTTTAAAATAAAATAATATAAACAATAGATCTGATAATGTTTGTGTGAGAGGGCAATATTAGCACCGAGAAACGAAATTGTCGGGTGGATAAATGAAAAAAATATTTCTTAAGGAGAAGGCAGACGGTCTTGACTAACTGGCTTTTCAGTTCAGATTTAATTATAAATGAGACTTAAGCAGGGGCCGCAGCATGGTTGCGTTTATCGCATGATTAAGTTTACTTAAGGCATCCGTCACCTTTTGACACGTTAATAAGAACTACATTGACGGATGCTTACTTAATCCACATTTGACACGCGACATACACGCAACCATGTTACAAGGCTTTGTTTTTGTGGGCAGAGTAAATGTCAGTTGTAATACGGTGGTTCATATGTTTTTAGGATTAAGCAGATTTTGTTCAGCTAACATCATACCTGAAAATGTTGAGGGCGCAAAAGGTAGGCTGCGCCGGCACATCGAGCTGGAAAACTGGTGGGAAGCGCAGCTACGCTGCCTGCGTGAGGGTAAGATAAATGCCAAGACTTATGTAGGTGAACCATACTTTAGTTAAATACGATAGGTTATTGGCAACAATACATGACAATACTTAAAGGGAAGACAAAAATCTCACTTTTTCACAAAGTTCTCTAATTCTTGTAATTTCGGTCAAACACAATTATCCACTACTAAGTAAATAAATAAACTTTTATAAGGAAAATGTGATTGCGTATGTTGAAAGACGCCACGAGTGTTTGTTGTCTTAGTTAAATACCGTTGCAAACAATACTTTTTCTAAGGCTAGGTTTCAAATAAAATGCAAAATTAAATTAACACGATGTTCTGTCGCGAGCGTGACACGCAGACTATTCGTGTGCGTTAATTAATTATAAAACCCTAGTAATATGGCAAAATCTACTATAGAAACTTTAGAAAAAGTGATAAAAAAGTTCCTGTCACCGATAGAAACACAATTAGGATGTGTCCTTAAAGATTTAAAAAGACTAGAAGATAAAATAAACAATTTTGAGAATACTCAACGTACGTGTGCTAAGTGCCAAAAAGCCAGTGCAAGCGAACCTCACCCGAACGGATCGGACGCCACGAAGACGCGCGATAAGATTCGCGTGCCGGCCGCCCCGAGCAAGACGAAGCCGGCCGCTACTGCCGACCGTACGCTACCCGCTGCCGGCAACCCACGGCGTTGTTCTCTACCCGCTCAAATTAACGCAACCACACGGAGCGTTGTAACTACGCAATATGCCATGAAAACCATCCCAAACCAAAACACAGCACGACAGAATGATACTATTAATGAAACTGATGACGTTGGAACACTTGGAACCGACAGTACTGATCAGCAGCCGTGGCAAACGGTGTCCTATCATAGGAACCGTAAGACACCAAGACCGCAGCGCTTAACCATAACCGGCACCGGACCGGTGGATAACGAATTGAGAACCACTGAACGCATTGAAAAAATACATGCGGCTTCTTCAAGCACGACACAACCCCTGAAGCCATCCAGTCGTATATGGCCAAAAAGAGCGGAGACACAGCATGCACAGCGGCTAAGTTACAACTAAGACACCAACATTACGCATCGTTCGTGTTAACGGTCCCCGACAGCAAGTTCGAGTACTTTATGACCACCAACAACTGGCCACCGGGTACAGAGGTGAGCGAGTGGTTTCGTCGCAGCGCCGGGCGTGCGAGCCGCGCGCCCCGCCGCAGCGCCGCCGCCGCCGGGCCCGCGGCTGGACGCGCTGACTTCGCGGATCAGCAACGACACCCTCACAGTTTGTCACCAAAACATTAGAGGTTTAAGTGCTAAAACAGCTAAATTAGAAGTATTATTATGTGACGACCTCGAATGCGATGTTTTAATTTTGACCGAACATTTTTTACGTAATCATTTAAATTAAATCTGTAACTCTAACAAATTACGTTCTTATGTCATACTATTGTAGACCTACTATCGACCGTGGTGGAAGCTGCATCTATGCTAAATCCAATATAAAAGCGGTAAACAGGCCTGACTATTGCGAACTGTCTCGCGAGCAGGTGTTCGATGTATGCGCGATCCATCTGTTAGACGACAACATATTAATAGTGGGTGTATATCACTCAAATTTAACAAATCATAACGAATACCTAGATCTGTTTAACAGTTTACTAACAAAGATTAATGATGAAAAATTAACAGCCATTATAATGGGTGATATAAATATTGATCTCCTAGCTAGTACGCCTATAAAAAGGAAGCTGCGAGATATTCTGTACGCTCACAATTTCAGCCAGTTTGTTGAGAACGCTACTAGAATCGATGGTCTAAGTGCTACTCTGTTAGATCACGCATACTCAAACATCCGAGACAGCCGAGTATCCGCGTCCTGCGTTGAAGCTACCTGAGCGACCACGCGGCGCAGCGGCTCAGCGCACCGCGGCCGGCGCGCTCCCGCCCGGGACAGCGCGTAACTAGACGGGTGTTTAGCGAAAGAAATAAGACTTCCTTTGCCACCGCACTAGAATCAATAGACTGGCTGGACGTTGTGAACAAGTACCGCGACAATTGCAACCAGTTCGCAACTACGATTATTAACATCTTTACTAACCTACTCGCAACACACATACCACAAAAAAACATCATTTTGCATCCTAAAAGCAATCCTTGGGTAGATATAGAACTCGTTGACCTAAAATTGTTGACATTTGATTTTATTAATTTATCAAAAAATAATCCGGGGGATATTAAAATAGCTGACACAGCCACTAAACTGTTAAAATCGTACAACAACAAAATAAAAACAAAGCGAACCAATTTTTTCAATTCCTTAATTTACGATAACCCAAACAAGAACAAAGCTATGTGGAAAGCTATTAACTTGGAACTGGGACGAGGATCGCGCGAGAGCGCCGACTTTACCGACCTGGTGGTGGACGCCGCCGGCCGCCCCTTCCCCTCCAAGCAGCTGCTGGTGGAGGCGTCAACTGCGAGTTCGTGGCGGCGGCGGCCGCGTGCGGCGCGCCCGTCGCCGACCCTCGCGCCTGCCTCGCTCTCATAGCCCAACAGCGGCCCGCGAGTGATACATCCATCTGGCTTACGACCTTCACACCGTACGAAATTATTAAAATATTTAAATGTAATATAGCGCCCAAAAACAGCTCGGACATCTACGGCTTGTCCGCGAACCTATTAAAATTCGCTAGTCCAGCGATAAGCTTCGTCTTATCACATCTGTTTAACAGCTGCATGAGGCGTGGACAATTCCCAAAATGCTTAAAGAGGGTTAAAGTGTGTCCGCTGTACAAAGGTAAGGGAAAAAAATCCAGTATTAAAGCCTATCGCCCTATATCCTTAGTACCAGGACCCAGTAAGCCTTTCGAGGTGGGAATAAATACTAGGTTGCTGTCCTACTGGGCCAAGGGAAACGTCCTATCCGATAGCCAGTATGCATACCGGGCCGGGCGGTCAACCACCGATCTCGTACGAGAGGTGGTGCGGGGCGTAGTGAGCGCGCGCGAGGCGGGCCGTCACGCGGCGATCGTGTGCTGCGACCTGTCGCGCGCCTTCGACACAGCAGACCACTCGCTCGTCGCCAAAAAACTCGCACATTACGGCATCCGCGGCCCAGCATTAAGTCTCGTGCTGTCATTTATGACAAACAGGACTCAGATCGTCGTTGGAGACGGAGGGCGTGCTTCATCCTCGGACCTTGAAAATTTCATGGGAGTCCCACAGGGGTCATGCCTCTCGAACACACTCTTCAGCATCCTACTAAACGACCTGCCACAAGCGATACGAGGTGCTGAAATATTTATGTACGCCGATGACGTCACGGCAGTTATCACCACGCCTAAAAAACACCAAATGGAAAAGGCTGTTAATGACGTGCTGGGGCAGTTGCATAACTGGTTCCAATCAAACGGCCTGGCTTTGAAGAAGGAAAAGACCTGCATCCTGACTTTCCAACTCAACGGCCATCCGAGCCCGCCCCTGAGCGCGCGCGCAGGCAATGCCCCTATACAGCACGCGCCCTGCGCGCGCCTCCTAGGGTTTCACGTGGACAGCGGGCTCACGTGGGCTCCGCACACGGAGTCTTTGTGTGAGCGGCTGGGCAGCGCGTGCTTCGCGTTACGGCGGTTAGCGCGCACGGCGGGGCGCTCGGCGCTGCGCGAGTGCTACTTCGCCACAGTACATTCTCTTCTTTCGTACGGCACGGAGCTGTGGGCGCGAGCCTCGCAGTGGCGCCGCGTGTTTTCCATGCAGAAGAGAGCCGTGCGGGCGATGGCCGGCGCTCCAGATGATGCGCCCGCGCGGGACTTCTTTGCGCAACTACGTATACTCCCTCTCCCGTGTTTATACCTGTATCAGGTGGCGGTCTTCACGCACGAAAACCTTGACATATACAAGCGGCAAGGATCAAATCCTAGGTTCCCCCTACGTAGCAATAGGCACGCGGACAGGCTAGTCGCGGATAGACACAAACTGGCCAAAACAGAGCAATCCGTCTACTTCCTGGGACCCGCCGTGTACAATCGCCTGCCAAAAGCCGTAATAGATGCGGCTTCCATCACACAATTTAAGAACAAACTTAAAAAATGGCTCCATGAGCGACTTTTTTACGATTACGATGAGTTTTTTAATCTAGCCCTCACAAGGTAACAATTAATTTAATTTATCGACATTTTATATTATTTTTAATGAATTAAATCTTATATAATAATTATTTAATTACTTAGATACATAAGTACATAAAATAGTAATATGTACACTGACCTATAACAATTGTTACGAATAAATTATTTCATTTCATTTTCATTTCATTTCATTTCATTTCATTTCATTTCGTACAGCAAGATCTCCTGGAATTCTGGTACTTCTGACAATGGTAGGAATAGTGAACACATAATTATATTACCTAGTCTTGTGGCGTACTGGAATTCTGGCACCCAGAGTCATGTTTGAATCTTGATAAAGTTGCTTTTCAGTTCAGTTTTTTATTTATAAATGAGACTTTAGCAGGTGGTAATAAGAGGTGTTTGTACAAACAGGTTACACGTGGGAGCCACGGACGGGCAGTTGCTACAAGTTCCACCGCGTGGCTCTCCCCTGGCTCCGCGCTGCCAAGGTCTGCACCAAGGAATCCGCGACCCTCGCCGTCATCAATAGCAATCTAGAGTCCCAAGTCCTTAAGGAACTCTTCGACCAAAATCCCCCCGAGACCATCATTGGATCAGAGACTGACTATCTAGTCCACATTGGCATCTTGGACTGGAACCAAAGCGGGAATTGGTTAACTGTCTTTGGTAAGTGCAAATACCGTTGTTTGCTACCATGCATGTTTTTAACACTTATTTCTTGAAGTTGAAGTAGAAGTTGAAATAAATTAGGTAGAATACCGTAACTATTTGTTTGATCAAAACAAATATACTGACACACACGGTAACCTATCGATTTAAATACTTCTCAGCCATAGACATATCTTTCGATTTTATTATCATATATAATTATGTACAAATTAACCAGTCCTACACATAATGAACATGAACATGAGAACATATTCCCAAATTGCTTCCTTGTGGAATCCTGTTATTATTATTTTCGTCCCAATGAGAGCAACTAGCTGTTTGTTTGTTTTAATAATATTGTATGAATAATAGGTATTAATATTTTAATTGTTTAAAATAGGTGATACTCTGGACGAGGCTGGGTTCAAGATATGGGACCAGAACGAACCGAACAATGTCGGCAATATAGAGTACTGCGGCTCGATGGCGCGTAACGGCTTACTGAACGACAGTCCGTGTGCTATTTATTCCAAGGCGTTCATCTGCGAGATTAATCCTAAACAATATTATTTTAGTACCATCATTAAGAATTTGTGATGATGACTAAAAGCACCAACGAGATTAATATAATTTATTCGTAGAGTCGATATCCAAGAGGATCGATTTAGGAGCTGTCAACTCATTACAGAATGTGTTTCAGAAATGTGTTTTTTTTTCTGTTTTTTAATGCTTCGTACCTACTTACTGATTGCATTTATGTGCTGTATATGTATCACTGAATAAATGTTTTTTTATATCTAACTTTCTTTCTTTCATATTTTAGTCACGAATGTTGAGTGAAGGGACAAGGTACTTGAAATTTAGATACGTAAATACCGGTCCGGTAAAAAACTGTATAGTATTATTATAGGTGCTTTGTTTTTTATGTTCAATATGTGTTTGATACTTAAACACATTCATCCAAATGGGTCGGTTGTTATTATGGAGTTATCAGAAAGAAAGACGTTTTAATATATAACGAAAATCTGTATAATAACATTAAAAAAACACACTAATTGGGAATCGAATCAAGTAGTTTTTGAGAAAAAACACACATTGTATGTTTGCTGAAGTTGTAAGGGGTAAGGAACTAATTGCATTGAAGCTCTATCACTTTTGGTTTAGTTTTCAAACAGATTGAGGTGTTTACGTTATCTATGTTGGGCATTTTCAGCTGAAAGCACCAATAGCGGTCACTTAACTCATAATTAAAAGGTTATAAGGTTACAAGTTGACTGTCCCAAAATAAAGAAATGACCCTTATCTTGTGTGACAAAAGAATCAAAGAGTCCATCATTGGCCCTTGTTCATTACCTTCTGGTTCCATCACCCTAGGTAATTCAGTTTTTAGGAAAAACAAGGCAATACTATTCGTCAAAATAAAATGTATTTCTGAACGGAAGGTATTTCAAATGACTTACGGGTAACGACCGCTACGCTATATATAAAATAATCCAGTTATCAGTTCAAGTTCGTAGGTATACCTACGTACTAAATTAGTTTTTTTTTATGGTGTAAAGAACCGAACTAATTACTTTTTCCTTTATGTGTCAACTATATAAAACTGGTAATCATTTTAAACTGGTTTAGGTTTGAGCTTGATGCAAGACAGGCCAAGTTCTTATAAAGCAAAACGAATATTTTAAACAGATTTTTTTAACTGTCTTTTAATTATGTCAAATTAATGCTCTATTGCTAATTGGATGCCAACAAACCCTTTGGTGTTTGATAAATAAGTTGGAATTTAAATTAAAAAAACAGTTGATTCAAAATTAAATAACGATATAAAACAGTTGTTGGGCTTATAGTGCCTTGCAAAAAACTCTTTTCTATTAGGTTTTGTAGTATATTTAAAAATACTAGAAGAACTAACAAGTTCTTGTGAAAGGGAAAGAGATAATACGACTTCTATCCTCATAAGGCCCACGATACGATTACAATGAAATTGGCCAATATAATATGAATCTTTTATTAATGCAATGGACGAGTCAATAGTCTAACTTAATTGATAGCCTCGACCTGGAGTGATCTTGGAAAGCACGCAGACGCAAATTCAGATCAGTTTTTAGGCTGCTATCGCACTTGTTAGTACTGCGTGGTAGTATTCCTTACGGCGACATTGTTCGTCGAAGCTACGATAGTAATGATTATAGAGAGGGTTTTATAGCAATCAGAAAACCAGCTCCTGTGGCCAAGATCTTCTGGGAACACAACTGTTTCTGGAAATGTATAGATAGGATTGACGAAAGCTGCCGGATGGTCGCGTAATTTGTCAGTTTTCGAACGAAGGTAAAGCATTTTGTCTTATGACAACTTTACTCTCTTTAAACTGGAAAGCTAAAATCGATTTTAAACTAGGTTTTCGCCCGCGAATACGTCCGCGGGGAGTCAGAACTTCAGGCACTTGATTTTTTAAAGTAAATGGTTTTTCTAGAGCGGCCTTTGCCCAGCAGCGGGACTCAAATTCAGGCTATAAAAATAACCATCTTTATACACAACTTTCACTACATGCAAAACTCATTAAAAAGAAATTAACCCTTGATAAAAAAATATATTTATAGTTCTTTCTTTTCTTCGATATTTTATTTATATTATGTTATTTTCTAATTAACTGTAGAGTCAATGATCATTTAGAAAAGAGACCTCTGTTTGCATATTCTGCGCACGCCATCATCATATTCATATTCATATTATATTATTTTATATATTATTAGGGTTATTCTGGCAGCATTTCCTCGGTGAATGCCTAAACTAATTCGTAAAGAGGCCACATATGGTGCCACACACACACAACAATAAAAAGGCTTTATGTGCTTCTGCGAAAAGAAGTTGAGTTGGAGACAGTTTGGCGGAGAGACAGGCGGTTTAATTGCGGGCCCAAATTCAAATAATTGCTGTTTAATTTAAAATTACATCAAACATTTCAAAAATCGTTTACAAGCATTAAGAAGTTAAAATAACTTCTCAACTTTTGAATCAAAAACCATTGTTGACGATCGTGTATGCGAAAAAGGTGTTATATTTAAAAATAAAAGCATCGGGGATTTCATTTCTAATTGCGTTCTTACGTTTATCAGTCTCAAGGAAATATAACCAGGTTTGATATATCCAAACAACAGACATAATAATATAGGCGTTATGGTTATTAAGATCCAGATTTTTGTTTAAAGAAGCTTGGGAGCGCCGGATCAAGGGTCTCGACGCCGATTGGAATATCAGCCGAGACCACCACATTTGCCTACGTTGACGTTTTCAGCCGCTTTGGCCGCTGTACCAGCCATGTTGAAGGTTCGTTGGAGATATGACAGGGCTAGTTTGTCTACACTAGCACACGCCCCATACGAGTATTCCACGGAACCAAAGACATTCTGTCAGGTCTCTAACCATCATTTCTGGAGATGCCGGTTGGTTCTAATAGAGCCGGAACGCTAAGAGTAAACGAAGCATAAAAACAATTCTATAATGAGCGTTGCCGTAGTATTAACAGTTCTTTAATAATAATTATAGCATTGCTAACAATACAACATTTTTAACCATTTTAATGTGGAAAATACGAAAAATATTTACTTAATTCCCATAACTACAGGTGCTTTGAAAGAAAAAACATATTTAGAAAAGATCAAGAAAAAAATATTGGTTCGGTTTTTTTGTGATATGGCAATACGGCGGTAGCAGAAATGGGATTTTGTGAAAAAAAACATTCCAATTGTTAATCTTGATTGTTCGATATATTAAAATAAAATAAAAATAATAATAATAATTTAATAATCACAAAGATATTATAAATAATATAAATTATGCTGTATCACGTATGATATCATACGGTCGCTGTGAATATACTTACAAGGAACCTTTCCTTGTAAGTATATTACTAGCCAACTGTCCGACTCCGTTTTATGTATGTTAGAGAGTAGTCATAAATAAAAGACAGGTATTTTTTTTTAGCAGCCCAGTCTCAATCTGTTGGGGGAATTTCACCTCCAAAGTACTGAAAAGTGCCTAAACCCTCTAACTTCTGTAGAGATTTCTTTTTTTTTATTGCTAATTTCCTACTAGTTTGATTATTATGTTTAAGAGCATGGAAAAATAATGAGCGCGTGTTTTGTTATATTGCCAAAACTCATTTAAAAAAAAATACCCCTCGAAGTTATATGTATACTTCTTATCGAGATTTTTTATTGGTATTTTTTATAAATATGATTTTCAGCCGATATGTTGGCAGTCCACAACTGTGCGTTTCACTCCGAATTTCCTGCCTCGCACAACTAAACTGGAATGGTCTGCGGTATTTCCGGACCGTTACGACCTTCAAACCTTCAAGAAAAGAGCGTACTCTCATTTGAAAGGCTGGCAACGCACCTGTGACTCCTCTGGTGCTGCAGGTGTCTATGGGTGACGGTAATCGCTTTCCATCAGGCGATCCGTCTGCTCGTTTGCCTCCTATACCACAACAAAAAAAAGTGTTTTTTTATAAATATGCGCGAATGTCTATGGGTCACAGTCTCCACTTCCCATCAGGTGGCCTGTGTGCGCGTTTGCCTACGCTATGCCATAAAAAAACGAAGTATTTGGGTGTTCCCATTCAAAACGCCAAGCGGATAGATTTAAAGAGAAAAATATCCAAAATATATTTACTTAACGAGGTTAACGATGTTGAACACAGCACCAATCAGCAGTATCCAGCAACAAAGGTGTTTTTTTTTAGTCTTTGTTTACAGTTACAGTTAAAATGTTTGTCTGGTTTCATACCTACCTACTTATTTGTCAATAACACCGACTATATTATTTGTTACAATTGGCATTCGTTTTCGGTATTATGGTTGCTTCCAGGAGACAAGAGTTACTAAGAGTTCAATTTACTAATCTCAAAGATCCGAGTTCTACTATATTAGTTATATTTCCAAAACAAAAACAAAAATTGACCCCAACTTTACTGAGGTTAGTTTCATTAATATACAAAATTAATATGGATTTGCGATCCAACCCGTGTAAAAAATCATTTTTTCGCGTTATATTAATGGCTAATACAACCCACTAAATGTAAGCTTTAACACATTTGGAAAAATGGGCGAAACAAATTCTACAAACTTTTTTTCCAAACTTGCCAATTCCGTACTGTATACAGGCAATTGTTTTCGTCGAACTGCAGTGACTGTATCAGTTGATGCTGGTGGGGACATCGCAGCCCTTAGAAGACGTGGTGTTGGAAGTCTACCACCGTAGCTGAAGAATAAATAGAGGATTGACTACTAAATAAAATAGCAGTATCTAATAAAATAAAATAGTAAGCTTTGTGGAAAATCAGTGTCCATCTGAGAATCAAAGTATTTACTTTACTTTGAAATGGAACATGTACTTCAAATAAAGAAACATCAGACGAACATGAAGACAATATTTCCTCCTTGATTCAAACCAACCATAATAACAAAGACGTTAATGTCACTTGGAAGGAAAATTCTAGGCCCGTCTTTAAGTTCTCACACATTACATTTCACAACTTCAATTATAATTAATTAATGTTTTGTTTTACTTTTAAGGTTTTTGAAAAAGTTATGTATGCAACAGTAGATAATTAGCTCTTAAGGTACTCGTGCCTGTCATTAGAGTGCTCACAAGCTTGCGCTATAACCTCGGCACTCGTGCCTTAAAAAGCATCATTAAGTACCTATCACTTACATAAACTATTTGGATCCTCATCTCCAAATTGATAATATTTTTATAAATATGTGTTTTTTTATATATGTCATTTAATATATAACTCTGTTTGTTTTCTTAGCATAAATTCAATCGTGTTGCAACTTCCCAGTGGCAGCTCTCACATGCATCCACAGCCAGTGTAGATACAGTTTTTACCCAGACGCAGCAGTCATGTCCAAAGCCTGTGGATGTCTCGCTGCCAAACCTTACATTGCTGTGTCATATTTTTACGTCAAACTTAAGTTAAGTAAGACGTAAAAATAATGACGTAAAATATTCATTGTATTTTAATTATTTTAAATAAAGCCTACTATTTAAAATAATTAAAATACAATGAACCTTTTTTTTACCTAACATGATAATTTTATGTTCTCAATATAATTTCCAAAATTCCAACGTTAGCTCCTCTATTGAATGGATCGCCTTGCCTCGCATCACAGGTCTCGTCAATCACAGTCTTACTTTGTCTGCTGAGGGGTCTTCTATAACTGGCTCGTTGACTGACATTCAATTGAGGTGTCCGAGGTCTCTGGCTCTACCGAAAACCCTAACGTACCTATTTCTGGGAGGAGTTTCGTTTTCAGTGTCATAAAAAAAATAACCCTAACCTACCTATCTCAGGGAGCAGTTTCGTTTTTAATCCAATTTATATTTGTTTCAGACAAACTTCAAGCTCAAGGTTACGCAAAAAAGTACGCAGCTGATATTACCACATAAAATTTGACAATAAGTTATTTGCCTCAGCAAATCATTTGCTACACAATTATTTACCACATAAAATTTGACATAATAAAATTTTGCAATATAAAAATGTAGCGAAATAAAAAAATTACGAAGTAAAATTATGCCAAGGATTGATTTGCCAAATAAAACTTCGGCGAAAAGTTGATTGCCAAATGAAATTTGACGAAACATAATTCGGCAAAAAGGCAGTACACCACGAACTTCATTAAACTTTTCTTGATGCATGCGTTTAGAGTTTGACGGCTCGTTGCAGAAATTACGCTTTTAGAATGACGAACTATGTTTTGTAAGAGTAAACTTCATTATAACGCCATATCGCACATGTAAACTCCAAATAAAAGATTAGTTTAGTTTAGTTTAGTTTATTTATTTATCAATGTAATGTTACAATATAGATTGCATTGCATGTCAAAAAATACGAAATTACATTGATATCGTCAACAAAACATTAATACAAATTGATAAAATAATATTAAAATAATACAATAATATAATAACACTCAAATAATCAAAAACAACAATGATAAATAAGTAATAAATGGTCAGTTTCCGATGTCAATACACAAAACTAATAAAGGTCAAATATCAATAATAATTTTACAATTTAAGTTGCATATATTCGTCGACAGAGTATAATGGATTATCCAATAAAAGGTTTCTCAGCTGATGTTTGAATGCTTCGTCGGATGTTACATTTTTAAGTTTAGCGGGTAGACGCTCATAGAATGTGGGACCGATGACACGCGGGTTCTTAGCCGCAAGTGCCATGCGACGGGGAACTGTTCTCAAACGCCCGGTGTGGCGGAGCTCCTTGCCAGGAATATTGACTCGTGCGAAGGATGAAATATTATTTCTGACGAACATTATTGTTTGAAATAAGTAAACCGAGTAGTGCGTCAATATGCGGTACGTTACGAAAAGGCCCCTGCAAGAGTGCCTAGGTTTCACCCCGGCTAACGTGCGTAAGGCACGCTTTTGCATAATAAGTATCCTGTTGGCATCCGTGGAGTTTCCCCATAGGAGCGTACCGTACGACATCAGGGAGTGAAAATGAGCAAAGTACACCTGTTTTAATGCATCATTTGCAATAAGCCTTCCCAGTTTACGTAACGCAAAGACTGCACCACTCAGTCTGTTACACAATTTGTCGACATGGCACTTCCAGTTAAGATTAGAGTCAAGTGTGAAGCCCAGGAACCTACACTCATTGCATATCGGCATCGGACCGTTTGCTACACACTGAGGAAGGGATACACTTCGGCCTGAGAAAACCATGGTGTTGGATTTCGACAAGTTCAAGACCAAACCGTTTGCCGAAAACCACGCCTGCAACTGTTGGCACGCGCCATGAATTTTCTCCCCAAGCTGCTCGTACGTGCGCGCACTAACCACGACAGTCGTGTCGTCCGCAAAGAGTACCGAAAGGCCAGCTGTAATGGCTGTCGGAAGGTCATTTACGTAAATCAAGAACAGTGTGTTCCCTAATGCCGATCCTTGAGGGATCCCAAGACCCACACTTCCGCTCGTAGACTGCATTCTTTTGTGCATTAGCGAGAAGCTTTAATTTAACACTATACATTGTATAAAACTGCTTGTTTACATTTAACAACAAAGTACCCGCCCGCCATGTCAAGCGCGTTCGAAACATTTTTTATCCCTTCTTGACTTGTTTCTAGGTAAACAAGTTTTTTATTTTGAATGTAGGGGTATGATTTTTTAATAAGTTTTGCTTAGTTATTAAAATTTTGTACTTTTAATATAATTTACTTCTTATTATTCGCAAATGTAACCACGAATTTTAAAATTTTATCGTGAATCATTATTGGTGAAAATCCGTTTATTATTTTAGAAACGACACCTTACACTTTATCTATAAAAAAAATAAAAATTATCAGAGACTATAAACAGGCAGCTTGGGCAGTCATCCATTCTGTAAACAAGGGGCTGGTAGAAACTGAATTATCAGACACCAGAATGTTTTCCTAAAACCTCATAATAGGCCCCCAATAGTTACACCGTTACGTAGAGGTGCACTGCTGACAAGGGATTTCTCGAAATTCATAAAATATTGTCTCTCCAATATAACTGCAAGAAATTGATAATAGTCATAAGTTGCCGTTTCAATTTCGTCGACATTTTATCGACATTTTCAGGTATCGATAAGTTCAGTCACCATTTACATTTCTGACTATAACATTAACCTCTTTGATTAGCTATTTGACCATTTGACCTCTTTGGTTAGATTAAAAGTAAATTGCATGGCAGTTAACTGTCATTTCTGCCACTAGTCTATTTGCAACTAATTTACGTTTGTCTACGTATAAATGGATTTACAATGCAAAACAGAACAAGTATGCAGGCTGATCACATGTAAAAAATATGACTGTCATGTATTATTACAGAGAAGACGAGGAAAACGTCATTAGCGCAGACGTAGATTACGATACGGTTTTATGCGATGAAAATTAGTTCACAGCTGATTTGAATCCTTAGGTTGTATTATTGAAACTTAGGTAGTTTTAATAATGCAGTACTAAGATAATTAGTTTTTAAAATTATCGCTTTATGTGGTCTTTTATTAAAATGTTATTCGTAATATTCATATGAAGTCTATTATTGTTTGCTTATGGATTTAAGGTTTAGTTTTTTTTTTAAATAAAGATATGCTTGGTGAATATAATATCAGTTTATTCGATAGTCGATAAAATTCAACGTTCCAACTCTATTGACATTTGATTTTTGCCATGAGCAATTCCGCCCTCTGGTCATAAGTTGCCGTTTCAATTTCGTATACCTATTTATAGGGTCCATATTGGCTTATATTAAAATTTGTAGTCCGAATGTATTGTTACTCATAATCATTGGAAGTCATTTTTTTTTTTATTACTGGGCTTTTATAAAACAAACCTAACCTCATTTAACAGCTAGATACTCGTATTTCAAAACCTGAATTGAAAAACCATGTCTTAAAAATAACACTTTATGATTTGCGATGATTATGAGTAACAATACATTCGCAATACAATTTTTATATGAGCCAATATGGACCCTATTTATAACTTATACTTGTTCGATTTGAAAGATAGTCGAGGAACTCCTTTTATTGCGTTACGGAATAACATCGCATTAATGGCAATAATTAACTTGTTATTTGTTATGGTTAATACAACTATAAATACGGACTTTACATTAAAATTTAAAAGTTAAAGTTAAAACTAAACTTATTTAAACTAAAATAAAATAAAACTAAGCTACTCAAATATTAAAAATTAAACATAAACACCACTATAAAAAGAACACCCCCTCTAGCAGGTCCGCTCGCGGCATGGTCCCTAAGACACTGGCTGCATTACCTCTCTGGATGGCTAGCCCAATCCTTTGGGAAAGGTAAGCGCCAGCTCTAGGGTCTCCGGAGGTGTCGATGAGCCGGGATGACAGGGCCTTAATAAAACTTTTCATGTCAGCTGACCAAGGTCCCATTGTTTCCACCGTTGTTTGTTATGGTTATGATAAAAGCTGAAATTATAAAAATGACTTGTGAAATGGACAAACGGATTCCAGCCTTGCTCGGCTGAGCACCATTCAAATCCCGTAAAAATATTAAGTACAAAACAATTTAGTAGTTCCTAGTGCTACTTAGTTATAAAAAGCTACAAAATGGCGCTTGGTTTTAAAATATTTGGTGCTTTATGTGTTTTTATAGCGGGTGAGTAGTTCGTCGGTAATAATATTATTCATTTAAGTTGTTAATTAAATTATTGATTAATAACATTAAAGTCCCTGCGGGTCGTTTAAAATTGATTAAAAAAAGTTCAGGTTGTTAAATTACCTTAACGTTCTCTCAGCAATATTTTGATATGCAACTTTTGGCCCGGGCTCAGGCGTATCCCGAATATTCTTTATAATTCATCAGAAAAGCCTACGTCTGTAGGAACATCTCTCTGCGTTTTTTCAGTCTGTAAAATAAGGGATAAAAGGAACTGTTTCGACATCTTCAGTCCTTATTGATCCTTCTTCTCTACCTTCATCTAGTAGATGATACTCATCTAATTTAGACAAACTCAAAGTTGTTTATTCAGTACGAAGGCCATTTTTAGGATTCCGTATTCAACAAGGAATGCTAAAAGGTAAAGTTAGTGTCTAGTCTGTCCGTTCGTTATCTAACTCAGAAAACGTTGATACCAGGGCTCGGAAACCTGTTTTTTTTTTAAAGCCAGCCTAGCTGGTCAGGTACGCCATACAGTTCGAAAATAGCATTTTCATTTCGATTACTCTTGAACAGAATCCAGTATATATTTTTTACCAAAGAACAATATAAAAACTGTTACTGCTCAAATGAACGCTTAATTAGCTTCTTCGCACCGGCCACCATCAGCACCACACTTTTCTCGTATTTCCTTACCTAAGAAGAGCTAGTTCTTTAGTAGCATTTTCACTTGCTTAGGTTCAAGTCAAGCGGGGCTATCATTTTAAAATATCATAACCGCGATGCCATTGAAGTGCAGAAGAATCAAAAACCAAAAAATACAGTTTAATCCCAGCGCGATCATAACGGTTGCGAATTAATTCCGCTGGGAGCGTGCTTTGACGAACAGGTTTTTTTTTTTCTTTTCCCCGCGGCGACTTAAACAGCTACTAGCTACCACCGCGGGGATATGGCGTTTCCAAAATGAAGTGATTTCGCCAGTGTCATGTTTATATAAGAAATCAATATAGCAATAAAACACAATCCAACCTCTGTACCACTGCGAGTCCACTTGAAACGAGAAGTAAGATGCTAGATACACGAAATAAGTCCAAGTCTTCTATCACTGTGCAACACAAAGGCATTAAAAGTACAAATCACAAATAGAAAAGAACTTTAAACACCCAAATACACAAAAATAAAGACTACAACAAATTACACATCCGCCATCTTATGACGTTGCAAATGGCCTCTTTGACAAACCTGGTTAAGTTGACACTACAAGAGCCGAGGGGCTATTGGCTAACGCACTCGCAATCGCAATCGTTTTCATTTTGAAAATGGAAGGCTTGTCTGCATAAAAAAATAAAACAATTGTCTCGCTTTAAAATCGATTGCGAGTGCTGTAGGCGATAGGCCATACGAGTCTAAATATACTATTTTTAACGAATGATTTGTCAAATGACATAAACTTATACCACCCACCGTTTTATTTATAAAACGCTGGGTGGTATAAGTTTCTTTCTTGACTATATAGTCAAGAATCGTAAAATTTGACATAAGTTATGAAACCATAGGTCTGCCGCAAATAGGAGTAAGACTTAATACTTAAAAGATAAAAGATAAAAGATAAAAGAAATTTATTCAGTAAGTAGGCCGCACGGGCACTTTTACACGTCAAGATACTACCAGCGCTTCCCAAGAGGAGACCACTGCTGAGAAGAAACGCCGCAAGAAACTCAGCAGTCAGTCATTTTTTAAACTTATTTCATATTTCATATTACAATGGTATGTACAACTTAATCTAGCATTATATAAAGCTACAAGTATTAAATTAAATATAATATCAAATAACAGTAGTTCAGCAGGAAAACATGCCAAAAATCTTACGGGAGAGAAAGATAGAAAAGAATAAAATAAAATAACTACAACTACCTACTTATATATGTGTATATGAGATGGTGCAAGATGACCACATAAAAGTTTCGATATGTTTTCCTGCATCAACGGTGTCCCCCAGACAAGAAAAAGCAGGATAAAACCTTTGCATTTGAACAAATTACTATTGACTAAGTTTCGGGTGTAGGCCATGCATTTTTGTCTGTTAGATAGTCCTCGACCCTATAATACGCTTTAGACATTAACGACCTTTTCAAATATTTTTTAAGTGCTGGAAAGGGTAACTTTGAAACTACTTCAGGTAATTTATTATAGAAATGAATGCATTGACCAACAAAAAATGATTTATATACTTTACGGACACGGAATTTTCGAATAGCTATTTTATTTTTATTTCTAGTATTTAAATTATGTATATCTGAGTTTTTGGTGAACGAATCTAAATTCTTAATAACATAAATAATATTCTCGTAAATAAATTGAGACGCTACAGTTAAGATATTAATTTCTTTAAAAAGTTCTCTTAATGAGTCACGGGAATTTAAATTATAAATAGAACGAATGGCCCTTTTTTGTAACACAATAGTACATTATGATACAAGTGTGCTAAGTTGACCATTGTATACAAGGCGCTATTGTGTGCGCACGAGCGGTAGCGAGTGCGCCACAAGAAAGCCGCGTATATTATGGTCACAGGCACACGTGTTACATACGACGTTTTTCAACACACTTGCGAAAAAAAAACAAGACTTCATTTTCTTTACTTAAAGAAGACATTTTCGTTAATATTAAACTTCACAATAATTAATCCAAACTATCTTCGTCACAACCGTCAATTATTTACGAAAAATGGCGGCTGGCGCGTTGTTTTTTTTTCTTGCCGCGATACCGATGCGCGCGCAAGGCTAAGGCGCGAACGAGATCGGCCAACAGCCAAATTTAAAATGTAATAATTCATGTTTAAAATACAAATTACAGAAAAAATTAAATGATTTTAATGAAATTGAGTTATTTTTTAGTAATAAAGCTGATTTCACCAATTTATTGAAATAAATATGCAGATAATGTTATTTGCCGCATAAAAACTGTTTGTTGCTAAAAAAAAAAAGGTATATAACCCGACTAAATTATATCGCTTCTTCTTCGTACTTACAACTTGCTACTAGGCTACACATGTAAATTGTTTGGGTTAATAAACTAAAGGCACTTGTGCGTAATATACTGAAAAAGCACGCGTGTTTAATATCTAGGTTTATGAGCCAAAAATCGGTGGAATAAAAAGGTCGTTTTGAGCAAGTGTGTTGAAAATATAGTTTGTATGTCAGCTGCCTTACCCCAAACCAGAATACCATAAGACATAACACTATGAAAATAACTATAATAAACTAAGCGAGCTGTCTCAACATTAGTTAGTTGTCTAATTTTCCTAACGGCGTAAGCTGCCGAACTTAGTTTACCTGCCAGTGCAGCTATGTGGGGACTCCATTGCAAATTTTTATCTATTGTTATGCCTAGGAAAACCGCCCTATCTACCATTAGCAAACACTCGTTATTTAGAAAAATACTAGAATCTACCGGTTTAACATTAGGCAAAGCGAACCTAACACATTTAGTTTTCTTGGCATTTAGTAGCAAGTTGTTACTAATAAACCAATTATGTACTTTAACTAGAGTGGCGTTTATCCTACTGTAGTCTACGGTTTTTCTATCTACCTTGAAAATTAGTGAAGTATCATCAGCAAAAAGTACAATATCGCAAAGTTCATCTACTATTGGTGGTAAGTCATTTATGTAGACCAAAAATAAAAAAGGACCTAAAATAGAGCCTTGAGGCACACCTATTTTCACTGTAGCTCCAACAGATTGCGTTTTGTTTACAACAACTGTTTGAGTTCTATCACTTAGATAAGAAGACATAAGGCTTAAAGCTTTATTGGACAATCCATAATGTTCTAATTTTAAAATAAGGGTCATAATTATGTTCGACGCAATCAAAAGCTTAGATATAACTGTCCTTTTTTGTTTGATTATTGTCTTGGGCTAGCCTTTATTGTCTATAGATTTTCATTTTGTATTCGGTCTATCAAATTAAGAGTCCGATGACCGTTTCAAACTTTAATAAAAAATTAAAATAAACGGTCGTGATAAATAAAACGTTCAAAGAAATTAAATAATTGGGCATTTGAGCTCTACTGCATTTAGTATGAAACAATAATCGGGTGTCGGCTTGAATGTTCTTCGTCAGCGATCAACATGATCAATATCATGAGCCAGATGTCCAAATTGTTTTAATATAAAAAAATCTTAATCACAATTTTCCATAGAATCCGTCACTATGAATTACCTATATTATTGTTGAAAATAAACTACATAATAGCAAATTGTAGGTTATCGACATGTCAAAACAAACGGTTCGCAGGTTTAATCCATAACGCCGGTCTCGGGTACCATCAGGAGTAAAATGTTACTGAAAAATTACTAACCAACCGATAGTTAATAGTACATTGTGCATCAAGGGTAGTATGAAGGGAATTACTAACGAGAGTGTTAGAAGCCCGACGCCGATGGCGGAGGGCTTTTAATGACTCGAGTTAGTAATCCCCTTACTGCCTGTGATACACACAATGGTTTTCATCACATTTGCGAGGAAAAAAAACAAAGAGAAAACACTTTTAACTCTGCAAAATATAAAGAAATAACTTTTGACGAACGGGAACGTAAATGGAAACGATTTTTTTTTGTGACCTCTACCACAGATAATAACTGCGTTTAGTTTCGACCTGGATTCGAGCCAGATTTAGCCAATTTGATAAAAATGTATAATTACTAAAATTAATGATAAATGTTGATATAAACTTGAAATAGGTATAAAAATAATGAAGTTTAATGAAGCGTATAGGTTTTGTGTAATGTAAGTTAGTCTATAGCTAATTTTTAAAGATGAAATTAGAAACCGATTTAATTTTTGGCTGAAAATTAAACCTCCTTAGTCAGAAATGATGTACGAAAGAGTTGCAAATTTTAAAAAGAAAGTCATTACTCCCTAGGGATGACAAACTCGCCATAATTCCCGCGGGAACAATTTAGGCCATTGTCCTTCTGTATACAGGCATGGAATAACACCATTTACGAGCAAGTGTGATGAAAATAAAATTATGCAAAATTTTAATACTGATTGAAGCGCACCCTCAAATACAACATTCATCGTTTCATCTTTATACAACTACAGATTAAGCAAATAATCCATGTGTTCGAATAATAACTTGACAAATAATCATTTTATATTTGATTTGTCAAATAGATCATTTATTATTCATATCAAATAGCCAACTAACGTACGTCCTTCAAACGTTTGGTATAGTAAATACTTGTTTTTTTTTTCTGGTTTCGTTAAGTAAAAAATTTTGTGTAAAATATTTTGTAAAGTTTCGGTAGGCAAAGCCACAAAAGGTGGCATTGGGGTGTAGCAAAGCCCAAAAGGGGGGGGGGGGGGGGGGGCTATAGGGGGAATATACCTCTAATGCTAAGATAGGAAAAGGTTAGGTTAGGTTAGAGTTGTACCTGCAAATAGTCTAAATATTTAGGAGCTCCCCGAAGGGAAGTTTCGTCGACAGTAAATGACGTAAACGTAGAATATCAGTGGAATTCAAATTTCATAAAAACAGAAAGGAACAAGGCATATTTTAAATTACCTTCAGGTATAAGAGGGCATATCTTTAAATCTGAGTTGATGGCAATGTACTTCTTATACCAGAGTTCACTTAATACAGCGTAGTGGTTACAGTCGTGAACAGCTGGATACGTTCAAGCAGATACCAAGTATTCGAAATCATTTACAGAAGGGTAATGCGGCGTCTGCTTTTGGTTGGTGAATTATTCTCAGGACCTCAGGTCCTCAAGGTGTGCTGTAGTATCAGGGCAAACTGTATGGCGAACATTTTACTTAATTTTTGTACTCACCTCAAACTCACATACGCACTCCTGACGTTTTTTTTTAGAAATGCATACTAGATGTTGTAGGTATAAAATGGTTGGATTGTTTTTTTTATATTTAACTAGGTTCTTTAACTTGCGCGGTCCAGTTGAACCAGGGAAAATGCCTACGCACGCCCGCCCCGACGTGGGGCAGGACGTGTTATGTTCAAATTGCATGGACTCCAGGGCGTTGCACGATTCGCTTTAGAAGGACGCTACGAGGTCTCTATAGCGTCAAAACGTAGCCTCGCATTAGTACACTCAGGAGAAAAACAAACGGGTCAGAGTGCGTTTTTCATACTAAAGGGGCTATTTCGAAGCCCTGGTTCCTCGCCAGGGAATGCTTTTAGTGAAATCTGATGATGAATACCCCGAGCATCGATACAGGACTTCCAGAGTGCCTAGGATACTCAAATGAATGAATCTGCGGTTAACGCCAGAATTGTGCATGTTCAGAAAAACATCTAAAATGGCAATAAAATCTAAGGAAATCCAAGTGCTGACCCAAACTCTCCCGCTGTGGTGTTGACTGATTGTGCGATCAGTTAGGTATCTTAAGAACTTTTGACCTCCTCTATTGAACCTCGCAGTATCCACCATTAAACCTCACTCAAAATAACCCCTAGCGAGAAACCAAGGCTTCGAAATTGTCTCGTTTGTATGAAAAACGCACTCTGACCCAGTATTTTTGCTCCTGAGTGTAGTTGCCCTGTGGGCTCGCTTTTAGGCGGGAAATTTATTAGCTCCATCGCCATGTCCACTGAAGGCACGCTGGAACACAGCAGGGGCCTTCCAGCTCAGAGCCCCTTACTGCAGGTGATAGACCCCCATTGGCAGCACTTCGGCTTGTTCTCACGTTGCATTACTGTGTCGCTGAAGTGTAGCCACATCCTCCCACCCCAAGTTGCCGCTAACCATGGCCTATGCCAAGGCAGGCAGCGAGAGGTCCCCGCCTACTATGCTGGACTCCTATTTCTATACTTACCTATTTCATGATCATTTCAGGGTTAAGCCAGCTGTGTTTAGCTGTCTCTATACAGCATTATGAGTACGATTCGAGTACTGAAGGGTGGTCGCGCCTGCACAGTGAGCCCGCGACATGGTTGGAAGCAAAGCTGCGGTGCCAGTTCGAAGGTAGATCAAAATTCACCACTAATAACCGGCGGAAATAATCTAAAGCTGCCTCTTGTTAAAAGTAAACTTCCTAGCTTGTTTAGTGTTTAATTAAATTAATACCCATACATAATCCAGAATTTATTATACACAAAAACTTTTCTCTTCAATTACTCTAAAAGATAGAGTAATTGAAGAGAAAAGAGATTGAGAAAAATCGCATAAAATCTGTTGCGGTGTTCTAAGAGTACATACAAAGGAAAAAGCGGGAAGCGATGGGATGTTTGTTTGTTATACAATTGAGCTCTGGCGAGGGTAATGGAGCAAAGAAAGATATAAAAGATTATAGAGAACAGAAGGCGAGGTATGATTTTCCATTTATTGAGGCACAACATGCGGAACCAAAACATTATAGAGGGAAAGATAGAAGGTAGGAGAGGCAGAGGAAGACCAAGAAGAAGCAACATTAACTAAATCTGTCTGTCTGTCCGCCGTTTAGCTCTCAGACTTGTGGTTTGTGCTATAAAGCTGTAAATTGGCATAGTTGTATATGTAATGTTAATTTAGCCAACAAAGTAATGAAATAAAACCAAGTTCTTTTTTTAAACAAATGCAAAGTACAAATAACAAACTTTAGTAGCTTGCTGGTCCTCGAGATAGAGGCGACTAAAGTGTTTATATCACCTACAAACAATCATCTAAGACAGCTCAAAAAACACTTAAATGAAAATTCCTGCATACATGTTTTTTTTAAGATAGTTTTGTGTTTGTAGTAACGGCTTCGGAACCCTACACTGAGTAGGTTCCGGCATGTTCTTGCCCGGTTTTTATTATATTTACGTTTTTCTAAATGCCATTATTCTGCTATTGTATATGTGGTGTTCAGCTTGATAAAGTGAATGAATGGATGTATGAAAATATTGACACAATAATGTAGTACACTAACACAATGATCAGCCTTCTGAGAATGATGGTCATTATTTTCTAAACAGGTGGAATTTTGGCATCGCCCACAATGGTGTCACTGACCTCAAGCATGAAACTGAGGATGGGTGCGATCAGGAGCGTATTCACAGGCATTCATGCCAACTCCTCCGGCGGAGACTTCACGAGCATTGATGGTATGCAACTCCCGCTGGAGTATTTTCATATACATTGGTAAATTTTAGAATCTTTCATTATTACTAATGATATCAAGAGAAACGGGATTTTAAGGTTTCTTTAGTTGGAAAGCACTAAGTGCTTATTTTTAAATGATAACAGAAAGCACAGTTAAAACTCAACTAGTAAAGTAGACTTACTTTTTTTAAGGTATACCTCTAACGAACGTGCCCACCCCGTGGGCTAGGGGGGAACCCAATGGCTTGGGTGAGAACTGCCTTGCCATGTACAAAGCGGGCGAGTTGGCTGACGTGAGCTGCGCCAGCGAGCTTCCCTACTTCTGCTACAAGAGTAAAGCTGCTATGGCTGAAAACGTGTGTGGCACGAACAATGGTAAAACCAATAGTCGTTTTATTTCATACTTGTTACTTATTAGGTACACAGCCACGGAGACCTAAATATAACATTGTTCAAGGTTAAAAGTTCTCTTATTCCCTACACTTTCTAGGGGCTTCAAATTGAAGAGGCTATCAAAGATATTAAAACGAAATCACTAAATAGGCTCATTTTTTTGTGTAATTTAAAAAGTTTTTCTGGCAGGTCCTTTTACACGTCATATGTATGCCAGCACTTCCATAGGGAAAAAAAGAACTGCGTTCTTCATAGAAACCTTGGAACTAGTTAATTGAGTATGTTATTTTGCAAATTTTGACTTGTGCTTTGTCAAGTCTTGTAGGAATTGTGGGTACCCGAGTTTCTATTGATGTTGCGTTTACAAAATATATCTTCGATTTTTAGGATACACTCTGGAACCGCGCACCGGAAGCTGCTATAAGTTCCACCGCATCGCCATCCCCTGGCGCCGCGCCGCCATGAAATGCGCTTCGGAGCGTGCGCACCTCGCCGTCATTAACAGTGCTGAGGAGTCCGAGGTCATTCAGGAGCTCTTTCGCCAAAACCCCCCATCAACACTTCCAACTGCAACAGACAAGAACTATGCTCACATGGGTTTTTTGGATTGGAATAAAGGGGGACAATGGTTAACACTTTTCGGTAAGTTTTATTCTCTTAATCGTTTCTCCTTCTACTTAAATCATGTTACAAACTTGTGTTACAAACTTATTGACAGATTCAAGAAAAAATTGCCGCCACTAATAGTTTTATCGCCAGTGTGCTCGAAAAAAATCACATTCCTGTTGCAAAAATAGTAACGGGAAGTTTTTCGTTCCAGTACGAGGCAAAAAAACATGACTGTACAATGCATATTCAATGACGGATATTTATTTTAAGGGTTTTGTACCAAATACTGAAAAACGGAAACTTTGCTGTCCTTTTTTTCCGTGACGGTCTGTCAAGACCCTTTTTCTCAAGAATGACTCAAGCAATCAAGCTGAAATTTGGAATAGTTATAGTTTTTAATAATCCGCACCTGTTTGCACTCTTGCGATATAAGAAAGGTTTCTTTTTATTTGAACTTTGAAACTATGTATTCATTCAAAGAGCGAAATAATGGGACACGGAAAAAAGAAATCGCCTGGAACCATCATCAGAGCTGTGATTTGAAAACTGTCAAACTACGCGGAATAATCATATTTCACTTGATTTTTTTAGTCAATGACCATTGAGATATTTGCATAATTAGAGAAAAACCCCGATTGTATAACCTAAACTGTTTATTAATTCTAATATTTAGAAAATGTATTGTTTTTACTATAAAAACAGATGCGAGCAAGCAACTTATATAACTATGCCCAATTTCATTTTGATAGCTTCTATAATTTCAGAGAAAAAATGATGTGATATACAGACAGAAATACAGACACCAAATTCTTACCATAAGTTTTCATTTTTACAATTTTGGTATGGAGCACTACAAAAAAAGGTATTTCTCCGAGTTGTAATGGAAAACATACTTGATATTTTTCTCGCAAAAATAAGTCAAGATTTTAAATCCTGGTACAATGGCAAACCTTATAATCGCAAAAATCATTAAACTTCAGATATTTTTAAAACGAAATATTAGACGTTAACATTAGACGAACGCTGCAAAGAGGAATGGAAATGTGGAACTCTGGCCACTATGACGAACTGATCGCAGAAGCACTACTCTGCAAGTCAAAATTAACTTCAAAAACCAAACAGGAACTAGATGATGACCATGCTGTCCGAATATTTAGTCGTCTCATGCTTCAGGGAAAAATCAGACAACCAAATAGATGGATAACAGAAAGATCAGGATGGACTTATGGACCCAAATGAAGGAGTGGGAAATAAAACTGTACATCAAATATTCAAAGAAAAACACCCCAACCAAGCAACACCCCAAATAACTAATTTATTGGATAATTTCCTGAACTCCCTAAATATGTAAATGTTGACATTACTTCAAACCATATAGAAAAAGCTGCCAGAAAATTATCTGGTGGAGCGGGACCGAGCGGTACAGATTCTGAGCAGTGGAAATCACTCCTCCTTCCGTTTTTCGTTTCCGAAACCACAGCTCAAACTTAAGAGAATTAATCGCAGCACTAACCAGAAAACTTAGCAGTAAAATCGAAAGAGATCTCTACTAGCAAGAAGAGGCATAACACCCGCCCGATTGGAAATGGCGAAATACTACAACGCATCATTGCAAAAGCCATGGCCACCGCAACAGGACAAGACGTTCAACAAGCCTGCGGCTCCGACCAGCTATGTGCCGGAATAAAATTTAGCATTGAAGGTGGAGTTCATGCCATGACCAAATTTTTCAATGAAGACGAAGATGAACTAGGCCTCCTTTTAATAGATGCAGCAAATGCCTTCAACGCACTGAAGCGTCTAATCGCTCTCTGGAACGCAAGAATCTACTGGCCCCGTTGTGCATTATTTATCTTCAATACTAATAGAGGATAATTATGCAATCATTCTATCAGCCTCAAATGATCTCATTTTCAGCGAGGAAGGAACAACACCATGTGACCGTTGGCAATGTATGCATTGGGATTCTACCACAAATTCAAAGCTGCAAAGACCCTGGAAAATACGTACAAAATTGGGTACGCCGATGAATGCGCTTGCTTTGGTAAACTAATAAAGTGGCTAGAAAAACTGATGACGGAAGGCCCAAAATACGGTTCCTTTCCGGAACTATCAAAAAATAAATAAACTGACTAAGTTACAAAACTATTTGGGAATCTAAGAGTGAATGCAGTACTTTCTCACCGATTTTTGGGTGGCGTCATTGGAGATAAGGGAGGAGAAAAATAATACATTAAAGTAAAAGTTCACGAATGAACTAATTGTATAAAACTTTTATCAAAATGTAGCAAAAAGCACCCACAACTCATGCATACGACCTTTACAAAATCACTCCAATGTGAATGGAGATACTTGCAAACAGTCTTGGACAAACCTGATAAAAATTCCATACCTTAAAATAAACATAGAGAAATAACATCACTAGAACATGAGCTTTTATTCTTTTTACCAGTGAAACTAGGCTGGCTCGACTTTAACGACCCCACTAAGAACTTACATGCTACAAAACATCCGTACAATCCAACACGATACTAATTCATACCATCAAAAATTGTGAAAATCTGGATCTTTTAGCTTATCAAACTCACGCTGCAGATACCATAAAAGAAGAAAAGCTAGCGAGGCAAATAAGAGACATTGAAACAAGCAAAGGTATAATATCTAAACTTGTAATAGTCCAGGGTAGCCGGATAGGTAAGCATATGAGTCCAGGAAAGAGTAAGTTACGTTTATATAAGTATGGGCGCCTGACTTATATCCCATCAACAAAAGAAATCGTTCAAACAAAAACCAATCTTTGGTAAACCACATTTATTTAACCGATACGCTTACTTAGATCAAATATATCTAAACACGGACATAAAGTACCTATAAGGTTTATCTCTTAGAAATTAAATTAACGAAAGCAAAACGTAGATTAAATAAGTAGCTAAGGTACTCACGCTGTCATCTTCATGAGAAATAACTTCATGATTCAACTGCACTAGAGTCAAGTAAACTGGATAGTCTTTGATCACTGTCTCTGCAAGTGGTGATCAGTAGAATCCTTGCACGTACGGTGAAATGACGGCTAAATAGGTTGAGAGCAGAAGTATTCCATGGTGCTGGTAGTCAGAAGCCGCGACGAAGAGCATATAAGCCAGAAAAGGAGTCGTCCCGGTGAAATACTTTTGAGAGGCTTCCAACCGCCGTACGCAGAAACGTTTGTTAAACTCAACTTAAGAAAGCGGCCAAGAGTCAAACCGGAAACAAAACAAGAGAAAAAAAAAAAACCCTGTACACAAAATATTTACAGTTAAATATTTCGAAGAACAGGCGGTAATTAACGCATGGTTAAATGATGGAAAATGAAGTAACTTACCACTAGCCGTGGGTATGTTTTACGGTAGAAGGCAAGAGTCAACGCTCAATTGAAAATATTCATGGTTGATTGCTGGAATGTAGTTACTATATGTTTACTGAAAAATAAGTATGAACGGGTTACGAACATGGAAGGAAAAGAAAAGTACATCACCAAAATGGCGGCAGCGAAAGTTCGAGGCGAAAGGTAGTGTACGTTGTTGTCTATGAAAATAAAGACTATGGTTGAACAGTAGACACTGAGATTTTGGAATAACTTAATCCATTTTAGTAAAGAAGCTAAATTATGAAAAGTCTGCCATGGGCAGGGTCGAATGGCGCCATCGTTAAATTCAGAGGTTTTCTTCGACGTGCTCACATATCGACGAATTGATCTAGATAGAGGCCAACTGAGACGGTTGGAATGCCTAGGAGAAACAGGTTAGTGAAGTTGGAAGTAAAAAGTATAGACCTCGAAGTGTTACAAACTTCCAAATAATATAAAAAGATGTGTCCAAAGAGTCGTCGAAACGAAATCATCTCAATGACTACGAGTAACAATCATACCTACCACTGCCAACAATACCGATCTCACAGCTAATCAGTTCAAGGATGCCATAGCGATACGGTATGCTCATGAACCTGCAAGCCTCCCTCAGACCTGTGAAGGATGCGGCGAATTTAATTTTGACCTAAACCGCCAACTAAACTGCAAAAAAGGTGGTCTAATCAAACAAGGGCACGACCAACACAGAGATGACTGTAAAAACTGGGCCGAATTAGCCTGGAGACCTGGCACAACAGAACCTATAATGTGTGAGGCAAACACAACTCAACCAGCTCTTATAGGTAACCTGTCGCTGAACCGCATATGGGAACCGGCGAGGAAAGCGTTCTTTGATGTTCGCATAGTAAATGCCGCTTCCTCATTCACCAACCTCACCTGGCAATAAACACCACAGAAACATAGACGAGAGAAACATTTAAATATGATCGAGCTGCTGAGGACCTTAGAGCTTCCTTTACTCCTCTTGCCATCTCCTGCGATGGAGCCCTCGGGATTTAATATAACAGCTTTTTTTTTAAACCGCCTCAAAATTTAATGAAAAATGGCAAAAAACATATTCACAAATAACCTATTGGCTTAAAGTAAAAGTGCAAATTTCAGTCATAAGAGCTGTTTCCATCAGAGTAAGGGAACAAGAAGACACATTATCAGAGCATTCGAATGCGAAGATGGAGCCGGAACCCACTAATGATCTTTCCAATCATAATATATTTATTTGCCTTACATTAGTCTAAAAACTGATCCTGTTTTTGTTCATTTTCTCTGTGTCTTGTTCTATTTGTATCTACGTGATGTAATTTTGTGTTGTTGCGAATAAATGTTGTAGTTCTTGTCTAGAGAAGATGTATTTGATTCAACACATTATTGACCTTCTGTATTGTTTTTTATCAGGTGACAATTTGGATGCGGCCGGCTTCAATCAGTGGGCCAGTGGTGAGCCAAACAACACGAGGCGTGACGAGTACCTACTGCGGTTCGGTGACACGCTCCGGGAAGTTAAACGACTCTCCCTGCTCTGCGGAGAACTTGGCGTATATCTGCGAGAAGAGCCCCCAATTGTAATAATAGTCTTATTACTTATTCAAATTTATTACATTGATTTTGCTTAAAATAAATGTTAAGTAATTAGATGATGTTTTATTTGTTTTATGTTGTCAAGTGTTATTAAATTAACCCTTAACCACCTACCTCCCGTCTCACAGACTCATTCAAATTATAAAAATGTAATTTACCCAAGTGCGAGCATCCTATAAACGTCTGTGTCCTTGTACCTTCCCCCCTCCTGCCTCAGTGCCGCGTCACCGCTCACCGAGGTCGGTCGTGCACGCGTTTAGTTTTGGTGAGTATATTTCTGCCTCCGACCGTCTCTGAGACGGGTGGTAGGTGCATACGTATTATTTTCTTAGGGGTCCCGGAGACGGGTTGTAGGTGGTTAAGTAATTATGATAAAGATAAAAGATAAAAAAGTGGAATGGTGTTGAAGAACGGTTGGAAGTACGGAAAACTTGCTCTACTTGTGACCCGAAAAAAAAACGCAGAACCCAGTACATGTGCTTCGAATGCAAAATACCAATTTGCCTAGAATGTTCGAATAAATTGAGCATTCACTGCCGCGAAAAGCAGTAACTAGGTGGTCTGCAATTTTATCAAAATACTGCCTTTTTCATATTGCTATTTTGTTAATCAGCTTCGTTGATTATTGAATAATAAGAAATTATTACTTGGATCTTTATAGAAAGTTGTAACTTTAGTTGATCTCACCTTCCAAAGGATATAGTTCCTAGATTAAAATTTAAGGACCGGTGCCAATTATGTTTTAAGAGAAAAAAATGTTATGTTAATTTTTTGATGTTATTATTAGATTAATAAATAATTTAATTTGTGTATTCTGTTGTTTCTATTTCAAATTACCTATACAATCCACAATATTTAATATATAAGGGCGATATTATGTAGCCGTCCTAAGGACGGGAGGTAGGTGCATGTGTGATAAAAATAGTAGGTAGGTAGTTAAGGGTTAATGTCCAGCTCAATTTATTATAAATACGAAACCTACCGCCCGCAACGCATTCGAAGTGCGCGCCAAACGGACCAACACAGGGTTTATCTCCCTACAAGTTCGCCTCTTGTTTAAAGGCTGTTTCATTGGTCGATAGCCTGCATGCTTTTAGTGGTACATTGCATCGCTGCAATAGCTCCTGGCTCAACAATATTAAAACAACTCGTCAATGGATTGCTAAAGTCAAAGAATTAAATTTGTGACCAAAGTTCCAAAGTCAATCTGACCTTCTACAGCAATAAAGTTGAGTTTCCTATCAATTACAAATGACTTGGCATCTCTAATGACAATGACATCTTCAAGCAGGTTTTCTTTGAAATGGGTAGCAAATTAACGTCCGTGACCGTGCAAGCATGCAGTCTATTGCCTTATAAACCTTAAGGCGCACTGTCAGTCCTTCTATACGTGCAACCTATCAGCTATACCTCATCATGTCAGCCGAAAGACGTCCATTGCTGGACATAGGCCTCCCCTAAGGCTTTCCACTCAGACCGGTCTTGTGCTTTTCGCATCCACCGCGGTCCCGCGATCCTGACGAGGTCGTCACTCCATCTTGTTGGAGGCCTACCTACAGCTCGTCTTCCGGTCCGCGGACGCCACTCCAGAACCTTCTGACCCCATCGGCCATCAGTCCCGCGAGCAAAGTGCCCCGCCCACTGACACTTCAGTTTAGCTATTCTTCGGGCAATGTCGGTAAACTTAGTTCTACTGCGGATCATCATTTCTGATTCTATCACGCAGAGAAACCCCGAGCATAGCCCTCTCCATAGCTCTCTGAGTGACTTTGAGCTTCCTTATGAGGCCCATAAATACCTTAAAGGCTTATAATAAAAAACCAGCTTAGGATGCTGTTGGGATTGCCTGAGTACTGCAGTGCCTCAGGCATGTTCGTAGAGGTAAACGTGGACGATTTCCACGCCATCATGCGCAGGTAAGCTACAATACATGTTATGATTCTAGGCCTTACAAACCATATTGTCTTTGAACTGTTACCGTATTGTCAACGTTTTGATAGCTCTTTTTACCCGACTGCGGCAAAGCTCAAAAGGAGGGTTATATGTTTGACTTGTGTATATGTCGATTAATAAATTATACATGGTTAGCTTCGCCTTAACGACTAGAGTGACAAAGGCTATATTATAATTATTTAAATGTGAAAGTGCTGAAATAAAAAATGAATATATCGTCGGCTTAGTGCAAGAAGTCATTAACTAACAAAAAGTCAAGTCGGAGAAAAACGGGCTCAAAGTTTTGACACAGTCAAATGACCATAATTGTAATAGGTTCGGTTCTAGATTTAAAAATCAAACATCAATGGTTAGCTAAATGTATTTACTATTAAATCCAATTAAAAACTTTGTACAATAAAGTCAAATAACTTTTTTAAAAGCCTAAATATGTAGTTAGTGACTTTTGGTCTTTCTCGCTCTTAAGGGAACTTACAATTAGCTATTTTTTATTTTCATTACAAATAAATCGGGAAACATAGTTTTCTATAACAAAATTGGTTTAATCAGTCGTAATTGTTAACTTAGAAGCATTATAAATATTACTTATTAATCAACAACGAATAAACAGATTTATTTAATTCTACTTCACAGATTATAAAGTCTGCAAGACCACAAAAATAACAAAATTCTCGTAATGACGTTATTTTTAACTTCAAACTAAAATAATAATGAAATATTCATTGTTGATAGACGAACTTAATATTATAATAATTCCAGACGACAGCAAGCACTATTAGTATAGGTAAAACGTGAAAACTTCTAAAAATTTAAATAAAGACATCAGCTTTTGATTGAACTAATACAGTCGGTACGAAAAAGAGTAAAAAAAAACCCTTGACGTCCATATTTTTTACTCTACGTCTTCTGAGTTAGAAGACATTTCTTCAGGGACATAATCACGACACTCTTTGGCTGGCAAGTTCCGGTACCAGTGGTGAAGTTCCGCGGGTATTATTTTTTCATTGCACATTTTTAGCAAACCGTAAACTGTTCTACTTCCTTAATATTCGTAAGAAGGACTGGCGGCGTATCTTTCTGTGCTTGAATGTGTCTAGGTGACTCTAAGCCATTTTTAATATCCGACAAAGACTGTAGTTTCAAATCAGCATTCTGATTGTCACCCATTAAGATCAAAAGTAAAATACATTTTATACAGGGTGGCCGGTGGCAAAATGTAAATAGGTAGTGAAAACTATAGGAAAATGATAGCTGATTAATTTTTACCTAAATTGCTTGTACATCCGTCCTATTCATCACACGCCTGGCTTCAGCAGGATGGTGCTACACCACACATGGCCACAGTGTCGATGAACGTGCTTCGCGAACATTTCCCTCGAAAATTAATAAACTGCTTTGGAGAAATCCGTGGCCGCTCAGATTGCCCGATTTGACCCCATGGATTTGTTTCGATGGGGGTATCTCAAAACCAGAGCTTTTAATAACAACCCACGGTCTAAATATAGGTGATTTCCAAAAAAATATTGCTATCGAAATCAACAACATTACGCAGAATATGCTGCGAGTGGTACCTACAAAACGCGAGGCTCCGTTTTGATGAATGTGCACGTGTAGGGGGACGACATTTAGAGGACATATTTTTTAAGTAATTAAATCCGCATTTGTGATCTTTATTATGAGATATAAATAAACACTATTCGCCTCAGGTGATGGTTAAAACAAAACCTAGGTACCTATACAAAATCTCGCCCATCGTGTAAAATCAGTCTTATGCCAATGAAATACTTAACTAAGTACTTACTTACCTACACTATAACTTAACAGCATAAGCAATTTGAACGTATCTTATTATAATTTAATGACAATAGGTACAAACGCTCTTCATTCGCTTTATTTAGAATCTTTTCTAGCATCAAAGATCCTCGTCCTGCCTTAATGTTAATATTATTTCGCTTCATTTTGTAAGAAGTCACTACCATCTCGCATAACGTCCATCCCTGGTCGCAGCTGCAACGGTATGACTTCGATCGCGATGACCGAACGAGTGGCGGGTTACCGCGAGAGCAAGACGTACTCGTAGGTAGGCATAAAAGAGTTGAAATATGAACTTATCAGAGCAAGAATAATTTCACTAAAGGTGGTCAAATTGAAACAACTTATTTGTCAAAAGTCATTAACCATAATTTAATCACTTGAATTACGTATCTTTGGACACAACTAAAATCGATAACTATCATTGATTACTTTAAAAAATCATTCTGGCTGCCATTAATGCTGTTTTCTATTTTTTTTAAACTGAATAATGTACTTTAGTTATTTTATACTTAAGTAAAAGTAGTAATATGCATCCAATGCTTATTTTGTTAAAAATCATTAAAGCGTTATAATAACATTTTTTTTCGTTTTACTGTTTGCTAAAAGTAACTATATGCATATAATGAATTCTAGCTCAAATACTTTCAGAGCGATATTCATATTATTTTATTTTTTAAAGTTAATAAGTAACATTAGTGAATATTCAAACGTAATAAAATGTGTAAAAATAAAAAAAGATGTTTTGATTAAAGTAACTAATGGTCATAAACTATTTCCGTCAAATCAATAAAGCAAAAATTGAAATTAATGACTTAATGTCATTGCTGTAACATCGAAATTACTAAACGTAAAAAGAAATGGGTCAGTGCGTTAGAAAGAGTAAGTCGTGGCGAATCGGCCTGTGGTTGTACCTGTACTTAGTAACTTTATGCCTTTAATGACTTCTTGCACTAAGCCGACGATATGGTAAGTAATATTACTTTGACGATATTATCCAAACAGCAGTTGTGTTTTTTTAAAGCTTGCTTTTCGTTAGACTTGTTTAGTGATCAGTAATGGGACCGAATTAAAATACCATAACAGGTTAAGGACGATATGGTTTTGAAGCTTAAAATAGAGGCCCAGAACAGCGTCAACAGCGTCCTTTGCCAGGCACTAGAATTTGAAACAGCCTTCATATACAAGTAAAGAGTACACACTAAAATAATGTCGTCAATATATACCATCCTAATTATTGTCTATGATTGTTCACAACCTGCCATGTTCCGTTTGGGTCCTGGGTTCCCAAAGTGGTCCCTACCAGGGGGTGCTAAAGGTAGGTGAAGGCAAGTAGTAAAATATTAAGTGCTGAAGCTATTAAGGGGGTCGCTAACAGTATTAACAAGAAATATAATATTTTTTTTAATATATTATATAAATTAAATTAAGTACTTTACTAACAGCAGAATCTTTGAAAATTTAACCGGTATTAATTGATTATTATTTTGATTTTAGTCAGCCAAAAAGCTTGGGAACCTATGGTAAGGCAAACCAACTTTTTTATACGTTGGTAGCTGGTACTGGACCAGAAGAGGTACCAACGTTGTCATCTGGGTTTGTAAGCTCGCTGGTCAGCAATTCGCTGACGAATTAGATGACGCAGTATGTCTTGTCCCAGTTGGTAGCGACCTTGCCTACGAAGCTAGCGGTCCCGCGACACATTTCTGGTCAGGGCAAACATTTTTGTGAAAAACGCCTACGTATATTAGTATGTTTTTCGTAGCCGAGTACTTACAAGCCCATAATTATGTTAGTTTGGAACTAGGACAATCTGTGTAAGGTTGTCAATGGATATTTATTTACCATTTATTATTTTAAAGCAAATAGTTTGAGAGACTGGAATCAAATTCCTGGAAGTCCCTTTAAGATTGCCGATTCCAAGCCGACTAATCACTAACGAAAAGATTTACTCAATTTATTTTTATTATTTTTCAGCCGTAACCCAACTTAACTATTTAGGTAACTAAGTAAAATTTACTAAACTCTACTTTGCTTATTAACTATTTAAGCACTGGCCTTGGCCAGAAAGTATGCGTGCGTGCGTGAGGAAGAGGGCTAGGAATGCGCAAACTATAAAAATGTGATATTTAAATCTTTGTAATTCTTCGTCTTTGAAAATAATACTGTGCTTGTTATAATCAGAGCCCGGATTATTATGACTTAGAGTGGATTCGGCCAAACTGGAATTAATTCGCGAATAACTATTACTAGAGATATCTCCCATACCTTGTTCACAATTTTTGTTCTCGTGCAAACTAGTGGTAATTTTTCCACGCAATCTACGATACCAATTGATATACTTGGAATTACAAAACCCAAAATTGTAAGGTGGTCCTCTAGGTATTCATTAATAATTATTGGTTGGTATTAGTATAAGAAAATATTTCATTCTACATAAGCATACACCGGATTGACGGGGGCAAAAATGTACCAGTGCTAGTGATGCATTAAATGTCGACTAAGTTTATCGACATCAATAAAAAGCAATTTTTAATCTTCATTATCCAAGTAATGGCCAAGTTTAAATACCTTTTAATTATGTGCAAACGTCTTTTATATATACTTATCGCAACTTTAAATGATCGGTATCTGAGATTGACTCTGGACTCGAGTCACTTTTGACAACCATTCAAATTACATTGAATAACAAAGTCATTCAGTACAAAAATGTTCTTTAGCATTCCGACGAATTGAGAACCTTTTGGTTTTTAAGTCGGTTACTAATGCCTAGAAAGAATATTGATCGTTTATCTTCATGGAAAGCTGATCATTCAGATATAGAAGATAAAGGTAGACTAACTTTTGCAAGAAATGTATGATCCAAATTATGTCACGAAAAAAGTTGTCGATAAACTTAGTCGATATTTAATCAATCACTATCACTAGTACTTTTTTGCCCCGGTCAATCCGGTGCATGTACATAAGTTTTATATCTACGCATTATTTTATCAGTAGCAAGACGTCGAGACTATATTGGGTTGCACCTTGTACCCAGTAATTTATTCCATCTTTTGTTTTGTGATCAAAACTAGAACTACTAAAGGTTAACTGAAAGAGATCCCTTAAAGGAAGAATTTCGCGTTTTTACTACTTTAATCTCTGTAGTTTTAATATTTGTGAAATGTAATGGTTTTAGTACAATAAAGTGTTTATATACATACGTACATGCATAACTAAAGGTCATATTAAGTGACAAAACTTTGTGATAAATCGCCGCTTCCATGTACGTACCTCTTACTTACTTGATAAGTTCGACCTAAACTGACCGGGAAAAACCTCTCGTACGCATATTTCGTTATCTACTTACTTAATGTTATTGGTAATTATTTCACATAAGTGATAGGTAGTACTTTTCCTTAAACAAGCACGTGAATCTTAAACAAAGAATGTTTTTACGTTTTTTTAATTGTCTAACAGTCTCTGTCCCCTATCGTTTCGTTCGCCGTATCCATGTTGTTTCATGACCAAGTATTCTTCCTTTTTGGGAGCTCCGATTTTCGCGTTGAAGTCTCCCATTAGTATTACGTTTTTATGTGTCATTTTCATTGTTTTGTCAATTCTGTGCCTCCTGTGACAAGTGATACAACTCGAAAAACACGATTTTACAGGAGAGCGAAAACAAGTTTAAAAAAAATACTGCTCTTAAATGAATATATTTTTTTAAACATTGCTTTTGATTTTTATATCATATAATATCACTTTATTAACTGGTTTTACAAAAATATTGATACTAGTTATAGTTTTTGAGATATTCGAAGAAACGTACTTTATGTATCATTTTACATTTCAGATTGAGCTCCATTTAACTCGTGTAAGATGATACAACTCGAATTGTATTATTTAACACATAAAAGTGTACAAAAGGAGGTCTGGTGATGATTGATACAACTTGTTTTAAAAGCTACTTTTTTCTATTATTTCTAGAGTTAGAGGTTTAACTTATACAAATAAGTTGTAGGGAATTGAATAAGTAATCTTTCTTAAGACGAACGGACATAATAATACGGATATTTAGTGAGTTGTATCACTTTTCACAAAAAAAACGTAAAATAAACCGTGAGTAATGTTATATATAGAGTTATTCCTAGGTCTGATTACGAAAAAACTTGTGTCAAATAATACAAGTATTTAAACAAACGATTGCAATCATGATAACTTTATTTTTTTATATACTATGGAATAAAGGAACTAAACATGAAATTGAAAGGTAAATAGAACAACGAAAGACGTCCACTGCTGGACATAGGCCTCCCCCAAGGCTCTCCACTCAGACCGGTCTTGTGCTTTTCGCATCCACCGCATTCCCACGATCCTTACAAGGTCGTCACTCCATCTTATTGGAAGCGTACCTACAGCTCGTCTTCCGGTCCGCAGACGCCACTCAAGAACCTTCTGACCTCATCGGCCAGCAGTCCTGTGAGCAATGTGCCCCGTTCGGGCTATATCGGTAACCTTAGTTCTACCTGCGGATATCATCATTCCTGATTCTATTACGCAGATAAACCCCGAGCATAGCCCTCTCCTTAGCCCTCTGAGTGACTTTGAGCTTTCTTATGAGGGCCATTGTTAGCGCCCACGTCTCAGATCCGTAAGTCATCACTGGCAACACACACTGGTTAAAGACTTTTGACTTCAAACACTGCTATAATTTGGACGAAAAGATGCTGCGACGCTTCCCGAACGCTGCCCAGCCGAGTCGGATTCGACGAGTGACCTCTTTCTCAAAGTTAGACCTACCTAGCTGGACCCTTTGTCCCAGGTAAATATTGTCATCAACAACTTCGAGCGCTAAGCCTCCGACTATCACGGGAAGAAGTGTGGTGGTTCTCTTCTTCAATAAAGGTGATAAAACCTTGCTGAAGAATTATAGACCCATCTCACTTCTGAGCCATGTTTACAAATTGTTTTCGAGGTTTAAGACAAATCGTCTCGCACGCAGGTTTGACGATTTGCAGCCTCCCGAACAAGCCGGTTTCCGAAAAGGTTATAGTACTGTAGACCACATACATATGCTGCGGCAGGTTATACAGAAGACCGAAGAGTATAACCTCCTCCTTTGCCTTGCATTTCTGGACTTCGAGAAAGCCTTCGATTCGATCGAGACCTGGGCTGTGCTGCAGTCTCTCCAGCGGTGCCAAGTTGACTAACGATATATCAAAGTGTTGAAGTGTCTGTACGAAAACGCCACTATGTCCGTAACGTCCGACTACAGGATCAGAGCACGAAGCCTATTCCTCTGCAGCGCGGAGTCAGACAAGGAGATCTTGTGATCTCTCCGAAGCTGTTCACCGCTGCATTGGAGGACGCTTTTAAGGTTCTGGACTGGAGACTCAAAAAGGATAAAGACATGTAGAGGCTTCCCGCAAGAGGGTTGCCTGTCACCACTCACTAGTGTCTCCTACTAGATTCGCTCATTAAAAAAACCAACAGGAGAGGTATACACAAGCAAGCTTACTCATATGACGGGGTACTGTTAGTTTGGGTAATACCCTAAAGGCCGAACCCTATATTCAAAACGAGGACAGATAGGCTATTTGGATATTTTGGATTAAAAATAGACACATTTTGTATAAGCAAGTATCAAGCCTTATCTAACTTCCCCTCGCACTTTATACCTCAGCACCCGACCAGAGACAAACCATTTTATTCTGAACCTTTACAAAACTCTGTCACAACAAAGTAATATTACTTTATTATGACACGTTTCTTTCTATAGAAAGTATCAATAGATTTGTTTGGATAGTAATTGTATCACTATGCATCAAACTTTACAGGTTCTAAATGTTCGTAATATTCTTACATTTTTGATACAACTGACTTGTGCCATAAGACATAATTGCAAAAATTAGGAAATATTTGGTGACATTTGATATAAATCGAGTTTTATCACTTAACACAAACCAAAAAAAGCAAATATAGGTTTAATTTTTGGTCTAACTCAATTTGTAACTTTCGAAATACGCAAAACTCTGGTGATAAATGATACAACTCAAGTTATATCAAAAAACACGACTTTTTAAAGGTAAATTAAAATCGTGATTAATAATACAATTTTAGATATATCACCAGGCACGAAGAATTTTTTCATTTTTTGTTTTTTGGAGTGTTCTAACTAGAGAAATAGCATTAATCACTCAAAATTGGAAAAAAAATGGTTAATTGTATCATTTTACACGAAAGTATCTTGGGAACTAGAAGGCCTAGGAACACAGGAGTTGGAGCAAAAGATGCGTAATTTTTTTTCAAGTTGATTCATGAAAAAAACCGCAAATTGCTACAACTCGAGTTGTATCACTTGTCACAGGAGGCACAGAATTGTCCCGTAAAATTCATCTATATCGTATTCATTTGAAGCTTCTGTTGGTGCATATACTTGTATGATGGATACCATATAGCCATGAATATTCATGTTTAATAGTGCGACCCGTTCTGTTATTCCGGTACAACTCTCTATGTTGCTTTTAAGGGACTTATTTATTATGAAGCCTACCCCATATTTGCCTGGTGTACTTCCTATATAGCAGAGTATAAAGTTTTCGTATTCTTCTATTTTGTTGCCAAGTCGTCTCATTTCTGAGATTCCTATTATATCATATTTTATTGTCTGTATGGATTCCTCTAGTTCTAATAATCGGTCATATGACGAAAGGGTCCTGACGTTGTATGTTGCAATCTGTAATTTTTGGGTTTGTTTGTTATTTTTGCTGAATGCTAGAGTTTTTTCCTTTGGAGGGTTTTGGTCGTACTCTTCCACGGTGACCAGCCGGCTTGGAAGATGATTTAAGCTTCTTGTTTTAGTTTGTTCGTTTATAGGATCTGTGTGGGAGGAGGGACTTAGTTGCTATGCGTTTGTACCTTTTTCATTTTGGTTGTTGTTTGTCTTTGTTGTGTTTTTGTTAACTAGGAAATTCAGCATTCCCGGTTTTATAACTCCTTCTGTGATGCTATTTGACCTTTTAACCTATGGGTCAGATACTTGTATTTTGTTCTTTTTATTTACTTGCTGGTTCTAATCTTTTGGGGTTGTGACATTTTCTGGTGATATAGGTAGTTTTCTTTTAGTATTGGTTTTTGATATAATCAGCCTATCGTATTTGATTACAGCTGTATTTCCTTTTTCCCGCTCCAATTTCAGCTGTTCTTGGAGTTCTTTCCTCTTTTCTATTACATATTTTGGGTAGTCTTCTTTAATGTAGTATTGAGTATCATTCAACGCCCCTTTTTGTTTAAAAATTTTAATTTTTAAACCTAAAGTTGAGAAAGTTACTATTAATGGTCGTGGTCTTTCCCCTTTCTTTCCCACTCTTTTAACTTCTTGTATGTCGCTATAATTCAGCTTAATAGAGAAATATTGCTCCACCCATTTCATAGTGTTACTTTCTAGATTCTCGTATGATGATTCTGTCTCTTCAATACCGAAAAAAACTATATTTCTATTTCTTGCCTGTTTTTCCAAAAAATAAATTCTTTTCTCTTGGTTTTCCACTATTTCTTTTAGTTTTTCATGTTTTTCTTCCCATACACAATATTTTTCTTCTAACAATTGGTTAAAATTTTGCGTGACTTGTTCCGTTACACTTTTTCCACTTTCTCGTATCATTGCCTTTTGCTCGTCCAAGTCTTTTTGTATTTTTTTAAGTTCTTTCAAGACTTCTTCCATAATTTTAATTCAGCTTTCACTGACTTTGTTTTGGTTTAAGTGTCGTCCTCTATTGGCTCCCTTTTATACTTATTAGTCCTTGTTTAGTGTTATCGATCAAGCGCGCTAAGCTGTTACTGACGTTGTTGGCCTTGTAGTCCGCCTGTATTGCAACAGATGGCGTTATGTGTTCGTTATTTATCGTTAACGTTGCACGTCGTTTGAATTCAGAACCATTTTAGGTTATATTTATTTTATATCGATCGCAATGTTAAAATCTACACTATTCTTTTTTGGGGTTCACTCCTTGACACTTGACAAATAGACCAGCTTGAGTTGTATCGGCAAAAAGTACACAGGATACCAAAAATTCGTAATGGGTTTGCACTTCACTTTTTTTAGATTTTTACAACTTCCTGATGTTTAGTTCAATGACTTCAATATATCACTAAATTTACTAATCACTCCGTTGAATTACACTTTTTTATTACATCCATTAGCACTTTTTATATATATACGTTGTTTTTTTCTACGGAGTTGATGTATACCGTGGCACAGTGGCGCCCTCTCTCCATATCCTCAGTTATAAGAATAATATTGCTTGTAAAAAATATTTGTCGAATTTTGTTAATGTAACAACTAATCTTATTTGTATATGGTCACTCAAAATATTGATAAAGTTGACTAAATTTAAGTAATTATCATATGTTTTCAAGAAAATGGAGAACGGACACGACAGAGTAGTTAAAATAATGGGCTTTTTAATTTTTTTGTAAATGTTTAGTATCAGTTACACAAAAATCGACCAATGTCCCAGTTAAACATGAATATCAGTAACCTCTGAAAAAAAAAACATCTCCTAAACTAAGAGTTATTTGAACTAAGCCCCCGGACGTCAAAAATCAGGGCCCCGAAGAATCACCCTTAACCCAAATATTTGTGACGCGTTTTGAAAATCGTTCCTATAGATCAAATAGTCTTCCTTTGGTATACCAGAGGCCTGAACGTCTGCCTTTTCATTAGAAATCCAAACATCAGTCCAAGAGGCAAAGATGCGCACATGCTATACCTCAACTTTTTTTTTACATTTTTGAAGTGCTGTCAATAGACAACGCGGAAGCAACATGCTGGCTCAATGTTTTTAATCGAGCAATTAAAGTCTGCCAAGTGTGCACTATATATTTAGTTTTTTAAATCATAAAAATAACTTATATAATTCAGAGCCCTGGATGTCTGCTTCTTCAATTTTATTGGATTTCCAGGATGACTGTGATCAATACCCCTAGAGGCAGACATGTGCGCATAATGTAGCACACTTTTTTTTTCATTTTTGAAAAATAGTACATTGTGCATCAAGGGTAGTATGAAGGGAATTACTAACGAGAGTGTTAGAAGCCCGACGCCGAAGGCGGAGGGCTTTTAATGACTCGAGTTAGTAATCCCCTTACTGCCTGTGATACACACAATGGTTTTCATCACATTTGCGAGGAAAAAAAACAAAGAGAAAACACTTTAACTCTGCAAAATATAAAGAAATAACTTTTGACGAACGGGAACGTAAATGGAAACGATATTTTTTTTGTGACCTCTACCACAGATAATAACTGCGTTTAGTCTCGACCTGGATTCGAGCCAGATTTAGCCAATCTGATAAAAATGTATAATTATTAAAATTAATGATAAATGTTGATATAAACTTGAAATAGGTATAAAAATAATGAAGTTTAATGAAGCGTATAGGTTTTGTGTAATGTAAGTTAGTCTATAACTAATTTTTAAAGATGAAATTAGAAACCGATTTAATTTTTGGCTGAATATTAAACCTCCTTAGTCAGAAATGATGTACGAAAGAGTTGCAAATTTTAAAAAGAAAGTCATTACTCCCTAGGGATGACAAACTTCGCCATAATTCCCGCGGGAACAATTTAGGCCATTGTCCTTCTGTATACAGGCATGGAATAACACCATTTACGAGCAGCAAGTGTGATGAAAAAATCATTTCACATCGCAGCGCCACCATGGTGGCAGACGAGGTCCTTGATGTTTCTTAGGGTATAATTATCTCTATTAATAACGTCTGCCACGTGTGCTGATTAAATAGAAATTTTGCTCGCCACCTACCTATTTTAAAATGGTAGGTACTTAGGTCAGTCTTACCGAAGTCGTCGACTCACAATATTAACTTTAACCGAAGCCGACTTTAGTTGCACTTTGTTACTTTTTCCGTTTCTGAAGGCGGTTTTTTGTTTTTTTAGGACATTTATATTTTAATACTTTATTAACTTCCACAATATTTGATATTTTTTTTATTTTTTTTATATTTTACTTTTCTCTTGTTATTTAATTATACGTATTTATATTACAGCCGAATACCACGGAGATGACATAAACAAGACTGCACAGTGACATTGTTTTAATTTTATTTTTTATTTACCACCGTTTCTTGCAATATTTTCAAAGTTGTCGTGTTGGTATTTTTATTACATCCAAAATGCGAAAAACAATACAGGAAAATAGTATTTTCTCAACCAAACGTGGTCGTGGACACTAACCTGTATGAACACTTTTTAAAGTAAGAGATAGTTGAATGAAGTCGGTCCTGGCATCCACGGGTCGCTACTGCGGCGCCCTCGATACGCTCGCTCAATTTCGCGCTGTTTTGATCGCGGTTCTACAGGTAGGTACCTATAGTGCACAACCACAAAGTTTCTAAATATTGATTATGTATTGAGCATTAAAACAATGCTGTTATTATACCTACTCTACTGTTCCCTCACAAGCAACAAATAAGTAAGAAGAGCAAAAAGGTTTTTGGTCCTCGTGACCTTGCGTGGTGTTCTGAATTGCAAAGTGGTCAGGAGCTGCGGGCAATTGACTTCGCTTACGCAGATATTGCGCAGCATGACTGCGTCCGCGACAGCGCGCCTGTCTTTAAGGGTCAACATTTTATAGTTCACCAAAAGAGTATTATAAGAGCTTCGCGGAGATTTCAGTTTGTAGTTTAGGTAACGGAGGAATTTCTTTTGTATGATTTCTATTCTGTCGGAATAGACATTGTAATGCGGGTTCCAAGCAACCGAGGCATACTCAAGATTAGGTCTAACTAGTGATTGGTAGAGGTAAACCAAAGCCCGTTTTGTTTTAAATGGTTTAGTGATTCGCATTAAAAAGCCCAACATTTGGTACGATTTTTTTAATATATGGTCAACATGAGCGTCTAAGGTAAGTTTATTATCAACATAAAGTCCCAAATCTCGCATTTTTGTAACAGTCTCTATGGGATTGTGGTTTAGATTATAAATTGTACATATACCAATTTTTTTTCTGGTAAATGTGATGTGTTTACATTTATTATAAGCTAAATATAATTTGTTTTGTGAACAGAATTCATTAAGTCTGTTTAGATCGTCTTGAACATGCAAAGTATCATCATTTGTTTTGATAACTTTATAAATTTTTAAATCATCGGCGTACAATAAGAAGTCACAATATTTGAAACAGGAGGAAATGTCGTTAATGAACAGGATGAATAAAAGGGGTCCTAATATGGAGCTTTGCGGTACCCCGGAGGTGACCACGGAGGGTAGCTAGGTAAATCCATTGACGACGACGGATTGAGTACGGCTTTGAAGGTGAGAGGCAAACCACCTGAGGAGATTTCCCTTTATTCCAATAAAGGATAGCTTTTTAAGCAGTATCAAGTGGTCGACCTTGTCGAAAGCTTTCTCGAAGTCTGTATAGATAGTGTCTACTTGCTCCTTTGCGTCTAAGGCTGGATTCGACCAAACACGTAATTACACTAGTCTAACTATTACGGGAATAATTTTACTCTTGGAATTTACTCCTGATTAACTAGGATTACGTTTTTCCAACGAACTCGAGGAGTAAGCTAAACTCGGTATTATTGATTTGTGGAGTAAGAGTGAATGATGAACAAATGTATAAACCGACAAGGAATAGTGTCATATTGTTTCTTCTGGCCTTACTTTAAACGAAGTAACCATTTAATTTTGTAGGTAAATACAGTTGGAGAAATATCATATCATATTGACAATTTGTTTATCATTTGACAAGTGACTTTGACAACAATAGCTTACTCTCAGTTTGTTCCTTTACTCCACCAAAATCGGCCGTGTAAATATTTACTTGCATGTAGTACCTTATTCTGAGATTGTGATTTGGTAAAATGCAAAATCAACTTACTCCAGATTAAACAATGGTTTACTCTCGAGTAAAAACTTACTCCAGTTTGGTCGAATCCGGCCTAAGAATCGAAAGATGGAGTTTGTGAAAAGAGTGAGATTTGAGGCTGTAGATTTCCCTCGGACAAAGCCGTGTTGTTCGTCAAGGATGGAGTTTTTAACGGATTCATATACACGCCCATGTACTAGCTTCTCGAAGACTTTGGGGATACAGGAGAGTATTGAAATTGGTCGGTAATTTTTTACATTGTCTTTTGGACCTGATTTATGGATAGGTGTAACATTAGCCATCTTCCACCGCTCCGGAAAAATACCCTCGCTCAAGCGAGGACTTGTACAGCTTCTTAAAAGTCAGCAGTAAATTAGAACAGCCACTGTCCGTTGTGTTGTATTTTGTTATTTTTAAATATTGTAATAAAGTTTTAACTGGACATATACTGGGACTATTTTAAATAGGAAGAGATAATTTAGCCATGAATCTTCCCGCGCTGATGTTTTTTGTCAAACTTATATTTACTTCTTCATTATAATTAATGTTATTATATTTAATGAGGTGAATTGTTTGAACTCTCTGTCTTGTAGTTAGCGCTAGCGCTAACATAAATATAAATAAGCTAAACATAACATAGCCGTTTTCAATGTGAGTTTTCTCAAATCTAAACCTTTTAGAGGGTACCCGTGCTTAAGATAAGAAATGACAGTGGCTGGATCCCAAGTACAAGAATATTTTGGAATCTCAGGCCTTAACATACAAACTCCCTTAAATCAACGTCTTACCCTTTCATCTATACCTACATATATTGTTACCTATGATTAGAGATAAAACCGAACGATGGCAATTCAAAGACTAATAAGAAGCTCCTTTTTGAAACAGATGTTAAGTATGAAAGAAGCTTTGGTACAGAAGCGCTAAATATATCTTCAGCTTTAGCCTATGGCCACCATTGTTTTAAGCAACTATTGTATTGCTTAAAGCTATTATCAGATAAAGATGAGATCATAATTTCAAATGGATCATTAGACAATGATCTTCTTTTCATTGCCTCCCTAGCAATACACAGCCTCCAGGTTAAGTTGGGTTGTAAGAGGTGTGGTAATCTGGAAGGAACATTAAAAGTGTTTTAGACGGGCGAAAGGTCAGAATTTCAGAGACTGTAAGAGTTTTTTTATCAGCGGATACCATGCTTGAGTAGGCCATACTGGGTACCACTACTATGCCAACCGCTTTGTCTGATATAATTTTCCTTTCAACCTTTAAGAGAAGTGAAAACGAAAGAAACGCATAGAAGAATTATTTCCACTCAACCGAAAAAGCATCTATATTCCATGAAATAAGTCCAAGTGCAAAGCAATATATTTAAAAAAAAGTTGTATCGTGAAGCACATTTTAAATCAATATCTGGGGCATTAATGTATTTATAATTTTATCAAATACATTTTGTGACAATTCCCATTCTATGTCCTGGCTAGAGTTGCATGATTCGTAATCAGCCTTTGAGTTGTCTTTAGACTTTATATATGATGCATAAATCTATAGATCTCCATCCTCGCACCATTTCCAAATTCGGCGGGCAAGTTATTTGGTTTAGGAAACTGTACTGAACCCATTATATTTATGTTTGATATTGATGTGATGTGTTATCTATTCTTAATAAAACTTCCTTTTGTTTCAAATTACTTGCAAAACATCTTAATGCAAAATAGCTTTTAGTTCAAGGTAATTAATATGGGTTTGCTTATCTGCTAGCGAACAACTACCCTAACAAACTTTCCATTACACACTGTACCCCAGCCTGTTAAAGAGGAGCCAGAAAACATTTCTAGTGAAAATGTATGTTGTTTCATTTTACGAGTATAAATTTTAATAGTAAAGTATACGAGTAAGTTTGTCCTTACCTAAAAACTACTCGCGTCGTGTTGTTGTGTTTAGGTGTGGCCATCTCTCCCGGAGGAAAGGTGAGATGGCCAGTGTTAGTCGGTATATAATAGCCATAAAAATCCCATTAAAAATGATAGCAAATAAGAATAAGAAAAATAAGTTAAATCATATAGATAATTGTCGCGGGTGTGGAGAAAAATATTTTAAAACTCTTCTCTTCGAAGGCTGGCTTCGATGCACGGTGTCTCAGTTTTAGGTACACGAAAGCTGTACCGAATTTGAAGACATGTGCTCTAAATGTGGTACAGAGCAAAAAAGTCTGTAAAAAAAATAGGAAATAAGACCAAAAACTAAGTTACAATTATAATTAAGAATATGGCGATCTTACCTCGTATACCATGGTCATCACACCCGGACACGTCGGGAGAGATGGCCAATCGTGAATTTAAAAAAAAAACATAGATATTGTTATTTTTGTTTCTATAATTCCAAAGTTGATTGTTTAAAATTTAATTACAAATAAAAAATTGTATATTAATATGTAAAGTTTTTTTAACAGCATTTAAAAACTATAACCAACGGATTTATAGCTAATAATCTGTATTATTAAACGTTCCGGAAACACCCAAGAGCCGTAAGAAAGGATTTCTGGATACTCAATACCTATCTGCAAGTAACGGGAAAATATAATGTTTATCACAATAGCTGGTTTTTTTGTTTTTGCATTGGGTTTTACAAGATTTATCTTGTTATTTATTTAAGAAAGATAAGAACTGAACTTATAAGCGCGTCTTGTGAAGAGGTTACAAACAAACGGATTTTAGCCTCGTTCAACAGAGCGCGTGTGTTGTGCAAGCTCTGTAGATTATTTAGTTTAAAATAATTTAAAACATTTATTAACATTTAATTAGTAGTCGTTTTGTTTCAATTTATTTGATTGCAATTATTATTTAAGCCAGCTATATAATGGCAAGAGAATTGACTATATTTGGTGCTTTGTTGGTTGTAGCAGGTGAGTAGTATATATATTTTTTTCTTTTTTTTTTTTGTTATGGCTCCATCGAGGCTGTCGAATTTATTTATAACTAGCTGTTCCCGTGCGCACTTCGTTGGGCAATAAACATGTTTCGGGTAAGTTTATAAAACCTATGACACTCACAAATAACGTGGCTTATTATTGGTTAAATAATTTACAAAATGGTTCTGTAGATCCAGAGATTTCCCCTTACAACGTCACAAACTTTACCTTTTTATAATATTAGTATAGAAGTATAGATTAATTATAAAAAATAATAAACCACCGGCACCTTGAGCCTTGACCCGCTGCCGGTGGCACTCGTAGGTCAGGTTTTTAATAATGTTTATTCTTTTTATTTGAATATTTATTGTAAAATACCTAACTTACAGAAAATTACTAGTGGGCGGATGACGAAAGCAATATGTGTTAGACTTTTATTCAATTTCGATTATTTACGTGTTAAAATATTATGCAGTTTTTGTTATAAATCAGTATCATTCCTAATCCTACATATTCATTTATAAAAAGTACTGAAGTATCACTTTACGAATACGACTGAAGATGTGGAGACGTAATTTTCCCTATATAAGTAGATAGTGAACATTAAAAGGAATATATTATTAATTAAACTACCTAATAAAGAAAAAAATAAAATAACTTCAACGAATGAAATTCAATAAGTAACTTTTTTAATTATAATATATGTAATTTGCATCTGTTGTCCGCCCATTAATAATTACCTGTGAGAGACGGTTTTGTTTCCAAACGCTGGGAATGTCTGGATGTCAAAACTGATTACAAATATGCCAGCAACTACACGATGCAAAGTCGGGGCAATATGCGGCAGCTCTACTAAAAATTGCAGAAGATCGTATGGCGAATTCTGTAATATTGCACAAAACACAGATGATCTTTAAAATAAAATAATATAAACAATAGATCTGATAATTTTTGTGTGAGAGGGCAATATTAGCACCGAGAAACGAAATTTTCGGGTGGATAAATGAAAAAAATATTTCTTAAGGAGAAGGCAGACGGTTAGAAATGACGCACCTACCTAGGTCGGCTACTACAGTTTTTTCCATGACCATAAACAAAGCGCAAGGACAAACACAAAGTAGCCGGTGTAAATTTAGAAACAAACCGTTTTCCCATGGGTAACTTATGATTATGGTGATGGACTCCTTTTTCCGCACTTAACCCGGTATATGTCAGGCCATTGTGCGTAGGGGGTACTAGGTAGTAGTCTAGCCAGCCTAACTCTGACCAGTGGTATCTCCACAGGCTTCCCGGAGTGACCTAAGTATCTTGAGGATTTCAGTCCGTTGAGCAGTTACACCTACAAATTCCAAGATTACGTGGGGAGCTGTCGTTGGCTGACAGACATTCCCTGCACAAGGGGCTGTAGGTCATACCTAGAACATATAAAAGTTTGTTAAGCGAGCAATGTCGAGTAACGTTTCCTACAATTTTTCGTGTGGGCATGTCTATCTAGTGATAGGAGGCGATTTGTTAGTCGCGCGTCAGGGTGTGGCACCGTTTCCCATGATTGTCTGTATGTACTGGTATTTGCCCATTGATTATCATATTCACTTTTTTCCGCTGCTTGTAAAAAGATTGACTAAATAATAGAATTTACCTTGCACTGTTCGTATGTTTTTAAGTTGTCCAGCAAGTCAATTTTGAACCAGTTTACTTTACCAAGCCATATAAAATCAATGTCAAGGATTGTTACAAACATATTTTAATGATGATAATATAATTTTATTTTTCCATTCCCAGGTTTAAGCCAAGCCTCCTACTTACCGGACTACGAGTACATCCAAGGCGTCGGCTGGCTGCGCCTGCACATCGTGCCGGCGACTTGGGCGGACGCGCAGCTGCGCTGCCACCTCGAAGGTATCCTTTAACCAATCCCTTAGCCTTTTAGCTATTTCTTAAGAGTATTGTAAAGCGCCGCTAAAATCGCGTAGCTTTCAAAAAAACTATACTAATTTAGCTCCGGGCGAAAACGTGTCTCACCCCTGAATCAAGTCCGATTTACACGATCTTTGAATATATGTTGTAGTTATTATAAATCCCTAGGTCTGTACGTTTCTGTTTTTTGTTTGTTTCTATGAAATATCTTGGAAAGGAAAACTAACAGAAATAGTCTTTCATGATTTCTACAACTATTCAAAAATCGTAAAAAAAAACGCGTTTTGTATATAGATTTTTAGCTTCACAATCTATTAACTACAGTTGCCGCAAGTATTCTGCAAAAGTATTTTGGCGACTTAAATTTTCAATAGCACATGTACATAATATTCACTCGAGCTTTTTGCAACCATAGCTAGCAGTGACAGTGACTTATTTGCTTATAAATAAGGTCACTCGACTTTGCAAAAGCAATCAAGTGGATTTTGTACATTTATAGCTAATACATATTAAAATATTGCGTGCACGGTTAATATCTTGCATTTGAATCTTTAACTGCTTATCCCTGCCACTCTGAGGTTTATTTCATTTATAACAGTTTAAGAGAGGTCTTCGGGGCCTTACAACATTCTGGATAAGCGGGTGAACGATATAACTTTCCATCAGATGCCACGTTGACTGCGCCTACGACGAGCGCCATCATTGCAGTGATGAAGACGACGATGCTCGCGCACAGACTGGCCGAGAGCAGCGTGTTCACTGATATACACGCCTCCAACCCCAAAGGAGATTTTACAAGCGTTAATGGTAAGAGAAAATAAAAAGAGTCTAACGAAACTATACCTAACCTAACCTCCACGTGCCACTATTATTAATCTTATAATAAATGGTAGTATACACGCTAAAACACTATTGCTTTTGACGTCTAAGGCGTTGTTTCTAACTCAGTCGCCTACAGTCAAGTCAATAAGAGCTATCGTAACGTAACAATACGATAACAAGCCAAAAGCAATATGCTATTACCGTGTAGAATAGAAACCCTGAGTGGATTCTAGCAATCCAAAAAAGACAGACGTATAAATAAACAAAATGTATATTATCAAATAATTTCGTACATGTGTAGTGCATAATTGCTTTCCTTCGTATTTTCACGGAAACGTACGAAGGTGTCATTCTACTTCAGTCAACCTCAGTACTTTTTGTACTGTGACCGACTGAAATAGCAAGACGCGTTCGTACGTTTCCGTGAAAATACGAAAGAAAACAATTATGCGCTACATCTGTACTCACTTTGTTTCATAAATTATCTTATAGTGGCAGGTGTAGCAGATTAAATACGGGGTTTCGTGAACCAAAGATTTCCTTCGGCAGGATTGGTCCTTAGGATCCAAGGATGGATTTTAGAAGTGGAGCCACTAAGATTTTTGATGTAATTTTTTTAAGGGGGGGTGTCATTTTTAATTTTATATCTACATCGGTAAAGCTACTCGGCCAAGTTTGCTATCGTTTTCATATAATTTGGTGATGCTGAATTCGTTTATGGTAATATATTGACACTGTTCCGAAGTAAAAATATATAAAATAAAAGAAAACTTGTTTTTCTAATTTCCTATTTCACAAGGAAAATTTCCTGAACTTATAAACAATTATGAATAGTGAAAAAAAAAGAGACGCTTTAGAGAGCCTTATTATTTGTCCACTAAAAAAATATGTAATGTTAAATTAAAATGTTTCGTATGGATCTAGTACAAAAAAACTGTTGAGGATGCTGAAAATTTAATTGAAAAAAAATCTAATTAAATTGTTATTGGTTGGTTATTTTGCATGGAAATTTTAGCTTCACAATCCTTTTAATTACTAAGAAGTAGTTGAAGTGAAATATTGTACCATTCTTCAGAAAATAGGTGTCTTGTTTTTTGCAGGGTTGCCCATGTCAAATACCACCCTCCAATGGGCTGTCGGAGAACCCAACAACTTGGGCAACGAAGAGGACTGCCTGGTGATGACCGGTGCGGGCACGTTAGCTGACGTGAGGTGCTCTAGCGTGTACCCCTTCTTCTGCTTAAAAAGAAATACTACCAGCAATTGCGACCAGTGCGACAACACATACGGAGCAAACGAATTAAACAATGTAATAGAAGAGAGCCAATGCAACACTACACACAACGAGATCGAATGCAACTGCACCCCTGAAGTAAATGAATGCAACACCACACAAGATGTGAAGGAATGCGACACCACAGCCGAAGGTATATACGAGAAAAATATTAAAATTTAATTATTCTATTTCAATAATATCAATACCCGCATGAAATCATTTTAGAGTTTTTTTTTAAATTGCTTGTTGATAAACTATAAAAGCATGTTAGAGACTTGTCTATGTTTCTTATCCTAATTTTAATTATGGATTTCACTCTTGGGTACCTTGTGAACACTCCCATGAACTTATTATGGAAACAAGTCCGTGGATATCACACGCGAGGACAACTGTTCGGTAAAAGCGTATTACCTCTCATAGACTAAACAGAAGCACATAAGGCTTATTGTTAGCTCCACGCGTTTCTGGATAGATGAGAAATTACCTTAAAAATTCAAAGTTCACTTATTGTTAGCCATACGCTTGCAACTCGCTCCGATCGAAGAAGTTATAAGACTGCCATGAACAGTCACAATACTTAGGCCCTATTTTATGTAATTCTTAAATTTCTTGCCTTACTTCATCAGAAACTTCAAACTAATCGAGAATAAGGTATTCGATTTGTTTATTTTAATTTTTAATTGGTCTTTGTTTATGGCATGAAGGATATATTAAGCTTTGTGGGAGTTGTGGGTAAGGTCAGTATGGGCAAAGGATACTTTTTACAAAGTTGAATTTACGGTTATTTTGTTTCTTTGTGTTGCATCTATACTAATATTATAAAGCTGAAGAGTTTGTTTGTTTGTTTGCTTGAAAGTTTTAATCTCAGGAAATCCTGGTTCGATTTGAATGATTCTTTCAGTGTTAGATAGCCCATTTATCGGGAAGGCTATATGCTACATATTTAACGTTACCGTTAACGTTAACTAAAAGTATTTATTCCACGCAGACGAAGTCGCGGGCAGAAGCTAGATATGTAATATTTACAGATTGTATAAGTCGCTAAAAACACATAAAGCTGTTTTGCGAGTTGAACTCGCGTGGAGAGCGGCTGCCCTACGGAAAAAGAAAGTAACTGACATTTTTTTCAAAATCGATGTTTTTACATTTTTGGCACTTTTAGACAGTAACAGATGTTGCTACATTCTCGGAATCATCAAAAGAGCTTTAGTTTTAGAGATACAGTTTCGCTAAAGACAGTAACTGCAGGCACTGGTACAAAATATCTACCGAAAAACAAAGCAAAACACAATTACAAAGCATAAATACAGTAATTGCATGTCGATTACTTTGTTTTTCTGTTGTAAATTGATTCACTTCGTTTTCTGTTTGGTAAAAATGTTTATATTAGGACTGAAATTTAGCTAAAAAGAAATTAAGTAGCATTGCTTGATTTTTGTTATGTAAAAAAGTATCAAATTTACCGATGTGTCTACGCAAAAACAAAGTAAACAAAATGATAAAGCAAAAACAAAGTAGTTTACTGGCAGTTACTTTCTTATTATATTTTTATTTCAATTAAATTGGTTTTTAACCAACATTTACTTTGTTTATAAATTGTTAAACTCCATTTTAATATTTTCAAAATATAATTTAATGGCACTTACTTTTTTTTTTGGCCGAGTAAACTAACAGTTGTTAGTCATACATTTTCATACGTTAATTTTCGTGATGAAAGGATATATTACCGATTCTTAACTTTAGTCCTTTAACTTATGTACCCTTTTTAGGGTTCCGTAGCCAAATGGCAAAAAACGGAACCCTTATAGATTCGTCATGTCTGTCCGTCCGTCTGTCCGTCCGTATGTCACAGCCACTTTATTCCGTAACTATAAGAGCTATACTATGGAAACTTTGTAAGTAGATGTATTCGGTGAACCGCATTAAGATTTTCATACAAAAATAGAAAAAAAACAATAAATTTTTGGGGTTCCCCATACTTAGAACTGAAACTCAATTATTTTTTTTCATCAAACCCATACGTGTGGGGTATCTATGGATAGGTCTTCAAAAATGATATTGAGGTTTCTAATATATATTTTTTCTGGACTGAATAGTTTGCGCGAGAGACGCTTCCAAAGTGGAAAAATGTGTGTCCCCCCCCGTAGCTTCTAAAACAGGGTGGCACATTTAGATCAGTAAGTATGGGGAAGTCTGTAACTATAAGTGATACAAAGATCTGTTCTTAGGAACCATGTCATCGATTTTAGTGACAATAAAAACTGCATACATAGATTTAAAAAAAACTTGTACTTTGTTCGGGAATCGAACCCGGTCGTATTGAAAAAGAAAATGCTATATAAAAAATGGGTGTCATTCGAAGACCCATTTTATTAAACTAAAGGATATGAAATTTAATGCATTTTATTCTTTTAGATATCATGTTTCGTACTTAGTAACATTTACTGCTTACGACCTACACAATCGATATCCAAAAATATACAAATAATGTAAGTTTCATTTTTCAATATGACCTGGTTCGATTCTCGAACTGAGTACAAGGTTTTTTTTTTAAATCCATGTATGCAGTTTTTCTTGTCACTAAAATCTATGACATGGTTCCTAAGAACAGATCTTTGTATCACTTATAGTTACAGACTTCCCCATACTTACTGATCTAAATGTGCCACCCTGTTTTAGAAGCTACGGGGGGGGGACACACATTTTTCCACTTTGGAAGCGTCTCTCGCGCAAACTATTCAGTCCAGAAAAAATATATATTAGAAACCTCAATATCATTTTTGAAGACCTATCCATAGATACCCCACACGTATATGGGTTTGATGAAAAAATAATAATTGAGTTTCAGTTCTAAGTATGGGGAACCCCAAAAATTTACTGTTTTTTTTCTATTTTTGTATGAAAATCTTAATGCGGTTCACCGAATACATCTATTTACAAAGTTTCCATAGTATAGCTCTTATAGTTACGGAATAAAGTGGCTGTGACATACGGACGGACAGACGGACGGACAGACATGACGAATCTATAAGGGTTCCGTTTTTTGCCATTTGGCTACGGAACCCTAAAAATTGTAAAAGGTGTGCTATTTTTATGAAACACCCCATTAAATTTTTATTATAAATTAAAAGTATGTGATAATTACAAGTAAAAACTGTGCAATATGTAATAAAAAAGTTACAATTTACGCCTATCATTTTTTATTGTAAATTGGTACCTACAGTAACATAATATCCTATTAGTAAGCCACCCGATCCCTCATGATGACAATCTTAAAATTCTATAAAGTAAACGCCATTACTGTGTTTAGTAAAGAATTTTAATTTTGAAATGGCCTCCTAACACTTCTAAAAACAAGGTAAGTACTATTACTTCATTATTTAAATTTCAACTTGTGTAAGGGATATGCTTATACGCAACTTAAAAAGAAAGTAAATGTACTTTACTGTGTTTTTGATATGACACATTTATTTTTAACAAAATAATTTACTACCGAAAAACAATTTTTGTTAATTTAAAAGATAATTAAAAACAATTTGTCATAAAATTATTACACAGTAGGTAGAGCAAATTATTTTACACATTATTAAATGTTAAAGCTGATGAAACAATGAAAAATACGTTTTAAATAAAGAATGTTTCGTTTTTTCGCTCTCCTGTAAAATTTACTCGACTGTAATTACTTTCTTTTACCGTAGAGCAGCCGAGAGGGTTCCGTACATACGTAATTTTTTTATTTTCTTTTTGGTAGATTTTTTACAGGTTTTCCTGTAATCTAAAAGTAATGAACTATAGCTTGTATTTTTTTTTTAATTTAGGCTCAGTTCAGTAGTTTCGAAGACCAGGGAATGGTGAATTTGCGACTTTCTTCATAAATAAAATTAAATCTATTTATTTTACAATAGTATCCAAAATATATTTCAGATCCTTTCAACGAGCCTGTGGTATAAGGTGAAAAATGAATAACCACATTTAACAAGTATACACAAAGTTTATTACAGTTCCAACTGAGTTAAATTTACCATTATTTAATAACCAATTAAATTTCGTAAGCGAAAGCTTTTACGTAACGGGACGTCCGAATGGCGCGCGCGCAGCCTCTCGACGTCGTATCACTCAGACGACTGGCTTTCATTTTATATATAACACAGAAAGGCTTGCAATTTTTTTTTTCAAACTGTAAATGTAGTCAGAAATACCTATAGAGTATATTGGCACTCAAGAGTATTGTTATTTCGTTTTCGGGAATGTCCATAGGTCGTAATTCCGGTCCTCGTAAATGAGCACTATTTTCCAATAAAACGAACAAGTCAAGACGAGTCATCATGAATATTTCTGCCACTCGATGACCAACATGAGGGTTGGCGCCTTCATGCCCCTCTAGCATTAAGTCACTAGGCATGGGTCAATTTATCCTGAGGCAAAGCAGCGCCATGGGTCTTTGCTGGCTCCATGACGTCTCCTGCTGCTCCAAACATTACAGTACAGTACTGATAAACAGTCAGACAGTACAGATATTGGATTTTAGCGTAAGCTTGTCGATGGCGGTCCCCTTGTCCATACCAAACAATGTCCTTCATCGATTCTTTTTTCATATAAAAAAGCTGACGCAACGTTCTTTTGCGTAGCACCATGAAAGTCAAACATAATAATGCATATTACAAATTATAAGTGTAGTATTTTTTGTATGACCTTATTGTTTTCAAAAGTTAGGAATGATTTAATAATTGATAAACTAGAATAAACGATGTATTTATTTTATGAGCGGAACAAATGAATATGATAGTTAATTAAAAAGTAAAATGCCACCAATAAGACACTGTCTCACCAAATTCTTTTGAGTTTTGGTAAAAATGATGATTGTGTCTTAATTTTCAGTGTTTTTTGGGTGGTTATTGGCAACGTTATAGCTATGAACTCCTTTTATGAGAAATTGTACTTTTTTTGGAAATAATGTATCTGAAATAAAAAGCATTTTATGGTTTCTATGGGTTCTTTTCGATATTAATAACTTAGAAAATAATTATGAAAAAAGTTTCGGTGTCCTTGCCAAACCTCTAATAGTAACTAGCTATCAATTATACATACAAACTACACGTGACCGCAACTTAGCCAAAACTACACAGAGTATACAGTTTTCTTAAACAAATACGTAAGCCCTTTGCCCTTTTAACGTTGACCTTTATCAACATTTTTACGTGATAGTGCTCTAAAGTTAAGACGGAATAAGTGTCAATTTACATTGTGTTCATAAATAAAAACCGACGTCAAAAATGTATATGAAGTTATTTTAAATCTTGAAGACGACTCTTACTACTTTGACATTCCTTTACGCAATTGTGCAAGATCAAATTATAACGTCATTAATGGAAATCACTGTAAGGGAATGGACTTTTTGCGATATTTATTAAAAACACGTTTATTTGAAATTTATTACATACGCAAATACGCTTAAGTAATTTGAATAAACGGTTTTAGTTTAAGTCGAAAAAAAGTTTGACAATCTCTGAGTTGGGGTAAGCAAGTCCTATTTATCTCCCTAGATAAATCTTAACCTACTGAGGTTGTGCGTGTAAAATGTATTTTTCTACTTGCGTACTATAAATCGCACATATATAATGTCGTTAATAGTATCAGAATGTCATCCATCAAAGCCTGAAAACTGTTCTATAATGAGCGTTACCATAGTAATAATTGTTTATTTATAACCATTATAGAATTATTACCATGGTATTTATGGACTCTATTTGGCTTACAACGATGACTCCGCGAGTTAACCTTTTCAAGTCACCGTTGCAAGCCAAACGGAGTCTGTACGGAGCTCGCTTCGCTCGCAGTGGAAGGCCGGTATTAGGGTTAATCGCTGTATCATTCTTGGCGTTTAGTGAACACCTGACATCCTAATTTTTATAATAATTCGTTAAAAGATGTTCTAATTATATTAATTTTGAGACTAACCAGTAATTGAAATAACATTTTTATTGCATCGCTATAAAAAGATGCTTAAATATTTATCGACTTGTTATTTGGTTACCATGGTTACGCTTAATATTTAAAATGGATCAGCCATCATCGACATAACATTTGGTTACCATGGTTATGCTCGATACGGATATCAATAATGGCGTTTCGTTTATGATATTATAAATTGTCAGAAAATTTGCATGAAAGTCAACATTTAACAGTAAACTTCACAAACTATTTACGCCCATCGAAAACAATGAAATTGATTTAGCTGGCAAGTACTCTGCTAGCAATAAAATCAAGAAATCGTTAACATACTAAAGATAGTAGGTATGATAACGATAAGTTCCTATAACCAATATCGCTCGCGCGGTTAGGACCTCGGCACTCGTACCTTTAGAGACTGCATATGCCAATTGCATAAATAACTGTTTTAATTCAGGATACACGCTGGAGCCGCGCACAGGGAGCTGCTATAAGTTCCACCGCATCGCCATCCCCTGGCGCCGTGCCGCCATGAAATGCACCTCGGAGCGTGCACATCTCGTCGTCGTCAACAGTGAGGAGGAGTCTCAGGTCCTTAGGGAGCTCTTTGTCAAAAACCCCACATACACAATAATGTTCGCATCGGACAGTAACTATGCTCATATTGGTATGTTAGATTGGAATGAAAGCGGACAATGGTTAACAGTTTTTGGTAAGTTTGATTCTCTCAATTGTTTCTTCTTCTAAATCTAATGTTTCTCATACAATATCTTATTCTATAGTAACTGGCCGACTCATTAAATAAAAAGAAAAAAATGCTGGATACGTTTATTCCCCAGTGTGCTCGGAAAGATTCACATTTCTGTTGCAAAAACAGTACGGAAAGTTTTTCGTTCCACTGCCAGGGAAAAAATCATTACTGTACAATGCAGCTGACAAAAAAATATTATGAAATTTAATTACGTGACGGGTATTTTCCTTTAAATTAAAATATTTTCCTAAAAATGATAACTTCGCTGTCCGTCTGTTTGTCCATGTCGGTCTGACAAGAATCTTTTTCTCAGGCATGAATACAGGCTGAGATGTAGAAAATATATAAGGAATAGTTTTTAACAGTCCGCACGACCTTTCTTAGTATTCGAATTTTGAACTTTGAAACTACACTGGACCGCAGAACTAAATATAACACTTTTATAGAACACGTCATGTAACGTGTGATACTTAGTTTTGTGGTCCAGTATATTTACTCAACGAGCAAAATAATGAGTCACCGAAAATAGAAATCACTGCAACCTATCATCAGAGCTATCATTTGAAAACTGTTAAATTACACGGGATAATCATATTTCTCTAGATTATTTAAATCAATAACCATTGAGATATGTTTGCAATTAGACAAAAACAACGATTAAGTAATCAAAACACTTTAATTTTTCACCCCCCCGTTCTAGACCACTTTACAAATTTTAAATAAAATATTTTTATCTTATTGTTTTTAATAAGAACATACGTGGGCAAGTTATATAGGTACCTATGCCAAATTTCGTAGTTTCAGAGAAGAACTGCTGTGACATATAGACAGACAGATACTGAAGTCTCACCATAAGGTTCCCTTTTTACCATATTGGTACGCACTCTAATAAAAAAGCTGTATTTCTCCGAGTTGCAATGGAAAACATACTTGATATTTTTAACTTAGATTTTTAATCCTGGTAGAATGGGACACCTTATATAGTGGCAAAGTTATTTTTTTAATATTTTTGAAACAAAATATGAACGTAGTGGTTATCTACTAGAGAAAATGTTTTTTATTGAACACATTATTGACCTTTTGTTATTTTTCCCTGATCAGGTGAAACATTGGATGACGCCGGCTTCAAGAAGTGGGACTATAGTGAGCCAAACAACACGAATAGTGACGAGTACTGCGGTTCGGTGACACGCTCCGGGAAGTTGAACGACTCTCCCTGCACTAAGACAACCATGCCGTATATCTGCGAGATCAGCCCTAAACTCTAATGACCGCCTTATTACTTATTATAATTAATTTCATCGATTGTGCTTATAATAAATGTTAAAATTATAAATGAGGTATTATTAATTTTATGTTAACGAGTGTTATTACGTTTTGAGGTAAAGATTCTGGAGTGGCGTCCGTGGACCGGAAGACGAGCTGTAGGTAGTCCTCCAACAAGATGGAGTGACGACCTCGTCAGGATCGCGGGACCGCGGTGGATTCGAAAAGCACAAGACCGGTCTGAGTGGAAAGCCTTGAGGGAGGCCTATGTCCAGCAGTGGACGTCTTTCGGCTGACATGATGATGATGATGAAGTGTTATTAGCGTGGTGTTATTAGGGTGTCGCAGCTTCGTCATAGTATAAAGTTTTTTCTACTTTCGACTAAAGACGAAAGTCATGTCCAATGTCCATGTCGCGCCAACTCCCGTGGTAGTCAAAAGTCTTTGACCTGTGTGTTGCCGGTGATGACTTACGGAACTGAGACGTGGGCGCTAACAATGAGCCTCATAAGGAAGCTCAAAGTCACTCAGAGGGCTTTGGAGAGGGCTATGCTCGGGGTTTCTCTGCGTGATAGAAACAGAAATGATGATATCCGCAGTAGAACTAAGGTTACAGACATAGCCCAAAGAATAGCTAAACTTAAGTGGCAGTGGGCGGGGTATATTGCTCGCGGGACTGATGACCGATGGGGTCAGAACGTTCTGGAGTGGCGTCCGCGGACCGGGAGACTAGCTGTAGGTAGGTATCCAGCAAGATGGAGGGACGACCTTGTAGGGTCGCGGGAGCACGGTGGATGCGAATAGCACAAGACCGGTCTGAGTGGAGAGCCTTGGTCCCCCAAGGCTCTCCACTCAGACCGGTCTTAAGAGATCAACTAGAGTCGGCTCCAACTATCATATCGTTCGATATTTTACTTACGTGTGACATTTGTCAAATTTGTATGCAAATTGACAATTCATTTTGAACGCAACGCAACGTCATCTCGACTCATATTAGAATAGAGGTCAAATCAAATTTCCTATAGTAAAATACTATAGAAATCGATGTTATTATTTAGCAATAATAATATTTCTACAGATAAGAAATTTGTTCTAACAAAACAGTATATTTTTATGGTGGTCATAATGTGCGGTTCTTGAACGCATCATGGAGGGTTTATGATATTTGGATAGGTAAAAGTGTTTAAACTTACTAAAATCATCTAAGACAGTACCAAATAACGAAATACTATTACAATTTAGTAAGTTCCCTCCCAAGCTCCCAAGGTTTTATCGTTTCAACCGCGATAGGCAGCCATTTGATTTTTTACAGAATTTTTCGCGAAGATTGTGCGGGCAAGTACCTACGCTCGCGTGTTTCTGCATTTTGCGCGTATTTCCCCCTTTAACTTTCTACCTGCATCATGCAAGTGAGTGATTTTTTTAACCACCTTCAAAAAAAAGGAAGAGGTTTTAAATCCGTCAGGTTTTGTTTTTTAAATGCATGTTCCTCGCTTACCCGGAGACCAGTGGACCAATATGATATTTTTTTTCTGCGTTTGAATGGGTATACATTCTATCTTGGTCCCATTATCAACATGTCAGGATCTGATGATGGAATCTTGAAGAAATCAAGGGAATTTCTTAAATATTGTAGGCACACCTATAGCGATGTCGGTATTTTTCAATGTATTTCGTGCATTTGCTTTTAAAAAGTACAGTATGGTGAAATGGAACTGATGATGAAGACCACAAATGGCCACTATTTCAAAGGTGAAATACCGTTAAGGAGTTCTGGTGGCCATCTGTGGTCTTCATCCACCGACACTTCGGCCACCCTGGCGATAAGATATTATCTCGATTAAGATATTTGAGCGACGATGAGGGAGCACATTTAGGTTTAAATATGACTTTGACATTCCCGCAGCGTAGGCTGCGGCGAGCTTGAAATGTTCTATAGTTCCTCATTAATTGAGAAGTGGAACTACATATCAGCATAAATAGGATCACTAAAAAGCATAGAATAAAATAAATATTTAACATAACAAAAACCCGACTTGTAAATGACCGACCGAAAAATGGTAGGACGAACTGAAGTCGGCGTCCCACAATATTTTGAACCAAAAGCCGAATACAGTTGAACTGAGCTTCCTACCATTTTATAAGAAGTTATTTCTTGCATTTTTGAAGGCGGGTTTTTAGGGTTCCGTAGCCAAAAAGCAAAAAACGGAACCCTTATAGATTCGTCATGTCTGTCCGTCCGTCCGTCTGTCCGTCCGTATGTCACAGCCACTTTATTCCGTAACTATAAGAGCTATACTATGGAAACCTTGTAAGTAGATGTATTCGGTGAACCGCATTAAGATTTTCGTACAAAAATAGAAAAAAAACAATAAATTGTTGGGGTTCCCATACTTAGAACTGAAACTCAATTATTTTTTTCATCAAACCCATACGTGTGGGGTATCTATGGATAGGTCTTCAAAAATGATATTGAGGTTTCTGATTTTTTTTTTTTCTAAACTGAATAGTTTGCGCGAGAGACGCTTCCAAAGTGGAAAAATGTGTGCCCCCCCCCGTAACTTCTAAAATAAGGGAATGATGAATGTAAAAATAATATATGATGTAAATTACCATGCAAACTTCCACCGAAAATTGGTTTGAACGAGATCTAATAATTAGTTTTTTTTAATACGTTATAAATCTTAAACCGCATTTTACCTTTCATTCAATCAACTCCAATATAATAAAGAATAAAGAAAAACATTTATTTAGATGTATAGTGGTACGGAACCCTACGTGCGCGAGTCCGACTCGCACTTGGCCGGTTTTTGTTTTTTTAATACTACCGTAAAATGTTTGGTATGTTGATATATGTATCTTTTTTAAGAAGAATATCCTAACTATCTTGTTGTTATTGCTAAATGACATCGAAATATTGTTTCTGCATAAATATAATAACTTCGGAGCAATATTAGGAGCAATGATACCAAGTGTTTGGGTAACTTTGACCCCGAATTAAACTTGTTTTGAACCTTGTATTTGAAATCGTTTGTTGCAGTTTTACACTGTCGTCATGTAATGATAAGTTTGAGTAGGTTTGGAGCAAAGTAAGAAATGAGTTAAGTGATAAGAACAAAAATAGAATTGTTTTTACTTAAAGTAAATTTTTAATATTGTCACAATATTATTCAATCTTAGTATTGCTGCACTAAGACAATGATCAAAAGTTAATAAAAGCCTTCTGAAAAAGGGTACGTACCTATGTAGGAAGGTAACTATTACCGTGTTATTTACTTTATTTAAACAATATTCAACAAAAAAATAAAAATTGTCTTCTGAAACGGTATCATAACCCTGTTATTTAACGTTATAGGAGAGAATATAATATATAACTATGTTCCTGGATCAAAGTTACCCCAACACGTGGAGCAAAGTAGGTTCTTATATATTTTTTAATGTGAAGCCTTGAAAAACGTGGAATAGCTAATTATATACAAGAACACGTCAAAACAAATGAACCGTGATCTGATGAACAATTACCGAGATGGAAGTGGCTTTTTCTCATAATATTATTTTTAGTAAATTTTCTTGTTTGCACTATGCGACGCCTGACAGGAAACTGAAACGGCGAAGCAAACGATTGACGTTCATAGTTGCTACCTAATTTGCAAATGTATCGAATGCTTTCGGCAATTTTGACTTGCTTCCCGTAATTGGCGTAAAATGTTAGCGTAGTACTCTTCTGTAATATTTAAATCCTTTTCTTAATAATCTATTAATAATATTCCTTCACAATCTAAGAATATGGTCGCCATGATCTTGCCAGCTGAAGGGACTTTGAATTTCTTGGGATGAGGTGTTTCTTTAACGTGCCACTGCATCGACTCTTGTTTTGTTCTCGGGGTCATAATGATGAACCCAAGTTTTATCTCCAGTAACAGTTTTTTGGAGCAGACTATCAGGGTTTTCACCACACAGCTCAATGAAGTCGGAACAACAAGCATCGCGCGTATGCTTTTGAAACGGTGTCAACATTCGTGGTCCCCATCTCGCACTAACTTGGGCATGTTAAGATGATCGTGGATAATATCATGTATCTATGTATTATATATATATATATATATATATATATGTATATATATTGGTTTTGTGTGCTACAGACCTAACCTTCACTCGACCATCTTCCATTATAATTTTCTCCACTTTTTAAATGTTTTCTGCTGAAATAGCTTCAACAGGCCGACCGGCTAGGGTCATCTTCTATGCTTTCCCTCCCACACTTTAATTCATTTAACCACTTTTGGACAGGAGTATAAAGGAGCGGGCACACGGTAAACTAAATCCATTTCTTCTTTAAGACTTTTAATTTTTTCCCTGTTAGTCAAGAATTTTATCACTGCTCGATGCTCCAATTTAACTAACATTTTAAAATAGCTCAAAACAAAAAGAACGTGTGGGCTTCAAATTTACTTTTTTTTACTCTCAATGAATGACTCTTAGCGGCCAGTATTAAGAAGCTTAGTAAAAAGGTTTGCAAGATACCAATACCGAGAATTTATTGAACGCCCCCCATAGGTACACTTTTTAACGCTGTTCGTAAACGTTAACCTTTTTACTCTTTGATATTTTATTCCTAGGCCAAACATGGTTTAAAAAGTAAAAAACGCGGCCTTTAATGTAATATTATAAATTTTCGCGGCTGATGCCTTTAGTTCCTGTTTTCACAACAGTTAGGTTAACATAACCTACTCGTAGAACTTCCAACGGTGTTCGAACAAAAAGCGTTCTCTTGAACACGGCCAAAATCCATTTAGTTCTTTGGGTACGATTAATCCAGTTTAACAAATAATAACACTTTTATTACTGCAGCTGTGAAGAACTCACAACGGTCTTTATAATTTTAATTGTATGCGATACTGGCAACCTGTGACTTTGTTTGCGTAGACCAAAAGACGCCCGCGCGTGTCTGCGCGTGTTTCTCGACTTTGTCGAAGGTTTTTGGTATGATGACGAGAAATACGCCTTGGCTCACGGACACACGTACAACACGGCTAAGAGTGATAGTCGTGTGTTTTCACCTTATAGTGCCCCACTAAACAGAGCCACTAAATATGGAGCACCTCACGGATGATTTTGATATTGAGAGTTGCGTAGTGCAGTGGCTGTCAGGGAAAATATGTTGGCCAACATCTTTGCACGCTGCACGAATAAAGTGATGGTAATTTTGTTTAAAGTTTCATTCGTCTATAGCCGCATGCTTTTCGTGATACATTGCATCGCTGCAATAGCTCCCGGCTCAACAATGTTAACACAACTCGCCAATGGATTGCAACAAACAAGCGGGCTATTGCCCATTGAATCTGAGCCTTAAGGCGCACTGTCAGTCCTTTTATACGTGCAATGTGTGCACCAACTATACCTAAAAGGTGTTAAACACCCTAGGCATTCAGTATAATAACAAGCTTATTTAATATGCTGTTGGACGATTGCCGGTGGTCGAGTTCCATGCTGTCATGCGCAAGCGACCTACAATACATATTATATGATTCTATAAAGGCCGTCGAAACCATTATCGTCTTTGAACTGTTATCGAATTGTCAACATTTTGATAGCTCTGACAGTAATGGCGACCAAAATAAAAACGATACCATGACAGGTCTTAGACGATATGGTTTTTACAGTTTAGAATAAAGGCCCAGAACAACGCCAATAGCGTCCTTGGTGTGATCGCCAGTAGGCTGGACGGTCCCTTTGCCAGGCATTGGATTGTGAAATAGCCCTCATGTCTAAGTTACGAGTCGGTACACATGTATCTTACTAACAATGGTTTCTAAGCTAGTTATTTCAGTTAATTATTGACCCATATTTAAATTTGAATTATTATTTTTTTGTACGGAAGATAATTGACTAAAAGAAACGTTAATTTCTTTTCATTTTATTAAGGCTCTAGCCCTTGCCGCTACGGGGTCAGTGTGCCTATTTCCTTGCCTTCATAAATATAGCGTAAACCTTGGAAAAAGTGATTACAATCTTAAGGTAAATTCTAATAAATCACTAAAATCATACCTTGAAATTAAAAAATTACACTTTTGAATAAAATATAAATATTTACTTCAAAACCCTTGACAGTATTATTTGATTCAAATATTAATTTTGCGAAGGGGTGATCTCGCAGATGAACGGCATATCCTTGTTGACGCAAGGAGAGTCGTTGAGGGTTCCGTGGCGTGACACAGAGCCGCAGTGTTCGTCGTTGGCGACGTGGTTGGGCTCCCCGTCGTCCCACCTCGCAAAGCCAGCCTCGTTTAACGTCTGACCTGGACAAATAAAATATACTTTTTTTACCTATAACGTCTAAAAACAATCTTTATTTGGTATGTGGTATGCAAAATCAAAACAAAAGACAGTAGACAGTAAATTATTTTTACTTCAACATGTTATCAGATGCCGAAGTGACAGAGATTCAGAGTATTAAACTTACCAAGAACTGTTAACCAATTTCCATTTTTATTCCAATCCAAGAAGCCAATGTGAGCAACGTGGGTGTAACCTCCTGTAATTGTACCGGGAGGGTTTTGGGCGAATATGGCCTTCAGAACCCGGGATTCCTCCTCACTGTTGATGATAGCCAGGTGCGCGCCCTCCGAAGCGCATTTCATGGAGGCGCGGTGCCAGGGGATACCGGTGCGGTGGAACTTGTAGCAGCTCCCGGTGCGCGGCTCCAGCGTGTATCCTGGAAAATAATTAAAATAGTTTTATAAACGCAACCTCAGAAGAGATTCGGGTACCCAGAACTTCTACAAGATACCTAGATACCTAAAAAAATTGCAAAGAAAAGACTAGATTAACGAGTTTGAAGGTTTCGATGAAATATGCAGTTCTTTTTCCCTTTGGGAAGCACTGGCAGACATTTTTTTAAAGTAAAACAAGAACTTTACCGATCACACAAAAATGTAAGTCTATTCACAGATTTCATTTAAATCACTTTGATGACCTCTTCAATTCGAAGCCGCTAGGAAGTGTAGGAGGTAATTGAACTTTGAACCTTAAACAATGTTATAGTTAGGTCTCGTTTGTTGTGTATAAGTTACAAGTATAAAATTAAAGGAGTATTGCTTTCACCATTGTTCGTGCCACACACGTTTTCAGCCATAACAGCTTTACTCTTGTAGCAGAAGTAGGGAAGCTTGCTGGCGCAGCTCACGTCAGCCAGCTCGCCCGCGTTGCTCATGGCCAGGCAGTTCTCGTCCTCGCTTAAGCTGTTGGGCTCCCCCCTAGCCCACGGGGCGGGCACGTTCGAGAGAAGTATACCTTAAAAAAAGTATTTACACTTTACTGGTTTCATTTTAATTGCGCTATTTGATATGATATGAAAATAAATACTTGGTGCTTGTACTATCGAACCAACGGAACCCTGACCCACCATGGAACCTTGTCACAATGATTGACGTACGATTGTCGTATAGCGTCGTATGACAGTCCTAACGTCAATCACTGTGACAAGGTTCTATGGTGGGTCAGGGTTCCGTTGGTTCGATAGTACCTTAAATAAAACTTTAAATCCCGTTTCTCTTGAAATCTGTAGTAATAATGAAAAACTCAAAAATTTACCGGTGTATTCATGGCTTAATGTTAGGAAAATATTCCTGAGTTGCATACCATCAATGCTCATGAAGTCTCCGCCGGAGGAGTTGGCATGAATGCCAGTGAATACGCTCCTGATCTCACCCATTTTCAGTTTCATGCTTGAGGTCAGTGACACCGTTGTGGGCGATACCAACATTCCACCTGTATAGAAAAAAAACCAACATACTCAGAAGACAGGCATTAGGCTAATCATGTGTCGCGTCCATTCATTCACTTTTATAAAACTCAATAGTAAATATTACCATAGCAGAATACTGGAATTTGGAATAACGTAAATAAAATAGAACCCGGGCAAGAGCATGTTAGACCCTGCTCAGTGTAGGGTTCCAATCATCTCAAAAAACAATATATTTTATGAACAAATTTTCCGTTTTAAGTTATTTGTGCTGTCTTAGATTATTCTTTGTAGGTATAAAAACTTTAGTCGCTTGTACCTCAGACACCTATTAAGTCTACTTACAATTAGTCGTGATTATATTTCCTTTGAAACTCGTTATACGAGGCATAATTATAACTTAAGATAAATTTCAGATTTTAGTTCTTATAGTTTTGGCTGTAGGAGGGGAAGGGGGACATTTACGCATTTCGAGTTCAATATTTCCTAACCGGCCCCATAAATCTAAAAAATTATTATAACATAATCATGCTTAACAATTTGTATAATCTTATGACACCTCCTTCGATGTTAAAATGTAAAATAAACACCTTTGCATTATATGTATGGAAGCTATCCGAAATGTCTATTTTACAAGTTTGTCGGCGTAATGTAAATGTACAACTATGCCACATTACAGATTTGTAGTACCGAGAGTCTCTCAGTTAAAACGTGGACAGACAGATGGACAGATGGACAGACGGACATGGTGAAACTATCAGACTTTTTATCGGACTTTTTACTTGACTTCAAACAGCGAAATCTACTGTTACAGAAATTCAATTATGTTTCTCTTCATGATTCTTTATAGATAAGTTTATCTGACACTGATAATCGCAACTTGACCACGAGATGAATAAAATTGTCAAAGGGTCAAAAACATCCCATCGCTCCCCGCCGTCTGTCCCTTTGCATGTACTGAGATCTTTTAAACTATTACAACACATATTTACAACAGATTTTAATGCGGTTTTTGTCAATAGACATAATGATTTACGAGGAAGGTTTTTTATGTGTAATAATTACTGAATTATGTATGGCTACTACTTTAATGGAATTTTTCGACTATATAAACACTAAACAAAGTTGGGAGGTTAACTTTTAACAATTGCTTTAGGTTTACTGCCGCCGGTTATTAGCGGGAAACTTTGAGCTACCTTCGAGCTGGCAGAACACCTTCGCTTCCAACCATGTCGCGGGTTCGCTGCGCAGGCGCCACCACCCTTCAGACCTCGAGTCGTACTCATAATGCTGTATAGAGACTGCTAAACTCAGCTGGCTTAAACCTGAAATGATTATGAAATAGGTAAGTATAGACTAGGAGTCCAGCGTAGTAGGCGGGGACCTCTTGCTGCCTGCCTTGTCGTAAGCCATGGTTGGCGGCAAGGATGGATGGGAGGCGGTGGCGACCTTCAGTGATATAGTAATGGCGCTGAAGGAAGCCGCGGCGCGGCAGCGTGAGCAGGTAACTCGGTCGGCGGTGGTTGGCCTACGTCAACTGCAAACCACCGTATTTTCAACTAAAATAGATTTATTGTGCGTTTATGAATATAGCAGGTTCAAGGCATAATTTACGGCAAGATACACCCAACCCGACGATAAGATCTTGTTCAGGAGTCTTTGCTATAAAGGAGAGGACAGGTTATCAGCATATATAAGCTCAGTAATCAGTTCATATGGCACTACTGGTCGCGCTCGTAACCTTGCGAGGTTAATGATAAAGCGGTTTGAGCGATGATGCAAACGTATCTCTTCATTATTGCTTAACAATGACACTCTTTAAAAGTATAAATACTATTCGATACCCCCTATAAGGCCGATATAATGGTCACCCCTTCTTCCAGAGCTGATGCTTCTAAAAGGGCCCAGCCGATTATCATGAAACCTAGCTAAGAACCACCGCTAAAACGCGTCGGGGTATTAAAAACCATGACCAAAATTCACAACTATAATTATAAGGTTACTTTCTGTTGAAATTATAAATATAAATAAAGGTTATAGTCACCTGCAGTATTTCAAGAACCAATGAAATCAACTTAGTCATGATAGGTTTTATTTTAAAATAGTTATACATTATTTGCTTTTGTCTAAGATAATTCCCAGCATTGTCATATTTGTGGGTTTGGCTTTGGCTGTGTCCCAACGCAATTCTAGCGGAAAGTACAATTTCGAGTTCAATATTACCTGCAATGACCTACATGATCCCCCAAAATTTAAAAAACATGTAATAACATATTTTTTAGAGCTATCTAACGGTATGTGTATTTATGACATTGTGATATTTTACCGCTCTATCGGCGTGGTTAGTTTTATAGTGGATCCAATTCGAATGACTGCTGTCTAAATTTAAATTTAGGTTAAATATGTGTACATACATACATACATAAAATAACGCCCGTTTCCCAGAGGGGTAGGCAGAGACGACTTCTTTCCACCTGCTACGATCCTGACAAATGTCTTTAGCTTCTTCCACATTCATACATCGAGTCATGCACGCATGTCGGTTTCGGGTACTTAAGATTCGGCCCTTTTCCAGTATTTCTCCGATTTGATTCGAAAAAGTACGCCTAGGGCGGCCTCTTCCGACCCTTCCACTCACTTTCGCTCTGTATATCTCTTTCGTCAATCTTCTTTCATCCATCCTTTCCAAATGACCGAACCATTGAAGCATGCCCTTTTCAATCTTAGTCACTACATCTTATTTTAGTCCACATTTCTCTCTGACCTTTTCATTCCTTACTCTATCATCAGTTTCACACCACACATACTACGCAAAGAGCGCATTTCAACTGCATTTATACGACTTTCATGCTTGTCCTGCCACACCCAACATTCACTACCATACATCAGAGTAGGGACCAGTACTCCATTGTGAACAGCCAATCGCATATGTGTAATTTTAAGTTATGTCATTTTAGGTTACACGCCAATTGGTATTCGGAGTACCGCTTATGTTGAGATTGCCATAGATTAAAATTACTTAATTAAGAGAATTCCTTAAATTTTACGTTCAATATATTCAACTTATAGATAGACGCCAGTTTGGTATTCGGATGCACTTCAGAAACGTCAAATTATAGATTTTTAAACCAAATTTTCTGTATATTTAGACAACACCTAAACAGTCCCGCGTAAATTTATACGATAGGTACTTAGGATTCTACTAAATTGGATCGAAGCCTTAATGATTTAACTGTTCGTAAATAGGATCCTTACTGTTTTGATTGCAAGTTTTTCACGTTTTCCTTAATTGTAAAAAGGATTCCTAATATTTGAATAGTGTAAAAAGCCCTTTAAATGTGTCTGTTTGTAGTGTCTGCACGTATTATTTGCAAAATGTAAATGGTATGGTTTTGTGGAAGTCATGTGAAAACTGAGTGTTACCTGTTACCTAACCTATCGTAAAAGAATCATAGAAAATGTTAAAAAGAAACCCTTATTATCCGAGTGTGATATTAACACTCACAGGAGTCACAGGTGCTTTAAGGTTCAACTAACACCAGGGGCCCGTTTCATAAAAGCTAGTAACTTGTAATACAAGTGAAAGTCTCTTTTTAATACATACTGTTGGAAATAGAGTTCTTATTTTATATGCAATAGGCCCCAGGTGATAACAACTATCTACCAATTTCTCTAGTGTTCAATAATGTTATGACAAAGGCACTAAAGTAAAGGATGCAGTGATATATCTCACTCACGTTATAGGATAAAACACCAGACCAACGCAAGGATCGCTGTTGAAACAGAGATACTTGTCGGTAAGTTGGTACCTATGTTATGTTATTAACTGCCTTAATTAAATGGTTTTATGTACCGCGTAGTATTGAAATGAATTTTATCATCTAAGCTATATCGCACTTTACATGTTGTGAATCTACTAAAGCACCTGTTCATGATTCCTACAAAAACACTTTTGAGATGCACTACTGCAACTGCTTAATATTCTAAACAGGTTTCAATTTTCTACATAACATGAATATGAATGTACCTAAGTACCCACCATATGTATGTATTAAACAAACATTTTTTTAATAGGGTCATAATAATAAATCTCCAAAGCTTTTTATTTTGTATCTGTGTTCATATTATCCATCATGTTGATACTGAATTACTTATATGGGATAAAATAAACCATAAATAATCAATCATAGAATTAGATAGATAGGTAGTGTTTTTCTTTTCATATTATGAAATATAAAAATCATTAAATAATTTTAGTATAATACATAAAACATTAGATAATTTAGATTGCTATGTAACTACAGTCTGTGAGCACTTAGAAGGTGCTTCGGGTTTGTAGTTTTCTCTCACTCGCCCTTAATAAGAGCGTATGGGGGCGACTGAGAGAGAAATACAAAGCCAAAACACTTTCTAATAGATTTCGCATTGTACATAGTTGTTTGTTTCCCACACAACTATGAAAGATCCATGACTCAACGCGCTGGTATTAATGTTACTTACTGAAAAGAAACTCAAGGCGCTGACGGCGCCTAAAGTAGACTCGAAGCTAGTCTACAATGGAATCCAAGCCTTAAACAGACTTGGTAGACACAACAAAGTAAAACTGATGTGGATTCCAGGACACGAAGGCTATCCCGGGAATGAAGCCGCGGACGAGCTGGCAAGGGAAGGGTCCAAGGGCGCATACGTCGGACCTGAACCATTTGTGGCACCCTCACCGGGCACTATAAAAGCAGCCCTGAACAACAACGCCCTAGAAAACCACCAAAAAGAGTGGAAAACTACGGTAGGCTTAGGGCATGCAAAGCTCTTCATAGGAAGAGTTGACCAGAGCTGGACCAAGAAACTTTGGAAACTCAGCAGAAGACAACTTCGATACATTATTGGAGTGTTTACCGGGCACTTCGGGGTTAAATATCTCCTAGCAAAGATGGGCCTTTATGACAACGCAGATTGTAGAATGTGCGGCGAAGAGGCTGAGACAATGAAACACCTATTGTGTGAATGTGATGCCCTCGCTGGAGTAAGAATGAAAATCCTCGGTTGTGGATACCCAGAACCGAACGATTTCAAGGCACTGCCATTGCACTCCACTATCCGCTTTTTGGAAGGGGTGGAGGCTGCATTGGATTAAGTGCGAAAAGAGGGGTAATTACACAAAAGATCCCACAGGGTCGAAGTGTATCCGTAAGGACCCCACCATAAAAATAAGATAAGATAAGATAAGAAAAGAAAGTAGCCCTATCCTATATGTACTATTTAATGACTCTGAAAAAGAGCACTCTATTTTTAGATAAAGCATGATCCGCCTCTAGATTAACGCATAATTTATCTTCAAATGTTCTTATTAAGTGTTATGGGGAAGTCCATCTAGATTACTACAGTTTAATGATTTAACTAAAGACAGGCCACAATTCACTCGGATCCAATTTTTATTTTTATTGCATTAAACTTTATGACATTGAGAAACCGCAACTTATATTAAAATTGTTTTTTCAGATTATAGTGGTGATATGTTTTATAGAATCCTGATGACATATGCATGATGCAGGAAGCTTGATATGCTGAATAGAGCGCAGTGGTACTTCACGTCGAGGCAAAGACTCCTGCTGTATAAGTCACAAGTCCAGCCCCATATGCATTACTGCTGTCATATCTGGGCTGGAGCCCCTGAATACCAGCTTTGGCCTTTTGACTCGGTTCAATGACGTGCTGTGGAAATCGTTGACAGTCTGCTAAGGTTCTCTGGAGACAGTATAGAGTTCTTCAAGAGGGGAGTAAATTGAGTTTTAAAGGGTTGGCAATGTGTATGCTTGTTTGCCAATATTGTGGTATAAAACAAACTGCAGTAAAGTGTATGTGTGTGTGTGTGTAAAGTGTATTTCCAAATTAAATGTTATTGGTTAGTAGTGATTACATGACATGTGTTTTATTTAATATTTTTGAGAAATTAAAGACATAGCTATGAACAGAGGTAATAATTAAGTAAAGAAATCATTTTACATCTCCCACAATGGCTACTTAGCTAATTTACTGCCCACTACAATAATGTGATCCTCTTATACTAAGACATCTTAGTTGGCTTTGAACTGGTACCTGTATGTGGCACGAGACAAGTAATATTTATCTATGCTAGTAGGTATAAAAGTTTAGACTAGATTTTAACTGTGCAATATCACTTAGATGGAATGGTGTTAGTAGGTGCGGAATAGGTGATGGGTTGCTGAGATTGAAGTACTAGCTGGATTCAAAATACGGTACAGTCCAGATAGACAGTCTTACTCAAAGTGCTTTTCCACTAGCGATGCAAAGCTACACGAAAATATAAATTTGTATCATAAATTCTATGAAAATCATCCTTCGTGGAGATAATTGTTAAAGTAGTAATACAAATATCGCCCGTGGAAAAGTACGTTCATTAAATTTAACCTTCAGCTAATGTTAAAATTAGGATATGCGTGAAAGTTGTTGGATATAGTGTTTTGTTTCTTGTAAGTACCTACCTACTTACTACGTACAGTCCGATATTACTCTTAGGTGTACCTACAGTTATTTTGTTACACGAAGACTTTCACTAAACCTTGTATAAAAAATGAACTCTGACAACCGCATAAAGGAAAACGACGAAAGAACTAAGTTACACAGAGTTTTCACGATGAATGCTACTGCAGCAGTAGTATGAAGCTGCGCTCATAAATAGGAGTGTATTACTGGTTGCACCAAAATATAAGACTTGTTGAAAATTTCGCAGTTCGCATTGTTCGCAGTCTATCCATTCCATCTCATCCTAGGGTAAACATGACATGATACCTATTATTATGATGTGATTATAGATAAAATAAAAATCTTGCTTATTTTAAGCCGCATCCACATGCTTGGTATTGTCAACAAACACTGCAGGACCCACGCAACCGTGCGTTAGAGTGAGATAGAAATACATCGTGCTCACTTTAACATATAGTTGTAACCCGCAGTATTTGTGGCTAACACCAAGCATGTGGGTGCGGCGTTAAACACAAACTATAAATAGGTATTTGTTTACTTAAATTATTTTGTATGAAGGCATGATGTAGGCAAACTAATAAAGACAACAACAAAACAAGTGTTAGTAGTTAAGTAGGTATCTAGGTCTTATTTTTTTTTATTATAAAATTTTAAATAAAACATATGTTATCTTTTTCGGTTGTTTTCTTTCATAACAACTTAGTTTAAGTTAAAAGGTATGATATTATTTAAAATACTGTAATAAATGAGCAGAAAAGTAATTAGAACGCCTATTGTTTTATTTTATAAAAAGTTGTTAATCCTGCCGGTTTTTTTTAATATAGCAAATCCGTCAGAGGCTGACAACTACGTATGACAAAAAAAACAGCTTTATATAAACTTAACTTTTAAATCTATAAATTTAGGTAATGTCATTTTAGGTTACGCGCCGATTGGTATTCGGAAAATATCTTAAATAAAATTCACCAATTTTTTTTTTGCCGTGAATGACCGCTCTAAATTTAGAGACTACTCTCTCTCTTTTATGTGGTTGGTTCTGCTAGAATGAAGGTATTTCATAAAATGAAAAGAGTTTTTTACATATAAGAATGTATCCTAAAGATTTGTCTAATCTCAAAATCTACCTACAAGCAAGCTAAGAAGACGAAATTTAATACGTCAAGTTTCAAGTGGCGCGCAAAATTACAGATAAAATATAAAGTGTTGTGCGTCCGAATACCAAATTCGGATTCAATCTCTAAATTTAGAAATGTCAAGTGTGCCTCTAAAATTAGGGATTTCTGTGTAAAATTAAGAATATCCGAATACTTGAAACTGAACTTGAAAAATGATTTTAGACCTGTCAAAATCTAGTTCGACGTGTATAAATATAATTTTAGAGACGTATAAAATTAGAAAATGGTAATCTGAATTGGACCCAGTATCAATTTAAACAGGTTCTTCGTTAACTTTTGCACCGGAATTGATACGCAGGCGTTAATTGGTAATTACATTCAGTGTTCCACTGCATGTTACATATGGCGACCGCAACAGTGTAAAGAATGCAACCAACTACCGTCGCAACAGTGTAAAGAACACGGTAGTTGGCTGCATTGGGCGAACGACAATAAAGCGACGCCTAAATACGTGACCGCAACAGTGTAAAGAATGCAACCAACTACCGTCGCAACAGTGTAAAGAACACGGTAGTTGGCTGCATTGGGCGAACGACAATAAAGCGACGCCTAAATACGTGACCGAAGTCAGCGGAAAGTTGTATTATGTAATATTATGCTATATGAGTTGCTCTGTAAAGCAAAACTCAAACACTAATTGATTTTACGGAGAGAACGTTGTATAAACCAGTTTAATACCCCTAACTTTTTTGAATCATTTTTAATGCCCCACATGGACTTTAAGATTATTAATCAATACATAACAATACATATATTCATAACATAACTTAGATTAATAATAACAATTACCGACGAACTACTCACCCGCTATTAAAACACATAAAGCTCCAAATATATTTAAACCACGCGCCATTTTGTACCTTATATTATAATTATTTAAAACTAAGTACTAAAAGAAAAAACTATCCAAATGGTTTGTACTTAATATTTTTAGAGTTTGGAATCGTGCTCTGCTGAGCAAGGCTAGAATCCGTTTATACATTTCACAAATTATAATTATAATTTCTGGTCTTATCATAACCATAACAAATAATAAGTTAATAATTGCCGTTAATGAGATGTTATTCCGTAACGCAATGAAAAACAGTTCGTCGACTATCTTTTGTTGAAAGTATAAATTGATAAATGGAATTCAAAAGGCAACGCAAAAAACCCCTTTGTTGCAGTTAGGGATTTATATTAGTGAGACAATAATGTATTCATTTCGAGATCTTTTATTTATGGCCGAATTTCATTTAACGACGACCTTTTCGTTTATTAAGGTGGGTTAAGTCATACAAGGCGTTTCAGAGGTAGTGGTAACTCTATTGCGTACGGTCGGCCTTATAAGGAGCCGCACACTTTAGTACTCTGTCACTTTAACGTCATGTTTAAAATGATAGACTAATCTGTCAAAGGCGTTTAAGCGACAAGGTACAAAAGTGTGCACCTACTTATAAGGTTGACTATACCTGATTACCAAAAATTTCGACCAATTGACCATTGGTTTCAGGCGCCTGAAACATGTTTTCAGTCCATTTGTAATCTAATACACTTGGATGTATCATACATAATTATACACTTGGATGTATCAGATTACATCATAACCTAAAAACCCATTTTTTGGTGTATTCAGCACGAATTATGACCCTGTAAAGTAGATACATTTTAGTATATAGCGAATTATCCAGTAAGAGTACAAGAGCATGATTAAAAAGAGACGTACATACTGAGAACCTTCCAGAAGCGTGAGAAAGATATGACACGATTAGAAAGTAGACAGCAAAAGGAGCATGTAGAACCTTCTACCAATGAATACTCTAGATCATCCTCGATCTTTGAACTAATTATGGCCACCTAAAAGTTCCTTTTTAGAATATCACTAATTAAATTCAGAATTGATTAAGTTTAGTACTTATACGGCTACTTAATGTCAGGAATACTTTTCCTGACATTAAGTACCATAACATTCACTATGACAAAGACAAAGACAAAGGCGTTTATTGCAAGAATAACAACAGACAGTTCTTAGTGTTACAGGATGTGCTTATGTTCTACCTATTTTAGGCATGCAATTTTGAAATTAATTATTATAAGTATGTTACGCGGGAATAAAAAAAAAAGTAAAACATGATTTATTTTAAATAATGTCGTCAATATATACCGTTTTAATTATTTTCTATGATTGTTTACAACCTGCCATGTTCCGTTTAGGTCATGGGTTCCCAAAGTGGTCCCTACTATGGTGGATACTGAAGGTAAGTGAAGGCAGGGAATGCGGGGTGCTGAAACAATTTAGGGGGTCGCTGACCGTATTAAAAAAAAAAAGATTACGTACCTTACTAACAAAATCTTTAAATATGTAACCGATATTAATTGATTATTATTTCGATTTTAGTTAGCCAAAAATATTTGGAAACCTATGGTTTAGGCAAACCAACTTTCTGCAGCTGGTACTGGATCAGACGAGGTACCAACGTTGTCATCTGGGTTTGTAAGCTCGCTGGCTGGCAGTTGGTAGTGACCTCGCCTACGAAGCTAGCGGTCCCGAGATCGATTTCTGGTCAGAGCAAATATTTTTGTGACAAACGCCTACGTATATTAGTATGTTTTTTGTTGCCGAGTACTTACAAGCCCAGATGTTAGTTTGGATCTAGGACCATTTGTTAAGATTTTCCACAGATATTTATTTATAATATATTAATTTAAAACCTCTATGCGTGGGGTTTCTCTGCGTGATGGAATCAGAAATTATGATATCCGCAGTAGAACTAAGGTTACCGACATAGCCCGAAGAATAGCTAAACTGAAGTGGCAGTGGGCGGGGCACATTGCCCACAGGACTGATGGCCGATGGGGTCAGAAGGTTCTGGAGTGGCGTCCGCGGACCGGAAGACGAGCTGTAGGTAGGCCTCCAACAAGATGGACTGACGACCTCGTCAGGATCGCGGGACCGCGGTGGATGCGAAAAGCACAAGACCGGACTGAGTGGAAAGCCTTGGCGGAGGCCTATGTCCAGCAGTGGACGTTTTTCGGCTGACATGATGATGATGATGATGATGAATTTAAAACCAAATAGTTTGAGAGCCTATTAATTCCTGGAAGTCCCTTTAAGATTGCTGATTCCAAGCCGCCTAATCACTAACGAAAAGATTTACTCATGTTATTTTTATTATTTTTCAGCCGTAACCCAACTTAAGTATTTGCTTAACTAACTAAACTTTACTTAACTCAACTTTGCTTATTAACTATTTAAGCACTGGCCTTGGCCAGCAAGAGGAAGTAGGCGTGCGTACGTGAGGAAGTGGGGTAGGATACGAACTATACATATATGTGAGATTTAAATTCTTTGTAATTCTTCGTCTTATTATAATACTGTGCTTGTTTCAGAAAATAATACTACTTACCACTTACATAAGTGCGAGAACAGTTCAAAATAAACAGATAACTAAATTGCGTGAGCGGTTTTCCCAGGTCACTTCGGGTCAAACTTATCAGCTGAGTTGAAGCTAAATGTTTACAAGATTATGGGAAAATAAATGCATTTGTATAAGACGCTTAGTTACAGTTTTGACTGCAAATGAAAAAAACTTGTCAAAAGCGAGTCAGACTCGTGCACGTGGGTTTCGTATTTAAGATGGTTAAAGGTAAAATAAAATACCTACTCATTTTGTTACGAACATTTTTTTATGCAATGGACGAAGTCCCATTTTGCTTATAATTATTTTAATAGAGATTTTTAAAGTCGTTGGGTAAAAGAAAGAAAACTTTAAAATTTGACTACTTCATTTTATTTTTGAGTAATATAGAAATCTAATATATATTAGACTAGCGGACGCCCGCGACTTCGTACGCGTAGAATTAGTTTCCCAGTACTCCCCCTTTTTTTCCCGTTGGGGGTCCATTTTCGGAAAATCCTTTCTTATTGCTCACTTAAATCATGAAAGGAACACCTGTACCAAATTTCAAGTTTCTAGGTACAGTAGTTTCGGCTGTGCGTTGATATGTCAGTCAGTCAGTCAGTCAGTTTCTCCTTTTATATATTTAGATTATTTTAGATATTTTCATACTTTTTAATCCATAAATTTTCATAAATATAACTTATTGATTCCAAATTCGAAATTTCTCAACTTTACTGGACACTTTTGATAGTTGCTTAGGAACTTCAACCTAGTGGCTCCTATTTGCTGGTGATATGGCAAGATTACATAGCATTTTTGAGTAATAGTACATTACTGCAAAGACCAGTAAATGACGATTCTGGACGAGTTAGAGTTAAAAAAAAAGTATGAGTTTTATACATACGAGTCCCGGATGGCTCCTAACGGTAGAAGTGTGGATATAGTGCTTTTCTCAAAAATAGAACAAGAATAATGATTAAAAAAAAAAAAAAAAGTTGAAAAATATTGATGCAGAAATCCTAATGGAGTGAAAGAGTTTTCACTTTCATATATTTTTTGTGCCATGTGATCTTTTCTAGCTTACCTCTGCAATCTTTTTGAATTTTGAAAGCTGTCACTGGTCTGTAGTTCTGTACCATGGTCTGTACCTATAGTTCCAAATTGAAATAAAATGATACGTAATGGAATTTCATACTTACCTACTTACTAGACACTTTTTCATTCCGAATTCAAAACCTCTTTACTTACCGGAGACTTTTGTTCATTGTCTGGTATTCTTAACTTGTTGGTGACTTTTAAATGCTGTAATGGCGATTTTACGTACAATTTTTGAGAAAAATATGAACCGTTTTTTTTAAAAGGTTAATAAAACATAATTTATTAATGTAACATTTATTTTAATCAAAATCAATGTAATATTATATACATTTGAAAAAGTAAAAAGACTATTATTACAATTGGGGGCTCATCTCGCAGATATACGCCAAGTTCTCCGAAGAGCAGGGACAGTCGTTTAACTTCACGGAGCGTGTCACCGAACCGCAGAACTCATTATTATTCAAGTGGTTTGGCTCACCACTCTCCCAATGATTGTACCCGGCCTCATCCAATGTTTCACCTGAACAATATTTTTTACAAAAGGTCAGTAAGATGTGAAATCAAATACATTTCCGCTACATAACAACTACATACATTTTCACACCACATGCTCGAAATTACCCAATTATATATCACGGAAACCTCAGTTAAAGCAAGTCATTATAACCCGTTGGTTAATAATGAGATTTGTCCCAAAGAAACCTTTGTTGTAGGTTTTCTGTGGAACTTATTTCAAATTCGCACTGGCCACTACAAGCCATATACGCAAAACGAAGAAAATAAAAGAAATGCCGCGAGTGTTGCGTAACGATGCAGTATTAGCAGGAGGTTGAAGTTGAAAGATTATAGTTTGAATTAAAATGAAGAGTGAGGAAAGCGAAAGTGATTTGAGATTTGATGTTGTTTCTAATAAGTAGCTTTGCTTATTGTCTTACAAAAGCTGAGAAAAGTATTTTCTCTTTTGGGATAAAGCTGTTTTCGTCTTGGGCGAGCTTGAATCCCTCGCTGCACCCAGGACTCCGTTTTAAATCCCTCGCTTCGCTCAGGAATTACTGATAACACCCTCGCTATGCTGGGGAGTTAAATCTGGAGTCCCTCGTTTGCTCAGGATTCAATATCGCGCTTGTGAAATAAAACAGTGCTTCAGTTTAATGACTTTGCTAGTATAAGGTATGCCATTGTACCAGGATTCAAAATCTTGACATATTGCGGGAAAAAATATCAAGTATGTTTTCCATTACGACTCGGAGAAATACAGTTTTTGCGGTTCCGTACCAAATTTAAAAAAAAGGAACCCCTATGGTGAGACTTTGCTGTCTGTCTGTCTGTCTGTATGTCACTGTCTGTATTGGGCATAGTTTTATAACAGCCTTGCTCGCACTGTTTTTAGTATAAACAATAAGTTTTCTAAATACTATAAAAATTAAAGTGTTTTGTTTACATAATCGGGGTTTTGTATAATTACGCAAATATCTCATTGACTTAAACAATCAAGTGAAATATGATTATTCCGTCTAATTTGACAGTTTTCAAACGATAGCTCGGATGATAGGTTTCAGTGATTTCTTTTCAAGGTGAGATTTTTTTTTGCTCCTTGTATAAAAACATAGTTTCAAAGTTCAAAATTCTAATAAGAGAAAGGTCGCACGTGGGTGCGGACTATTAAAAACTAGCTTCTGCCCGCGACTCCGTCCGCGAAAAATTAGTAATTTTGAATATGGATTCATGGATGGAAAAAAAAATACTTTACCCTAACTAACTGCATTTGGAATACCCTGTTACTTACTCCCAGTACATTACAGCTATTATCATAGCTCATAGGTATCAGTTTATTTATTTGATACATACTTCTACTCCCCCATTTCAACCCCTTAGGAATATATTTTTTAAACCCAGTGCCAATTTTAACGCTTCTAACTACAAAAATGCAAAACTGTGATGTAAAATTATACCCCCCTCCCTTTTATCCCTTAGGGGTAGTTTTTCCTAAATCGCTGAAAGCGATATTGTATTTATAAAAAGTGGCCTATACACCAATTTCTACGTTTCTAACTTCAAAAATGACGAAACACAAAAAATTCTACAGCCTCCGTTTACCCTTTAGGGTTTATAATGTGAGTAGAATTATAAATAATACTCGTATTAGTAGGATTATTTATAGCTTATGTATGAATGCGTCTTCGTCCGTTTAGATTTGGATTATAAATAGTTATTCCCTCCGGAACTTTAAAATTTTCCGGGATGAAAAATAGCCTATGTGTTAATCCAGGGTATATAAACGATCCATTCCATCCAAATCCGTCCAGGCGTTGCAGCGTGAAGAAGTAACAAACATACACACAAACTTACGTATTTATAATATTACACAATAGTAGGATAGTAGGATTAGTACGATGATAACTATTCCACATTTCAGCCTGATTGCTTTAGTCATTAATGAGAAAAAGAGTCTTGACAGACCATCACGGACAGACGGACAACAAAGTCATCTAGTAACGGTCCCGTTTTTTCAGTATTTGGTACTGAACCTTTAAAATAAATAACTTCGCAGCTGCATTGAACAGTAACGTTTTTATTCCGGGCATATTGAAGAAAAAAACAAAAAATAATCTCTTTTAATCAGTGAGTCGGTCAGTCAGTTTGTAACTCGAGCGTTTTGTTACTTTAGAACAAGAGATTGTCAGAAAATCGATTTAGAAGATGAAACGATTTAGAGAATAAAACTTACCGAAAAGTGTTAACCATTGTCCCCGTTTATTCCAGTCTAAAAAGCCAATGTGAAAATAGTTATTGTCTTTTGCAAACGATATTGTGGATGAAGGGTTTTTGCGAAAGATTTCCTTAAGGACCTCGGACTCCTCAGCACTGTTGACGACAGCGAGGTGCGCACGCTCCGAAGCGCATTTCATGGCGGCGCGGCGCCAGGGGATGGCGGTGCGGTGGAACTTATAGCAGCTTCCGGTGCGCGGCTCCAGCGTGTATCCTAAAATCAAAGACAAATTACCCACAACTCCTACAAGACTTGATAAGGCACAAATCAACATTAGAAAAAAAAAGACTCAATTGACTACTTCCAAAGTTTCGATGGAGTACGCAGTTCTTTTTTTTCCCTTGGGAAGCGCTGGTAGACCTTTGACGTGTAATAGGACCCGTGCGGCCTACTGAGCAAACAAAGACCTTTTTTTTTAAAGTAAGGCAGGAACTTTATGAATCGCACAAAAAAGTGAGAATGACCTTTACAAAATGTACCTACAATGTTTTAGTTAAGTAGGTCTCGTTTGCTGTGTAAAGTAAAATGTATAAAGTTAAATGACTTTTGTTTTTACCATTGTTCGTGCCACACACGGTTTCAGCCATAGCAGCTTTACTCTTGTAGCAGAAGTAGGGAAGCTCGATGGCGCAGCTTACGTCAGCCAGCTCGCCCGCTTTGCTCATGGCCAGACAGTTCTCACCCAAGCCGTCGGGTTCCCCCATAGCCCACGGGGTGGGCACGTTCGTTAGAGGTATACCTTAAAAGAAAGTAAGTCCACTTTACTAGTTGAGTTTTAACTGTGCTTTCTGTTATCATTTAAAAATAAGCACTTAGTGCTTTCACCTTAATTGAACCATTAAATCCTGTTTCTCTTGAAATCTTAAGTAATAATGAAAGAGTCTAAAATTTACCAGTGTATATGAAAATACTCCAGAGGGAGCTGCATACCATCAACGCTCGTGAAGTCGCCGCCGCCGGAGGAGTTGGCACGAAAGCCAGTGAATACGCTGCTGATCTCACCCATCTTCAGTTTCATGCTTGAGGTCAGGGACACCGTAGTGGGCGATGCCAAAATTCCACCTGTTTAGAAAATAATGACCATCATACTCAGGACAGATGTGTCACGTCCATTCATTCAATTTTATAAATACTCAACACTAAATATAACCATAGTAGAATACTGGTATTTATGATAACGTAAACCACATAATATGAATGAATTTTCTGTTTAAAGTTATTTAAGCTGTCTTAGATTATTTTTTGTAGGTATAAACACTTTAGTCGCCTTTCTTAGGCTCCTATCAAGTCTACTTATACTCGAAATTTTTATTCAAGTCCAAAATCCTAACCTCAACCGGCGCCATTCTCTGTTGTTAGTGCATTTTGGTTTAAGTGTAGGTATTTTTATCAATAAAACTTACCCTAATATTACTGGTACACGAGTTAACATTCATGTTTTTATGAAATAATGTTAATATAACTAAATAATCAAGACGGGAACTGTAAGATTTTGGTCTTTAATTAGATTTTTGTGGCGGTACTAATGATAGACACCTTTAGCTGACAGGCACCAGTAATGGACACTTCACTCTTTATTCAAATTTCAAACAAATCAATAACCGTTAAATTCTGTAAAATAAGAATCAAGTATCCATTATCGGTGCCTTGTCCATTACTTGTCCACCTATAGTCGTGAGATATTTCCTTTGAAATTCATTATTATGTGCTTGATGACAGGCAGTAGGCTGGTCATGTATTAGTATATTACATTACCATACCAGAATACTGCCATTTATAATAACGTCAGTAAATAAAAACCGGTCTACAGCATGTCGGACCCTGCACAGTGTAGGGTTCCGAAGCCGTTACTACAAACACTAAACAATATCAAAAAACATGTAAGTATGAACGAATATTGAAAAAAAAAAAAACTTTCGCATTTATAATAACTATTCCTGCGACTTCGTCTGCAAATCGAAACAACATATGTGTCTAAAACATCTTTTTGCAACGACTCGTATGTGCCTAAAGACGGAGATTTGAATGGTTCTTCATTTACTACCGTTTTTCAGCGTTCCGTAGCCAAAATGGCAAAAAAATAACCCTTATAGTTTCGTCATGTCCGTCCGTCCATCAGTTTGTCACAGGCATTTGACTTTAAAACTCCTAGAGGTAAAATAATTAAATTTGGAGTAAAGGTGTCTAGTAAAACCCGCTACGTACTTAGTTTGGTAGTTCAATAACAAAAATAAATATGTTTACGGAGGTACTCCATACAAGTAACAGAAGAAAAAATCACCGGAACTCATCGTCTCGTGGCACATATTTGAAAAACGAGAAAAATTAAAAAATAATAATTGGCACATAAATAAAAAACAGGTTACAAGCAAAATCTTTTAACCTGAATACATTTATTTTTTATTACGGCCACAATGATCTCCGCTCAGCTTTATGCCTCTGAATGTTGTTAATACATTCACAGGCGCTGGTTTTCAGTGAGACCAGGGAGTAGATATGGCGATCGAAGGGGTTAAAATTAAAAAAAAAAAATCGACAGTTTAAAACACTGATGCCCTTACTTATAAACTGAAATATCCTTTGGGGTAGCTAAACCATGCTTTGTCCTTATCTGTCATTGAGACATAAAGATTCTAAGAAGTTTTTTTGATTAGGTGACTATTTCCGGAAATAATCGCTCCAGTAGTTGCATAAATAGTGTAATCCCCTATATCTCTTCTCTTTATCTTTTAAAAGTAATGACATTTCAATATAATCGGATTTACAGTTTCTGAGTTATTTCCGAAAAACTGCACTTCTCAACAAAAGGACTTAAGTGCGGCGAAGTTACGCTCTTTTGACAGTCGTTGCGTAGTAACGGCACAGTAACGGCTTCGGAACCCTACACTGAGCATGGTCAGACATGCATGCTCTTGCCCGGTTCTTCCTCAATGTTTACGTTTATCAAGTTAAACAGTAAAACAGTTCCCCGTCGCATGGCACTTGCGGCTAAGAACCCACGTGTCATCGGTCCCACATTCTATGAGCGTCTACCCGCTAAACTTAAAAATGTAACATCCGACGAAGCATTCAAACATCAGCTGAGAAACCTTTTATTGGATAATCCATTATACTCTGTCGACGAATATATGCAACTTAAATTGTAAAAATATTATTGATATTTGACCTTTATTAGTTTTGTGTATTGACATCGGAAACTGACCATTTATTACTTGTTTATCATTGTTGTTTTTGATTATTTGAGTGATGTTATATTGTTGTATTATTTTAATATTATTTTATCATTTTGTATTCATGTTTTGTTGACGATATCAATGTAATTTCGTATTTTTTGACATGCAATGCAATCTATATTGTAACATTACATTGATAAATAAATAAACTAAACTAAACTAAAACTCAATTTGACAACTGACGAAAATTCCACCACGATTTGCGACCCTTGGTTCCAAATCGCAACTCAATAACTTTTAAACAGCACAGCAGATATGCTATCAAGTATCAGAACTAAGTATAACTATGAAATGGAAACCACTCTTAACACCGTTTATCAATTTCAACGCTGAACGGGCGACCTTCGAATAAATCTCATCGTATCATATGTATTTAATAACTTATCGTGTAAGTGTTTTGGTGATATTTTATTCTGTAAACTTACATTTAAATTACATGAGTAAATAAATAAATATTATAACACAATCGACCAACCGAATTTAGCCTGCCTGTTATTCGTATTAGAGCAGAGAAATAACTTTAAGAGATTGTCTGCATCCCTCTAGGCCTGTCAGCCCGATTATTAGTCTGGTGTGCCCAGAAGACAGACCAACCGGCAAACATAGACAAAATGATTACATTACGTGTTATGTAAACGAGAGATCTTTTTTGGGTTCCTACAAAAGTTAAAAACTGATAATTGTATTAACTATTTTGTAAAGTTCAGAAACCTTGAGTATTCTGACTACCCCTGAAGTATTTTTTTCTTACGTACCTATCTTGTTCTTTCTATAGGTTATGTGTATTTCTTCTACATTAGTATAATATGTTTCAATCAGTTTCGATGTCTAGATTTTTTACTCCTAAGTATTGTTTGAACTGACGTTTAAGAATTAAATGACAGACCAATTTGCTTTTTATTACTGTTAATGTTTTACTGCCACACTAAGTAACCAGTCGCTGAAAAATAAAATGACTGCCCATTTGTTTTCCAACTGATCATAATAACCTCCCTTATTTAATATATAAAAGGCAAACCTGACTAATTTAGGGCAGTATTAATAAACTCATCTTGACTGTGAGGCCCGTCACAAGATACGTTAAAGTAAACGCCAAACTCCTCGATTTCTTCTATGTAGCTTTTTTCTGGTCTTCCTCTGCCTATCCTGCCTTTAATTAATCACACTATACTTTTTTTGATCAGCATGTTGTGCCAAATGGCCAATCATCTCTTTTTCCGTTCTCTATAATCGCCAGAGATCAAATGTAACACATCAAAAATGTCAAAGGATCTAAAACATCCCATTGCTTCCCGCTGTCTTTCCCTTTGTAAGTCCTTTTAGTTCTTTCAAACTACGCAACAAATTTTATGCGATATTCAGCAATAGATAGTGATTTAAAAGGAAGGTTTTCATTCACTTTAAAAAAGTTCGACTACATAAACACTAAACAAGCTAAATCTAGGAGGTTTACTATTAGCAATTGTTTTATGTTAACTGCCGCCGGTTATTAGAGGTGAACTTTGACCTACCTTCGATCTGGCACGATTCCTTTGCTTCCAACCAAATCGCGTGTTGGCTGCGCAGGCTCCACCAACCTTCAGTACTCGAGTCGTACTCATAATTCTGTATAGAGACAGCTAAACTCAGCTGGCTGAAACCTGAAATGATTATGAAATAGGTTAGTATAGATTAGGAGTCCAGCATAGTAGGCTAGGCGGGGACCTCTCGCTGCCTGCCTTGGCGTAAGCCAGCGGCGGAGCGGCAGCGTGAGGTCGTGCCGCTGCCAATGCGCCGCAGGCGCAGGGGACTGGGTCGCCGGCGGTTTTCTGACGTTAACCACATGCCACCGCAACAGAGGCCTGCGGGTGGTAAATTGGGGGGTCCATCACCTGCAGTAAGAGGTTCTGAGCTGGAAGGTCCCTGCTGTGTTCCAGCGTGCCTTCAGTGGAGATGGCGTTGGAGCAAGTAAAGTCCCCGCCTGATGGCGTGCCCACAGGGCAACCGTTATTTAGGGGCTTTGACGTTTTGAAGCTATAGCGGCCTCGTAGCGCCCTTCTAAAGCGATTTGTCCAACGCCCCGGAGTTCGTGCAAGTTGAACTTAATACGTTGAATGCATTGGCATTTTCACCGGGTCAAAAAAATGTTTGCAGTCTAACAAAGAAAACAATGGTAAGGCAAAGGCAAGTCAAAGAACTTTGGCACCTATTAAAAGACCAATCCAACCATTTCCTCTCGTAGGCATTCCTGATGAAATTCATCAAGAGTACGTGGTACAAAATTTAAATAAAATGTTCGCCATATAGTTTGCCCTGATAATACTAAACATCTTGAGGACCTTGAGGTCGTGAGAATAGTTCACCAACCAAAAGCACTAACCCTGCTTTTGATATCCAAATACTTGGTATCTGCTTGAACGGGTCGGTATCAAAACGACTGGATTCTCAAAACGATTCATGCTATTTTACTAACAAGACTAATTGCTACCATGCCATTCTGAGATGAAGTTCATTTGCGATCTAGTTATTTTGCTATTAGGGCATCTTAAGATGTATACCTTCTGCGAGGTGGTCTTTTTGCGAACAAGTAATTTTGATAGCAAGCCGTTCTGATATTCAGACTTTATGCTATGTGGTCGTTTTACTAGAAATTCATTACGAGATAAAGGCTTTTTGCAGATGTGGTCGTTTTGCGATCAAGTCTTTATGTGGTTCTGGTCGTTTTGAGAATCCAGTCGTTTTGATACCGACCCGCTTGAACTTATCCACCTGTTTACGAATGTAAACACTACGCTGTACATTAAATAGTGAACTCTGGTGTAAGAAGTCCATTGCCATCAGCTAAGATTTAAATATATATGCCCTCTTATTCAATAAACTAAATTTTCAACTAAAATAGGTTTATTGTGCGTTTATGAATAAGGCAGTTCAATTGTAAGGCCAAATTTACAGCAATATGTACCCAATCCAACGATAAGATCGTGAAGTTCTTAAGGAGTCTTTGCTATAAAGACAGGTTATCAGCATACATAAGCTCAGTAATCAGTTCATATACCACTATTGTTGGTGCTCGTAACCTTGCGAGTTTAAAAATACAGCGGTCTGAGCGATAACGCCAACGTTTCTGTTCATTATTGCTTATTCAAAGACACTCTTAAAAAAAAACTATTAGATAGAAAAAAATGAGAAAGGATTAGATTTAAAACTTATCGTTTGACAACGCATTCGTGTTCTGGAGTGGAGAAGACGGCTTGGCAAACGTAGTGTGGGAGGCCCTCCTGGCTGGCAGCAGTTGGATACCAAATATTCAAGACCAAGCTCAGTGGCGTGCCATGGGAGAGGCCAATGTCTAGCAGTGGACGGAAGTAGGCCGATGATGATGATGATGATGATGTTTGACAACGAATCATTTACCAAATACTACAGTTTGAAAATGCATCAATTTTTTTTTTCTTTTTTTCATTACATAAAATGCTTCGTAAGACAAAACCATGGATTTTCTAAAACGACATTTACTTAAAATATAATTACTAAATTAAATTATTGCTACGCAAAACGAAAATAGATATACAAGACGACAACTTTATTTTTGTAACCAGATACCTACTTAATGCTGGTTTTTTGGCTTTGCTCCCTATTTTTGTGGCTTTGCCTACCGAAACTTTACACATATTTTTTTTACTAAAGCTTTTATAAAATGAATTCTATAAAAAACCAAGTAATATACGAAACTTTTGTAGTGTCTCTTGACTATTTGATATCAATAACAAATAATTTATTTGACAAATTATACAATAAAAAATGAAATTAGTCAAGTTATTATTCGAATACATGTATTATTTGAACATAAAATGATAAAGTATCAATCGTTGTTTGTGAAACGAAAATTTGCTAAATTGTTTGTGAAAATAAAATTATAGGTTAATAACCACCGCTATAAAACGCGTCAGGCATTAAAACCATCTCAAAAACCAGAGTAATAAGGTTACTTTTTATTAATAGTACATTACTGCAGAGGCCGTGAAGTAAGGGATTCAAGCAATGTGAGGAAATATTGAAGGTTCATTATTGCAATGAAGACTGCAATCTTACGATTGCAATATTAAGACTGCAATCTTACGATGGCTTTAAGACTCTATTCTTACGATAGCTATCTTAAGACTGCAATCTTACGATGGCAATCTCAAGACTGCAAACTTACAATGATAATCTATAGGCTGCAATATTACGATCACAAGCTCTGCTCCCGCCTTGGCCTTCGACGTTTTTTTTTCTGCTCAGAACATATTCGATTTAATAATTGGTAAACTTTTAATAAACCAAGCGATTGGGCAAAGGATACTAAGGTAAAATCAGAAATAAATTGACAAACCATTACATTGGACAACTGTTTTGTACGCCGAAACCAGTAATAAGGAAGAGGTAATTTATCAAATCAGTATACAATCAAAACAAGTAATGAATAAAAGAAAATATTCGAACTGATCTTTCGGGTAAACGTAAAAATACCCAAACCATAATTGTCAAATCAATTTTCTCGAAACAAAATATTGACAAACATTTTTCGACGTTCAGATAAGTAACTTGTTATGTAATGTGCTTTCGTCTAATATATTTCCCAGCTTTTTCGTATTTGTAGGTTTCGCTTCGGCTGTGTCCACACGCAACTCTAGCGAAAAGTACAATTTCGAGTTCATTATTTCCTACACAGTCCCCTGAACTTTAAAACATATTTTAAGAGATATCTAACGATAGGTACGTTTATAATTTCATTGTGATATATTTTTACCGATATATCGGTGTGATTAAGGGCTAGTTTTACAACAATCCACTTTTCATCCAATTTATTTTCGTATCTTTTTGGCGTAAATTTGATCTACCTGTCATAATTTAATTTGTATTTTACAGTTAGTAAATTTTCAGTAAGGGTCCGAAAGGTATACATAACATTTTGAGAATCTGAAAAAATGAGAGTTCATATAGTAACTAAAGTATATTTTGAGTCGCGTGTGCGCGCAGCGTCGCGTCGGGGCGCGTCTAGGTGTGTGTTGACTCTAACATTTTACTGCAGACGGCTACGGAGACCGGTGTCATGGATTGAACTAACCAACAAACCATTTATTTTGACATGTCAATAACCGGCAATTTGCTTCATGCACTTCGGAAAGTAGTGGCTTAGAATTTTCGCAAAATCATTTGGATTGGAATCGAAGCCGTACGTCTCGTGAATGTGGTACGTTAGAATCTGTTTTATTTTAAACGACCCACAGGGACTTTAAGATTATTCATCAATAATAAGACTACTTAATAACTTAAATTAGATGAATACTAACAATTCCGACAAACTACTCACCTGCTATAAAAACACATAAAGCACCAAATATTTTAAAACCACGCGCCATTTCGTTTCTTGGTTAGAGAAACGAGGAAATTGTTTTGTAACGATTTTTTAAAGTTTGGAACCGTGCTCTGCTCTGCAAGGAGGGAATCCGTTTGTACATTTATACACAAGTCATAATTCTTATTCCTGCTCTTATCATAATCATAACAAACAACACGTTGATCATTGCCGTTAATTTGATGTTATTCCGTAACGCAATAAAAAAAGAATTCGACGACTATCTTTTAAATCTTAAAATTTATAAAGTATAAATAGGTATATGAAATTGAAACGGCAACTTTTGACTAACAATAAGTCTTATACTTTTCTTGCAGTTATATTTGAGAGACAATATTATATACATTTGGAGAAATCGTTTGTCAGTGCACCTCTACGTTACGATATACCAAATGGGGGCCTATAATTATTATGAGCTTTTAGGAAAACAAACAATCTGTTTTTCGTCGTATTTAGCCTTGCTTAAATTGGTATTACGCCCCTTGCTTACAGAATGGATGACTACACAAGGTATCTGTTTATTGTAGGGTAATTTTTACTTTTGTTAAATCACAAGTTCCGAAAATAATATAAGAATTTTTACTAATATGATTCATTTTTAGTTTTACTTACTCGTCATTTGTTTTGTGACTAATATGAAGTAAATTATATTGTACAAACATTTAATAACTAAACAAAACTAATTTATTTTTCACTTCTCATGCTCGTAAAGTCCTTCTTTATGCTGGGTATAGGCTGCATAAAATCGCATTTTATGCACTAGTGCATAAAGTAATTTCTTCTTTTAAGACTAAGGCAATCAGGCCTTACAGCCTTCACACAATACACCTTCATTTCATTGATATATTTTTATGAGATTTTGGTTACATCTTAATTTAATTACGACATTTGTATAACTATCTAAATACAAATTTACAAATAATACCTACGGCGTGCATTTACGGCAAAAAAATACAACGCAAATATTTATAATAACTTGGCATTAAGCATCAGACCATAGTCAAACCTGTCAAACGTCACATAGTCGAAAATTAAAAAAAAAAAGTTAAGAAGGTAATCAGGCCTTACAGCCATGCGCAAACATAACATTTTAATTACTTACATTAAATATAAAAAAAAAAAAAATATCCTGTAAGTATGTGCTTCTTGTTTTATTTCCTTGCAATCGAAGTGAAAAGCAGAGTGTAAAATTCGAGCATAAACCCCATTTTACCCTCGACGTGACTATCCACACTCGCCGTTCCGGCTCGTGTGGCTATATGCACATCTTGGGTTGAATTTGACGACGCGCTGGCCTAGTTGGTAGTGACCTTGCCTACGAAGCTAGCGGTCCTGGGTTCAAATCCCGGTAAGGGCAGATATTTGTGTGATGAGCGCGAATATTTGTTTCTGAGTCATGGATGTTTTCTATGTATTTAAGTATACATTTCTCTATATAAGTATTTATATCGTTGTCTAGTACCCATAGTACAGGCCTCGAGCTTAGTTTGGGACTGGGTCAATTGGTGTGACATTGTCCCCTGATATTTATTTATTTAAAATGGCTCGTTTTATGCACTTGTTGTACAATCTACTATTGTTTACTTAGAAACAAGAAAAGAAGGGATTTAAAAATGTTTCGAACGCACTTCACATGGCGGTACTTTGTTGTTAAATGTAAACAAGCAGTTTTATACACTGTATATAACTAAAAAAATGTTTTATTTGGAGTTTACATTTGCGATACGGCGTTATAATAAAGGTTACTCTTACAAAACATAGTTTGTCACTCTAAAAGCGTTATTTCAGCAACAAGCCGTCGAACTCTATACGGATCCATCAAGAAAAGAGTCACGAAAAAGTTCGTGCATGCATTGTGAGCGAAGACGCACATTGCAACTACTTGCCAAGTGATCGATACCAGCTATAATTGCAAGTAGCTAGTAGCTACCAATGCCTGACCAAACTGTTCGCATTGCAACATCGAAGTGCCGTTTGCATTCACTAAGTGGTTTTCGGTAGAGCTAGAGCCAGTTATAGAAGACCCCTCGGCGGACAAAGTAAGACTGTGATTGACGAGACCTGCGATGCGAGGCAAGGCGATCCAATCGATTGAGGAGCAAAGCTTGGAATTTTGCAACAGAACCCCCAACCTACTAAATATATTAGGAATATGTGGTATGTGATGTGATATTTTGAGATAAGTGGAAAGATAACTTTTCTCAAAAATGACAGGAAAAGTTGACATTACTATCTATATATTGGGATGCGAAGTACATAGTTTACTGACAGATCTCAAATTAAAAAAAAAAAATTGCGTGCTCGCTACACAAGCACGCAATGTTGCATACAAATTTCATTACCATCTAGTATCTAACTTTTTAAAAAGTGAAAACGGCCTTAATAAAATGAGGGCACAAGTCTTATTACATCCAAATTTTGTTCGGAATATAACTTTTTTATCTGTATCTCGAATAGCTTGAGTAGTTTTAAAAAAAAAGCTTGCGTTTCTCCTTGTCATAAACAAAAGACGGTAAAGAGTAGGTAATAATATTGTCTGTATAGATTGTGTGGTATTTCTTTCCTTAATAAAGTACTTTACTCCAACATAATTTTATTCTTGCGATTTTTGAGAAAAGCACTATATATGCCTCGGCAGGAACGGCAATTGCGGGCCTCGTATTTTTAAACGGACTCGCAAGCTCGTCCGTTTAAACCAATCCTCGCCCCGCAATTGCCTACTTCCGTGCCTAGGCAATAATGTACTATTTTTATGTTAGGTAAAAAAAAGGTTCATTGTACTTTATTATTTTTTTAAAAATTACACGGGGTAATTCGTAAATCCATATTAATTTTCTATATTTCATGTAACTTTCCTGTTACAGTAAAGTTGGGGTAATATTTTTTTTTCGTCATAATTATTATAATCGATACATGCAGTAGAACACAGGGCTTTGTCATTAGTAATAGTACATTACTACAGAGGCCGGGAAGTGGTGGCGGGCCGGTGGTTGCCGGCCGAGTTCATATAGACGGCCGAGCGTAGCTAGGCCGGATAGTTACGAGGCTGGCAACTCCTTTTCACGGCGAGGTATGCATAGTGCTTTTCTCAAACACATTAAAAAATCAAAACAAAAATTACAACGTCACATACTAGGAGTGCAAAAACATTAAAAGTAACCTACAGTGCTCAGTCATCCGCGCTGTGTCGGGTGCGCCGCCGCCGCCGCTGCGCTACACCGAGTTACATCGCCTGCGATCTAAGTTGCGCTACGTACCCCTAATTACCTCTGGTCTCCTGGTACTTTAAATAAACATGCAAACGCTTAAGTTGTATGCGCGGCTTACTATATTAAAAAAAAAAATCTATTAGACTGTTCATAAAAACAGCCGCCATGTTTAGATTAAAATTAAAACAATAGTACATTCTTATGTTCATGTGGATTTATTATATAAATAAAACTGCACTAAGTACATACCAAATCGTTTATTGATTTTTTTAATAAGCATAGTGGCAGAATGTCATGATGCCTGTGCCACAAATTTATGTGGAATGGAAATTAAAAAAGAGGACTTTGCAGGCCTAGACCTGCAAGATTGTATGAAATTCCATTATCGACCTCTTGTCCTAGCCGCACCTGAAACGTCATACTTCGCAGCCTATTATGAGGCACATAACGTCAACATTCCATTGCATGTTTGAGAAAATTGAATTTTTTGTAACTCTTGTCTCCTGCAAGTCCCCATAATACCGAAAACTAATGAATCTAATGATACCTGTAAATAATGTAGTTATTGACAAATAAGTACGTATGAAACCAGACAAAAATTGAAAGTCAAACTGTATTCCAAGACTGAAATAATACCTTTGTTGCTAGATACTGTTGTTGGGCGCTGTTTGCAGGAATGTTAACCTAATTAGGTAAAAATACTTTGAATTCTTTCCATTTATATCCATCCGCTTGGCGTTTTAAATGGCAACACCCAAATAGTGCGAAATATTTTACTCCGAATATTTATTTGTTCGAAAGCTATGTTATGCTGGAGCTATTATAGTTTAAATGCATAATTAAATTGCTATTAGGTATAATTTCTAAGCGATTACGAAAACATTGCATTCGGAATTTTGATTAAATCGGAATTGTGACTCTTCGGAGTTATGTAGTGTGCTTCCAGTAATCGAGAGATTGGTTTGATTGTAAAGTTATTATTTAATATTAACTTAAGCATCGAGTATTCTGTCCATATCGTTAACGGCTCGAGTACATTTCTGCGATAAATCATTTAAGTATACCAGTAATACATTCTCGGAAAATAATTTTACATTTTTAGTTACTCTCTAACTTCTCGTAACATTTTTTAAACAACTTCTTGGACTTCAAAGGCCCATACTTTCCCCCGTTTCCAAAGCTTTTGTCATTAGTTTGGCCGGTGTAAATGTTTCCTCTATTTTATTTCCAAATTCAGACATGGTAAATAACTCGGTTTGTCGTAAGTAACCTGTTTATAGTAATTATGGCGGTTTCTACACCAAATTGACAGCGACCGTCTGACGTCCCACGTCTCGTACAGCTTAGTTAATTTATATCATTTATCGTTTCTTTGTCATTAATAAAATGTTTTGGAGATTTTGTTAATTGTTTTTTAATCAATCAAGTTTAAGAATGGGTTTTTTTTTCACCAATCCCCATTTCTGGTGCCGCCGTATTCAAATCAAATCAAATCAAATCAGTTTTATTTGCGTTAACAAGGGTAAAAATAGGTGTTAAATTTCTTTGTTTTTCAACCTCATTTTGCTATAGTGTGGGGTACAAATATTTTACAGCTAAATTAGACAAATATCAGGGACATTAAATATTAAATGTTAATTAATGTCATACTATTAGTCATAAAAATAAATAATACAAAGAATACTCATTAATGACTCATTATCCTTATAAATTACAATTATTGAAATATTCTTCAGTTGAGTAATGTTTTTTTTCGACAAGGAGATTTTATATTTTTTTCTTAAATAAATAAATAGGCAGTTCCTTAAAATTGTCAGTCAATTAATTAAAAAAATTCACGGCTTGAACATTATTTCTGACTAAAGCGAGATTTGTCTTGGGCATAGTGAGTTTGCTCCTATATGCACCTCGTTTTGATGTTTTTATGATAGTCTTAAAATTAGATGAGTATTTCCTGATAACCATTCAAATTTGAAAAATATTTTTCTACTTTTGAACAATGGTCTACAATGTCAGCGGAAGGCTGCACCACATACTGCCCTTATACATTTCTTTTGGGTCTTAAAAAATATATTCGCATCCACTGAATTCACCCACAAAATGATGCAGTATCTTAAAAGGGATGCCACATATCCATGATAAGCCGTCAAAGCCGCTGCTTCCGACACTATATTTCGAACATGATGCAAAACATATATAAATCTGTCCAATTTATTAGTACGTAAGATATCAATGTGAGCCTTCCAATTGCAAAAAGAATCAATAGTCAATCCCAAAAATGTGGTCGACTTTACTTCCTCCACATGGGTGTCCTGGTATTTAATGACCGGCGCAAAATGTTTACTTTTATTTGTCTGATATTGTATCATTTTTGTCTTACTAACATATATTTGTAAACTATTATTATCAAGCTAATTACCTATATCTACTAAGGCGTTATTAACAGTTTTCTCAAATGATTCATCATCTGCAAAAAAGAATGCAATTATGTCGCATAGCCTTTAGCAGGTCATTTATATAAAGCAGAAATAGCAGTGGGCCCAGAATACTGCCTTGTGGCACGACATATAGGTTGAGTTCGTGGCTGGATTTATAGACCTTTTTATCCCGGCCAATAAGTTTCGTAATTTTTACGCACTGTTTACAGCTTTTGAGATAGCTAGCGATCCAATCCAACGCTGGGCCTCCTATGCCATATCTATATTCACATAATAAATGCTTTCCTCATATCTAATAAAAAAGATACTATATTTTTTTTTGTCCAAGTATTCAGTAACTAAATAAAACATGCTAAGGTCGTTGAGCAATTTTTTCGAAATCCAAACGGATCATTACATAAATTGTCATCTTTTGTTATAAAATTAGATATCCTATCTAACATAACTTTCTGGTACTTATTTAAATCTGTCTTTGACCCTTTTTTGTGAAGCGGTCTTACTACAGAGTAATTCAGGCGTTCCGGAAAAATGCCTTGCAAAAAAGCTTTATTCATAACGTGACTTAGAGGCACTGATAAAACACTGGCTCATAATGTAAGAACTTTCGTTGATATCATCGTAACCTGTAGCTTTAGCGTTGTTTAACTACTTTATTGCTTTTGTGACATCTATAGGGCTTACTGGATATAGGAATAAACGATTTTCATTTTCTGGTATAGTTTGATATTATTTTCGTCTGTTTATGTTTTTTGTTTGTAATATCAATGAAAAAATCGTTAAATTTTTCAACTATGATTTCTGGATTTACTATCGCATTAGATCCTTTTATTATTTCATTTTATTTAGCTATTGTCTCAGTTATTTTTTAATATTTACTTCGAGACTTGGCATTTATTTATATTGCAAAACAACCTAACCATTCATAATTTCTTGGTCTTTTCTAAAAATGATTATTTTTTAGTACCAGTTATAGTAATTAAGTAAGTATTTTTCGTATTTTTCCACATTTAAATTGTACCTTTAGTATGTATGGGAATTTAGACGGTAACTAATTAATTAATTTAATTGTAAATAGAAAAATAAACTTAGTAAAAATCTTTCACCACGACATCTTTTATATTGACCATAGATTAAAAAGAAAAGAAATAATCTAGGATCAATTAAATAAAAATAAATTTGGTATGCCAGTTTTGTTGTTTAAAAGGTAAGAGGCATGTAGCGAAAGTTGTCTATTAATATCGCCTTTTTTCAATAGCCTAAATTTGGCCGTTTTCTCGTGGTCCTACTATTTTTGTCCTATTTCTGGGCGGTTTGCCCTTCGGGCGTTTAAAGATACCTAACGAACCTAACCTACCTACTTTTACAACCACAATTAGTATTTAGTGATCAAATCTAGGTTCACTTTTTGACTAGTAGGACAAATTAGTAGGACCACGAGAAAACGTGTCTAAATTTGTGTCCCACTGCAGGGAGAAGGCGTCTCCCGACGGACCGCTTACTAAGTCCAATGTACCGGACTGATTAGGAAAAATATATACCATTTGAAGGTGATGTAAACTGTAATGTACTTGAAGTCCCGCGGACGTAATCGCGATAAAGCAAGTTTAAAATAAATTTTAGCTTTCCAGTTTGAAGAGAGTAAAGTTTTCACAAGACATAATGCATTACCTACGTTCGAAAACTGTCAAAAAACGCGACAATCCAGTAGCTAAAGTTAATCCTATATATTTTTGGAAACGGTTATCTTCGTCAGAATAATTATTATCTTGGCCACAGGAAGTCGTTTTCTGATTGCTATAAAACTTTCTCAATAATCATTACTATCGTAGCTTCGACGAACAATGCCGCCGTAAGGAATACTACCACGCATTACTAACAAGTGCGATAGCAACCTAAAAACTGATCTGAATTTGCGTCTGCGTGCTTTCCAAGATCACTCCAGGTCGAGGCTATCAACAAAACAACATTGAGGACTTTCCAGAAACATGGTATGTTTAACCTACTGCCGAGAACGAGGGTAAATGTGTTTGACCGTATATATGTGTTAATTTTTTATGTTTGTATGTATGTATGGTTCTTTGTTTACGGATTACCAGATTTCGACAAACGAGGCTAGATTCTTCTTAGCGTTGCGAGTGTCTGGTTCTGACTGGATGCTAAAAATCAAAATTCAAACTCACTCCCTACACTTGTTTATATACTTAAGATCATTCTACAAAATTGAACGACGGACGACCAAAAAGTATTAAAATAAATTTTCTTCGTTCAATGTTGTATATTAACGTCACAAAATTTTAAGTAAACCTTACGAAGATTGTCAAGCAAAAAATTTCCATACAAAATGCGATGACGGTTTTCTCCCCTTAAACCTTGGCCGACTTTTACGATTTTCGAATATGTTGTTGATATTATGAAAAAGTAGGTTTGTACGTTGTCCTTCTTAAGAAACAAATAAAAAATACACAAACACACTAAATAATAACTACAGTATATTCAGAAATCGTGAAAATCAGACTTGATTTAGGGGGCGAGAAACGTTATGCCCCGAAGTAAAATTAGGATATTTATAAATTAACTTTATATTGTTTGAACGACTGTTACATGGGATGACAATTGCAAAACTAACATTATATTTTTAAATCTTATTCTATTTTAAAACTAAAAAGCTATGTCTAAAGGGCCCTGCGGCATTGTCCCGAAGATGCTGGCCGAAATTTCTTTGAAGAGGCTTTGAGCGCTTGGACCCCACGGACCAAGGGTCTCGACGCAGAATAGAACAAACATATATATTGATGTATTTAATTTTATTGACAGTTGCGCAATATAATCATCAGTTCACAATCATCTTAGTTGGTGGATTTACTATTATAGTAAGAGATCCGATTAGAAGACGATTTGCACCGGGCTTTAAATTCTATATAATTAAGGCTGATGTTTTTTAAAAATTACCTTTGTTTTAAAAAAATTGCAATAGCTTGTTTAATAAATTCATGCAAATCGAAAGAATGAAGCCTAAAGAATATGCAAACGTTCGGTTGACTATTTTTTTCCAGTCAAACTATTGGGTAGGCAGGTATAGACGCACGGGATATCGTGCAACAAGCCGTCGCGCGACACAGCGCCGCAGAACTCCCTTTTGAGATATGTTTTATCTCAAAAAAATGACATTTTCAATGAATTCAAACACTGAAAATGATAGAGGCAAGCGTTTTTGAGGTGATAAATTCTTATGGAATGGTAAAACGCTTCATTACGTAAGGCGGAACAGGCGTATTTCAAGCACTCTACTGCTGCAGCACAGCACTGCAGCAGCGATATGGTTCACTGAAAAACGCCTGTAAAAAACATCGTCAAGGTAGGGCTGCCGCGCGGTATCAATTCAGAATTAAAATAAGTGGACGCATTATTTTGAACTTTCTAGGTACTGGTCCGATTGCCCTGAAAATCGATATCTGGGAGTCCCTGGGGACTATAAATACGAGCCCGTAATGAGAATTGAAAAAAGTGGACGCTATATTGAAGTTTTTGAAGTGATAACTTCTTATGGCAGAGTAAACCACTTCGTTACGTAAAGCGTTACGGCGCCAGACTGGCTTTCCTTTCCCTCACGCATACGGCAGCGGTAGACAGGCTCCTCCAGCTCCAGCCGTATTTCGGAGTTTTCGGACAGATGCCTCTTTCTCGCACTACTCAGTATTTAGTGTGCGATAGATATATACATCCTGTGACTTTACTGTGAACAGTCACAGTAAAGTCACAGGACAGATAACAGGATTATCTAAAAGACAAAAATGCATGGCATAACCCGAAATTTAGTCAATAGTAATTTGTTCAAATGCAAAAATACTTTATCTTGTCTAGGGGACACCGTTGATATAGGAAAACATATAGGAACTTTTATTTGGTCGTCTTGCACCGTCTTATATACACAAGTAGGTGGTTTTTTACCTTTTCTCCCTCTATCTCTCTCCCTTTGGCATTTCTTCCTGCTGAACTACGCATGTTATTTGATATTATATTTAATTTTATATTTCTAGCTTTAGATTAAGAAGTACCATTGTAATATGAAATATCTTTTGGGAAGCGCTGGTAATTTCTTGACGTGTAAAAGTGCCCGTATTTGCTGAATAAATGAGTTTTATCTTTTTTTTCTTTTAAGTTAAACAATTTTTACATGAAATAGTTCAACTTAAATTAGTTTAGGTTATCACTTCTGTCCAGCGTCACGAGACGCACACGTTTTTTTTAAATCGTTCAAGACGAAAACAAGCACATTATGCAAGCTGCTGGTGATCGGGGTCCAAGAAGCATAGACAAGTCTACAATCTAAAGTATGCCGTATTTTAAAGAATTGAATCTCAAGATTGCAAATGCATTGCTAACCCTGAGATGAGGATGAGGATCGATGACACGGAACGCCTCTATGCTTGTAATTTCACCGGTTGTTTTATCCCAACAGCGGAATACAATAATTCTTCTGTTCGAACAGAATCGAAATAAAAATGCTCTATTTAAAATATTATAATTAGGGCGTTCCTGGCGAGGAGGTTAAAAAAATAACCAGTTTCCCGAGCCATTGAGACAGTGTAATTGCCCATTTGGATTGCACAACCTGTGAATTCTCGAAAATATATTGCATTACAGGACGCCCGCGACGTCGTTCGCGTAGAATAAGTTTGCCGCTACTCCCCCAATTTTAAACCCCTTAAGGGATGAATTTTGAAAATTCCTTTCTTATTGCCCACTTACATCATGAAAGGAACACCTGTACCATTTTTCAAGTTTCTAGGTACAGTAGTTTCGGCTGTGCGTTGATATTTAAGTCAGTGAGTCAGGTTTGCCTTTTATATATGTATAGATAAAATTATGCGACATAGTTTTGCGTCGGAAAAATATTATTCGTCTTGCTTTCTCTTACCATATTGATTCAAAGCTGACTGAAAAAGCAAGATAAATTCGAACTTAGCCGAACAAAAATGATTTTGTTTATTAACTACATCGGGGCTTTTATTTAACTTTGTCTTCACTTTGTTTTTTAACTCAACCGCTATTACTGTTAACGTTCACGTTAACGTTTATCGTATACGATAACATTAGACGTAAACACGAAGCAGAATATTGCCTAACTACAAAAAAACGTAAAATAATAAACGTACATCAAAATAATAGCATTGGTATCTTATCCTGTTAAGACCAATTATTACTAGTTACAATTTGTTTACCAAATGATAGTCAACGTCTAAAAACTAACTTTTGTATCTTGTCGCTTGACGGCCACGTAAGCGAGGTCAAACGAGATTTGCAAATATGTAAATGCGATAAAGTATAATAGTGAGTTGGTAACTATCTACATACTTTAATAATATTTTAAATGCTAGTGGGGTTACAATGTTTTGTAAGGTGCTTGATATTCCTCGACAAATCACTTAATCTAATACGGATACCTTACCGTCCAAATCCACGAAGGACCTTTGGGGATGAGGCGCGTATCCCTGTGAACACTCTCTTGGTCAGCTCTGTTGGCAGCCATTGAACTTGTCATGGCTGTTTTAATAGCGGGCGTTGAAGGTGAGGCCAACATGGCACATAAAAAGTTCACAATTATTAAACTATTATCATTTATTTATATGACATTACTTGATACATACTTTGGCGGTGGAAAGTAAGAATCCCTTAAGCGACACTTTGAGTGAAACTGAGTTTTATAATTGTTGAAATAAGTGTTTTTTTCTGCGTCGTGCTAGCTGGGTTTCAGGCCATAATGACGTCTTTGATGTCGCTTAAAGTATTGCAAAAATTGGTCATACCGACACGCCGTTCGCTTTAAATATAACCGGTGTAACTTACTTAACACCCACTTCTTCACAAACAAATTAGCTTAAATTATTTATGAAAAATCTTGTTTTTTAAATTGTGGCACTAAAGTGTTCTTTCCAGGTTCTAATCATATGAGATATGATGCTTAAACGTTTCCTCCGGATAGCTTAATAACAACTGCTGTCGGTTAAATGAAAGTTACAAGATATACCATTTATATTTATTACTTTAAGCGACGATCGTAATTTAAAGGAAATTGTCGCTTCAAGGAAATAGTCAAAACTAGCTAATGTCGGTTCAGTGAAAGCCCAAAGCCCATTCCTCTTCCCCCGGACGGCCTTAGAGTATTAACGTAGCCACAAAACGTATATTTATTTATTTATAAATAGAATAACTTTCTTAAATAGAGCATAAAAATAGGCGTGCATAGCTCACCAAGAGTTAAATATCTTCGAAAGTGCAACGCGCGAGGATGCTACGAGTAACAGCAGTGTAATGTTCCCCTGGTGTTTTGAGACAGTAAGTGAAACTCTTCCTAAGCAATCTCATTGCACACATATAGCCAGCCTAGCAGAAAGCGCGCGTGCCGCCAATTACGAACAACAAATGCGCCGGTTACACGCGCACATAGATTTCGTTGCAAAGGTCAAGTTATACTGGACGGGAAGCGTTTTGTGTGGAACCCTCAACTTCAGCAAAATTAACGTGACCTCCACACCCTACTAAAGCGATGTAAGTGTCGTGTCTCAACTTAGGCTTCTGGTCGCCTGGTATTACACATTGAATACTCGTACAGAAATGCCGTTTAAGCGCACCCCGATGCGTTCAACTACCTCCCCATTTTCCTCTGTTCTTGTCAATGAGGCATCAATCTCGGAGACAGACGTTACGCCCGCTCTGCCTATTGAAACGGTAAATGAACAATCCGCCGCCTCTGAATTCAGTGGAAGTACTCGTAACACTAAGCAGAGTATTTCTTCGCGCCTCAAAAGGAAACGGGAAATCGTTAACCAAGATAGTGAAATTGACCTGCGCAGCCTAAAAGCGGAAATGCGTACATTATTCATGTCCCTTTTACAAACGGTCGAAACGCGGTTTGATGAAATAAAGAATCAAAATTTCGAGTTGAGAACTAGTCTGCAGTTTATGTCTGACCAGTATGACTCTCTACAGGAAAAAAAACTTACCTTATTAGCAGTGATCGGATCTCGGATGCAATTTGGGGTGAACGACCTCAAACGTTATGCTTAACATGGATGTGACACGGGATTTCCCGGGATTTTGGGAAATGGGTTATTTTATTATTAATAATTATTAACTTTTGTCGAAGGTTAAACTAAATAAACAAAATGAAAATGTTCGCTATCTATCTACAATAGGTCATTTATTTGACACATACTTTTAAAACATATTTTAGATATAAAATAACTCTACTTTTTGAAGCAAAATTTAAAAATAAACATCTTAATAACATGCAACACAATAGCATACTAATTATATCCCTTACAATAATACCTAGACAAAAGAAATAGTAACATGACAAAAACTTAACCTAAAAATAAAATGAAATTAAAACTACTATGTTTTAGACGTGTTTATATAATTAAAGTAACATACTATTATTTTTTCAATATTTTCAGTCGTTAATCGATTTCTTTTAACAAGATCCATTTGTAAGTGGAAAAAGACCTTTCGACTTCTACTGATGTAAGCGAAGCGAATTTGTAAATAGAATTTTCGTCACTTGTAGATTCATTTGACATCTGATCTGCGTATTCCCGCACAGTGTCAAGGTCAGGATTTCGATTAATAACTGCTTCTAATTTGTTTATGATAGGTAAACTAGAACACCAATTAACTACATATTATTTTATTACTTTTATAGTGTAAACTACTTACAATTAAAAGTTATTCACCTTTTTATAAATGTAGGTATCAAAGAGACTCGCGGGATTGTAAGTCATATCCATGTTAAGATAACGGACTTAAATCCCGGGAAATTGCATCCGAGATCCGATCACTGCTTATTAGAATCAGAGAAAAACAACGCTAAAAAGTCTACGTCGGACCTTGTTAGGGCCCGGTAGAGCCCGGTGCAAATTCGATGATTTTACAACTTTCCCTCGTTATTATTATTATGAAGAGGTAGCATGATGCTTAAACTGTCAATAAATCTATTAGACAGTCTTTTCAATGAATAATTATTTGTTTGAATTATTTGCCTGTGGATGGCGAAAATATATATATTTAATTATTAGAAAGGGAAACAAACAGCAGATATATTACACAAAAATAACAAACTTACGTTATTCATAAGCCAAAACAGTTTCCAACTAAATTAAATTTAGAATTTTGAAAAAATAAATTTTGAATGCAATAGTGAGTGAAAGAGTATCAATATACGAGTACCTTAATATTTAAAAATTATTCAATTTCTTCTTAATAGCAGAAAAAAATTGACGATGCTTAGGTCGGAACAAGTCGATATGAGAATATTTCTTATTATAAACATTGCATGCTCTCACAAGGTATCCATTCTGTTCATAATTTTTATGACTGGACAAAGTAGAGAACAACTCTGTGGACCGAGTACGGAAGCTAGGACATCTACATGGCACTTTTCCCATGAGATTTTGAGAGTCAATCACATTGTTTAATAACTTAAACAAAAACGTAACATCCCTCTTTTCTCTTCGCAATGTAGAACACTTTTTTGCGAGTAAATTTGATTACAGAGCATTTCTCAATATTCAAAAAAAGATTATGTTTATTGCAATATTCATTTAAGTTGTCTAAATCTTTCTGCATCTTAACACAGTCAGGTTCAGACCGAATAATAGTAAAAAAAAGGAATCATCGGCATACAGCAATACCTTAGAATGCAAGAAACAACTAATGACATCATTTATATAAATATTAAAGAGAAACGGACCTAAATAGGAGCCTAGGGGCACTCCAGACGTGATTGGAACTAAACTAGAAGCCTGAGTTCTATCACGCAAGTGGGATGTAAGCCATCGCAGTAAGTCGCCGTAAATACCGGCCCGTTCTAGTTTATTTACTAAAATAAAATGGGAAATTTTATCGAAAGCCTTCGAGTAGTCTGTATAAATAGCATCCACCTGGCAGTTCCTGTCCATTGCACATGAAGGAATAAATGCAAAGCCCCTGCGCAAAACATATGAGCAAACTTGACTCAACACCGGGCACTAACAAACGTCAAGGAACAACTCTCTTAAGCCGACTGTCAACCGCGTGTGATCTGCTACCAAATATTTAACTTGTTCTTATTAATAAATTAGTATTTCTACAGTAATTGCGCGTTATTTATTTACAACCGGTTATGGGCCGTCCCTGCTTGTTAAAGTTTTGAAAAATACAGTTGTAGTAAATGTGGAATTCGAAAAAATAAAATATCCTCACTATCCGCGTAAAATATATATATTATATATATATTCAGCTTGATTATAAAAAAAACGTTTAATTATGGCTACAAATGCATTAACAATTCAGAAATTGACGGGACGAGTAAATTTTATACCTGGAAGTGTGCAATGGAAGCATATTTGCAACATGAAGAGTTGCATGAATGTGTGACAACGGCAGATTATAGTGATAAAAAGAAAGATACAAAAGCCAAGTCTAAAATAATATTATCGGTTGATCCACAATTATATGTACATATACAAGAAGCCAAGACAGCCAAACAGGTATGGGACAACTTGTCCAATGCGTGTGAAGACTCGAGCCTACTCACAATCAGAAAAGTTGGCCTACTACGAGACTAAATAAATACTAATTTGGAATCAAGTACAAATATAGACGAACATTATAAATAAACCTATCACAGCAGCACACAAAATGAGAAACATAGGTTTCAGTGTCGGTGATGTGTGGCACGGAACTTTAATGTTTACAGGTTTGCCCGATGAGTACAAACCTATGATTATGGGAATCGAGAGCTCAGGCATAAAAAATAGTGCTGATCTGATTAAAACGAAGTTACTACAAGAAGTAAAAACGTCAGATACTGCTACAGCTTTTTATGCAAAGTCAAAGAAATTCAAGAACCCAAATTACTTTAACAAAAATAAAGCAAGTCACTTAGAGTAACCAAAAGGCCCTCGCTGTTATAACTGCAACAAGAATGGGCATTTGGGGAAACAATGTTGGTTTCAGAACAAAAAGAGGGTTCAAAAGGATACAGAGAATGGTTTCATTGCAGCTTTTTCAGCTTCAACTGTCAATGATGCCGGTAGCTGGTACATTGACTCGGGAGCCTCAGCCCATATGACAATGCATGCGAATTGGCTTGAAAATGAAAAAGCACCGCCGGTACAGAACATCAGAATTGCTAATAACAAAGTGCTTAGTGTGAAAAGCTGTGGCACGGTGACCATCCGAGTACCAAATAATATAACAGGACAGTACGACAATATACCGGTAAAGAATGTATTGTTTATTCCTGATTTGTCTACAAATTTACTCTCAGTTAGTAAAATTATAATGAGTGGGAACAAAGTCGAATTTGACTGACATGGCTGTTCAGTAATAAACAGCCAACGAAAATTTGTGGCCAATGTAGAATTAGTAAACAATACTTACAAATTACTAACAGACCAAAGTGGACAGGCAATGGCAGCAACAGCTGAGGACAAATATCTATGCCATCGAAGATTGGCTAATATCATTTCAATGACCTGGATAAGATGCCAAATTATACATTAGGTGTTAAATTACTACATCAAGAAAAAGAATACCATGTGTATTCTTTTACTTCATGCTCCATGCTTGAAAGCCAAGCAGACCAGACAACCATTCAAGAGTGAGGGTTCCCGGGCAACAAACCTGCTTGAGGTGGCCCACTCTGATCTCTGTGGCCCGATGGAGAAGCCGTCTCTTTGGGGTGCAAAGTATTTTTTAACACTTGTATATGATTATTCAAGAAAAGTATTTGTCTATTTCTTGAAACAAAAAACAGAAGTGTTAGAGAAATTTTTAGAATACAAAAGTAGAGTGGAAAATGAATTAAATCTAAAAATAAAAACACTTAGAAGTGATAAAGGAACTGAATATAAAAATACCTGAAACACTTCGGCATAAAACATCAAACAAATACTCCCTGTATTTTGGTGATTTTTGTGTGTTTTGGTTGGCTATACCTAGCCCTTCATTTACTGTCTCATTCTCAAAAAATAGAGTGTTAGTTATACCACTATTGTTACTTTTTGACTTTATGAAAGACCAAAAAGATTTTGAGTGAAATTTTATATATTTTCAGTCCTAGTTAAAAATAAATTATAACAAGATTTTTCCATGACTTTAATTTTGTAACGTAGCAAAGCATCGGAGTCGGCTGACCGGGCATAGGTTTTTAATAAATTATGTTTTTTTTTTCCTAATTAAATCTATCAGTGAATGCGAGGGTATTTGCTATTGTTAGTTTTGATACTTTTAGAGGTAACAAATCATCAACTCTTTATTAACTATAGAATAAAAACTATCAACAGCAACTTCAATGTCCTTAGTGTCTAAATGAGAATCCCAATCGATTTGCCTTAACTTCGAATTAATAACATTACAGTCGGCTGCAAAGAAACGGCGTATCATACGTTGGGCAGGTTTTAGGTGACACTCAGTCGAACCGAGTTGAGGTTCTGAGAATAGTTCACCACCCATATCTGCTTACGACTGTAACCTAGTCGTTACAGTCGTACTTTATGTACAGCGTAGTCGCTGTACATAAAGTGGACTCTCGTATATGAATTTATGCCCTCTTATTCATAAAAGGTATTAAAATATTCCTTGTCCTTATCTGTATTTATGAAATTTTAATTCCACTGATAGTGACACAGAATACTTTAATTAAAAAAGGTTTAGTGTGCGTTTATGAAAAAGGCAGAGGATGTTAAGGGCAAATTTACGGCAACATGCAACCATTCCGATGATAAGATCTTGAAGTTCTTAAGGAGTCTTTGCTACAAAATACAGGTTATCAGCATACATAATACTCAATCATTAGTTGATATGACACTATTGTTGTTGCTAGTAACCTTGCGAGGTTAAAGATACAGCGGTCTGAGCGATAACGCAATCGTATTTGCTCTTTAAAAAATATAATTACTATTAGGTAGATAAAAAACGAGAAAGCTTTCGATTTAAAACTTGTCGTATGATAACTAGTCATTTACCAAATACTACAATTTATAAATGTATCAAATATTTTATTGTGATTTATGTAGTTTTCTTTTACAAAATGTGTAATTTGTAATACAGAATCATGGCTTTACCAAAAAACGACATTTAAAAAATTATTACCTCATTATAATATTGCTACGCAAAACAAAGAAAGATAAAAGTTGTTTGTTGTAACTTTACTGACAGACCCACATATTGCTGGATTTATCATTTTATTGCCTACCATTTACCACCATTTAGTCTTTTTGATATTGAATATTTATTTATGAAACTTGTGTCAATTTTTACGATTTTTGACTTTATAAAACGCTGGGTGTTTAATTTCTGTCATTTGACAAATCATTCGTTAAAAATATATTTACTCTCGTATATGAAACCGGCTGGCCTATCGCCTACAGCACTCGCAATCGACTTTAAAGCGAAACAATTGTTTTATTTTTTTATGCAGACAAGCCTTCCATTTTCAAAATGAAAACGATTGCGATTGCGAGTGCGTTAGCCAAAAGCCCCTCGGCTTTTGTAGTGTCAACTTAACCAGGTTCGTCAAAGAGGCCATTTGCAACGTCAAAAGATGGCGGATGTGTAATTTGTTGTAGTTTTTATTTTTGTGTATTTGGGTGTTCAAAGTTCTTTTCTATTTGTGATTTGTACTTTTAATGCCTTTGTGTTGCACAGTGATAGAAGACTTGGACTTATTTCGTGTATCTAGCATCTTACTTCTCGTTTCAAGTGGACTCGCAGTGGTACAGAGGTTAAAACTATCTTGGCCTCTGTCCTACATATCACCGTACATCGTTGCCCCCAATCTTCCTAGAGAAGATTGGACTGTGTTTTATTGCTATATTGATTTCTTATATAAACTTGACACTGGCGAAATCACTTCATTTTGGAAACGCCATATCCCCGCGGTGGTAGCTAGTAGCTGTTTAAGTCGCCGCGGGGAAAAGAAAAAAAAAACCTGTTCGTCAACGCACGCTCCCAGCGGAATTAATTCGCAACCGTTATGATCGCGCTGGGATTAAACTGTATTTTTTGGTTTTTGATTCTTCTGCACTTCAATGACATCGCGGTTATGATATTTTAAAATGATAGGCCTGCTTGACTTGAACCTAAGCAAGTAAAAATGCTACTAAAGAACTAGCTCTTCTTAGGTAAGGAAATACGAGAAAAGTGTGGTGCTGGTGGTGGCCGGTGCGAAGAAGCTAATTAAGCGTTCATTTGAGCAGTAACAGTTTTTATATTGTTCTTTGTTAAAAAAATACTGGATTCTGTTTAAGAGGAATCGAAATGAAAATGCTATTTTCGAACTGTATGGCGTTTCTGACCAGATAGGCTTGCTTGCTTGTTTCCGAGCCCTGGTATCAACGTTTTCTGAGTTAGATAACGAACGGACAGACTAGACACTAACTTTACCTTTTAGCATTCCTTGTTGAATACGGAATCCTAAAAATGGCCTTCGTACTGAATAAACATCTTTGACTTTGTCTAAATTAGATGAGTATCATCTACTAGATGAAGGTAGAGAAGAAGGATCAATAAGGAATGAAGATGTCGAAACAGTTCCTTTTATCCCTAATTTTACAGACTGAAAAAACGCAGAGAGATGTTCCTACAGACGTAGGCTTTTCTGATGAATTATAAAGAATATTCGGGATACGCCTGAGCCCGGGCCAAAAGTTGCATATCAAAATATTTCTGAGAGAACGTGAAGGTAATTTAACAACCGGAACTTTTTTTAATCAATTTTAAACGACCCGCAGGGACTTTAATGTTATTAATCAATAATTTAATTAATAACTTAAATGAATAATATTATTACCGACGAACTACTCACCCGCTATAAAAACACATAAAACACCAAATATTTTAAAACCAAGCGCCATTTTGTAGCTTTTTATAACTAAGTAGCACTAGGAACTACTAAATTGTTTTGTACTCAATATTTTTAAGAGATTTGAATGGTGCTCAGCCGAGCAAGGCTGGAATCCGTTTGTCCATTTCACAAGTCATTTTTATAATTTCAGCTTTTATCATAACCATAACAAATAACAAGTTAATTATTGCCATTAATGCGATGTTATTCCGTAACGCAATAAAAGGAGTTCCTCGACTATCTTTCAAATCGAACAATGTATAAGGTATAAATAGGGTCCATATTGGCTCATATAAAAATTGTATTGCGAATGTATTGTTACTCATAATCATCGCAAATCATAAAGTGTTATTTTTAAGACATGGTTTTTCATTGCAGGTTTTGAAATATCAAGCTGTTAAATGAGGTTAGGTTAGGTTAGGTTTGTTTTATAATTAAAAGCCCTGTAATAAAAAAAAATGACTTCCCATGATTATGAGGAGGTAACAATACATTCGGACTACAAATTTTAATATAAGCCAATATGGACCCTATAAATAGGTATACGAAATTGAAACGGCAACTTATGACTATTGTCAATTTCTTGCAGTTATATTGGAGAGACAATATTTTATGAATTTCGAGAAATCCCTTGTCAGCAGTGCACCTCTACGTAACGGTGTAACTATTGGGGGCCTATTATGAGCTTTTAGGAAAACATTCTGGTGTCTGATAATTCAGTTTCTACCAGCCCCTTGTTTACAGAATGGATGACTGCCCAAGCTGCCTGTTTATTGTCTCTGATAAATTTTACTTTTTTTATAGATAAATTGTAAGGTGTCGTCTCAAAAATAATAAACGGATTTTCACCAATATGATTCACGTTAAAATTTTAAAATTCGTGGTTACTTTTGCGACTAATAAGAAGTAAATTATGTATATTAAAAGTACAAAAATTTAATAACTAAGCAAAACTTATTAAAAAAATGATACCCCTACTTTACATTCAAAATAAAAACTTGTTAACCTAGAAACAAGAAAAGAAGGGATAAAAAATGTTTCGAATGCGCTTGACATGGCGGGCGGGTACTTTGTTGTTAAATGTAAACAAGCAGTTTTATACAATGTAAAGTGTTAAAGCTTCTCGCTAATGCACAAAAAATTGTTTTATTTGGAGTTTACATTTGCGATAAGTACGGCGTTATAATGAAGTTTACTCTTACAAATCATAGTTTGTCATTCTAAAAGCGTAATTTCTGCAACGAGCCGTCAAACTCTAAACGCCTGCATCAAGAAAAGATTCACGAAAAAGTTGGTGCCTGCATTGTTATCGAAGACGCACATTGCAACATCTTATCTTATCTTATGGTGGGGTCCTTACGGATACACTTCGACCCTGTGGGATCTTTTGTACCCCTCTTTTAGCACTTAATCCAATGCAGCCTCCACCCCTTCCAAAAAGCGGATAGTGGAGTGCAATGGCAGTGCCTTGAAATCGTTCGGTTCTGGGTATCCACAACCGAGGATTTTCATTCTTACTCCAGCGAGGGCATCACATTCACACAATAGGTGTTTCATTGTCTCAGCCTCTTCGCCGCACATTCTACAATCTGTGTTGTCATAAAGGCCCATCTTTGCTAGGAGATATTTAACCCCGAAGTGCCCGGTAAACACTCCGATAATGTATCTAAGTTGTCTTCTGCTGAGTTTCCAAAGTTTCTTGGTCCAGCTCTGGTCAACTCTTCCTATGAAGAGCTTTGCATGCCCTAAGCCTACCGTAGTTTTCCACTCTTTTTGGTGGTTTTCTAGGGCGTTGTTCTTTAGGGCTGCTTTTATAGTGCCCGGTGAGGGTGCCACAAATGGTTCAGGTCCGACGTATGCGCCCTTGGACCCTTCCCTTGCCAGCTCGTCCGCGGCTTCATTTCCGGGATAGCCTTCGTGTCCTGGGATCCACATCAGTTTCACTTTGTTGTGTCTACCAAGTCGGTTTAAGGCTTGGATTCCATTGTAGACTAGCTTCGAGTCTACTTTAGGCGCCGTCAGCGCCTTGAGTGCCGCTTGGCTGTCGCTTAGGATATAGATAGTTCTCTCCTGTAGAGTCCTATCAATATTCTCCTGCGCGCAGGCAATTATCGCATACAACTCCGCCTGGAAGACCGTTGCGTACATTGCAACTACACTCAGGATACATAAAAAAACAAACGGGTCAGAGTGCGTTTTTCATACTAAAGAGGCTATTTCAAGGCCTTGGTTCCTCGCGAGGGGTTGTTTTGAGTGAGGTTTAATGGTGGATACTCCAAGGTTCAATAGAGGAGGTCAAAAGTTCTTAAGATACCTAACTGATCGCACAATCGCTTAACACCACAGCGGGAGAGTTTGGGTCAGCACTTGGATTTCCTTACATTTTATTGGCATTTTAGATGTTTTTCTGATCATGCACAGTTCCGGCGTTAACCGCAGATTCATTCAGTTGGGTATCCTAGGAACTCTGGAAGTCCTGTATAAATGCTCGGGGTATGTATATTATTGAAACTAACCTCAGTAAAGTTGGGGTCAATTTTTGTTTTTGTATTGGAAATATATTAACTAATATAGTAGAACTCGGATCTTTGAGATTAGTAAATTGAACTCTTAGTAACTCTTGTCTCCTGGAAGCAACCATAATACCGAAAACGAATGCCGATTGTAACAAATAATATAGTCGGTGTTATTGACAAATAAGTAGGTAGGTATGAAACCAGACAAACATTTTAACTGTAACTGTAAACCAAGACTAAAAAAAAACACCTTTGTTGCTGGAGACTGCTGATTGGTGCTGTGTTCAACATCGTTAACCTCGTTAAGTAAATATATTTTGGATATTTTTCTCTTAAAATCTATCCGCTTGGCGTTTTTAATGGGAACACCCAAATACTTCGTTTTTTTATGGCATAGCGTAGGCAAACGCGCACACAGGCCACCTGATGGGAAGTGGAGACTGTGACCCATAGACATTCGCGCATATTTATAAAAAATCACATTTGTTTTTTTTTTATGGTATACGAGGCAAACGAGCAGACGGATCGCCTGATGGAAAGCGATTACCGTCACCCATAGACACCTGCAGCACCAGAGGAGTCACAGGTGCGTTGCCGGCCTTTCAAATGAGAGTACGCTCTTTTCTTGAAGGTTTGAAGGTCGTAACGGTCCGGAAATACCGCAGACCATTCCACAGTTTAGTTGTGCGAGGCAGGAAATTCCGAGTGAAACGCACAGTTGTGGACTGCCAACATATCGGCTGAAACGCATATTTATAAAAAATACCAAAGAATTTTCTTGATAAGAAGTATACATATAACTTCGAGGGGTATTTTTTTTTAAATGAGTTTTAGGCAATATAACAAAACACGGGCTCATTATTTTTTCATGCTCTTAAACATAATAATCAAACTAGTAGGACATTAGCAATAAAAACAAAAATCTCTACAGAAGTTAGAGGATTTTTATTTTTATTTTTTATTTTTATAGGCACTTTTCAGTACTTTGGAGGTGAAATCCCCCCGAAAGATTGAGACTGGGCTGCTAAAAAAAATACCTGTCTTTTATTTAAGACTACTCTCTAACATACATAAATCGGAGTCGGACAGTTGGGTAGTAATATACTTACAAGGAAAGGTTCCTTGTAAGTAGGTATATTCACAGCGACCGTATGATATCATGATGATGATGAGTGGGGACGCCGCCGAGGCAGGCGGGCGGTCGAGTGGCTCTCCATTCATTCCGCCCAATGATATGATATGTGATATGATATCATACGTGGTACAGCATAATTTATATTATTTATAATATCTTTGTGAATATTAAATTATTATTATTATTTTTATTTTATTTTAATGTCAAGATTAACAATCAAGATTAACAATTGGATTTTTTTTTCACAAAATCCCATTTCTGCTACCTCCGTATTGCCATATCACAAAAAAACCGAACTAATATTTTTTTCTTGATCTTTTCTAAATATGTGTTTTCTTTCAAAGCACCTGTAGTTATGGGAATTAAGTAAATATTTTTCGTATTTTCCACATTAAAATGGTTAAAAATGTGGTATAATTAAGCAATGCTATAATTATTATTATAGAACTGTTAATACTACGGCAACGCTCATTATAGAATTGTTTTCATGCTTCGTTTACTCTAAGCGTACCGGCTCTATTAGAACCGACCGGCATAGCCAGAAATGATGGTTAGAGACCTGACAGAATGTCTTTGGTTCCGTGGAATACTCGTATGGGGCGTGTGCTAGTGTAGACAAACTAGCCCTGTCACATCTCCAACGAACCTTCCACATGGCTGGTACAGCGGCCAAAGCGGCTGAAAACGTCAACGTACGCAAATGTGGTGGTCTCGTCCGATATTCCATTTTTACTTCTTAATGCCGGTAAACGATATTTTAAAGTATGATGTAATTGTAAATTAAACAGCAATTATTTGAATTTGGGCCCGCAATCAAGCCGCCTCTCTGTCCGCCAAACTGTCTCCAACTCAACTTCTTTGCGCAGAAGCACATAAAGCCTTTTTATTGTTGTGAGTGTGGCACCATATGTGGCCTCGTTACGAATTAGTTTAGCCATTCAACGAGGAAATGCTGCCAGAATATGATGATAGCGTGCGCAGAATATGCAAACAGAGGTCTCTTTTCTAAATGATCATTGACTCTACAGTTAATTAAAAAACAACATAATATAAATAAAATATCGAAGAAAAGAAAGAACGTTAAAATAAAATAAATGATCAAGGGTTAATTTTTTTTCAATGAGTTTTGCATGTAGTGAAAGTTGTGTATAAAAATGGTTATTTTAATAGCCTGAATTTGAGTCCCGCTGCTGGGCAAAGGCCGCTCCAGAAAAACCATTTACTTTAAAAAATCAATGTGCCTGAAGTTCTGACTCCCCGCGGACGTATTCGCGGGCGAAAAGCTAGTTAAAAATCAATTTTAGCTTTCCAGTTTAAAGAGAGTAAAGTTGTCATAAGACAAAATGCTTTACCTTCGTTCGAAAACTGACAAATTACGCGACCATCCGGCAGCTTTCGTCAATCCTATCTATACATTTCCAGAAACAGTTGTGTTCCCAAAAGATCTTGGCCACAGGAAGTTGTTTTCTGATTGCTATAAAACCCTCTCAATAATCATTACTATCGTAGCTTCGACGAACAATGTCGCCGTAAGGAATACTACCACGCAGTACTAACAAGTGCGATAGCAACCTAAAAACTGATCTGAATTTGCGTCTGCGTGATTTTCCAAGGTCACTCCAGGTCGAGGCTATCAATTAAGTTAAAACAAAACAAAATTGGGTTTTTCCGAAAACATGGTATTTATTAATATCCGGCTGCCGAGAAGGGATATGTTTGACAGTATATATAAATATGTGTTACTTTTTATCTATCTATGTATGTATTGGTCTATGTACGTATTGGCTGATTTCTACAAACGAGGTATCGTTGGTTTCCTCTTCGCGTCGCGAGTGTCTGGTTGTCTGACTGGATGCAAGTTTTTAAACTATAACTCATTATCACTCTTTTACACTAGTATTTTACACATAGTTTAGTTGTTCAAAATAATATTTTAGTTTCTTATTTTTCGTTACGATTGTCTTGTATAATGTCCTAATCCAGATCATTCTACAAAATCGAACGACATGGACGCCTAAAAACTATTATCGTAAACTTTCGTGCGTTCGATGTTATACGTCACAAAATTCTAAGACCTTACGAGGATTGTCAGGCTGAAAATGTTCATACAAAATATGCGATGGCGGTTTTTTTCCCTTAAACGTACCTAGTCCGACTTTTACGATTTTTGAATAGGTACGTTGTAAATATTATGAGAAAGTAGGTCTGTACGTTGTCCTTCCAAGAAAACATTTCCAAGGAACAAATGAAAAAAACAGAAACATACAGACCTATTTTTTAATAATAACTACAACATATTTTAAAATCGTAAAGATCTGACTTGATTTGGGGGGTGCGAAACGTTATGCCTCGGAATAAAAATTAGTAGGTATTTAATTTTTTTGACAGCTGCGCAATATAAAGGATGATTTCCACCAAACGGCTCGCATCGCATCGGATCGGAAAGGATACGTATGGATGCGGTGACAGCCGTACGGCTCTATTGAAGTTATTCCTTTGTGCAACGAATATTATCCATATGATTAAAAATATTGTAATTGAGCCTTTAACTATGTAAAATATTCCACCGATCGGGTACCTCAGTGGTTACGAGTATAAACCTAACTTCACCAGTCTCATCCTCCGTACGGCCGCAGAGGCGCCCGATCTCAGCCGTAAACCCACGGTCGGTTCACGCGTGCCCCGGACTGCCCTCGGGACGTCAGATAGCCCTCTATGTAAAAGTAAGCGTCTCGCCACACCTATCAACGCTGAACGGCTGTCGCCAGCTCTAATCGGCTGTCACCATAGCTACTGGTCGAAACTGTTCAGCCCTCGCTGGCGCCGATCAGCGGTACTCGGCGATGTAAGAATGCGCACGCGTGCGGTTGGCTGCAAACAGCGTCGTACGGATGCGAACAGAACAAAGAATTTCCAGTCGATAGACATCTTTTCGCGTCGGCCGTTCTGATTGCCGTTTGTTTCGTTCTTATGATTCCGCGTCAATAGGTGTCATGAGACCCTAAAGCAGTGTATGTAACTGTACTATCAGCCCAATGGAATCCTGACCCACGTTATAAAACAATATTTTTGACACATCTTACGCCTAGAATCGTGAAGTCACTGTGACACAGTTCTATGGTGAGTCAGAGTTCCAAATGGAACTTATCTTTGACGCCGACTGTACAAAGTTAAGTAAGTTCGCAAGCTTAACCTTCGCGAAAATTTCTGTAAAAAATCAATTGGCTGCTCATCGCGGTTGAAAAGATACAGCTCTGGGCTACCGTCTGAATCGTTACGTCGAATTCATAAATATATACGAGGGGCGGCTGAAAAGTTCTAAGCCTAAGGTAGAAAAAAAATGTTCAGATTTTTTTTACTATTTTTATTTTTCAATATAATCTCCCTCTCATTCAATGCATTTATTACATTTTTTAAATAATGCTTTTAGACCGTTAAAAAAATAAGTTTTATTTTGGCTGTCGAAATGTTCCTGTACAGCCGCCTTCATCTCTTCATCACTGCCAAATCGCTTTCCCCTTAAAACTTTCTTCAAATTGCTGAATAGAAAATAATCACTAGGGGCCAGATCTGGACTGTAAGGTGGATGATCAATTTCCTCGAAGCCAGTTTCCTTCAGAGCAAGCTTGGCAACACGAGCGGTGTGAACGGGGGCGTTGTCTTGCAAAAACAAAATGCCTTTGCTCAGTTTGCCCCTTCGTTTCTCGACTATGGCTTGTCGCACTTTTCTTAATAGCTCAGCATAATAAACTGCATTTATTGTAGAGCCTTTCGCCAAATAGTCTATTAAAAGAATGCCATCGTAATCCCAGAACACGGTGGCCATTAGATTAGACGCCGATCTTTGAACCTTGAATTTCTTTGGCGGCCTTTCACCCTTTTCGATCCACTGCATAGATTCAGACTTCGACTCTGGATCACACTGTCTGATCCATGTTTCATCAACAGTTACTATGCGGGAACAAACTTCATCTAAACCTTCTTCACATAATTCTAAAAATGCCTGAGAAGTTTGAACACGATGTTCTCTATCGAAAGCTGTGAGCATTTTCGGCACCCAACGAGCACTTACTTTTGTCATATGCAAATGTTGATGCAAAATCTCTCCAACTCTTTCCTTACTAATACCTAAGGCTTCAGCTATTTGCCAAACCTTAATTCTCCGATCCTCTAATACTAACTTTTTGACTTTTTCAGTATTTTCTTCAGTCACAACCGATATTGGCCTTCCTGAGCGAGGATCGTCTTCGATCGACTCCCGTCCAAGTTTAAAAAGTCGACTCCATTTTTTAACAGTGGCATGAGAAGGGCCACATTCACCGTAAATACTAGACATTTCTTCAAAAATTCTTTTCGGCGATTTGTCACTTTTCGTGAGGAACTTAATGACTCCTCGGTGCTCAATTTTCGTGATATGCGTTGATAATTCACACATGATGACCTTTAGCGTCGGATATCTCGAGATGTAATAAACAAAAGACGACATTTTTTTCTTTTATTTATTAACTTTTTAAATGGTCTTTTTAGTGGCCAGTATCGCTAACGCATATGCAACCTCAAAATACCTTAGGCTTAGAACTTTTCAGCCGCCCCTCGTAAGTATACACTTTAGTAACGTGTCTATTTAATACCACAGTACCTAGATGACCTTAGCTCGGTATATTTTTTGGTAAGTTTTCTGAATAGGAAACCTAGCTAGATCGATTTGTCGCCCCCGAAACCATACTAAATTTCATGAAAATCGCTGGAGAAGTTTTCAAGATTCTGGTTATACATATGTATGTATATATACATACATATATATAAAACAAAAATCATTTAAAGGTGTTAGATAGATATATATATATTACTAGATTTAAACTGGCATATAATTATGAATCGTCACAACGATTGAAGTAACAAGGTTGTGCAGTCGATTTCATAATTATCAATTTAGCACCTTGTCTATTTAATGTCATATTCAAACTGCCATATCCGAATTATCACAGCGATTAAACTGACAAGGTACTAAGGTGTATACATATTTATGAACTTGACTATACAAGAATATTTGTAAGGTAATTGTAAATAATTAAAAGCCCTCGTGCCCTGTCTGGTGACTAACATCAACCTTATCTTGAAAATAGCTATAAGATAGATGAAAACCGGACAAGAGCATAACTGACCATGCTCAGTGTAGGGTTCCAAAGCCGACTACTCATAAAGTAACTCAAAAGAGAAACAAGTATAGAACTAAGAGTCGGAACTAAGCGGCGGACGGACGGACGTGGCGAAACAATGGCGACCCCTTTTTTGGGATCTTATAACTCACTAGCGGACGCCCGCGACTTCGTACGCGTAGAATTAGTTTCTCAGTACTCCCCCTTTTTTTCCCGTTGGGGGTAGATTTTCGGAAAATCCTTTCTTAGTGCTCACTTACATCATGAAAGGAACACCTGTACCAAATTTCAAGTTTCTAGGTACAGTAGTTTCGGCTGTGCGTTGATATGTCAGTTAGTCAGTCAGTCAGTTTCTCCTTTTATATATTTAGATAAATATACGCCCTAGCTACAAACCATCTCGTTTTAAAATTATTTAAAAAGACCCTAAAACTAAATCGATCCATCTGACTACAAAAACAAACAGAAAAATATGTTACACTTAAAGTTGTAAAAGGTGATTGCCATTCATTACTTCAAATACGAAATTCACGTCATTCAATAAAAGTATTATTGGTAAGTACATAAATTTAATAACACTTAACAACATAAAACAAATAAAACATCATTTAATTATTTAACATTTATTTTAAGCAAAATCAATGTAATAAATTTGAATACGTAATAAGAGTATTATTACTATTGGGGGCTCTTCTCGCAGATATACGCCAAGTTCTCCGCAGAGCAGGGAGAGTCGTTTAACTTCCCGGAGCGTGTCACCGAACCGCAGTACTCGTCACGCCTCGTGTTGTTTGGCTCACCACTGGCCCACTGATTGAAGCCGGCCGCATCCAATTTGTCACCTGATAAAAAAAATACAGATGGTCAATAATGTGTTGAATCAAATACATCTTCTCTAGACAAGAACTTCATCATTTATTCGCAACAACACAAAATTACATCACGTAGATACAAAAGAACAAGACACAGAGAAAATGAACAAAAACAGGATCAATTTTTAGACTAATGTAAGGCAAATAAATATTATTATGATTGGAAAGATCATTAGTGGGTTCCGGCTCCATCTTCGCATTCGAATGCTCTGATGTGTCTTCTTGTTCCCTTACTCTGATGGAAACAGCTCTTATGACTGAAATTTGCACTTTTACTTTAAGCCAATAGGTTATTTGTGAATATGTGTTTTTGCCATTTTTCATTAAATTTTGAGGCGGTTTAAAAAAAAAGCTGTTGTATTAAATCCCGAGGGCTCCATCGCAGGAGATGACGAGAGGAGTAAAGGAAGCTCTAAGGTCCTCAGCAGCTCGATCATATTTAAATGTTTCTCTCGGCTATGTTTCTGTGGTGTTTTTTGCCAGGTGAGGTTGGTGAATGAGGAAGCGTCGGCATTTACTATGCGAACATCAAAGAACGCTTTCCTCGCAGGTTCCCATATGCTGTTCAGCGACAGGTTACCTATAAGAGCTGGTTGAGTTGTGTTTGCCTCACGCATTATAAGGTTCTGTTGTGCCAGGTCTCCAGGCTAATTCGGCCCAGTTTTTACAGTCATCTCTGTGTTGGTCGTGCCCTTGTTTGATTAGACCACCTTTTTTGCAGTTTAGTTCGCGGTTTAGGTCAAAATTAAACTCGCCGCATCCTTCACAGGTCTGAGGGAGGCTTGCAGGTTCATGAGCATACCGTATGGCTATGGCATCCTTGAACTGATTAGCTGTGAGTTGGGTATTGTTGGCAGTGGTAGGGATGATTGTTAGCCATTGAGATGATTTCGTTTCGACGACTCTTTGGACACATCTTTTTATATTATTTGGAAGTTTGTAACACTTCGAGGTCTATAGTTTTTACTTCCAACTTCACTAACCTGTTTCTCCTAGGCATTCCAACCGTCTCAGTTGACCTCTATCTAGATCAATTCGTCGAGATGTGAGCACGTCGAAGAAAACCTCTGAATTTAACGATGGTGCCATTCGACCTTGCCCATGGCAGACTTTTCATAATTTAGCTTCTTTACTTAAATGGATTAAGTTAATCCAAAATCTCAGTGTCTACTGTTCAACCATAGTCTTTGTTTTCATAGACAATAACGTACACTACCTTTCGCCTCGAACTTTCGCTGCCGCCATTTTGGTGATGTACTTTTCTTTCCTTCCATGTTCGTAACCCGTTCATACTTATTTTTCAGTAAACATATAGTAACTACATTCCAGCAATCACCCATGAATATTTTCACTTGAGTGTTGACTCTTGCCTTCTACCGTAAAACATACCCACGGCTAGTGGTAAGTTACTTCATTTTCCATCATTTAACCACGCGTTAATTACCGCCTGTTCTTCCAAATATTTAACTGTGAATATTTTGTGTACAGGGTTTTTTTTGTTTCTCTTGTTTTGTTTCCGGTTTGACTCTTGGCCGCTTTCTTAATTTGAGATTAACATACGTTTCTGCGTACGGCGGGTGGAAGCCTCTCAAAAGTATTTCACCGAGACGACTCCTTTTCTCGCTTATATGCTCTTCGTCGCGGCTTCTGACTACCAGCACCGTGGGATACTTCTGCTCTCAACCTATTTAGCCGTCATTTCACCGTACGTGCAAGGATTCTACTGATCACCACTTGCAGAGACAGTGATCAAAGACTATCCAGTTTACTTGACTCTAGTGCTGTTGAATCACGAAGGTATTTCTCATGAAGATGACAGCGTGAGTACCTTAGCTACTTATTTAATCTCCGTTTTGCTTCAGTCTATTTAATTTCTAAGAGATAAACCTTATAGGTACTTTATGTCCGTGTTTAGATATATTTGATCTAAGTAAGCGTATCGGTAAAATAAATGTGGTTTACCAAAGATTGGTTTTTGATTGAACGATTTCATTTGTTGTTGGGATATAAGTCAGGCGCCCTTACTTATATAAATGTAACTTACTCTTTCCTGGACTCATATGTTCACCTACCCGGCTACCCTTGACTATTACATGTTTAGATATTATACCTTTGCTTGTTTTAATGTCTCTTATTTGCCTCGCTAGTTTTTCTTCTTTTATGGTATGCAGCGTGAGTTTGATAAGCTAAAAGATCCAGATTTTCACTATTTTTGATAGTATGAATTAGTATCGTGTTGGATTCTACGGATGTTTTGAAGCATGTAAGTTCTTAGTAGGGTCGTCAAAGTCGAGCCCGCCTAGTTTCACTGGTAAAAAGAATAGCTCATGTTGTAGTGATGTTATTTCTCTATGTTTATTTTAAGGTATAGAATTTTTCATCAGGTTTGTCCAAGACTGTTTGCAAGTATCTCCATTCATATTGGAGTGATTTTGTAAAGGTCGTATGCATGACTTGTGGGTGCTTTATGCTACATTTTGATAAAAGTTTTATACAATTAGTTCATTCGTGAACTTTTACTTTAATGTATTCTTTCTCTCCTCCCTCATCTCCAATGACGCCACCCAAAAATCGGTGAGAAAGTAGTGCATTCACTCCTAGATTCCCAAATAGTTTTGTAACTTATTCAGTTTATTTATTTTTTGATAGTTCCGGAAAGGAACCGTATTTTGGGCCTTCCGTCATCAGTTTTTCTAGCCACTTTATTAGTTTACCAAAGCAAGCGCAATCATCGGTCTTTGCAGCTTTGAATTAGTGGTAGAATCCCAATGCATACATTGCCAACGGGTCACCTGGTGTTGTTCCTTCCTCGCTGAAAATAAAATCATTTGAGGCTGATAGACAAATGATTGCATATCCTCTATTAGTATTGAAGATAAATAATGCACAACGGGGCCATTAGATTCTTGCGTTCCAGAGAGCGATTGGACGCTTCAGTGCGTTGAAGGCATTTGCTGCATCTATTAAAAAGAGGCCTAGTTCATCTTTGCCTTCATTGAAAAATTTGGTCATGGCATGAACTCCACCTTCAATGCCAAATTTTATTCCGGCACATAGCTGGTCGGAGCCGCAGGTGTGTTGAACGTCTTGTCCTGTTGCGGTGGCCTTGGCTTTTGCAATGATGCGTTGTAGTTTTTCGCCATTACCAATCGGGCGGGTGTTATGCCTCTTCTTGCTAGTAGAGATCTCTACGATTTTACTGCTAAGTGTTCTGGTTAGTGCTGCGATTAATTCTCTTAAGTTTGAGCTGTGGTTTCGGAAACGAAGTAGGAGTGATTTCCACTGCTCAGAATCTGTACCGCTCGGTCCCGCTCCACCAGATAATTTTCTGGCAGCTTTTTCTATATGGTTTGAAGTAATGTCAACATTTACATCTTTAGGGAGTTCAGGAAATTATCCAAGAAATTAGTTATTTGGGGTGTTGCTTGGTTGGGGTGTTTTTTTTTAATATTTGATGTACAGTTTTATTTCCCACTCTTTCATTTGGGTCCATAAGTCCATCCTGATCTTTCTGTTATCCATCTATTTGCTTGTCTGATTTTTCCCTGAAGCATGAGATGACTAAATATTCGGACAGCATGGTCATGATCTAGTTCCTGTTTGGTTTTTGAAGTTAATTTTGACTTGCAGAGTAGTGCTTCTGCGATCAGTTCGTCATAGTGGCCAGAGTTCCACATTTCCATTCTTCTTTGCAGCGTTCGTCTACGTACATTTTGTTTTAAAAATATCTGAAGTTTAATGATTTTTGCGAGTATAAGGTTTGCCATTGTACCAGGATTGAAAATATTGACTTATTATTGCGAGAAAAAATATCAAGTATGTTTTCCATTACAACTCGGAGAAATACCTTTTTCTTGTAGGGTTCCAAACTTGTAAAAAGGAACACTTATGGTAAGAACTTGGTGTCTGTCTGTCTGTATGTCACAGCATTTTTCCTCTGAAATTATAGAAGGTATCTAAATGAAATCAGGCATAGTTATATAAGTTGTTTGCTCGCATCTGTTTTTAGTAAAAACTATACATTTTCTAAATATTAAAATTTATAATGAGTTTAGGTTATACAATCGGGGCTTTTGTCTAATTATGCAAATATCTCAATGGTCATTGACGAAAACAATCAAGTGAAATATGATTATTCCGTGTAGTTTGACAGTTTTCAAATCATAGCTCTGATGATGGTTCCAGGCGATTTCTTTTTTTCCGTGTCTCATTATTTCGCTCCTTTAATATAATACATAGTTTCAAAGTTCAAATAAAAAGAAACTTTTCTTATATCGCAAGGGTGCAAACAGGTGCGGATTATTAAAAATTATAACTATTCCAAATTTCAGCCTGATTGCTTGAGTCATTCTTGAGAAAGAGGGTCTTGACAGACCGTCACGAAAAAAAGGACTGCAAAGTTTCCGTTTTTCAGTATTTGGTACAAAACCCTTAAAATAAATCTGTGCCTCCTGTGACAAGTGATACAACTCGAAAAACACGATTTTACAGGAGAGCGAAAACAAGTTTAAAAAAAATACTGCTCTTAAATGAATATATTTTTTTAAACATTGCTATTGATTTTTATATCATATAATATCACTTTATTAACTGGTTTTACAAAAATATTGATACTAGTTATAGTTTTTGAGATATTCGAAGAAACGTACTTTATGTATCATTTTACATTTCAGATTGAGCTCCATTTAACTCGTGTAAGATGATACAACTCGAATTGTATTATTTAACACATAAAAGTGTAATCAAGGAGCTCTGGTCATGATTGATACAACTTGTTTTAAAAGCTACTTTTTTCTATTATTTCTAGAGTTAGAGGTTTAACTTATATAAATAAGTTGTAGGGAATTGAATAAGTAATCTTTCTTAAGACGAACGGACATAATAATACGGATATTTAGTGAGTTGTATCACTTTTCACAAAAAAAAAACGTAAAATAAACCGTGAGTAATGTTATTCCTAGGTCTGATTACGAAAAAACTTGTGTCAAATAATACAAGTATTTAAAACAAACGATTGCAATCATGATAACTTTATTTTTTATATACTATGGAATAAAGGAACTAAACACGAAATTGAATAACGGTCTATGTGATTTAAGGACGAAATCGTTTTTATTGTATTTTTTATTTCCATAAGCCGAAAGACGTCCACTGCTGGACATAGGCCTCCCCCAAGGCTCTCTACTCAGACCGGTCTTGTGCTTTTCGCATCCACCGCATTCCCACCATCCTTACAAGGTCGTCACTCCATCTTATTGGAAGCGTACCTACAGCTCGTCTTCCGGTCCGCGGACGCCACTCAAGAACCTTCTGACCCCATCGGCCAGCAGTCCTGTGAGCAATGTGCCCCGTTCGGGCTATATCGGTAACCTTAGTTCTATCTGCGGATATCATCATTCCTGATTCTATCACGCAGATAAACCCCGAGCATAGCCCTCTCCTTAGCCCTCTGAGTGACTTTGAGCTTTCTTATGAGGGCCATTGTTAGCGCCCACGTCTCAGATCCGTAAGTCATCACTGGCAACACACACTGGTTAAAGACTTTTGACTTCAAACACTGCTATAATTTGGACGAAAAGATGCTGTGACGCTTCCCGAACGCTGCCCAGCCGAGTCGGATTCGACGAGTGACCTCTTTCTCAAAGTTAGACCTACCTAGCTGGACCCTTTGTCCCAGGTAAATATTGTCATCAACAACTTCGAGCGCTGAGCCTCCGACTATTACGGGAAGAAGTGTGGTGGTTCTCTTCTTCAAGAAAGGTGATAAAACCTTGCTGAAGAATTATAGACCCATCTCACTTCTGAGCCATGTTTACAAATTGTTTTCGAGGTTTAAGACAAATCGTCTCGCACGCAGGTTTGACGATTTGCAGCCTCCCGAACAAGCCGGTTTCCGAAAAGGTTATAGTACCGTAGACCACATACATGTGCTGCGGCAGGTTATACAGAAGACCGAAGAGTATAACCTCCTCCTTTGCCTTGCATTTCTGGACTTCGAGAAAGCCTTCGATTCGATCGAGACCTGGGCTGTGCTGCAGTCTCTCCAGCGGTGCCAAGTTGACTAACGATATATCAAAGTGTTGAAGTGTCTGTATGAAAACGCCACTATGTCCGTAACGTCCGACTACAGGATCAGAGCACGAAGCCTATTCCTCTGCAGCGGGGAGTCAGACAAGGAGATCTTGTGATCTCTCCGAAGCTGTTCACCGCTGCATTGGAGGACGCTTTTAAGGTTCTGGACTGGAGACTCAAAAAGGATAAAGACATGTAGAGGCTTCCCGCTAGAGGGTTGCCTGTCACCACTCATAGTGTCTCCTACTAGATTCGCTCATTAAAGAAACCAACAGGAGAGGTATACACAAGCAAGCTTACTCATATGACGGGGTACTGCTAGTTTGGGTAATACCCTAAAGGCCGAACCCTATATTCAAAACGAGGACAGATAGGCTATTTGGATATTTTGGATTAAAAATAGACACATTTTGTATAAGCAAGTATCAAGCCTTATCTAACTTCCCCTCGCACTTTATACCTCAGCACCCGACCAGAGACAAACCATTTTATTCTGAACCTTTACAAAACTCTGTCACAACAAAGTAATATTATTAGACCTTACTAAATATTAATACATAAATATTACACTTTATTATGACACGTTTCTTCACTATGCATCAAACTTTACAGGTTCTAAATGTTCGTAATATTCTTACATTTTTGATACAACTGACTTGTGCCATAAGACATAATTGCAAAAATTAGGAAATATTTGGTGACATTTGATATAAATCGAGTTGTATCACTTAACACAAACCAAAAAAAGCAAATATAGGTTAAATTTTTGGTCTAACTCAATTTGTAAATTTCGAAATACGCAAAACTCTGGTGATAAATGATACAACTCAAGTTATATCAAAAAACACGACTTTTTAAAGGTAAATTAAAATCGTGATTAATAATACAATTTTAGATATATCACCAGGCACGAAGATTTTTTTTATTTTTTGTTATTTGGAGTGTTCTAACTAGAGAAATAGCATTAATCACTCAAAATTGGAAAAAAAATGGTTAATTGTATCATTTTACACGAAAGTATCTTGGGAACTAGAAGGCCTAGGAACACGGGAGTTGAAGCAAAAGATGCGTAATTTTTTTTCAAGTTGATTCATGAAAAAAACCGCAAATTGCTACAACTCGAGTTGTATCACTTGTCACAGGAGGCACAGAAATATCCGTCATTGAATATGCAATGTACAGTCATGTTTTTTTGCCTCGTACTGGAACGAAAAACTTCCTGTACTATTTTTGCAACAGGAATGTGATTTTTTCCGAGCATACTGGCGAAAAAACTATTAGTAGCGGCAATTTTTTCTTGAATCTGTCAATAAGTTTGTTACACAAGCGTTATGTCAGTATAGATTAAGAGATTGTAAGAAACATTTAATTTAAAAGGAGAAACGATTAAGAGAATAAAACTTACCGAAAAGGGTTAACCATTGTCGCCCTTTATTCCAATCCAAAAAACCCATGTGAGCATAGTTCTTGTCTGTTGCAGTTGGAAGTGTTGATGGGGGGTTTTGGCGAAAGAGCTCCTTAATGACCTCGGACTCCTCAGCACTGTTAATGATGGCGAGGTGCGCACGCTCCGAAGCGCATTTCATGGCGGCGCGGCGCCAGGGGATGGCGATGCGGTGGAACTTATAGCAGCTTCCGGTGCGCGGTTCCAGAGTGTATCCTAAAAATCGAAGATATATTTTATAAACGCAACCTCAATAGAGACTCGGGTACCCACAACTCCTACAAGACTTGATAAGGCACAAGTCAACATTTGCAAAAGAACATACTCAATTAACTAGTTCTAAGGTTTCGATGAAGTACGCAGTTCTTTTTTTCCCTTGGGAAGCGCTAGTAGACGTTTGACGTGTAATAGGATCAGTCAGAAAAAACTTTTTGAATTACACAAAAAACTGAGCCTATTTAGCGATTTCGTTTTAATGTCTTTGATGGCCTCTTCAATTTAAAGCCGCTAAAAAGTGTAGGGAATAAGTGAACTTTTAGCCTTGAACAATGTTATAGTTAGGTCTCCGTGGCTGTGTACCTAATAAGTAACAAGTATAAAATAAAACGAGTATTGGTTTTACCATTGTTCGTGCCACACACGTTTTCAGCCATAGCAGCTTTACTCTTGTAGCAGAAGTAGGGAAGCTCGATGGCGCAGCTTACGTCAGCCAGCTCGCCCGCTTTGCTCATGGCCAGACAGTTGTCACGCAAGCCGTCGGGTTCCCCCATAGCCCACGGGGTGGGCACGTTCGTTAGAGGTATACCTTAAAAGAAAGTAAGTCCACTTTACTAGTTGAGTTTTAACTGTGCTTTCTGTTATCATTTGAAATTAAGCACTTAGTGCTTTCACCTTAATTGAACCATTAAATCCCGTTTCTCTTGAAATCTTAAGTAATAATGAAAGAGTCTAAAATTTACCAGTGTATATGAAAATACTCCAGAGGGAGTTGCATACCGTCAATGCTCGTGAAGTCTCCGCCGGAGGGGTTGGCATGAATGCCAGTGAATACGCTGCTGATCGCACCCATCCTCAGTTTCATGCTTGAGGTCAGTGACACCGTTGTGGGCGATGCCAAAATTCCACCTAATTAGAACATAATGACCATCATTTTTAGAAAACAGGCCATAGGCTGGTCATTGTGTTAGTGTACTACATTATTGTATCAATAATATTTTCATACATCCATTCATTCACTTTTATCAAGCTCAACACCACATTTACAATAGCAGAATACTGGCATTTAACTGGAAAAACGTAAATGAAATAAAAACCGGGCAAGAGCATGCCGGATCCTACCTTAGTGTAGGATTCCGAAGCCGTTACTACAAACACAAAACTATTTTCTTTTTAGTGTTTTTTGAGCTGTCTTAGATGATTGTTTGTAGGTATAAACACTTTAGTCGCCTGTATCTCGAGGACCTGCAAGCTACTAAAGTTCGTTATATGTACTTTGCATATGTTTAAAAAAAGAACTTGGTTTTATTTCATTACTTTGTTGGCTAAATTAACATTACATATACAACTATGCCAATTTACAGCTTTATAGCACAAACCACAAGTCTGAGAGCTAAACGGCGGACAGACAGACAGATTTAGTTAATGTAGCTTCTTCTTGGTCTTCCTCTGCCTCTCCTGCTTTCTATCTTTCCCTCTATAATGTTTTGGTTCCGCATGTTGTGCCTCAACAAATGGAAAATCATACCTCGCCTTCTGTTCTCTATAATCTTTTATATCTTTCTTTGCTCCATTACCCTCGCCAGAGCTCAATTGTATAGCAAACAAACATCCCATCGCTTCCCGCTTATTCCTTTGTATGTACTCTTAGAACAGCGCGAACAGATTTTATGCGATTTTTCTCAATCTCATTTCTATTCAATTACTCTAAAAGATAGAGTAATTGAAGAGAAAAGTTTTTATGTATAATATCTAAATGCTGGATTATGTATGGGTATTAACTTAATTAAACACTAAACAAGCTAGGAGGTTTACTTTTTACAAGAGGCAGCTTTAGATTATTTCCGCCGGTTATTAGTGGTGAACTTTGATCTACCTTCCAACTGGCACCGCAGCTTTGCTTCCAACCATGTCTCGGGCTCGCTGTGCAGGCGCCACCACCCTTCAGTACTCGAATCGTACTCATAATGCTGTATAGAGACAGCTAAACACAGCTGGCTTAACCCTGAAATGATCATCAAAAAGGTAAGTATAGAATAGGAGTCCAGCATAGTAGGCTCTCGCTGCCTGCCTTGGCATAGGCCATGGTTAGCGGCAACTTGGGGTGGGAGGATGTGGCGACCTTCAGCGACACAGTAATGCAACGTGAGAACAAGCCGAAGTGCTGCCAATGGGGGTCTATCACCTGCAGTAAGAGGCTCTGAGCTGGAAGGCCCCTGCTGTGTTCCAGCGAGCCTTCAGTGGACATGGCGATGGAGCTAGTAAAATCCCCGCCTAAAGGCGAGCCCTTAGGGCAACTGCTATTGCGAGGCTACGTTTTGACGCTATAGAGACCTCGTAGCGTCCTTCTAAAGCGAATCGTGCAACGCCCCGGAGTCCATGCAATTTGAACATAACACGTCCTGCCCCACGTCGGGGCGGGCGTGCATAGGCATTTGCCCTGGTTCAACTGGACCGGGCAAGTCAAAGAACCTTGTTAAATATAAAAAAAACAATCCAACCATTTTATACCTACAACATCTAGTATGCATTTCTAAAGAAATTCGTCAGGAGTGCGTATGTGAGTTCGAGGTGAGTACAAAAATTAAGTAAAATGTTCGCCATACAGTTTGCCCTGATACTACAGCACACCTTGAGGACCTTGAGGTCCTGAGAATAATTCACCAACCAAAAGCAGACGCGGCATTACCCTTCTGTAAATGATTTCGAATACTTGGTATCTGCTTGAACTTATCCCGCTGTTCACGACTGTAACCACTACGCTGTATTAAGTGAACTCTGGTATAAGAAGTACATTGCCATCAGCTCAGATTTCAAGATATCGTCGTTCGGCATTCAGTACCGCGAATGTGAAAAATGCCAAAAACATTTTTTTGCTTGTATCTATAGTACTCAAACAAATACGCGATTCTCTATTAAAAGACCAAAAAGCTACCCAAAACTGAGAAAATACGACAAGAGTATAACCGCGAATGTGATTATGTCCCTCTCGCTCCAGCATTACCGCGAATACGCCAGTGCCGCCATAGTAGCCGATGGAGTATGTTGCGTGCCTCTTTTTAGGGTAAGTTTTATTACATTATTTCAATACTTTACGATTAAAACCAGTTTACCAGTTGTCTGATAGACATTCTATCCGAATATATAGCAGAGAACTCGATTCCAATAATAGTGTACTCTGATGGGTGCACGTATCAAAATCGGAATGCTATAATCTCCAATGCTCTTCTCGAATTGGCTATTCAAAGGAATGTTGTAATCTACCAAAACTATCTTGTAAAAGATCACACCCAAATGGAGTGTGACTCTGTACATAGCTGCATTGAACGGAGATTAAAAAACATAAAAATACATTTGCCTAGTCAATATGCGAGTGAGGCCAGTGCGGCAAGAAGCAAACCATTTCCATACGAGCAGAAAATTGTTTCCTTTGATTTCCTTAAAGATTATTCTAAAAAAGAAGTGCTGAGGTACGAGTCTATAAGACCATCTCAAAAGCAAGGCCCAGTAGTTACGGATATCAGAGCATGAATGTACGACCCTACTGGAAAAATAAAATTTAAACTTACCCATGAATCAGAAACCCCATATGAAGGTTTTCCTAGAAGGCCACGAACCTTAATTTCACCTTTGGTATATTTACCTCTGCATATAGATCTCATACCAATAAAAAAACAAAAATACCAACATTTGCAAGAGTTAAAACAATTTTTACCTCGTGACTGTCATGATTTTTATGACAATTTACCACATTTAACTTAAATTTTGGATAACATTGTTTTGAAACTTCTTGAATTTGTTTTTAAATGTGGCATAATGCTGCTTTTTGTAAGTATCTTGTTTTGTTTAGAAGACTTTTTTTATTTTGTTTAATGAGAATTTGTTTAGTGAGATTTTAGAAGACTGATCTGTTTTTATTTTAAATATTATTTAGGAATATTGTGATAATAATATTAAGAAGGTTAAAATAGGTACTTTGTAAGTTGAGTATTATGATGATGTTACTTATTCAGAGACTGATTTTTAACTAAATAACTAAGTACAATTTATTAACACTCTTTCTTTATTTTATTTTATTCCTGAGTCATAACAGCGAATCTCTCTACAAAACGACCAAAATATGCTTGCACAATCCGCGAATGTTTCACTCTTGACTAAGACTGTTAGGTAAATACCGCTAATGTGCATTATAGAAAATATATACGCTTAAATTTTAAATTTATGTCATTGGTAGCAAAAAGTAGTAAGATAAGATAAGATTAAAGATAAGATAAGATTTTTATTTGTAAAAAGAAAACTTATAACAAGGTACAGGTATCAACAGGGGTTCCCAAACGAGGCACAGCCTGTATCTTGGGCAACCAGATAATTTCAAAAGAACAAAAGTTTAAATTATAGCACTAAGATTTTTTAGTATACTCTTAATATTAATAACAAAACGAATGAAATAGATCAATAAGGCTTACATAACGCAGTTTCAAAGATAATTTTCCGTGGTCTTAAATTATCTCGCCAGAGGACAGGGAGAAAATTCACCACAAAATACGTTCCGTGGACGGATAGTCTAAAGTTAAAAGCCAGCTAATTACTATCTGTTTAGCTTCCACCACAGACCGGTTCTTAATATCACATTGCTTTAGAACCGAGTTATAAACCGATGCTCTCACAAAAGGTCCGAAACGTCTGGCTAACGCCGATTGAACTCGAGGAAGTTGTAATTTAAATACTCTTTTGCCTAGAAGCGTTCTATGCGTAACAGAACCAGTAAGTTTGGTGTGAGTTAGCTGAAAGATACGAAGAACAAATAGTTGACGTATAGATAACAGTTGAGCTTCACTGTAAAGTTGAGATGTTGGATATCTGTAGGGTCTTTTTAACATGACTTTGATTACAGATCGTTGGGCGCGTTCGGCAACTATAAGAGAAGCTTTGGCAGCACTGCCCCAGACAGAGACACAGTAGGACGCCAATGACTGACAAATTCCTTGATAAACCATTCTAAGTACTTTTCTGTCGGCCGAGGCTCTGAGACGCTTCATGACGGCAATTGTTTTCCGAATACGTTTCGACAGACAAGAAATGTGGCAATTAAAATTCAGATTTTGATCTATCATCACGCCAAGATATTTTGTGGTACAGCACCGCTGAATCGAGTCACATTTGCAGAGTGTAAACTTCATTATAATATTGCTACGCAAAACAAAAAAAGATACAAATTGTTTGTTTTAATTTTACTTATGTACCCACATATTGCTGGTCTTATAATTTTATTGCACTACCATTTACCACCATTTAGTTTTTTGATATTCTACGTTTACGTCTTTAGCTGTGGACAAAACTTCCCTTCGGGGAGCTCCTATTTCGCCTATTTGCAGGCACAACTCTAACCTAACCTAACCTTTTCTTAACTTAGCACTAGAGGTATATTTAGGTACCTTTTTAAATGAAAGGCTTTGTCCCCCCAGCCCCCCCCCTTTGAGCTTTGATCCCCCCCACTGCCACCTTTTGTGGCTTTGCCTACCGAAACTTTACAAAATATTTTGTACTAAAATTTTTACTAAACGAAACCAGAAAAAGAAAACAAGTATTTACTATATCAAACGTTTAATGGACGTACGCTAGTTGACTATTTGATTTGAATAATAAATGATCTATATGACAAATCAAATATAAAATGATTATTTGTCAAGTTATTATTCGACCACATGGATTATTTGCTTAATCTGTAGTTGTATAAAGATGAAACGATGAATGTTGTATTTGAGGGTGCGCTTCAATCAGTATTAAAATTTTGCATAATTTTATTTAACTATCGGTTGGTTAGTAATTTTTCAGTAACATTTTACTCCTGATGATATCCGGGACCGGCGTTATGGATTAAACCTGCGAACCGTTTGTTTTGACATGTCGATAACCTACAATTTGCTATATGTAATTTATTTTCAACAATAATATAGGTAATTTCATAGTGACGTATTCTTCGGAAAATTGTGATTAAGATTTTTTTATATTAAAACAATTTGGACATCTGGCTCATGATATTGATCATGTTGATCGCTGACGAAGAACATTCAAGCCGACACCCGATTATTGTTTCATACTAAATGCAGTAGAGCTCAAATGCCCAATTATTTAATTTCTTTGAACGTTTTATTTATCACGACCGTTTTTTTTTTTTTTTTATTAAAGTTTGAAACGGTCATCGGACTCCTAATTTGATAGAACGATTAAAAAATGAAAATCTATAGACAATAACGGCTAGCCCAAGACAATAATCAAACAAAAAAGGATAGTTATATTTAAGTATCAAGTCTTACTCCTATTTGCGGCAGACCTATGGTTTCATAACTTATGTCAATTTTTACGATTTTTGACTTTATAAAACGCTGGGTGTTTAGTTTCTGTGATTTGACAAATCATTCGTTATATAATTACTCTCGTATATTTGGTCTCAGCTATATGAAACCGGCTATCCCATCGCCTACAGCACTCGCAATCGACTTTAAAGCGAAACAATTGTTTTATTTTTTTATGCAGACAAGCCTTCCAGTTTCAAAATGAAAACGATTGCAATTGCGAGTGCGTTAGCCAAAAGCCCCTCGGCTCTTGTAGTGTCAACTTAACCAGGTTCGTCAAGAAGGCCATTTGCAACGTCAAAAGATGGCGGATATGTAATTTGTTGTAGTTTATATTTTTGTGTATTTGGGTGTTCAAAGTTCTTTTCTATTTGTGATTTGTACTTTTAATGCCTTTGTGTTGCACAGTGATAGAAGACTTGGTCTTTTTCTTTTTTCGTATCTTACTTCTCGTTTCAAGTGGACTCGCAGTATATCACCGTAGAACGTTGCCCCCAATCTTCTTAGAGAAGATTGGATTGTGTTTTATTGCTATATTGATATATACTTATATCTACTTGACACTGGCGAAATCACTTCATTGTGGAAACGCCATATCCCCGCGGTAGTAGATGTTCAAGTCGCCGCGGGGAAAAGAAAAAAAAAAAACCTGTTCGTCAACGCACGCTCCCAGCGGAATTAATTCGCAACCGTTATGATAGGCCTGCTTGACTTGAACCTAAGCAAGTGAAAATGCTACTAAAGAACTAGCTCTTCTTAGGTAAGGAAATACGAGAAAAGTGTGGTGCTGATGGTGGCCGGTGCGAAGAAGCTAATTAAGCGTTCATTTGAGCAGTAACAATTTTTATATTGTTCTTTGGTAAAAAAATTACTGGATTCTGTTTAAGAGGAATCGAAATGAAAATGCTATTTTCGAACTGTATGGCGTTTCTGACCAGCTAGGCTTGCTTTAAAAAAAAACAGGTTTCCGAGCCCTGGTATCAACGTTTTCTGAGTTAGATAACGAACGGACAGACTAGACACTAACTTTACCTTTTAGCATTCCTTGTTGAATACGGAATCCTAAAAATGGCCTTCGTACTGAATAAACAACTTTGAGTTTGTCTAAATTAGATGAGTATCATCTACTAGATGAAGGTAGAGAAGAAGGATCAATAAGGACTGAAGATGTCGAAACAGTTCCTTTTATCCCTAATTTTACAGACTGAAAAAGCGCAGAGAGATGTTCCTACAGACGTAGGCTTTTCTGATGAATTATAAAGAATATTCAGGATACGCCTGAGCCCGGGCCAAAAGTTGCATATCAAAATATTTCTGAGAGAACGTTAAGGTAATTTAACAACCCGAACTTTTTTAATCAATTTTAAACGACCCGCAGGGACTTTAATGTTATTAATCAATAATTTAATTAATTACTTAAATTAATAATATTATTACCGACGAACTACTCACCCGCTATAAAAACACATAAAGCACCAAATATTTTAAAACCAAGCGCCATTTTGTAGCTTTTTATAACTAAGTAGCACTAGGAACTACTAAATTGTTTTGTACTTAATATTTTTAAGAGATTTGAATGGTGCTCAGCCGAGCAAGGCTGGAATCCGTTTGTCCATTTCACAAGTCATTTTTATAATTTCAGCTTTTATCATAACCATAACAAATAACAAGTTAATTATTGCCATTAATGCGATGTTATTCCGTAACGCAATAAAAGGAGTTCCTCGACTATCTTTCAAATCGAACAATGTATAAGGTATAAATAGGGTCCATATTGGCTCATATAAAAATTGTATTGCGAATGTATTGTTACTCATAATCATCGCAAATCATAAAGTGTTATTTTTAAGACATGGTTTTTCAATTCAGGTTTTGAAATACGAGTATCTAGCTGTTAAATGAAGTTAGGTTTGTTTTATAAAAGCCCTGTAATAAAAAAAAATGACTTCCAATGATTATGAGTAACAATACATTCGGACTACAAATTTTAATATAAGCCAATATGGATCCTATAAATAGGTATACGAAATTGAAACGGCAACTTATGACTATTGTCAATTTCTTGCAGTTATATTGGAGAGACAATATTTTATGAATTTCGAGAAATCCCTTGTCAGCAGTGCACCTCTACGTAACGGTGTAACTATTGGGGGCCTATTATGAGCTTTTAGGAAAACATTCTGGTGTCTGATAATTCAGTTTCTACCAGCCCCTTGTTTACAGAATGGATGACTGCCCAAGCTGCCTGTTTATTGTCTCTGATAATTTTTACTTTTTTTATAGATAAAGTGTAAGGTGTCGTTTCAAAAATAATAAACGGATTTTCACCAATATGATTCACGTTAAAATTTTAAAATTCGTGGTTACTTTTGCGACTAATAAGAAGTAAATTATGTATATTAAAAGTACAAAAATTTAATAACTAAGCAAAACTTATTAAAAAAATGATACCCCTACATTCAAAATAAAAAACTTGTTTACCTAGAAACAAGTCAAGAAGGGATAAAAAATGTTTCGAACGCGCTTGACATGGCGGGCGGGTACTTTGTTGTTAAATGTAAACAAGCAGTTTTATACAATGTAAAGTGTAAAAGCTTCTCGCTAATGCACAAAAAATTGTTTTATTTGGTGTTTACATTTGCGATACGGCGTTATAATGAAGTTTACTCTTACAAATCATAGTTTGTCATTCTGAAAGCGTAATTTCTGCAACGAGCCGTCAAACTCTAAACGCATGCATCAAGAAAAGATTCACGAAAAAGTTGGTGCCTGCATTGTTATCGAAGACGCACATTGCAACTACACTCAGGAGCAAAACAAACGAGTCAGAGTGCGTTTTTCATACTAAAAAGCTTATTTCGAGGCCTTGGTTCCTCGCAAGAGGTTGTTTTGAGTGAGGTTTAATGGTGGATACTCCAAGGTTCAATAGAGGAGGTCAAAAGTTCTTAAGATACCTAACTGATCGCACAATCGCTTAACACCACAGCGGGAGAGTTTGGGTCAGCACGTGGATTTCCTTACATTTTATTGGCATTTTAGATGTTTTTCTGATCATGCACAGTTCCGGCGTTAACCGCAGATTCATTCAGTTGGGTATCCTAGGAACTCTGGAAGTCCTGTATAAATGCTCGGGGTATGTATATGATTGAAACTAACCTCAGTAAAGTTGGGGTCAATTTTTATTTTGTATTGGAAATATAACTAATATAGTAGAACTCGGATCTTTGAGATTAGTAAATTGAACTCATAGTAACTCTTGTCTCCTGGAAGCAACCATAATACCGAAAACGAATGCTGATTGTAACAAATAATATTTATAGTCGGTGTTATTGACAAATAAGTAGGTATGAAACCAGACAAACATTTAAGTGTAACTGTAAACCTAGACTAAAAAAAAAACACCTTTGTTGCTGGATACTGCTGATTGGTGCTGTGTTCAACATCGTTAACCTCGTTAAGTAAATATATTTTGGATATTTTTCTCTTTAAATCTATCCACTTGGCGTTTTTAATGGGACCCAAATACTTCGTTTTTTTATGGCATAGCGGAGGCAAAAATACGCGCAAACAGGCCATCTGATGGGAAGTGGAGACTGTGAGCCATAGACATTCGCGCATATTTATAAAAAATCACATTTTTTTTTTTATGGTATACGAGGCAAACGAGCAGACGGATCGCCTGATGGAAAGCGATTACCGTCACCCATAGACACCTGCAGCACCAGAGGAGTCACAGGTGCGTGCGTGCACAGGTGCCTTTCAAATGAGAGTATGCTCTTTTCTTGAAGGTTTGAAGGTCGTAACGGTCCGGAAATACCGCAGGCGACAGACCATTCCACAGTTTAGTTGTGCGAGGCAAGAAATTCCGAGTGAAACGCACAGTTGTGGACTGCCAACATATCGGCAGCGGCGGTATAACAAATACCAAAGAAATCTCTACAGAAGTTGGAGGGTTTAGGAACTTTTCAGTACTTTGGAGGTGAAACTCCCCCAACAGGTTGAGTCTGGGCTGCTAAAAAAAAATACCTGTCTTTTATTTATGACTACTCTCTAACATACATAAAACGGAGTCGGACAGTTTGCTAGTAATATACTTACAAGGAAAGGTTCCTTGTAGGTATATTCACAGCGACCGTATGATATCATACGTGATACAGCATAATTTATATTATTTAAAATATCTTTGTGATTATTAAATTATTATTATTATTATATATATTTTTTAATATATCGAACAATCAAGATTAACAATTGGAATTGCCATATCACGAAAAAACCGAACCAATTTTTTTTTCTTGATCTTTTCTAAATATGTTTTTTCTTTCAAAGCACCTGTAGTTATGGGAATTAAGTAAATATTTTTTGTACTCGTCGATTAAAATCTGTGTATTAAGATTTCATAAAGAATACTGCAACGTCACTCTTTTCATCGTTGACACTTCCGAAACAACCGAAATAACTATTTCGATACGCTCAAGACAGCTGAAAAAAATTTGAAAATAGAACTTCGTATTTCAATAATATGTGTCCCTGTTTAAGGAGACTCGATCCGATACAAAATTGCCAATCTAAGGCGTTTCGGAATGTAGCAGCGTCGCGTCATCTGTCAAAAATCTATTTAAACCTGCTTCTGTATCCAGGGCATAAAAAAAATAAAAAAAATACGGTTTGTGATTGGCTAGTTTTTAGCCAACAGAACAGCACAGTACTGCAACAATTACGGACGCCGTGGTTTGATACAAATGTCGATGTGGTGGTGATTGTATTAATGACTTAAATTATTAATTTTAATGAACTCGTACAAAAAATATTTTTCGTATTTTCCACATTAAAATGGTTAAAAATGTTGTATTGTTAGCAATGCTATAATTATTATTAAAGAACTGTTAATACTACGGCAACGCTCATTATAGAATTGTTTTTATGCTTCGTTTACTCTTAGAGTTCCGGCTCTATTAGAACCGACCGGCATCTCCAGAAATGATGGTTAGAGACCTGACAGAATGTCTTTGGTTCCGTGGAATACTCGTATGGGGCGTGTGCTAGTGTAGACAAACTAGCCCTGTCACATCTCCAACGAACCTTCCACATGGCTGGTACAGCGGCCAAAGCGGCTGAAAACGTCAACGTAGGCAAATGTGGTGGTCTCGGCCGATATTCCATTCGGCGTCGAGACCCTTGATCCAGCGCGCCCAACCAAGCTTCTTTAAACAAAAATCTGGATCTTAATAACCATAACGCCTATATTATTATGTCTGTTGTTTGGATATATCAAACTTGGTTATATTTCCTTGAGACTGATAAACGTAAGAACGCAATTAGAAATGAAATCCCCGATGCTTTTATTTTTAAATATAACACCTTTTTCGCATACACGATCGTCAACAATGGTTTTTGATTCAAAAGTTGAGAAGTTATTTTAACCTCTTAATGCTTGTAAACGATTTTTGAAATGTTTGAAATAATTTTAAATTAAACAGAAATTATTTTAATTTGGGCCCGCAATCAAGCCGCCTCTCTGTTCGCCAAACTGTCTCCAACTCAACTTCTTTTCGCAGAAGCACATAAAGCCTTTTTATTGTTGTGAGTGTGGCACCATATGTGGACTCGTTATGAATTAGTTTAGCCATTCAACGAGGAAATGCTTCCAGAATATGATGATGGCGTGCGCAGAATATGCAAACAGAGGTCTCTTTTCTAAATGATCATTGACTCTACAGTTAATTAGAAAATAACATAATATAAATAAAATATCGAAGAAAAGAAATAACGTTAAAATAAAATAAATGATCAAGGGTTAATTTTTTTTCAATGAATTTTGCATGTAGTGAAAGTTGTGTATAAAAATGGTTATTTTTATAGCCTGAATTTGAGTCCCGCTGCTGGGCAAAGGCCGCTCCAGAAAAACCACTTACTTTAAAAAATCAATGTGCCTGAAGTTCTGACTCCCCGCGGACGTATTCGCGGGCGGAAAGCTAGTTTAAAATCAATTTTAGCTATCCAGTTTAAAGAGAGTAAAGTTGTCATAAGACAAAATGCTTTACCTTCGTTCGAAAACTGACAAATTACGCGACCATCCGGCAGCTTTCGTCAATCCTATCTATACATTTCCAGAAACAGTTGTGTTCCCAAAAGATCTTGGCCACAGGAGGTTGTTTTCTGATTGCTATAAAACCCTCTCAATAATCATTACTATTGTAGCTTCGACGAACAATGTCGCCGTAAGGAATACTACCACGCATTACTAACAAGTGCGATAGCAGCCTAAAAACTGATCTGAATTTGCGTCTGCGTGATTTTCCAAGGTCACTCCAGGTCGAGGCTATCAATTTCAAAACAAAATTGGGTTTTTCCGAAAACATGGTATTTATTAATATCCGGCTGTCGAGAAGGGATATTTTTGACAGTATATATAAATATGTGTTACTTTTTATCTATGTATGTATGGTTTTTTTGTTAACGAATTGGCAAATTTCTACAAACGAGGTGTCGTTTCGTTGGTTTCCTCTTCGCGTCGCGAGTGTCTGATTGTCTGACTGGATGCAAGTTTTAAAACTATAACTCAAACTCACTCTTTTACACTTGTATAGTTTAGTTGTTCTAAATAACATTTTAGTTCCTTATGATAACGATTTTTTTCCCTTATACGTACCTAGTCCGACTTTTACGATTTTTGAATACGTTTTAAATATTATGAGAAAGTAGGTCTGTACGTTTTCCTTTCCAAGAAACAATTTAAAAAAAACAGAAACATACATACCTATTTTTTTATAATAACTAAAACATATTTAAAAATCGTGAAAATCTGACTTGATTTAGGGGGTGCGAAACGTTATGCCCAGGAATAAAAATTAGTAGGTATTTAATGTTTATTATGGCCCGGAGTAAAATTAGTATGTTATGAATTTTTTTGACAGCTGCGCAATATAAAGGATGATTTCCACCAAACGGCTCGCATCGCATCAGATCGGAAAGGATAATTATGTACGGATGCGGCGACCGCCGTACTGCTCTATTGAAATTATTATTGTCTATTTATGACGGAGCCGATCGCGCGTCGCATACTTACAGCGACGTCCGCGTGTCGCGGAAGACACCCGCGGTCAAGTAACTGTGCGAGGCTTGGTAATATAGACTTTAAATACTGTGAACATGATTTAAGATCGTTTAATTATCATAAAATTCTTTCCTTTCCGATCCGCTGTGGGCCGTTTGGTGGAAATCATCCTTAAGCGTCTGTTCACAATCAGTTTAGTTGGTTGATTTACTATTAGGGAAGAAATAAAACCGCTGTTCCGTGCATAGCTCTATTTGGGTGAAATCTCGCAGATGTACGCGTATTTCTTGCCGACGCACGGGATGTCGTGCAACAAGCCGTCGCGCGACACGGCGCCGCAGAACTCCTCGCCGCCCAGGTTGTTGGGCTGGTGCTCGTCCCACTCAGCGAAACCAGCGTCCTCAAGTGATTTACCTTAAGGAACAAAACACAAGTCAACTTTTGTGATATATTTTATCTCGAAAGAAGGACATTTTCAATGAATTCAAATGGAGCAAGTTAAATAAAATCTTGTAAACATTAAAATTGATAAACGCAAGGGTTTTTATTAATTCAAGAAGACGGCAAATGAGCAAATAATCCACCATTTTGATCTAAAAAGCATAGATTGTCAAGACTACAATTTAACGAATGCCATTATATCAAAGAATTGAATCTCAAGATATCCACTCCTTTGTCAACCCTGACAATAAAGACGGAATGCCTCCATGCTAGCAATTTCACCAGTTATCTTATCTCATCAGCGAGTACGGCCACACTAATCTTATTATATTTATACTTTTTATGTTACTTTTTATACTTATTAAGTGGTGGTAGCAATCCGGACGGACCCTTCACAAGTGCACAAGGTCCTTCCTCAACACACTTTCTTTCACACTTACCGAAAATCGTCACCCAATTCCCATGTTGGTTCCAGTCCCAAATTCCGACGTGTGCGATGTACGTATAGTCGGATCCCTTGATGGTTTCGGGGGGGTTTTTGGTGAAGATCTCCTGGATGACCTCGGCCTCCTCGTCGCTGTTGATGACGGCTAGGTACGCGCAGTCTGCGTTGCAGGCCATCAGGGCACGGCGCCAGGATCGGGGCTCCCGGTAGAACCTATAGCAGCTCCCCGTCCTGGGTTGTAGCTCATATCCTGCAATGACCAATATACGAGTATGGAGAAAGATTTAACCTTGCTTTATCGATACTAATTTCGTAGAACGTGTCACTTAACAGAATGCGGTGGGTGGTAGGACCTTGTGCAGGGTCCGTCCGGATCGCTACCACCATCTTATCCATTAATCTACCGCCAAACAGCAGTGTTCGCATTGCTGTGTTCCGGTTTGGGGATAAGACAGCCGGTGTAATGACTAGCATAGAGGCATTCCATCTTAGTCCTCAAGGATGGCAACGCATTTGCAGTCCTAGGCTTGCAGTCTTGTGAATGCGAATGTCTATGGGTCACAGTTTCCACTTACCATCAGGTGGCCTGTGTGCTGGTTTGCCATCACTGATATAAAAAAAAAAAGTTCATTTCTTTTCTAGTCGCATCAGAGGAACTAGCCAAGATACAAAGCCACTGACGTTTTTCTCAACGATCTTTTTCACTCAAAATGTATGGGATGACAGTTAACAACGCAGTTTTCGCCAGTACATCACATATATTTTGAGTGATAGAATAGAAAACCGTACAGATGTAGTGCATAATTGTTTTCCTTCGTATTTTCACGGAAACGTACGAACGTGTCTAGATATTTCAGTCGGTACCGATAAGATCGGTAAAAGAAGGGACGCCATCGAAGGTTAAATACCTACTATTATTTTAAAAAGTATTAAAGGGCTAAAAGTAGTAATGCATAATTTTGTGCTTTTAAATTTGGCACTTGTAAATGCCCAATTTTCATACATCGCTTTATTTTTGCGGATAATCGTTCGTTCGAATCGTTTTCACCGTCCAGCACACCAAAGATTAATAGGAATATAAATATGATTGTATTTCCCTTTTTTTTTCTTTGCCCCGCGGCGTTATCAACAGCTACTACCGCGAGGATATGGCGTTTCCACAATTAAGTGATTTTGCCAGTGTCAAGTATAAATCAATATAGCAATAAAACACAATCCAATCTTCTCTTATAAGATTGGGGGCAACGTTGTACGGTGATATGTAGGACAGAAGTCAAGATAGTTTTAACCTCTGTACCACTGCGAGTCCACTTGAAACGAGAAGTAAGATGCCAGATACATGAAATAAGTCCAAGTCTTCTATCACTGTGCAACACAAAGGCATAAAAAGTACAATTCACAAACAGAAAAGAACTTTGAACACCTAAATACACGAAAATACAAAACTAAAACAAATTACACATCCGCCATCTTTTGACTTTGCAAAACTTACCTTTATCCGCCTTGCCACACATCGATTTGGACATCATAGCGTTGGTCTTGAAGCAGATGTAGGGGTGGACGCTGTCGCAGTCCACGTCGGAGGTGTCGCCAGCGCTGGTCATGGCCACGCAGTCCTCTCCATTGAACTTGTTGTTGGGTTCTCCGTCCGCCCAGGACACATTCGAAATCGGCGTTCCTTAGAACAGAAACCACCTAACATGTGAAACCCAAAACATGTGGCTGACCTAATTGAGAACGGTTCTAAAAATACTGGTTAATTTTATCATGGTTCTTAACCAGCGGGCTATTGCCTAACGCCCTTGCAATCGCAATCGACTTCAAAGCGGAGCAATTATTTTTATTTTGTATGCAGACAAGCCTTCGATTTTCAAAATGAACGTTGCGAGTACGTTAGCCAAATAGCCCATCACTCCCATCAGGTATTTCGTTTCCGAGCGTTTTGAACGCTGGGATTAAACTGATATTTTTGGTTTTTGATTCGCCCTGCAGTAGGATAAGGCCTGCTTGAATTCTAGCTGAGCGAGAGAAAATGGAACTAAAGAGCTAACTAGCTATGACGAGTATAGCTTATTAGCTAATAGGGTAGGAAAGACGAGACAATGATGACGGTGGGCGTTGCGAACGAATTAGCCAGAGAAATTAACCGTTATTGCGAGCAGGAATAATTTTATTTTGCTCTTTGATCTGAACTGAAATATTATTTATTCTTTTCGAGCAGAATTGAAATAAAAATGCTCTATTTGAAATATAATTATGGCGTAATAATAAGTTTTCCGAGCTCTGCCCATTTGGATTGCACACCTTTAAATTCTCGAAAATTTAATGCATAAAATTATGCTGCATAGTTTTTTGTCGGGAAAATGTAAATTGTCTTGCTTTCTCTTAACTTATTGATTCAAAGTTGACTGAAAAAGCAAGATAAATTCACATTTAGCCGACCAAAAACGATTTTATTTGCTTATTGACTACACCACTTATTTAACTTTATCTTTGTAATGTTTTTTCACTCGACCGCTGCTACTGTCAAGTTAATTAATACGAGCTGTCATCATAATGTTCACAATACGATAACATTAGAGCAGAATATTGCCTAATTGTAAAAAACATTATAATCAGAATCAAAATAACAAGTTAAGACCAATTATTACTAGTTCCAAATTGTTTAAAAATTGATAGAGTCAACATCTAAAAACCCACTTTTGTATCTTGTCTCTTGGCGGCCACGTAAGCGAGGTCAAACGAAAAAGTAAATGCGATAAAGTATAAAATTGAGTTGGTAACTATCTACTATTATTATATTTTAGATGATTGCAGGGTTACGTATGGGTACTTGATGTTCTTCTAACAAATCACTTAATCTTATACGGATGGATTACTTACCATCCAAATCCACGAAGGACCCCTTGGGGGAAGACGCGCGTATCCCTGTGAACACTTTCTTGGTCAGCTTGTTGGCAGCCATTAAACCTTTCATGGCTGTTTTCATAGCGGGTGTGGTAGGCGAGGCCAACATGCCACCTAAAAAGTTCACAATTATTAAGGAATAATAATTTATCTATACCTTAAAACGAGCAATTCTTGTATAAAATATATAAATAAATAAATAAATAAATAAATATCTGGGGAAAATGTCACATCAATTGACCTAGTCCCAAACTAAGCTCTAGGCTTGTACTATGGGTACTAGACAACGATATAAATACTTATATAGAGAAATATATACTTAAATACATAGAAAACACCCATGACTCAGGAACAAATATTCGCGCTCATCACACAAATATCTGCCCTTACCGGGATTTGAACCCAGGACTGCTAGCTTCGGAAGCAGGGTCACTACCAACTAGGCCAGCGCGTCGTCATATAATCTGAATCTCGGAAACGGCTCCAACGTTTTTCTTGAAATTTAGTATGCAGCTTTCGGGGGCGATAAATCGATCTAGCTAGGTATCATTTTTAGAATTACGTCGTTTTACCAAAAAGAAAATACCAAGGTCACCCAGGTACTATAACATTAAATAAAACATTATTATAGGTACTGTGTTTTCATTATTTCCCGAACATAAACTGGAATTCTAAGTAGGTACCCAACCTACGCAGATAAAAAAAATTGTAATGAGAACAGACTTGAATATTGAATAACGTGAAGTTTATTTATTTAAACTTTATTGCACAATACACAAAGTAGGTACAAACGGCGGACTTAATGCCTTAAGGCATTCTCTCCCATTCAACCAATGAGCTAAACAGAAACAACTTTCACAAGTTTCACAGCTAACGATCTGGATAGGGTTCTTGTGACATGGTTATTCATAGTTTTATCTTGCAAACTACCTTTATAAGGGAGAGGCAGAACAAAGTTGTATAGCGCGTGCTAAAAATATCTGACTGATGGTGAAAACTGCATCAAACCCCGTTGCGGCGAGTAGGAGGAGTTAGCTAACATACAGACAGACAGCGCTGCCCCAATATTATAGGGTTCTATGTTGCACTTGTATCAAAAAAAAACAAACATCTATATTTAAATTTAATCTAGTCGAAATGGACCTAATAGCAAAGAAAATATACTTCATTTCAAAATGAATATTTTCTTTTGCAATTTCCAACCATCTTATCTTAAATACAGAACCCTCGGTGCGCGAGTCCGACTCATATTTGCCTAATTTTCTTGTAATACTATAGTTACCTTCATTGTGGCATTGTTGCTGCGCGTCCTGCCAGGTTGTTGGTACGATGTTGGCGCGCAACCAACCGTCCACGTTCCGGTTGTACGTATAGTCCTGGTGACCTGAACACTGCTTGCCTACAACCTCTGAACTCTGAAGTTAACGTGCTTTATTATATACATAAAGGTTTAAAAAGCAAGTGTGTAACTGTTAGTATAACATACTTACATATAAACTCACGCCTTCATTCCCAGAGTGGGGTAGGCAGAGCTACAGAATTACCAACAACTCTAAAAACTTGTCGATAATTCTGTATTCTGTAACCACAGTATTAGGCCATCATCGCCTAAACAGTACTACAAGCCTTTATTCCCTTAATAAATAAATAAATTATGCGTTAAGTTTGGATGAGAAGAAAAAACACACAGAGGCGTAAGACAAAGACGATGAATGAATTGACGTCAGCTGTTAGGCAGTCGCGTCGAGCGCGTATGTTTTCGAAAATAGTTTACCTACGTTAGCGTTAAGCCAAAAGTTATATTCTACTCCGTAAAACAATATTGGTTTTGATTTGACCTGCTTCTGCTAATTATGTTGTACTGTCAAGTACAGACGAGCTATTGTAACGTTGGTAATAAGATAACATGTCAAAAGTAATATTGTTTCAAAGTTAATACGCCATATCTCAAAGTCAGTACCCAAAGCAGATACAACCCTCTCCCGATAGTAATAAGTTTGCACTTGCTACAGGAGTTTTATTGAAAATACTGCTATTTGTCATAGCGGGGCGGAGTAGATTTTTCCATTTGCATTCTCAACTCTCAAGACTGTGACACTGCAAATGCGTTGACAAGCCAGGGACTAAGATGCAAACACTACTGCAAAAATAAAATAAAGTAGAATAAATGTGACAAAAACTTACTGGCAATTATAATAAAACAGACAAATAATATTTCTAATCTGAATCCTCGAGGCATCTTTAATTGGAACGTTTCCTGTAGTTAGAAAAACCACAAAAGTTAATTCTCAAACAGCAATGTGCAGAAATTATCTTCGTGATGTTTATATGACTTCACCAGCGTGCACGGAAAAACAGGCCAAGCTCTAAATAAACTGATCCAAATGTAATGTGTTAAAATGCTTGACTTGTTCGTTTTTATTGTATGGCAAACGAGCCACAAGCCACCTACAGGCATACTCTGCATTATATCCACTAACGTTATCCATTATTATGTGCATTATAGTCTGCCACGTTTAAGTCAGTTATAACTTTATCCAATTGAAAAAACTATAGTATCGTAAAGCCCCGTGTACAAAAAAAAAAGTACGTAATATGGACATTGAAATAAACTAGTTCCATTGCAAAGGAGATAAAGTAAACATTCCCTGGTTGTGCGATTGATAGTTAAATTAGACTATTGACTCGTCCATTGCATTAATAAAAGATTCATATTATATTGGCAAATTTCATTGTAATCGTATCGTGGGCCTTATGAGGATAGAAGTCGTATTATCTCTTTCCCTTTCACAAGAACTTGTTAGTTCTTCTAGTATTTTTAAATATACTACAAAACCTAATAGAAAAGAGTTTTTTGCAAGGCACTATAAGCCCAACAACTGTTTTATATCGTTATTTAATTTTGAATCAACTGTTTTTTTAATTTAAATTCCAACTTATTTATCAAACACCAAAGGGTTTGTTGGCATCTAATTAACAATAGAGCATTAATTTGACATAATTAAAAGACAGTTAAAAAAATCTGTTTAAAATATTCGTTTTGCTTTATAAGAACTTGGCCTGTCTTGCATCAAGCTCAAACCTAAACCAGTTTAAAATGATTACCAGTTTTATATAGTTGACACATAAAGGAAAAAGTAATTAGTTCGGTTCTTTACACCATAAAAAAAAACTAATTTAGTACGTAGGTATACCTACGAACTTGAACTGATAACTGGATTATTTTATATATAGCGTAGCGGTCGTTACCCGTAAGTCATTTGAAATACCTTCCGTTCAGAAATACATTTTATTTTGACGAATAGTATTGCCTTGTTTTTCCTAAAAACTGAATTACCTAGGGTGATGGAACCAGAAGGTAATGAACAAGGGCCAATGATGGACACTTTGATTCTTTTGTCACACAAGATAAGGGTCATTTCTTTATTTTGGGACAGTCAACTTGTAACCTTATAACCTTTTAATTATGAGTTAAGTGACCGCTATTGGTGCTTTCAGCTGAAAATGCCCAACATAGATAACGTAAACACCTCAATCTGTTTGAAAACTAAACCAAAAGTGATAGAGCTTCAATGCAATTAGTTCCTTACCCCTTACAACTTCAGCAAACAAACAATGTGTGTTTTTTCTCAAAAACTACTTGATTCGATTCCCAATTAGTGTGTTTTTTTAATGTTATTATTCAGATTTTCGTTATATATTAAAACGTCTTTCTTTCTGATAACTCCATAATAAAAACCGACCCATTTGGATGAATGTGTTTAAGTATCAAACACATATTGAACATAAAAAACAAAGCACCTATAATAATACTATAAAGTTTTTTACCGGACCGGTATTTACGTATCTAAATTTCAAGTACCTTGTCCCTTCACTCAACATTCGTGACTAAAATATGAAAGAAAGAAAGATATAAAAAAACATTTATTCAGTGATACATATACAGCACATAAATGCAATCAGTAAGTAGGTACGAACCATTAAAAAACAGAAAAAAAAACACATTTCTGAAACACATTCTGTAATGAGTTGACAGCTGCTAAATCGATCCTCTTGGATATCGACTCTACGAATAAATTATATTAATCTCGTTGGTGCTTTTAGTCATCATCACAAATTCTTAATGATGGTACTAAATTAATATTGTTTAGGAGTAATCTCGCAGATGAACGCTTTGGAATAAATAGCACACGGACTGTCGTTCAGTAAGCCGTTACGCGCCATCGAGCCGCAGTACTCTATATTGGCGACATTGTTCGGTTCGTTCTGGTCCCATATCTTGAACCCAGCCTCGTCCAGAGTATCACCTATTTTAAACAAACAAAATATTAATACCTATTATTCATACAACATTATTAAAACAAACAAACAGTTGCTCTCATTGGGACGAAAGAAAAATTAATAGGATTCCACAAGGAAGCAATTTGGGAATATGTTCTCATGTTCATTATGTGTAGGATTGGTTAATTTGTACATAATTATATATGATAATAAAATCGAAAGATATCTCTATGACAGAGAAGTATTTAAATCGATAGGTTACCGTGTGTATCAGTATATTTGTTTTGATCAAACAAATAGTTACGGTATTCTACCTAATTCATTTCAACTTCTACTTCAACTTCAAGAAATAAGTGTTAAAAACATGCATGGTAGCAAAAAACGGTATTTGCACTTACCAAAGACAGTTAACCAATTCCCGCTTTGGTTCCAGTCCAAGATGCCAATGTGGGCTAGATAGTCAGTCTCTGATCCAATGATGGTCTCGGGGGGATTTTGGTCGAAGAGTTCCTTAAGGACTTGGGACTCTAGATTGCTATTGATGACGGCGAGGGTCGCGGATTCATTGGTGCAGACCATGGCAGCGCGGAGCCAGGGGAGAGCCACGCGGTGGAACTTGTAGCAACTGCCCGTCCGTGGCTCCCACGTGTAACCTGTTTGTACAAACACCTCTTATTACCACATGCTAAAGTCTCATTTATAAATAAAAAACTGAACTGAAAAGCAACTTTGTCAAGATTCAAACATGACTCTGGGTGCCAGAATTCCAGTACGCCACAAGACTAGGTAATATAATTATGTGTTCACTATTCCTACCATTGTCAGAGGGACAGCAACTGCTCACTTGACTGTCACTTGTTTGACTACAAGATTCAGCCATGTTTGGCTTGTGTATAAGGCAGAAGTAGGGAAAGACGCTAGCGCAGTTCACGTCAGCCACCTTGCCATTGCCGGTCAGCAACAGGCAGTCCTCATTGTTGTTTAAGTTATTGGGCTCTCCTTTGACCCATGGAAGGGAAATGTTAGAGAGAAGTACTCCTGGAAAATATCTCGTTAATATTGATTATTTTTTGTATAGATTGACAATATTCCAGTAGAGAAATATATCTCAACGTAGAAGTCATAATCAAGGTTGGCTCACCTTCCAGACTAATGAAATCTCCCTTGATTAATGTGGAGTGCATGCCCGTCAGTACCGTGCGGTTTTCCAGTTCGTTTGCGGCCATCATGGATTTCATTGCCTGGGCCAGAGCGTCATTAGTCGGCGATGCTAGGGTACCACCTGTTAAGGTAATTAATTATATATATTTTAGCGTAAAACGATGACATTGGCGTGCCACATTGATTATGTTCTTTAAACCAGCTACCATGTATATTTAAGAATTAAATAGATAAAGTTTAAACTAAAATTGGCAGAACGTGTACACCATAAACATTCCTAAAAGAAGCTTATTTTTTCCCACAATCATATACATATATTTATTGGATATAGGGGCTTTTTTATAACTTTAGTAGTGATTAACTCCATCGTGTTTGACTGAAATTACCAGAATTACTTAGAGAACTCTTTGAAAAAGTGAGTTTCGTCTTCTCTTTTCGTATTTTCACTACTACTTATTTGACTAAAGTATGCTTCACCAACGAAATTCTTAGCATTTATGTTACCTTCGAGCTGGCAGCGTAGCTGCGCGTCCCGCCAGGTTGTCGGCAAGATGTGCAGGCGCAGCCTCTCTTCTGTGCCCTCGATGTACCCATATTCAGGTATGATATTAGCTGAACAAAATCTGCTTAATCCTAAAAACATCACAAACGAACCACCGGATTAAAACTTGTGTATACTGCACACACAAACAAAACTAAAAAGTACCCCTTAGTTAAGGCGAATATTTGGCATAGGGCACAAAGAACATAATATTATAAGCCTAAATATTATATGCTACATCTGAAATGCGTTTAATAAAAATGTGATGGGCCGTTGAGGAGTTATGAGCTCTGAATGTAGGCTCGCAGTCATTCCGGAGGTTTAATCCACTAATCTCACAGTTAATACATGAATACAACTTATTTCAATTAAAATATGGCTCTAATTTTTACACACCTATAAGCAGAATACGTCTATCTCTGAGCACTGCTGGAATGATATAATTAAATTGTTTACTCCTTTACTTTGTTATAATATGTACATAACCAGATAAACGACAAGATAAGTGTCCCCGGACCCTGATTTATAAACTTCAACTGGTCGGTCGCCTGCTCGTATCGTGCACGTATTTACAAAATGGTCAGAAATCGACAGATGTTTTTTACACGTTTATCCTCATCGTTAAACATGGCGCACGACGCTTTTTGGCAAAAATCGTTATCGGAGTAGTTTTCAATGTTTTAAGACTTGAGGAACCTTAGTTATCATCGGATTTTAAATCCAAGATGGCTGATGTCAATTTTAGTCAAAAATCGTCATTGGAGTCTTTTTCAGAGTTTAAGGACTCGAGAAACCTAAATTGCTCATTGGATTTATAATCTAAGATGGCCGATGTCACTTTTAGTCAATAATGGACACGAGGATAAAGAATCCAAGATGAGGTCACTTTTCTCTCCAAAATTGTGTTTTGAACTGTTACAGTTTTACACACGAGGAACCTCAACTTTACCACTGGATTTATAACCACGAACACCAAAGCTCACTTTTTAGGGTTCCTTAGACAAACTAGGAACCCTTATAGTTTCGCCATGTCCGTCCGTCCGTCACGCCAACAAAGTGGTAAAATAAATGTCGGTTTTTTTTTTTAGTGTCCCTACCCTACTACGTGGGGTTAGATTTTTTTTTAAATCTAGAGTATAGTTTGGGGTTTCGCTGGATAGGTCAAAGGCTCCGTTTATAAAATATTAAGCTTTAAACCGCTAATTTCCTACAGCCAAAACTACAAATACTAAATGTTGTTGTTTGTTTGTTGTGTTGTGTTAGCTTCGGAACCCTACACTGAGCATGATCCGACATGCTCTCGCCCGGTTTAGGGGTATTTAGGTGTTCAAAGTTCTTTTTTGTTAGTGATTTGTACTTTTAATGCCTTTGTGTTGCACAGTGATAGAAGACTTGGACTTATTTCGTGTATCCTGGCATCTTACTTCTCGTTTCAAGTGGACTCGCAGTGGTACAGAGGTTAAAACTATCTTGGCCTCTGTCCTACATATCACCGTACAACGTTGCCACCAATCTTCCTAGAGAAGATTGGATTGTGTTTTATTACTATATTGATTTATACTTATATATACTCGCCAGTCTATCACTGTAAGTTTGAGTAAATACTTACAAGCCAGTTAGTATTCTGGTTTCCTAATGGCTATTGAGCCGAGTAAGTTCGTGATCTTTAATATCGCGGTTTTAAAGCTCGTACGTCTATCATCCCATTAAGAAAAAGTATATTTTCTCATGCTGAAGAACTTGCAACAGGTTTGTGTAGAATTCTTGTTTATTTATTTTACACTGACATCTAAAGTCGAAGCAGATGTCAGCTCACGTGACGTCTCGCGGCCAATGTCACGTGGTTAACGCACGGTAGATTTTTTAAATAAATTTTCAGTACTTCATCATAAAAAAAACAAAGAGGTTTATGCAACTTTCCAACATGAGATGAATCTAATAACATACAATTTATTAAAATGGGACCATAACTGTAGATCTAATGCCTTGTACTAAAATCGGCCTAGCGTAATATATCGTGCGTTCAAAAGAATAGTGACGTTATGAAAAATGACCAAATTTTACAGGGCAAGCGTTTAAAGTTTTGTGTACTTCAAACTCTTCGAATAAATATATAATATACCTCTATAGATAAAATACGTTCAATAGATAAGTATGGAAGAAAAATACATGTTGCCGACCCCGAATAAGTTGGGATAAGTTCAGGAGAATGATGATGATGGTGATGTAATTTCTGTAATCAAATTTTTGTACAGGTACTTACATATTGGTTTTAAAGTTAAATGAAAATAGTCACAATAAAGCCAGAGGGTTCTTTTGTATAGTGGTTTGAGAAAGAATTAAGTTACTAATAATTAATACTAAACATATGGTCACCAAACATTTTCATGTTAAAACCTATTTGAAAATCATCCAATCTGACTAGTAAGAAGTCGAGTATGTAGGGTGGCCATGATATTGAATAAAAAGATTTTATTTAAACTCGTGCCGCCCAAGAAAAAAAACACAATCAAATGTAGAAGCGAAAACATTTTTATGTCCAAACTTCCCATAGGTAATTTTTTTTTAATAATAAAAAGTCTACCAGGATTAATGGCATAAGCCTTGGCGTTCTTGCTAAGTGTCACTTTGTACAATGTGCTGCACATTGAGCGGCACGAGGTTAATGTTTGTTAAAATAAAAAAAACAAGTAAATTATCTTAACGCCGTTATCTACTTCGTTATATTCCAAATGGTGTACTGAGTTTTAGTTCTTTGTTGCTACACGACGCCGCAGTCACCCTGTATATATTATATGCCATAGTACTCACCAGCTAAAACCAATAAAGCACCAAATGTAGGCAAACTTCGTGCCATTATATAGCTGGCTTCAATAATTATTTCAATCAAATTTATTGAAAATCAAACGACTAATAACAACAAGTTAATAAATGTATATAAATATTTTTAACTACTTAGAGTACAAAGCTCGCACAACACGTGCTTTGTTGAACCAGGCTAGAATACCGTTTATTTGTAAGCTGTTCACAAGCAGTGCTTATAAGTTCAGTTCTTATCTTACTTAAACAAATAACAAGTTAAATCAGGCAAAACCCAATGCAATACAACAAACCCAACTATAGTGACAAATGATATTTTCCCGTAGCCTGCAGATACGTATTGAATTTTGAGAAATCCATTCTGGCTCCTCTTCTTGTTATTGCTGTTCCCGGAATTATAAAATGCACGTATATATATAATCAATCGATCGTCAATTTGTACTTAACTCTTGGTGAATTTTACTTCGCAACTTTTCGCTTGGTACAAATTTGCCAATCTTTCACATATCCAAGTATTATTAATCGAAGAAGAAGTAATTGCAGCCATTATAAGCGTAACAAGCGTTATAAATAGTACTCGATAAGAAGTCATTTCCGACACATTGCACAACGATAGAGTTTCTGGATGATAATGTTGACAGCGGCGAAACAATTGCCAACTTATTTGTATGGATGTATGTAAACTCTTTATTGCACATAAACAATTACAAAACATTTTTGCTTCACTGTAGATAACGGACGGTATAGTACTAATTTACTGAAGTAACCTGTTAGCAAAGAGATGTGTTTAACAGAAAGGTGGAAAATTGTTTTAGGGTCTCCCCAGACCTTACGACGCGGAACCAGCTTGCGCAGTTGAGAAAAAAAATATGTCCAGGCCATAAGAACGAAAACGACGTCATTTCGTTCACATCGCCGAATCCGGCCGAGCGACGTCGTTTTCGCTCTTATTGCATGGACATAGGACTTTTTCTTACCGGCTCAAGCCAATTCCGCGTCGATAGGTCTGGGGAGGTCCTTAAACAGCGCGCGAAGTTATGCGAGCGTATCGGGGGGTCAAAAATCACTATATGTTTGCCTATAATATTTGAGGAGTTCCCTCAATTGCTCACGGATCTCATCAGATTCAGATTCGGTGACAATAGAACTACCGTGAAATAAAACCATATTTTTTTTCTGGCTACAATTGAACGAAACCGGTTAACATACTTAAAAAAAACATGCAGCGGAACATAGTTCTCTTCATTTTTTGAAATTAGTTAAAAAGCGTCCATGCATCCACTCCACAAAAAAAGTGAAGTATCGTGGTTTCTTTGTTTGAGATTACCGTGGTTGTTTAAAAAACCTGGCAGGAGCATGTCGGACCATTCTCAGTGTAGGGTTCCGGAGCCGTTACTACAATCAAATTAAACCTCGGGACAAACGTAACTTTGCCGTTGAAAGACTGTTATCCCCGTACATCGATATAAGTCGCGGTTTACCAACACCGCAAGTAAGATTTCGGTAGGTATAAACATTTAAACCGTTTGTAACTCAAGAACCAATGAAGTCTACGTAGTCGTGATAGTTTTCCTATTCAATTCATTATAATGCGCATCCATTTAAGTTTTTTTTATAGATTTTTATTATTTGTAGTTTAGGCTGTAGGGGGGATAGCTTAATATTTCAGAAACGTATTCAGAAAGTGTTTCCACAACCCCATTTTTAAACATTTGTTTTATTTTATACTTTTTAGTGATCCTATTTATGCTGTTATGTAGTCCCACTTCTCAATTAATCACAAACTATAGAACATTTCAATCTCGCCGCAGACAACGTCGCGGGAATTATTTCTCTAAGATCCCATCATCAGATCTGGACATGTTGACAATGGGACCAACAAGAAAGTATATCTATATGCAAATAAAGAAAAAAAAACCTTTCGGTCCAGTGGTGTCCGAGTAATCGGGGAACATACATAAAAAAAAGGAAAAAAAAGAAAGCGACTCATTGAGAACCTCCTTCTTTTTTTGAAGTCGGTTTTAAATCCATCACTACGTTACGTGTAGAAGCAGTAACATAAAAAATACAAGGTTTTAGTTTACCACTTTATTGGCGTGACTAATATGCATACTCATTCCAAATTACATCTTTCTAGTACTAAGAGTATTTGAGCTAAGCTGCCGACGGACGGACGGACGGACATGGCGACACTATAAGGGTTCCTAGTTTGACTACGGAACCCTAAAAAGTACTACCTATTAATACTTATGTGTAATAATTACCAATAACATTAAGTAGATAACGAAATATGCGTACGAGAGGTTTTTCCAGGTCAGTTTAGGTCGAACTTATCAAGTAAGTAAGAGGTACGTTACGTACATGGAAGCGGCGATTTATCACAAAGTTTTGTCACATAATATGACGCCTAGTTGTGCATGTACGTATGTATGTAAATATTTTATTAACACAAGAATTAAAATTACAGAAATAAACGTAGTACAAAGGCGCACTTATCCCTTTAATTAAGGCATCTCTTCCAGTCAACCCCCTGCCTTCTCGTAGCCATAAAAATTAGGTTAACCTTTAGTAGTATATATTTTGGATTAATAAAAATAAATAGGGATTTTAGTTGGTTAGTTTGTCCGTCCTCACAAACTAACCAACTAAAATCCAAAAAAACGAAATATTTACAAGTACGTGGTACAGATGAAGTGCCTGATTATTATTTTTTTTTTATGGCAAAGAGAAGGCAGATTTTTATTTTCCTTCGTATTTTCTCGGAAATGTTCGTATTTGTCATGCTACTTCAATCAACCTTTTGGTACTGTGACCGACTGAAATAACAATACACGTTCGTACGTTTCCGTGAAAATACGATGGAAAACAATTATGCACTACTTCTGCAATAATACTAATAATGGAGTGAATCTATTTACTAGCTCTTCGGACAAGACCTTCATTGCGGAGAAGAAGGGCTGCAAGAAACTCCAGCTGAAGGTCATTTTAACCAAACAATAATAAGTACAAGATAATAAATAATTATTTTAAAACTAACACAAATAAAAGCATTACAACTGTAAGCTCAACATTAAATTAAAAATAGTGACTAGGAGAACAACATGACAAGGTCTCTACATCAGGAACGATAATTAAAATAGCTGACTGAAAAACAGGTCATCGCCCCCCGTAAGCAAAGACCTTTTCGTGAGCATAATATCGACAAAACATACCGCCGATAAATATACCGACTTATGCAATATATCGCGACGCCATCCAACTGCAAGAAGAATCAAGAATAAATACCAGGTGAATCCCAACGATCATAACGCTCGCGAAACGATTCCGAAATCGGTATTTTTACTGTCTTATTAAATAAATACATCAACTCATCATTAGCGGTGCTACCAAACCCTTCAGTGAAGTCGGAAAACTATTTTTTCATGCGGAGTCCATGCATGTCAAATAGTATTCAAATAGTAGATTGTTAACCATGGGATGAAAAGAATCTATTTCACACGAGATGTTCTGCGCTCGAGCAGAGCGAGGGTTTCGATATTTCGAGTGTGAAATAAATTGTGATTTTAACACTACTTTTTACGCCGACTATGAGGAAACTTGATAGTAAAACGTATAAAAGTAAGACTCAGTCAGTATAATTTTGCCAAAGAGTGTCTGTGAAACATTTTAACATGGTGCAGTACAGGTTTAGGTTTTTTTATCCGACTGCCGGAAAGCCCAACGAGGGTTATGTGATTGGCCTGTATGTATGTCTGACTCTACGTTCTCTCGTAACTATACTAAACGGCTAAACCATTTTTTATAAATTATACGTGCTTAGATTGGTCTTAACGACTAGCGTCATGGGCTATTATAATAATTAAATGTGAAATTGGCTAAATAATTTGCGGGTGGTAGGACTCTGTGCAGAGTCCGTCCGGATCGCTACCACCATCTTATCCATTAACCTACCGCCAAACAGCAGTGTTCGCACTGTTGTGTTCCGGTTTGGGGATCAGACAGCCGGTGTAATGACTAGCATAGAGGCATTCCATCTTAGTCCTCAGGGTTGGCAACGCATTTGCAGTCTTAGTCTTGTAGTCTTGTGAATGCGAATGTGTATGGGTCACAGTTTCCGCTTACCATCAGGTGGCCTGTGTGCTCGTATGCCTTCTCTATGTCATAAAAAAAAATAAAAAAAATATTAACATAAACATGATAAGTACTTAACATTACTTTGACGACATTATCCAAAAGCAGTTCGGTTTTTTATGTTCGATTTTTTTAATAATCTTATTACAGAGAGGTTGTATAGTCAAAGACGAATTTGTGACCCACCTTAGGTGCAAAGTCAATCTGACATTCTAAAACAATAAGGTTGAGTTTCCTATAAGTTACAAATGAAATTGACGACAACCATTTTTTTGAAGGGGTACAAATTTTACTTATACTTTTTTTAATAAGTTTTTTTAATAATCTTACTACAAAGACGCTGGTTTCCGCTACTACACAGGTTCATTGACATAGTAATTTTTTTAAACTACTTTTTCGCCCTAGGGTTGACATGCATCACTAACAATCCGCTTCTAAGATTAACAATGACCTACTTTCAGAGATTGATACATGAAAACATTATATTAAAGTATAATGATTACTGACTAACAAGAAAAGCTACTCATATTTTATCTGAAGCAGTAAATTAAGTATATACATGGACGTAAACAACCACGCTACTAGCACTGTTGCATTACAAAAAAAGCCAGCTAAATCTCGGTTTGGCTGTAAAATCCATTTTACAGTGAGTCATCTTCTCGGTCATCTTCTACTAATTTAGTCGTGCATGGATGGTATGTCAGATTTCCCGCGCAGACAGTACGGGTTCAATTTATAGCCCGCCTATTTGAACATTGCAAATACAAAGTATAATGCGCTCACTATCCATTGGCTAGTGAATTTTCATATTTTTTTTATGCAAGTGATTTATTTGGTGAGTATTTTATAGTGTATGGCCTGACTCTCTCCTAGTGTATTTTTGGTGGAAATTGTTAGGGCTGGCAAGGTTTTTATTGCGAAGGGAATGCAAACAATCATCATCAAGTCACCACAGAATCACATTTTCAATCTTACGATGACAGTCTCATGGCTGAAAATGCGTTTTCTTACCCCTTCGCCGGAACATAACAATGCGGACACTGCGGTTTGGCGGTAAGAAGATGGTAGCGACAAACTTTTGAGAGCCTTCTTACCTACCTACCTAGTTATACTCGTAGATAAAATTTAATCTTTTCTCAATCTTATTAACAATAGATATAGGTTGTTTTTTCCTCAACATAACGAACCGTGATGCTTGTGGAAGCCTGCCATTTGGCTGAAATATAGAGATAATTTGGTCGAATTTTTAATATACCACGTTACATTTACCAAAACCGATCATTATGGCGGTTAAGTAAGATTTGGTTTAGGACTACAAAAAAAGCAGCAGCGACGGAAAAAAGCTTTTTGGCAAATAAAATATTCAAATTAAAACATTCAGCCAAACGGCAGACACAAGTTTGATTTGTTTGTTTGAAATCAAAGTGGCATACTTACAACGTAACCACAAAATAACTAAGTTGACATAATTATCAGTAACCCCGGACTGTTCTAGCGTAGCGCTACGAGGCCAACGAATCACTCGTAGCGCTACGAGATAAACGTAGGTCCAATTGAGGACGCGTCTAGCCTAGTTGGTAGGGACACTGCCCACGAAACTAGTACCTAGTCCCGGCTTCGACTTAGAACCAAACTAAGCTCCAGGCTTGTACAACGGGTACTAGACAGCGATATAAATACTTACTGATGCTTATACTAACATACACTCGTAAACATCTTGGCCTGTATGTGCAAAATGTGGTTATACAAATAACAAGTTGTTGGAGTTGTTGGTAATTCTGTAGTTCTGTCTATCCCGCTCTGGGATGAAGGCGTGACGGTATGTATGAATGTGAATGTATATATAAATACTTATAAAGAGAAATAAATACACCTACCAAGAAAACCATCAAGATTCAAAAGATAAATACTCGCGCTCATCACATAAAATATTTGCCCAGTACGGGAATCGAACCCAGGACCGCTAGTTTTGTAAGCATGGTTAATACCAACTAGTCTTACGAGGCGTCTCCGAAACGATCTTGGATTACATTTTATTTCTAAATTATCTTTTGAATTTTCTTCAAAATTAAATATGTACATGATCATATATTTTTCTTTTATATTAAACACTATACAAAAAAAACATTGTTTCAAAAAAATTGTACGACCGTTTTTATAAAAACGCGCAGTGACCAATTCGCATCATTCGTTCCGTAATCAAAAGATAGCTCGAGACAAAGTGATTGAGTTGGAAGAAGCAACTTTGTCTCGCCCATTCACTCTAAGTGAACGAGTCACTGAGTGGATTGAATGGTGAATGGATGAACGAGTTTTAGTGATGAGCTTTTTATGGTCGCAGTTTCAGTTAATACGATAAAAACCAGGCTTTATGTTTTTAACGAATAACTCAAACTACATTATCCCCGAGTAACATAAGGCTATGTTTTATTTTTCTGCGCGGACGGAGTCGCGGGCAACCGTCAGTCTGTTATTATATGATAAGATAAGATAAGAATGAGCGGATTTTGTATGTTAATATGTGAATATCTCCGGAACCACTGCCAAAATGGACAATGACATATTTTGAAAAATAAAAAACGAGGTCAAATTGATCTTTCGTATCTAATAACCTATGTTTTTGGTTTAAAAATTAATTAAGTTTATATTTATCAAGGTATACAAACTGTTTATTGTACGAAGAAAAGAGAGCAATTATAAAATAAACAAACATATAACAGTAGGGATGTACAGAAGCAGGGATGTGCCGGTAGATTTTTAGCTTGTAAACTTACTGAATAAACACCTTTTATCTTTTTTTTTACAAACGCGGACTAATGCCTTGGATTTCTTTTCTTATATGCCGAATTTAACATACGTAACGTAATTTTAAACTGCTTGTATAATAAAGTGTTACATACATAGGTACTAACATGCTTATTTTAACAAAGCCAATATTTTAATTGGTGTATGTTGGCCTAGCCATGCAAATGCTGCTAACGTTTCTGCTTTTTTATCGCAATATCGACTCTAAATATATGGAGTCGACATAAACCGTCGACGCACTCTATCACCATTGCAGCTTACGTCAATGCTATCAGTTTAACCGATTTTCTAAAATCGCTTACTTATTATTATGCATCTTGACTATAGATGTGTTCAGCCGATAAGAAGTCAAAAATTACATATTCACAACCATGAAGTTTCCGATTATGGATAATGTTAACAGCAGTCAAACAATGCTGTTATTACTATTCCTAAACACGCAACAAATAAGTTTCGCATTGTCATTTTTGACCTGACTAGTGCTGTAGTAGGTGCTGTATGTTACAATGCCACTAGAAATAAAGGTTAACGGTACAAAGACAGATCAATGCCGTTTCAAAAATGAATACGGCAAAAGCCATAATGTGAATGATCCGGCCCACGTGAATGGCGCGCATTAGGCCGGGAAGGCGCACGCATTGTGGCGGGAAATGATATAATATTGTAACATCCTTTCAGAGCCCTGGGCGAGGCCGGGCAGAGCAGAAAGAGCAGACGGGAAAGTCCTTAGAAAGTAGCAATGCATATAACAAAAATAGGCAAGAAATTCCCAACTGAAGGATTTTTTATCACAGTTATAATAATAATAGTAATATAATAATAATTTATTTCCATTTAACCTTACGTGTTAGATACAGTGTGTTCGAATCCTTCTATTAGGTATTATGTACCTGTATCGAAGGAAAAAGAGGAAGAGGAAGACCTAGGCTCACATACTTTAACCAAATAAGACGGAAGGTGAATGTCGTGTCGTATCAGGAGGTGAAAAGGCTGGCACAGGATAGAGAAAAGTGGCAATTACTCCACCGACAAGAGCCTGGCTCTTAAATTTAATGATGATGATCAGAAGGCTAGTTATGGTAACTCGTGGCATAAATGTCACATCACTACTCTATTAGAAACTGTCAAGTATTACCTAAATGCCACGAGTTACCGATTTGTAGTTATCGCATTCACCGCCACGTAGCGCTGCCGTGATACCAAAGAAGGCGGCTAACTTGACAGTTATCCTTTACCACAGATCACGCCATGACAGCAGCCGTCATCAACCAACTAAAGATATTACTGCGTACGAGAAATAAGGACAAGGACAGATATAATAATCGCTCGCTTTCGCTATATTACTCGTCACGGTCAGTTTGTTTACATTCTTTATCTCTTCTCATTGGCCGTACTTTACCTACGTTGAAGTTTGCCGCCATCTTTGGTATTTCGGCAGACCGTTCCATTGTTTCACTTTGTCACAAAAAAATGCTTAAGGAAAGACAACGATGGTTGCTGACAATTAAATTTCTATCACTAGGTTGTTACCTATCGCTACTGATTACATAATATTAATATAAGTTACCGTCAATAATTTCATTCTTGGAACAAGCTTTGCTGCCACTGTTTTTTTTTCTGTTTAAATCTAATTGTCAAGACAAAACTGACGTCCACAACGGTGAGTCTACTTCGACAAATACGTAAAAAAGAGTAAAATAAATATTTAAAGAGGGCTTCCATACAAGAACCGTGTTTTTTTTCCGTTTTTTGCTCGATAATAACAACGGCAACAGTTAAAACGCATGACATATTTACAGAATATTTAATTGTATGCTCACTTTAAAAAGAAATAATTATATTATAATAAAAGGGGGCTCCCATAGAACAAACATATTTTTTTGTAGATATTGGTACGGAACTCTTCGTGCGCCAAACTCGCACTTGGCCGGTTTTTTTCTCAATAGACGAACAAAAACGTTGACACTCTAAACCTTATTTTTGCTTCGCGCAAGTAATAACTACCATTGCGAAATACAACCATAGCATATTGCAAGCAGGACAACGTGAGAAATGACGAACGCATGGACGAAACAAATGACGATGTTCCATATCACAATGACAGGATTATTAATAATTGAATATGAAACGCAAACATTAGCGCCATCTAGTTCTCGGCAAACCCAACACCAGTGAGGTTCCGTGAAATTCTTATAGATGGCGCTAGGATGGAATTAACTCACGAAAGTGTTTCCGACTTATACACGGGTCCTATATTCAATCTCTGGATAGACAAAGCTTACTTGCTTACTTCAGATTCATATTTGACATATTTTGTATTGTTAACTGACAAATTTTAACCCGAAGTAAGCCTTATCTGTCCGTGGTTTCATTTCCCCGACACTAGAAAACAAAATGGATTTGATAGTTTTAAATTAATCATTTCTAGTGCACAATATCTTGCCCATTCATTTTCTTGAAAGTTAATCGCTAATATTTTGTCTATGTCATCGCAGTCGCCATTCTGAGAATCCTCCATCTGCGTTGTAAGTGTTGTCACAAATGTTAAATACATTCTTAAGCCTTGTTTTATTTCATGCCCAGATAAAAATAACTGTTAGTTGGCAATTTATTGTTCTTCTTTTCTCTGAACTTGGAAGAGAAAGATAGATTTTAGCTGTAAAAGGGTGTTATCTGAAGATAAGTAAATCAGAGACGCAAGGTTCAGCTTCTATTCTACTTGGTAAAACCATATGGCTTTTGAGATGGTATCGTATTTTTTAACACGGCCCCCATTACTGCCAAGTAAATGAGAAGTATCATAACGATGACAATACCTTAACTGTATCCCCTGGTTACTATAAAATCAAAGGCTAAATTTATTTTGTATAATCACCACATGCTATACATTCAAATGCTATAAAAGTTAGTTCCTATAATCTTCAATTACTATAAGTTGTAGATGCTTTATAGGAAATAGTGTAGACCCTACCATAACATATCAAAGGCGACATGGTTTTACTGCGTAGAAAAGAGGCCCAGGCCTTGTAAAAAAATTGGAACATTTAAACCATTATTTAGCTAGTTCTACCTATTTTGTTACGGAAAGTTTCTTCCATTAGTAGTAAAGTAGTAGTTAGTAAAATAATTTTAACAAGTATATCCGTGTATTATGTTCTCGAATGGATTAACCGATTTGAACGCTATTTATTTTGAATTAAAGCTGATTAATAGGGGTAGAGTCTTAACCCTCGGGAATCCAATCAAAGACCAAAATGTAACAGTCAATCTTAATTATTTAGTTATTTTATTTTAACATCATTCCATAAAAACGAATGATATCTATCTCGTGTAACCAGTAATATTCGCGTATGTTTCATTAATAAAAAATACAATCTTAAACCAAAACGCAGTAATCACAGCGAATGTGCGCCCGTTGAGGTTAGAATTATGGTCTTTAATTAGATTTCTGAGTATAGGTTTTTTTTAATTTTAATTTGGCCATGGTGGCTGTGTGAAAAGGCTAAATAGCTGTTATTTTTTTAATTTACTAAGCCGTGCAACCAACAAAGCGTTTGCATGTTTATTTGAAGTACCAGGAGCGCAGAGGTAATTAGGAGGTTAGCACGATGCGGCGAGCCCCGCGCGCGCCACCAGCGGGCCGGCGGGCGGGCGTACTGAGCACTGTAGGTTACTTTTAATGTTTATGCACTCCTAGTACCTATTTGACATTGTAATTTTTGTTTTAATTATTTTAATGAATTATGTTTGAGAAAAGCACTATACATACTTCGGCGGGAAATATGTGGTTGCCCGCCTCAGACCTATATCTGGCCTTGCTTCGCTCGGCCGTCTATATAACTTCGGCCGGCAACCCCTTTTGTCCCGGCCTCTGTAGTAATGTACTATTTTGAGTATAGGTTTCATACCAATCGGTTGGACCGTTTAGTGCTTAAGAGATTTTAATGATAATCAGCACTGAAAAGAGTAGGTACTCGGTAATCATTTGCAGACGGGTTCGTCAAAGTTACTGCTCAGTGCTCCTGCGACTGAAAACCTGTCCATTTTTTTAATTACTTATTCATCAAACCCGATCTTCACGATCACTTATTTGACTTCGACGCGATCATTTTACACGACTACCCAAGAAAAGGAGTGTATTGTTTTCAGGGTTCATGTATGTATGCATGTACGATTCTTAATTCCACCATAACTTGTGAGCCGATTTAGATATGTGTGGTATCGTTAGAATCCTTTCATGATCGCGGGTGACAGGGTATGTTAATTGTTAAAATTGAAATAACATCAATGGCTGAATGTCAATTATTAACATACGTAGGCATGTCGACGACAATTAAATACATAAAAATCAGTCTGGCTTTTAAAGTTATTGAATATTGTAGTTGCTATGAAAAAGTAGGTTTGTAAGTGTCAATTTTTTATTTGTTTCTTTCCAAGAATTTTTTTCTTCGAGAGGAAAACGAACAGATTTAACTTTTCATAATATCTACAACATATTTAAAAATTGATTTAAAGGAAAATCGTATCGCGTTTTAAATGGCTGTTTTAGCTTCACAATCCTCTTTAAGAAGTGTCGGGTCTGTTTCTCACATTCTTTGCCCGCCCATCCCGAGACAAATCGTCCAGCTGGCCATTTGTCAAAAAACCTGCATCCGCCCGCCCAAAGCGGCTATTGTTGACCCTGCCTCACCGCCTAGCGCCGTATCACCAGGGCATAGGGCACAGAATCGCGTATAATATAAGCAGGAATAACTGTGAATACATACAATAAGTTCTTTTCGGTATGTCGGAATGTGATTCTTGATGGTTCTTTTGTTGGTTACGAGGATTGTTTTTATTACTGATATAACTTAAGAGCATGTTTGGTAACCGGGTAAAAGTTACAATTACACAAGACTTGATCAGTCTTGTGGTGGTGACGGTCTTAGGACTTTAAAAATAAACATATGGGTGACTATTCGGCGTTTTAACCGCCGTCATTATTGTCTTCGCATATTATTCAAGATAAACTTTTTAATTGTCTTATGATTTTAAATGGAATTGATACTACCCACGGGTCCGTTGACTTTGACATCAAAAGTTGCTGGTAATTATCATTGTTTTCGTCAATATATTGAAGACAACAAAGACAGCGGTTGAAACTCCCAAATATTTACCCATATCTTGACTGAGATACTCGTCTCAGGATATGTAAACTGTCATTTCGTTGCTTATCTCACAACACCGCCCAATTCGAAAATTAACGGGTTTTACATTTAAATGTCATAGCTGTTTCGGCCAGTAAAACGTATTTGATTGGTGTTGTTTGATAAGCGACGGTGTGGATCTGATCTTGAGACGTGCATTTCAGCTTAAGAATTGACGTGTTTGGAGATGGGTATCTCAACCAAGATGAGTATGTTTATTAATACGGCCTTGAGACTTAAATGGTGACAAAATATCGTAGAAGTTAACAATTATCTAAATCGTGATCGAAACATCTCAAAATCTGAAAGGTTAGGTAATAAAGTACGTTCCTATCAAATCAAATTGCAACAAAATACACAGTTGGAGAAAGGAAATACAAAGCCACGCAGACTAACTCATTACTTACTTCATTCAATTTATGTCGTTGCTGAAGATCGCCTGCGCAACTTACAGTATGTCGCATTAACAAAACATTGCTCAGAAAATAATTTAGGCGTCTTTTATACCGAACTCCTCCCTTGAACCAATATTTTTCCAAACTATAAATAAGATAAAGGATATTTCTGACTATTGTCAAATAATCGCCGCTCATTGGTCACACATCAGAGACCATTAGAGGACCGCGTCACTTCCGGGTGGACCGGAAATGGCCGCAACGTCGGCCATTACACTACGTTAGGGGCGAAAATATGGGATATTTAGGAGATGTCACAACAATGACTTATAATGTACCATGCCGTTAAGAAACATAAATAGAAGTTACTGTTAATGATTAAATAAAGATTAAAAAAGAACTTATTTTATGAATAGTTACGTTTGTTTACCAAAGCATGATTTCGGATTTGCATTGATAGTGTACGAGTATTATATTAATTAATATAATTTCGCGGATAAAACTGTTTTAATCACAATACGGATATTCAATGACCTTTATGAAACGCATATAGCGTAAAGTCACCAGTGGTCAGCCAGAGACCTGTTGTCGGCCTCTGCCTATACTTTGTATGAGTGGGAAGAGTAAGCAAGATATATTTTCCACTCTTCGCACTCATATAAGGTTGACTACCTGGTCTCTGGCTGACAACTCGTGCCTTTACCCTATAGAGAAATTAATTTGTACTTATTTTGTAATTTTTTCTGCTTGCAATGTATCGCAAGGCAGTAAGTACATCAAAGGGATATTTTTGATGTGTGTAGACCGACCAGGTATAAAATAACATAAAGAAGATTGTTAAGCGCCGTTAAAATTAGTACTGTTTGACATATAAATAAAATAAATAAAATAAAATGTTTTTATTTTCAGACAACTTTAGGTCCATAGAGTGTTAGTAACAAAGGTAACTTAAGAACTATATTAGTACAGAGCTATGTAAACTAAAATATAAAATTTGGCTGTCACCGAGACGCAGGAACTGCGTGCAGCGTATTGAACCTGCCTAGCACCGCGCTGTCCTGCCTCTCCGCGACCACCCGTAGGAGGGTGAATATTTGGGCGTTTCAACCGCCGTCATTGTTGTCTTCAATATATTGACGAAAACAATGATAATTAGGTAGGTAGTATTAATTCCATTTAAAATCATAAGACAAATAAAAAGTTTATCTTGAATAATATGCGAAGATAATAATAACGGCGGTTAAAATGCCGAATAATCACCCAGGAGACTGTTGGAGCTTGCTCTCACTCTGCATATCAGCCCATAACCTCAAATATTCACCAAGCGTGTTTTTATTAAAAATAACGTATAATTAATAGTTATTTCATCTTTAACTTGACATCTTACTTATGAAAATAATTATCTAGTTTCTAAATCGTTGCAAGGACCTCACTTGATCTTTAAAAGTACGTGATTATCAAGTAATCATGGTGAACCGTTTGGTTTTGTTTACATCTTTTGCAAGATCTATTGACGGCGAGTAGGTGTCATAAAAATTCTATACAAATTTCTAACTATCTCATAAATGTAACCAAAGCAGCAGACGCCCAGACAGACGTCAAGGCTTATTTATTTAAAATTGATAACATTTATCCGCCTACCCTCAACGTGTTGGAAAAGTTGGCTTATCTGGCCGCCAGGGTGTTTTGACGAGCGCCTTATTCTGCTATGATATTGGAAGCAAGTTTGATGCCATTGTACTGCAGCCCGTGCAGCAACGTTTGCCCGTAATTGCGCTTACGTAGAAATGATTTATTGTTATTGCCTCGGTAACTGTTCAATTTTCTGACAGTTAACGTAATCTAACTAACCAACAATGTAATGTTCTGTTCGCTTTTAATAAAATTATTTCAAGCTGAATCTTTTACCCCTCACGTCGTTCGTAATACATAATTATCACATTTAAATATAAAACTTCAACAAAAATAATATGATTTTATCATCGCTTTACAGAATAATGCGGTCGTTTCGTTTCGTTGCACAATGTTATTCGCGCCTTTGATTCCGGATCCTGTCGTCGGTCTGTTCGTTATTTTTGTTGCGTTTGCATTTTCATGAGTATTGTTATCCATTATCCTGGCATATAATGTTAATAACACTTTTAAAGAACATCTACTTAAATAACCCTTTTTGGGTTATAATGCAGTTTTACACTTTTTTGTGAAATTGAAATAGAAAGTCGTGATTTTATAAAAACAACGGTTATAAGCGATGAATAGAAGTAGAAGGAACCTAAGTGATTACACACTCCTCAAGCACAATGTACATAAATTCTCGTAAAATTATGACAAGGAATCTTGAAAGAAAAATTATGATTAAAAAAATCTCGTTCAACACATTTTTTTATACAAAGTCAGTGCAATACAACCCCTTTTCATACTAACAAGAGGTTCTCAATATCCATGCCCACTTAAAAAAACACTTCAAGGCCCTATTTAAAAAGTAAAAAATACTGGCCGCATAGAGAAAACAATTGGGAATCGAAATTCAAAAAGAGAAAACAAAAAAATGGCGCGATTAGATCTTCGAGTGGTGTTGCCCGTGGTTTCTCATGGGGCGCTGTTTTGGTACTGACGCTAGAGGGAGCCCTTGGGGAGAGGGGTGGTCAAGCATTGTGTAGTTTTAGAGACTGACTCTATGAGGCTATTGGTTTGGTTATTTTTACGTGCTTACGCTGGAGAAAAATATGTATGACTTCCTCCAAATAAATGTATTTCTTCTTCCTCTCCTTTTTTATTAAAATAGATACACTCACCGGCAAAAAAACTCGCCCACCCGTCCTTTGTTCATACAATTGGTAACAAACCTAACTTCTTAAATCAGAAAGTAACTTTGAACGACTTTTGATGTAGCTTGTAGTTTTATGTTGCTAATTAACCTAGGTCCCAATGGCACACAAAAAATGTTTTTTAAATGGCGTTTTTCTTTCCTCAGGGACCCAAAAGATCCAAAAATTTGAAACTCTTACAAAACACATTAATTTACTACGAGCAGGTAATTTATGGATCTTCGGGGTTCCTTTGGAAAGAGATGCGTCCTTTAAAAGGAATACTTGGTGGCCATTTTGGACCTAGGTTAATGAGAAACAAATTTATTTGAAAACGTGTACGATTGTTTATTTTGGTTTTCTAATTGTTAATTTGGTTTCAAAATACTATACATTTTAACATATGAAACTTCCATAAAACCCTCGATTTTTTAACTATTAAAATAATTTACCTGACGGTCTGAATCATCACGCTAACTTTAACACTGGTCTCAGTTTTGGTTTACTTCGTGGCCCCCCTGCACAGTGGTCCCGCTGGGTCCCACGGGTGCGAATTAGCGCTCAATTTGGCGCATGATTCGATTTGCCCCCGCGCCGGCTGACCGTGCGCCTTAAGAACAGAGAATTCCGGATTCCGGATTTTCCCAGATTGTGAATAGGGTTTTCAGCTTTACGAGTAGGTTATATTAAGGTATAATAAGGGTGAGATAAAATCGTTTTTTTTATTTACCTATGGTAGAGGAGGCAAACGAGACAGCGGGTCTACCGATGTAAAGAGGTCACCTCCGCGCATGAGCACCTGCTACACCAGGAGAGAATGTTGCTCACCGTTGAGGAAATATGCTCGTCTTTTGAAGGTTAACAATTCGTAGCGGTCTGTCAGCCAAGCCAAAGTGCCATAAGTGGAACATTGAATAGTTCCTATATGGAACGATTTGTCATCGGAATTACATATGTGAGAATAAAATTTATTCAATATGGCGGATAGGTAGCTCAAAACCAACTACTTTTTAATACGTTGTTCCTCATAGTTATTTCCAAGAGAAATTGTAACAATGCAGTCGTTACGGTGGTTTTACAACAAATAAGCTTATTTAAACATTACTAATAAAATAACAAACACATCTTATATTATTAATATTATTGTTTGTTTACTAAAAATGGCGTTTAACTATATTGATCATCAAATTTTTTTTTTTTGTGGACTCGTATTATCGGAAATTATTTACTTACTCCAAATTATATTCCCATAAGCCAGTACCTGACAAAAATCATTCAAAAATATTATTCTAAATTTAAAATATCGATTACAAAACAGGTCCTCGACGTACTCGTCTCAAGCACCCGGCTTGCTGAGAACTGCACTCGACTGCTATTGTTTCCAGCCAGGTTTGTTTAGAATGAAGACGAACGAATTATAAAACCCCTACAGTACATGCGACCTTAAAATTTACTATTGAAAGTTCTAATTTCTATAGCTATTTAGTCGTGCTTGTACCCTTTTTACTTAGGAAGCTTGTATAACAGTTGTGTTTTTTTTATAATTTTTATACGGCGATCTGATAACATTCACTGCAGCCAGTATTGTGTTTGTAAACATTGTATTTAATTTGTGATCTTGATAAGCGGATACTTAAGGTAAAGCTGGTTTGTTTTATGTAAAGTAAGGAAGCGGTGACTTCTCTTAGTTTTTTTTTTGTGTATTTTATTCATGTACATATTTTTGAACAGTACACCTACTTTAGTGTAGTTCATTTTATCAGTGTAGTTTAGTAAAAGAGTCAATCGCTCTTGAAATCATTTTGTTTAATTATTTCATTGCACGTAGTAATTTTTACTTCAGTTTAGCTATTCTTCGGGCTATGTCGGTAACCATTAGTTCTACTTTCCGTTCCAGGCCTCCAACAAGATGGAGTGACCTCGTAAGGATCGCGGGACCGCGGTGGATGCGAAAAGCACAAGACCGGTCTGAGTGGGAAGCCTTGGGGGAGGCCTATGTCCAGCAGTGGACGTCTTTCGGCTGACATGATGATGATGATGAGTAATTTTTAATGTCACGAATATTTGCACTTCCCGGAATCAAAGCAGGAGTCCCAGCACCGTTTGCTTCGTGGCAAGGTCACTATTAACTAAACTTAATGCGTCGTCAAAATAACTCAACTTGTGATGATTGCCAGATTTCAATATTTTGTTCTGTTTCTTGACAACAATCAAAACCAAAAAACCCGAACAAAACAATAAAAGTAATATAGCAACACTTAACTGCTGTCACCCGAAACCGCGCATTAGGGCGACCTCACACGCCCACTAAATGAAGGCTGCCACACACACGCCGAAACAAACCGGCTAATTTGTCGCGACTCGCGGCCGGCTGCCGCGCCCATTGCGTGCCCATTGAAAAACGTCTAACGAGACGATATACCTTGTAATATTTGACGTGAGGACATTTTGAAAACATTTTAGAGGAAAACAAAAACAATGCGTAACTATTAAATGTTCTGCGGGTTTGTCAAAAGTAGGTATAAATTTAAAAAATGAATATTTTTTTTAGTAATGACCGCTGTTATTAAGTATTAATACCCAATATTTATCCATAAAATCCAATTAAAATGTCTTTTAACATTTTTAAATCTAGCTTTGTTCTCTACCATGTGATTGCACATTTCTCTTTAGCATTAATTACTATGCTTCATAGTTAGATTTAAGAAGATTTTTTTTTGTAACGAGTCTCACGTTTTGAGTAACCATAAAAAGCTGAAAGATTTCGGGTTTTCGATCTAACACAACATCACAGCGTTCATCTTAGCGGGTTACGATTGAAGAAACTAGAAGTAAAATACTTGTATTACATATTGTATTGTGCAAACAGAAAAATAACAATATCCAAAATAACTTACAAGCAAAGGTACCCAACTGACCGGCTCCGATTTTTAATAAAAAATACCCTTCAAAGATCATCGAAGATACACATTCTTTGATATTTTTTTATATTAGTTTGAGCCGATATAACAAAACACGTGCTCATTATTTTTTCATCTTCAACATTTATAATTAAACCACAATGAAAATTGTTTTTTTCTTTTTTTTATTATCTCTATATAAGTTAGAGGGTTTGGTCGCTCTTCAACTTCTACCAACAGGTTGAGTTTGGGCCGCTAAAAAAAATACCTGTCTGTTATTTAACCTACTCTCTAACATTTATCAAAATCAGTTCCTTGTTAGTACATAACGTTAGTTGCGTTCGTACGTGCATAAGAAATATTAAAAACCGGACCTGCTCAACATAGAATAACAATAATTTGTCGTGACGTATATCAATGGAACCGCGTCCTAATACCGCGTAATCAGCGTGCGAAAATAGGCAATTTTGTGATTTGAAATCGTTAACACCTCCTACGCCGACTAGTAAAATTAACGGGTCACTTTGCAAAGAATTTCAGTGCAACATGACCCTGTTGTTTTTGATCTTAAGACTAATAACCGACTTTGGAGCACGTACTCTTAACTCCCAAACGGATGGACCGATTAGTCGCGGTTTTTTTTAAACAAAGCAGGTTTGGTCTCGATTGTGCTATAGTTTTGTCCGTAGGCAGAGTCACTACCACATACCTGACTCAGTTTTAAAGTTACCATTTCCAGTACTTAAAAGTTACTTGAAAAAGTCGTTGATGTCTAAGGCTTACTATAGGGTCGAGGACTATCTAACAGATAAAAATGCTTGGCCTAAACTTAACTAAACACCTAAATAACTGACTAATAGAATAGGCATAAAAATATGTAAATACCTATTGTATATTGTCTAGGGGACACGGTTTCTGTAGGATAATGTATCGAAACTTTGTATGTGGTGGTTGTCTTGCACTGTCATAGGAAAGTATATATATATATATTTTTTAAATATATATACATATTTTATATAATTTTTTTTTTATTACTTCTACTTATTACTCCCTATGAAAATTCTTAGTTTTAACACCTTTTCTTGCACAAGCTACGCTTGAATGTTTTTTATTTTTATTTTTATTTTATGTTAAATTCATTGTTTTATATCATGCTAGGTTAAGCTTTATAATTTTATAATATCATAAGAAGTACCTATTTTAAAAAACGACTGACTGTTGAGTTTCTTGCGGCGTTTCTTCTCAGCAGTGGTCTCTTGCGAAGCGCTGGTAGATTTTGACGTGTAAAAGTGCCCGTGCGGCCTACTTACTGAATAAACATCTTTTATCTTATCTTTTTTATCATATGCAAAACGCATCGTTAAAGAAATACCTATGTCGTATTTAAAATTGCAGCGTCAAAGTTAAATTAAATATTCTTCGCGCGTGAAATAAATAACGAACCAAAAGTTGTAACTCTTCAAATGAACTTGCCAGCCCTATACGGAACAAACTTTCTAATTACCTCGCGACAAGGCAACGCATATGCACCTAGACTAGGGTGACAACATTCTATGCACGATCACACCACTCTAGAACCCGCCTTATTACTATCATATAAAATTCAAATTTAGAACGCGAACAACTCATATAAGGGTTGCCAGCTACAAATGAAACATTCGTATTCAAACTGAACCTAATTGCGAATAAAGTCGACTCGACTCCGCGTCTTCCAAAGTAGAACCTCTAGGGTTGTCACGAACAAGTTCATTATGCACTTAGACAATTAGTGTACGCTCGCGGCGGATTCGGGCATTGTCAACCCTAGGCCTTTCCGGGGTAGCGCCCGCTCTAATATGCAGCCATTTGATTATTATCAAAATACTCATTAAGGCTCCCGGACTTTGATGTAGATACGTTTTTATACGCGCTTTACAATTTGGAGTTTTAAGAGAATTCATTTGCAGCGAAGTGTACTTGTCCTTCGTTGAATAATGGGGTGAAATGGACTTTAAAAAAGTGTAAGTATTTTAGAATGGAGTAACTAAGCACTTAAATGTGAGTTTAGGACCTACTATTTTTCTGGTATTGCTAATACCTCTTTCGAATTCAGGTTATTCGCTCTTTTCAGTTCTAGATACCTATTAATGTGTATGGCAATTATGTTGCGATATAAATAATCACGAAACCAGATATTAAAGAACAAACGCTAGGTTTAAAGTCATTCATATTCCAATTTATTCATAGCTTTACTTGAAACTTGCATTAGAATGAAATATTAATCCTAATCAGAATAATCTTATAACTAAACCCAATTAGGACACATACTTGCCACATGTGCAACAGCCAAATTATCTAATTAATATGCACCTTACAACAAAACTGACATAAGTCTCATGAAAAAACCGTTTCAACCTAAACTATACTATCATTAAATTAAAGTTGGAAATCGCGTGTATTTTGCTATGACGTTACAGTTCTAAATTCTAATGTAAATCTAAATTTAGGTTGCTTAGGAACACGAGTGCAACGTTGCACTTCCGACCGCGAAGCTATCTGGTGGTTGAACCAGCTACCGGTTTTAGCCGGACTAATCCGGTTACAGCCGGAATTATCCAGTCTAATACCGGATAGCTGGTCATATGGTTGCGGTCAGTAGAAATCTAACTCGGAGGAATGGCTGTTAGAATTTAGTGCGAAATGTCTAGCGATTAATAATAACGCAGGAGAGATATATCAGCGAAACGTGAATTTGGTAACACGACAGAGCTTCTACTTAATATCACTGGCGTGTGACTAATGCGATCGTATTGGGCCCCTGATTCTCCCTGAGCCACAGACGATATCTTCGTAAAAGACCTCATAGAAGATTTAAAAAAGTGCAAGTTTTTTTTTTCCTAGAATTCGGCACATGCGATATCCTTATCGGCCTATCTACCTATATAGTTTTTTGCATGGAGGCCCGAAAAGGCTAGTTACTCAACTGCGAAATATCTAATGATAATGAACACGCGGGCAACTTTTAACGGCAATTTACGGCTGGCAATACTAGTCGTACTCAAATTTTTTGTAATAGAACGAGATATCCGTACTGTTGTAGGTATACCTCATAAGGAAGCTCAAAGTCACTCAGAGGGCTATGGAGAGCGCTATGCTCGGGGTTTCTCTGCGTGATAGAATCAGAAATGATGATATCCGCTGTAGAACTAAGGTTACCGACATAGCCCGAAGAATAGCTAAACTGAAGTGGCAGTGGGCGGGGCACATTGCTCGCAGGACTGATGGCCGATGGGGTCAGAAGGTTCTGGAGTGGCGTCCGCGGACCGGAAGACGAGCTGTAGGTAGGCCTCCAACAAGATGGAGTGACGACCTCGTCAGGATCGCGGGACCGCGGTGGATGCGAAAAGCACAAGACCGGTCTGAGTGGAAAGCCTTGGGGGAGGCCTATGTCCAGCAGTGGACGTCTTTCGGCTGACATGATGATGATGATCCGTACTGTATTTAACACAGCCGCCATTACTGTCAAGTAACACCAAAAAAGCCTTTAATCATATTATTTTCCCAGAGAGCCGCGCATGCAAAAATTAATAGCTGGGGTTAATTTACACTTTACTATGTGACGAAATAAGTAAAGTACAAAGTATCAACAAATAACTCCTGAATCTAACCCATTGCAATAATCAAACATTTAATTCTTATATCTGTTAATGCATGTCTAAAATTAATTGAAACCTAGCGGTATTTCCACACCGTACAGTTTTTGGCAAAACCGTCGCGCGCCTTCCCAGAACCAAAACGCCTCATTATTAAAAAAAATCAACAAAGACAAAAAGAGACAATAAAAAGCCGCACCGACAAACGGACACCGTAGACAAAAGAAACTCATCACCGCAATAAAGATATTATAATCACAAACAAAAATTAACGGTGTCCTATAAATTAAACAATTGACGGTGTTTACACCAGGTATCCTGTTAAACAAGGTTTCTATGTCTTGCTTTAGTTAAGTACCTACCCATTCACGATCCTTCCAAATGGATGTGGTCCAATCGAACTCAATAAACTAAACGGACCAAGGCCAAAACCTTTTCGTATTCTCAACATTTTGATAGCGTTTATTAATCTGACAGTAATGGCATCCGAGCTCAAAACAATACCATAGCAGGTCAAATACGATTTGGATTTTACCGCCTAGTATAGAAGCGCAGTCATTCCAATGGCTTTCAACGAACCTCTAAATGGATGACCATTCAAAAGCTGTACGGTATGATACCACGACCCACCTCTACCTCACGGTTATTTCACTCACGACCAACGGCCTGACGACAAACCTGGGTAGCCATCGGCCCTAAACTTGGACAAAAATATTTAGGATCGAGTTTTGGCACGACGCCTCGCTAACTGACGCAATGGACTGACCGTGAATATCCAGCTTTAAAAACATCGAATATCGTAGACCGTTGCGAAAGGAACGACCATAAAGTGACCATAATAAAATGACAACTGTCATCAGTCCGTTGTCTATGCCGTTGTTTTCCGAGTAGGAGAAACGGCGCTACAATGGTCGGATCATTTGAAGTTTAAAGGCGCTTTGAGCCTTTTTGTCGGCTACGGGTTCTATTATATCAGGTATTTAGTTCAAGTAATAACTACCTCACGACGAGGTACCTCATGATATGCCAATTATTTGACCGATAGACATTTATTTTCTTACGTTTACTTCTATATGTATACCTAGCCACTCTTATTCTACAATAAAAATGCATACAGCAATCGGACCTTCTTAATATATATGTATGTAGTTACTGAGATACGTACGATACTTCAAACAATGAGCTGCCGGACAGCCAAACCTTAATCGGACTATTACACTTTGATAAACTTACTTACTACAACTTTAAGTATATTTTACCTTGTTAAATATTATAAAACCCTTACAAAACTGCTACAAATCCACACACATATTACTGTTTTATTTAACTAATAAAAAATGCCAGCAACTTCCTACTCTTAGACCTAATTTTCCGCTACTCTATTTCTTCTCGTTAAAGACCATCGCAACGTTTATTTATAAAAATTCAAAGAAACAGTGTAATTCGTCTTTATATAAGCTGTCACAGGGATCACCCTAGATTGGTGTAACTATAGACGGCTACATTTTTCACATAGCTACGTAGACCCATATCTAATTTGCAAATGCAGCGACAGTCTCATTGAGCCCGCGGCCCCGCGGCACCATCCGCATTATCATGAACCCATTAACTGGCGCGGGCGCATGAACAATAATGGCTCCTCGCGAGGATGTGGAAGGCCTGGTGCTCCTTAAACGACGGCTAACGGCATTATAGGAGCGTTTAAACTGAGCGTTTGCGGCCTGCGCCTCTATTCTAGACTGTACTGGTTTTAAGTCCGCCGCCATTACTGTCAATAAATAAAACCCATCAAAACCTTCACAATACGATAACACGTGAAAAACTTGGTATTTACCATGTTAAATAGAGGCGCCGATTGCGTTTGAGATTCTTAAGAAAAGTCATTGCATTGAATGTTATGTTAAAGCTTATCATTTTGATTCGCATTTCGTCATCGAAATGGAAGTTAAGTTCCTAAAATCACCGCGATTTTTTAATGAAAAGATACAAATAATCAAGTTCATTGCTTTCTTTTAATGTAAAGTTATTATAATTAGTTTTCAAATTCAAGAATAACCAAAATTTTATTTTAAAAAAACCCACTTAACTGTCCTTTAAGATTCTATGTCACCGGGCGTTGATATAAAAAACCAGCCATAATGGTATGTCGGGTGGAGGTGTCATGGGAAATTGGAGTAAATTAAAATAGGAAGATGGAGCGAATGGGTATTAAGCCAACATTGACGGCCTGGCGTTTGTCCCGCTCTCCCATTATGGGGTAGAACAGGGATGGGGTTGTTAATTAGGGTGCGAGGTTTGTGCAGTGGTTTTTAACTAATGTTGGCTGATGTGGGCATTTATATCTCGAATGTTTTGTCTCAATAAGTCTATAGGAATCTATGGTTTAATACAAATGCAACCTCGCTTGTTTTTAAGGCAATGTTTAAAACCGTGTTTTTATATTATTTAATTATTAAAACCGTGTTTGGAACTTTGGAACCACATTTGATCTTACCTTGATGTTGTAATCACACTGTTGACGTCGTGAGTGTCGTGACTTCACTTTACATACTTTCTTCTATCTTCTGGGAGGGAAGATGGCTGATTGAAAAATGTCCGGGATTTCACTCACTTGACATTGGCGAAATTAACTGGGGAACGGCGGTGGACCGATAATAATGATAGGAACAAGAAGAAAAGCTGCCATCACGACAACAATGTGATGTCGATAGCAAATGCAAGATGGGCTTGAGATAGAGACCCAGTGGGACGAGTGTGAGGCTAAAAATTTCCATACAAATTCTCACCCCCTAAATGTCGGTTCGTAGGAAAACCAGATTCGAAATACTTTTTTTTTTTAATGGCTTAGAGGCAAACTAGCACACAGACCACCTGATGGTAAGTGGAAACTGTGACACATGGACATTCGCATTCACAAGACTGCAAGCCTAAGACTGCAAATGCGTTGCCAACCCTGAGGAAAAAGATGGAATGCCTCTATGCTAGTCATTACAACGGCTGTCTTATCCCAAAACCGGAACACAACAATGCGAATACTGCCGTTTGGCCGTAGTTTAATGGATAAGATGGTGGAAGCGATCCGTACGGACCCTGCACTAGGTACTTCTTGGAAAGAAACAAATAGAAAGAAAATAAAAAGAAAACATAAGTACAAAATAGTTTTCCATAATGTCTACGACATGTCCAAAAAACGAAATATTCGGACTTCATTTAGGGGATGAGAAACCTTACCAAAATAAATTTAAAAGGAAAAAATTCAGATACGCAATTCAAACATATCCTCACAATCCTCTTTAGTAACAAAACGTAAGGACTCATTGACGAATTTGACTTTGTAAGAATGCAATCTGGGTGTGTTATCCTGGAACACCTCTAAATCATACAAAGTTACCCTGAGCTTACGACGAAACCTGGAATAACTTAGAAAATATTTCCCTGTAACCAAGGTCATGTGTTTAAGTAGACATCTCTCAAGTAACCGCCACTATTAAAATAATAACATCACATAAAAGCTATTCTTATCCACAGTTAAAGTTAAAACAATGTTGTTTTCCGACAGATGGTCCTTTTGTCGCACTTAACGACATAATTTCGACAAAATGCTTTATAAGTTTTATAACAGTCTTAAAAAGAAAGACAATCTTTGTCGGTAAAAGACAAAAGTACTTTGTCTTTTAACTAAGTTGGTAAAGAAGATTATTAGGAATTATTACTTTATTGCTTCTAAAAGCGCACGCGCACTGTTATTGGTAATAAAAAATCGCTTTGTGTTTTTTTAAGGTTCTGTAAAGGACATCAACGGAATATTGCTAAGCTTAGCCTTTAAAAAAACAACAGGGCCGCTGTTCTACTTGGTAAAACCATAATTCACTGCCAAGGGCTCTGATTTTCATACAAAATGGACTCACCTGTAGGGTTCTTGGCAGTTAATGTGTATGTTATCGTATTGTCAACGTTACGATAAGCTCTTGTTTAGGACATAAGCAATGGTGCGATTAGTGTGTTGTTCAGTTGGATATCCTGTGCCGTGGTGTTATTATTTTAATTTGAATAAGTGCTACTACAGCAGCTAAATAAAAATAAAACAATAAATAAAAAAAAATACAAACGGTGAAAAGATACAATAGTAATAGTCAAAAGATACACGTAATTAATATTCATAAGGTACAATAGAAACAAGCAAAATGTCAATACCTAAGCATTAGGTACATAACTATGGCTTGAATAACTTGAAATAAATTTGTAGCTTGATCACATCTAATATTATTCAAAAGTCAAGTATATTTTAGTAATATTGCCGTCTTGAGATACTTTGCAACCTGAGGACTTTAGGTTTAAAGGAAGGGTGCGAGTTGTCACGTAGTGACGATAGATGGCGCTAGTATATAGTCTCGTTTACAAACAGTTTGAAATCAACTTTATTGGGGGAGAACTTTCTATCAATGTATTATTCATACCTATGTGTGAACAACTAGACGTACGAGTAAACAAATATTGTTTGTTATTATTTTTACTATATGGTTTATGTTTCTTTAACCTATTTTTACTGAAATTATATTTAGGTAATCCCGAACGCGGAAGAAGTCCTAGAAAGGCAAATAAAACCAAGAGTCACTATTTTATCTACCGAGCTCTCCAGGAGTATCTTTTATGGTGCTGAGAGTTAAACAGCTGGTTAATTTGACTTTGGGTAGACAGAGACCTTATATCAAGCGTGGGCTTTATATAATGTCTCTATGTAATTACCTTATTCAATTAATCTGAATCTTACCTGGCCTGTAAGATTAGGTACCTATTTTAAGGTTCTATCTGGTCAGTCATAAACTTTTTTCCTATTATAAATTATCAAATAAACTACCTTTCCCCGATACTCCGTCTGCGTAGAAGTTTTTTTACGGTTCCGTAGTCAACAAGGTACCCTTTTAGCTTCGCCATGTCTGTCTGTCCGCTGTCTGAAAGTTGTAATTTGGCACAGTTGTAGATATATATTACGCCAACAAAGTTGTAAAAAAAATATGTTTTTTTCTTTTGGGTACAGCCGTGATTTTGTAGTTTAAAGTATTTAAAAAGTCCGTTCGAGTTCGTTCAAATTTGGTAAGACTCGGATACTGGCTAAGAAGGAGTTTGTAAGACCTATCACACTGTACCTACTTAGTACCTATACCATACCTAGGTAAGTACTTAGGTAATGATTTTATTACACCCTTTAGGACCCAGTGGTGCTATACGCTAAAACTTATTTGACTACACCTCGTTTGTCTAAATTGAGTTTTTTTTATGGCGGTCATAAAATATTGCTACGGGCACAACGGATACGGCTACTTAATTTCGTACTGGCTATTCGTATTTCCCGCGACTCTTCCCGCGTAGACTTTTATCGCTGGGGTTCAAGTTATTTCCATACAAAATTTCATTTGAATCACTTCAATGTTTAAGCTGTGAAAGCGTAACAAACAAACAGACAAATTTACATAATAATATATATACCTGAATAGTATGGAATAGTTACCTTTAGTCGACAAAAATCGAATGTTTTCCTTATTTTCTTTATAATTAACTGTTTTCTCTCTCTAGAATATTATATGGAAACTGGACGTAACACTAACAAGAACTAAACATAGAGCTTTTAAGTAGTTTTCCGTTACCCATTATGTTGGTAAAACCGAAGATAATTGGCTTTGTTAGCGCGCAATGGACAGGGTTTAATTGCTTTTAGCGTTGGAAACTACCAGGAACTTTCACTAATGTTAGTACTCACCAACTCTTAAGGTGTTATAGATTATAGTCCCAAAAACATTTAAGAAAGTTAAAATAAGTATACAAATAAAAACAAACATGTTTACATTTAAGTACCTATATTTTCCCTTAAATAAACATTTTATAATAATAACAACTATGTACTTAAGTAGTCAAAGAAAATCATAACATTTCAATAACATGGAGAGTTGCATATGATGCCTTATCGCTAATTAGCAATCTCTTCCTGCCAATCTTCTACAAAAAGGGGTGTTGAAAACGAACATCTGAATTTCGGGTGGCGACACGGTGCAAAGTAAACGTATACATACATATCCACTTTGATTTAATATCTTACTCCATTGTTAAAATTTCATAATAATGATATTATTTTCACGCCTCTTAAATTACGATAGATACATGATGAAAAAAATGGCGTTAAAATAATTAAAACCACCCATTATAGTCAAAATAAAATGTATTATTAACACCTGATTCAAAAGTTTGTTCATATCATTTTCATTCTGCAAATAAAAAACCTTTCATTACACGATTTATATGATGCATTGAGCCGAGTCCGCGACAGATCCAAACAGCTGTACGACCACGGTGCAGGGTGTTAGGGCGACAGAGCAAGCAACATTTTTCGTAAGCTGCGTGAGTGGGATGGAGGAAGGTGTTTAGGTGGGGCGCAGGCTGTACTCGCGGGCGCTCTATTGGCAGCAGCCCCGACGCCCATAACCGCCCCGCTCCCAGCGATACCCGCGCCGTCCACACAACACACCGCCAGTCTATCGTCCGACTTCGACGCGACACATTCTCCTGTGCTCATTCAATTATTGTGCCATAAAACTAATGCTCTAAAATCTAAGAGCATACAGCAATCATGTCGACTTTGAGCCATCACCCGTACGCGTTCTCCATGCATCCGGGCATGCTACCAGATTATCCCAGCATGCCGCAACCGATGCCTGCTGTCTCGCCGCAATCAGAAATGCATATCAAGAGGCCGATGAACGCTTTCATGGTCTGGTCGCGCCTACAACGCCGCCAGATCGCAAAGGACAACCCGAAGATGCACAATTCTGAAATTTCAAAGCGACTTGGCGCTGAATGGAAACTGTTGTCCGAGATGCAGAAGAGACCGTTTATTGATGAAGCGAAAAGGCTGAGAGCGTTGCATATGAAGGAGCATCCGGACTACAAGTACAGACCGCGCAGGAAGCCCAAGCCCCCGACGTCTGGGGGAGCTCCCGGCGCTGGTGCATTCGCAAGCTTCCCGCTCCCTTACTTCGCCGGGCCAGCTCATGGCATGGGACACTTGGACGCGCTCTCATACACCGCGGTTCCACAGTACTTCCCGCACCAGTTGGATCACCTGCAGTTCTCAAAACTGATTACTCCGAAGGTGGAAAGCTTGCCAACAGTGTCATCGTCCGCTGCCGCAGTAGTGTCGTCATTCTACTCGTCCCTGTACACATCTCCCGGGGCGCCTCCGAAGCCGTTCCCGTCGCCTCTGTTCCACCAGTACGGCGCGGCTCCCCCGTCGCCCGTGTCTCCAGCCACGCCGACCCACAGCCCGCATGACGACCAGCTCCGACGGCCTGTACCCGTCTTATATTGAAGACCAACTTTCCTGCCTTGAATCTGATGATAGCAGGCGGGCATCTAGCATAAGTGTTACAAACTGTGAAACGCCGCGAACTTTATTTATTGAAATAGTTAGTAGATCACACCGAGTGCGTCTCATATCAAGTGCTGATGGCGTTGGTATCGTAGGCTCACTAGGCTCTAATTATAGAGAATAGTGTTAACTGTGATTTTTGTTTTCTATGCGTCTTTAAATATTTAGTGTTAAGTAGCAAGAGTTATGTGAAGTGAGATTGGTACCAAAAAGAGATTATTTTCTATAGATTTCGAGTAGTTAAGACTGGTTCCAGATTTGTTTTCTCGTCACTCGCTTGTTTTGTTGTTCCACGCGTAGGTATCGAACACTTTAGTCTTACGTTAATGAATACTGCTGTGTAATTTATTTATTGACTCCTAGCGTACTTGATGTTAGCCTACCTGTACAAATATTCTGAACAAAGGTATTAGTGCATCCCAAATGTATATAATAGTGTTTAATAATAATTTGATGTCAGTACCAACAATGTATTATATAGTATTGAAAAAAAACTTTGTTAATGCCATAAAAATAAACTAAATTGTTTTTATTTTAATGTATTGTTTTTTTCCACACCTTTCTTAAACTTACCTCTGCTCATGGGCAACAGAATAACAGAAGTATCTACCTAAGGTGACGTATTAAAATCATGGATCCACAACTCACTGCTCAAAGCATCTGAAAATTCCTGGACGCAACGAGTTTCTGCGGTGAGCTCTAAACAAAAGACTGCCACAATAGATCAGCTATCGTCAATGGCCGAAGCGGCACACAAGGCCCATCTCAACTCAACCCCTCCAATAATAAATAATATCAGAACTTTTACTGTTACCGTGTCTTGTCACTTTGTAATCAGATTGGAACTTGGTTGATGACACTACTAGGTACTTAAGTTAAATAACTACGGCACAGTTGTTGTACGATGAGAGTTTATGACAGTACTAATTGACACGTTGTTCTTTGAATGAAAAAAGACAATTGAGTAAGTATTCAACATTTACTAAGACTTGCGCTAGGTGTAGATTTGTAGAGCAATATTCTACCTACGCAGAGCAAGGGTTGGGTTTGAATCTCATATGGGGCAAACATTCTGTTGTTTGCAAATCAAATTAGGAATAAAAGTATCAAAGTAGGTACGTACCTGTCCGAGACTCCGCCCGCGTCAAAATTGTTAATTGCTGTCCCCTAAGGAACAGTACGATAATATGTCTTTAGTGTACGAGATCTAATAATCAAGAATACGGGCCAAAGGCAATGATTTTAGAAGTAGGTGAGAAATCCAAATGGGTCAGTGTAGGGATTTAGTTATTTATAAAAGTTAGGTTAGGTTAGGTTAGGTTAGGTTAGGTTAGGTTAGGTAATCTGTTTTTGGGAATCAAGGTCACAATCTAAGAAAAGGACATACCTACATGACAAGGTTTAAAAAATAATCATAGTAAGCAAGTCACTCACTGTGAATTGGAGACAGAAATTGGGTGTTTTTTTTAAATGTTTTAATGCAGTTTTTAATGTGTCTTAAATCGTGGCTTGGTTAAAAACAAATTACACTGACTTCTATACTTTCCAGATTTCCGATTTGCTCTGGATAAGCTCTTTTTAGATTTTCTCCCAGTATTGAGTCACCGAATGGTCCCAGTCCCAGTGGAAGACCAGTTCTGGCCTCAAAACCCAGTAAAATACTTTGTTTGTTAGTTTGTCACATGTTACGTAAATAAACGTTTTTCTTTCTTTATAGTAACTATATCGTGGCGATACCAACAATCAAACTATTTGACTAATTTTGATAAATTAGATGTCATTATAAAATAGTCAAAAAAGTGTAAGTTTTATCTATAGTGTCAGTCAAAAATCAAATTTGTTCTGGCGTGTACTTTTCGCATACAATTCCAGTAAGTGGCCACTGTACTGTGCTTTACGAAATACCTACTACAGACAAATTGGTTCAGCGTCAACAGATGGCACCACTAGTGCCTAACTCTGCAGCATGCATTTAATATTCATATTAACAGCAACTTTGTACATATTAACAGTATTCTTCAAATTTTATAAACTTGCAACAATATTGACCTGTCAGTGACATTTATAATGGTGAAGGCTAGGGCCATTCATCTTGTTACTATACCTACTATCAGCCCAATGGAATCCTGACCCAAGGTGGCACTGTGTCACACTGACGTTATGATTCAAGTTTTTTTTTTTTTTTTTATGGTATAGGGAAGGCTGACGAGCACACAGGCCACCTGATGGTAAGTGGAAACTGTGACCCATAGACATTCGCATTCACAAGACTGCAAGCCTAAGACTGCAAATGCGCTGCCAACCCTTAGGACTAAGATGGAATGCCTCTGTGCTAGTCATTACACCGGCTGTCTTATCCCCAAACCGGAACACAACAATGCGACCACTGCTGTTTGGCGGTAGGTTAATGGATAAGATGGTGGTAGCGATCCGGACGGACCCCGCACAAGGTCCTACCACCCGCAAAAGAAGTCTTAAGAAGTGTCAAGCATATTGTTTTATAATGTCACTGTGACACAGTTCTATGTGTATGGTCTATTCTACTCTGTAAAACCATATCCTTTGACATGTTATCGTATTGTCACCGTTAGGATAGCTCTTATTCACTTTACCTTCACCATGTCAACGGTAATATAGAGTTACCCAGAACAATAGAGGCCCAAGTTAAGTTACAACTATGTGCAATATCAAGAAATAAAGTTTTGAATCTAGTGGTTCAAATTACAAAAAAACGGATTTTAATGAATTCAGCATTATGTATCTTTGGAATTTGTTAGTGTACCTCGACTCAGGTAGCAGAACTTTTGATTGGCTCTCACGATTTCATACAGAGTATGAGTGTAAAGTCGACTACAAAATGATGTATCTAAAATCCTATGTCTCGAGCTTAGTTTGGGACTAAATAGATAAATTTCTGTGTCACGATGTATTTATTTTCGGGCCCTAGGCAATGACAAACAGGCAAACAGATTTACAAAACATATTTAAAATAAACAAACCACTGATCAAAACGGAGTAACCTCCACAAGCAATGAAATAAGTCCGCAAGTTCTCGGGGACCTATTCCGGCGCCCTCGACTCGAACACGGATTTCGATTTAATAATTACGGCCCCTTCCTGGCGGGGGCGATTTTCGATTCCACTGTTTTATTCCATTCTTGCATAGCGTTCGAGTTGGGGCCATGAAAAACGCTTTGTAGAGGTTTTTAACGTGAAAAACGACGCATTAATTGGGGAACACCATTGACAGGTTATGGCTATTTAATTTAAAAAAAATACGACTCCAAATTTAACCGTCAATTAAAGAAAACGAATCTGAAAGCGTCATAACTTTGGATAAGTAATTTTGGTAAAAAAACCTCTCATGCCAAATGGATAATACCTACGGGTTCATATAAAGGTTTGAACTAAGTGTACCTATCCTTATTATTCAATGTATACACTGAAGAACAAAATAACGGGTCACCTAGTGAAAAGTGGCTAAACTACTTCATACATTACCTTGGTGTAAAATGAGATAGCACTAAGAGTAAGTTTTTGTTTTTCTTTATATGTTTGAAACAAAATAACTGCAAGCCTAAGACTGCAAATGCGTTGCCAACCCTGAGGACTAAGATGGAATGCCTCTAGTCACTACACCGGCTGTCTTATCCCCAAATCGAAACACAACAATTCGAATACTGCTGTTTGGCGGTAGGTTAAAGGATAAGATGGTGGCAGTGATCCGGACGGACCCTGCACAAGGTCACCCTAGGTAGGTGACCTAGCACAACCTAGACCTAGTTTATTTCTCTCATCTCATATAAATTGGTCCCAGCACGATGACGTGAGGAGGCACCCAACACTTTAGTACTGATATTATTAAATTTGAAAAACAATTTGACAGAATGCGGTGCCTTTGAAGCAATTCGAACTCTTTTATCATGCCTATTACAGGAGCTGGTATTTTTTTCATAAATGACATAATTCTACGTCGTAATACTCGTAATCCAGATAAAAGATTTTATTTAACAGCTAGACCATTTTTGTACAAATTGATTCAGCCATTCGTGTGTAATTTAACCATAAACTTTATTTTATTTTATCAAACATTCTGCGGCTTTGCACAGGTGAATCATCAATATACTAATATACCTACTTAAATCAAAAATAGTCGAAGTCGCATAAAAAACAATTATTATTATTCCGAGATTAACGCAATTATACCCCGATAAGTCAGATAATAGTCTAAATATTTGAAATAACAACAGTAGAACAGTTCCCGCTCATTTTCTGGCCTCGTTTAAAAGAAACTCAATGACTTTTGAATTAATTATTAGTTGGGTCATTGTTTGCAGTTTCGATTTACCCTTTGTTAGACTTATGGACACTTGTCTGTGTTTTAGGAAAATAATTTGTCAAATCCATTTAAATATTCATACCGTCAAACACCCGGATAATGAGATCCGGGTATAACCGGTATTATTTTCAAGGTTTGGTTTCGATTGTTTTTTTAAAATGAGCTATGTTATGACTATGCGATTTGAATAAAATGTATGAGGAAAGTTAAAAAGGTTAAAAAAAAAAAACGGAAATGTAACTGTAATAACCAAACTTTGTTTACTTATTGTGGATTAACAACCAACAAGTGTATTTTAAACTTGTACAAAGACTCGTTAAAAGGAACATATTAACGTATGACGAAATGTAAATGCTGGTCGCAAATAATATAAAAGACCAGAAGAAAAAAAACAGTACAAAAATACACAGTCAAACCTTACCTCGAGAACACAATGTATTCAAATTTTCAAAAATGGAACGCGTTTGAATTAAGCCCGAGTGTTGCCAGCACAGAGTATTTCCCCCGTTCGAGTGTGCCCCATTTTTCCCATTCCGAACGTGGCTATTGTCGGGAAAATATATTTTGTATGGAGGCGGCATTACAATGCGAAGGCCGTGTTATTTATTTAGACGTATTTCATTGTGCAGGCCGGTTCGATTCCCGGGCCAGACGGGAGGCAATCGAGTCAAGACCACTATACCTGCTGGCAACGGATTGGCAAATAATTGAAATCCAACTTCTATTATTGGGACGTATCGAAAAATGCCCAGCGACAGTATTAGTTTGAATAAATTACTGTAACCAGGCAGTGCTTGTTATATTGAACATAGTTATTCGGTGTACAATGATTTGCCTTCATTTCTCGATAAATAGGCACAGGGTTTTTAACAGTAAAGGCACGACAGTTTCGGAACAGACATTAGTCATTACATTGAATTTGTATTGGATTAGTAAATAATTTAACAGTGTTAATTCTAAAGCTATAAAACCTGTTCTTATCGGTAGGTATGTACCTTAACAGGTGACATGGAAAACATAATCAAAAATATATCATACGCCTTACAGAAGAAATAACTTATAAATTCTTATAATTTCATTTGATTAATTCGTCATATTCGCTAACTAAGACACGTATTTAGTTTTTTAATTAGATTACTGCCTACTGGCCTCAATACCTTATTTTAATTAAAGAAAAAAAAAGTCAGATTGCTTTACCATTGCGACACAGATGACGTCAGCGTGCAAGACACAAAAGAGACATCTAGCTGCGAACAATACAACATAATCAACGCATTATATATTTTAATAACTAATAATGACCGCAAACGTCCGTCAAACCCTCAATTAATAATGTCAATTATTTTTGACATTTAAATAACGGAATAACATCCACATACTTCTCAATCTTTTTTCGCACAACGCAAAAGACCAAGACAATAACCTCATAATGCCAGTGTTGCCATAAAGAACCTAATAAAGGTAATTCTCCAGATCAAAACGTCATTTCTTGCCCGGATACCTCGAAGTTTGATAATGATAAATGATTCCTACCCAATGACTTGTCAAGATTAATTAAAGCCCAAACTGTTGCTTAAATAGTTAGTTAGGCAATTCAGAACGGGTAGCCATTGTATACTGTGCAGTCGGTAGGTTCAATAGAAAGAAGGTACTGCTGAATCGGTCTGGCTTTGCGATTCCTTTCGTGTGTGTAAGCGTGTATGAACAATTGATGATCGCAACCGGCGTGTAATATAACATAGGCATTTGTACATGTGTGCGTCAATTTTCTCCCAAGTCATCGCCGTGTTGGCTATACTACCACATTCAAAGACGCCATCTATACGTCGATTATGGTTTTTAATAAACAGTTGCATCTCGTCGATTGTGTGGCGTCGGCCTTGTCATTACTGTGTATTAAAACATATTGTATATTGCGTTAGTTGTTACAAAATTTGGTGCCTTTGTGTTTTAGAATTCTAAATGAAGTATGGTTTGATGCGTTTGTATGGGGAGAATAGGCGCGTGCAATGAGCAAGCCTTTAGGTAGCTTTTATGTTGTATCGTGTTGAAATAGTCAAATACCACGCTCGGAGTAGGCCTGCGATGAACGAAGCCGACAAGTCAGATAAAGTTGTGTATGTATTTAATATTTTGCATTGAAGTAGTAGTAGTAGCCTACTTGGTAGTGACCCTGCCTACGAAGCTAGCGGTCCTGGGTTCGATTTCCGGTATGGGCAAATATTTAAGTGATGACCATGAGTATTTATTTCGCAGTCTTAGATGTTTTCTATGAATTAGTGTACATAGAACGTTGTCACTATAATCGCTGTGACAATTCATATATGGCAGTTTAAACATGACATTAAATAGACAACGTACTAAAGTGTACACATATTTATGAACTCGACTTTACAAGTTCAAAGCTTAGTTTCAGACTAGTTCGTGTGTGAGATTCTCCCCTGAAATTGAATTATAATATAGTATTTAATCTATCGTTTTAAATGTCTTAATTACTAAGTTTCTGTTATTGTTCTCTTCACTCCTTGAATATGTTCTGTCAAGTAAACACCAGGGCCTCTATTCCACTAGGTAAAACTATATTGCTTTTGAAATGTTATCGTATTATCAATGTTACCATTGCTCTTATTTACCTAAAAAAAAACTGACAAAACCTTAAGAAGGACGTGGGCATTGGTGCTGAAAGGTATGCTGTTTATTTTCAGTGTTAGTTTCTATATTCAACCGACCCTTTTAAAATACATATATTTTTTACCTACACACTGTTAATACTTTACTTACTGTCTTAATTATTTTAAGTAATTACTAATTAACGATACTGGTGTCAAAATTAGGTAAGCTGTGCCCATTCATCTCTCCTGGACCGACGAAATCAACTAGTTAAAAACACAAACTTGGAAACTAAAAGAATTTAAGTTTGATACAGCATAATTTTGGCCGAGTCATTTCGACCAATAAATCTCACCACAGGTAAAATTACTATAGTATTATCTATCAATTACTTAGTGGTTTACAAGTTGAAACTCTAAGCTTCTAAATAATTATGACCAATGAATATGCTCAGTTCGCTCGTATAGATCAGAAACTACTTAAATAGGTAGATAGAAAACGTGGAAGACTCTGTAACAAAGTTCGCTATTTTAATTTCATTAATCTTCGTATTCTATTCGTGCTTATCTGGTTTCTAGACTCGCTTTTAAATATTATGTCGTTTTATATGTTTTATATATTACGCGAAATAAGTAAGTCGCACAATACGTTTCCACGTATCGGATTATTACTCCCCTACCCGAACGCGAGTACTAAAATATAAAAGAAAGTAGCAACTGAATGATTTCACAAATAAGGCGTACGCATTGTGTATTCTCGTATTGGAAATTATTTCGAGACGTTACGTTTAATATGAGAGTTTTTTGAAAGCGTCAAAGGGAAAATAGGTATTTGATTTGAATACGTGACATGCGAAGTGATTTTATTTTGAATCTATTTTTTTTTCTGAAATTGGTAAAAGAGATGGGTATTAAAAATATCTGGTAAAATTGGATAACTATGTAAATGATAAAGCTGTTCGAATCGACAAAGCGAGATGTTTGTTATAAATCGAACGAGGATCTTAACGACCTCAAATTTTAGGGTAAGACTGTAATACCACAGCTACGGCTACCAAACAATAAAGAACATAAAGACATTGCCACTAACAAACACAGTTAAAGAGACCATTAATAAAACGTACCAGAATGCATTAATATCGCAATCGCGATTCCACTGTCCCGAATTGCATTATCTCCGGCAATGTGGTGCAATAAAAATCACAAACGTATCATTGCTCTATATTTAATTATCATAACAAAAACTCGCACCGTTCCCTCAAACAAAAAAACAACAAGCAATTTTCAATCTTCCATATCAGTGATAGTTACTACTTCTCCTTGTAGGTCATTGATATTTGCAATCACATCATCTATGTAAATATCAACTTTCTTACCAATTGGTTTGGGTTTAAATTCGTCAGTGGTAAAATTATTCTGGTGCTGACCTCGGGACAAAGTATGAATATATTAATTTGTAGTGTGGCCCATTGTGCTATAGTTTCTATTATTCTTGTGGGCATTAATTGTTAAAGTTTGCCCTGACACATTGGGTTAATGCGTCCGGCGTTTCAATGGTTACTTATCCCTTTGTTGTAGTGTTTTGGGATGAAAGCTATGGTCCAGAATTCAGTGAATTAAGACTTGACGTAATTTCGGCGAATGACCCTTTTGCTCTTAGTTTATTAACCGGTGGAGTATTTAATGAAGTGAAAGGTTTAATACAGTAAGGTTGTGTACGTGTCAAAGGCTCAAGCAACTTGTGTATCTCCTTAAAATTTGACCTTACCAGGGTTTGTTGACTTATATATTATTGTCTAGTATTACAAATCATTACATTTCTGCAGACATAATGTCTAACTACAATTGCTTAGAAACGTAATGCGATACAGAAGACAAAAGCGTATGATGATGTCAAATTACAAACTTATTTTGTTAACACAGCCATAAACTGCAGGGAAAAGACATCTAATAAAACCACAACACTGCAAACAAATATTCAGAACCGTGTCCCTAATGACGCCGACATTGGAGCAATAAATCCATGACAACTCATGCCACACACGTGGACTCGCGAATAAACGTCACCGCGTCTTGTGTAATTTATCTTTTCAACAATCATTTTTACAGCGTTTCCCTGCAACCCCAGGCTGTGATTAATGATGGATGGATTCCTGAATAATTACCAAGAGTTTTAATATTCAAGTGATTTTGCATTGTTGGAACACTGGATAAAGAATTTAATGACAATGGAGGTAAAGTTGACGTTGTAACGGTGAAAGCGGATGACCCTTCAGAACTCGTTGATTCTGAAAAGATTGAAATACATCTTTGTCAAACGAGAAAAATTGAGCTTAGGGTTGCTCAGTATACAGTCGTTTTTAAGATGTAAGGGCGATGAATAACCAACAAAAGCGAGAATACCATTGAATGCAAATCTCCACTGGAGTTTTAAGGGTAGTGTGTGCGTTATTAATTTGTTATAATTGTCCCCTCTCATATTGCTCGCATGCGGCATTTTTATTGCAAATTAGTCGCCATCATTAATTTTGTTTTTCTTTTCTCCCGTTTTGAAAGTTAATGTGTTTCGAGTGCGAGTATTATGTTCAGAATAAAAAGTCTCGATTGTAATTATTACGAATGTATTCGTTTCTTTTATGAGTGATTATGTATCGGTTACAAAGAGTTCCATGGCTTTGTGTGGTATGAGTGATTATTTGCGTTCTCGATTGTAAGTTATTAATGCTTGCGCCTATTAATGTTCAATATGTAGCATTGAAATATCGGAATGTATAGTTTATTAAACCGTTGTGCGATGATTCTTATTGTGTTTACTTTGAATAGTTTGTTTTGAAACGTATTTGTATAATGATCCACAGAGTAAGTAATCAACTTCGTTCGCATCTATATACTAAATTATTACTTACTATCATGGTGTCATAAAAAAAGTTTTTCTTGTTTACGCCTCTTGGTAAATAAGTGACTTTAGCGCATGTAGTTACTCCACCAATTTCTTCACATATTTCAATAATGTCTTCATTATTAACAAAACGCTCATTCAAAACATACTCACTGTCTATTCCATCATTTGGATCCCCCCGTTCGCTTACATCATCATTAGTGTTTATTGCAGTTTTCACACCGCCATTGCCTTTAGTGGGTTCGATCCCCGCAGGGCCACACCCCAGACCCGTCACTTGCAATATGCTAATGCGCATACTGTGATACGCATTACGAATCTAAACTGGTTCTTGTTTGCGGAAATTCAATATAAATAATGCGTATTCAGATTAATTGGGTTGTAAACACCCTACTTCTATAAGCAGGCTATATATTAGAAATAAACTTTTATTGCAGTTTGAATTTAGGTATAGGTTAGGTAGGTAAAAGAATATATATATTTCGATTTTACATTTTTTTGTATTTTAATTATATACCCAATTATTATTGAACTAAAAATAACACGGTGTAAATTATTGTATTCGGGGTAAGACACACCAAGAAACATTAACATAAAAAGGAAATAAACTATCTAAAAAGTTTTTGCTACTAACATGAGACTTGTTGTTGGTTGATTCCTATCTACATAGCGAAAATTCATTACGTTTACCAGTAAGCCAGAAATACCTAGAATTCATAACAAAGGATAAAAAGAAATATACAAAATAATTTGAGCTTCAACAGTAGGTTGACAATTTTATTTTAAAAGGCTGTTATGACGTTTAGCAGAATCTTAACAGTAATGAGGAAGTAGGGGAGCAACCAAATCGTTCACGTGTGACTTGTCACCAAGGGTCTTATGGTTAAGAGCTGCCGTAAATACTAGGTAAGGGTACCTAAAGCCCTTTAAAAGGTTCTCGGGAATAAGGAACGGTTAGTAGATGGATTATTTTCCGCAATTGGTCCGGATTCGGGCGACAGAGGGAAAATAACAAGCGAACATCTTGTATTTATAAAGCATTTTGAAGGTTCCTAATAATGTGAAAAGCGTAGAGTAGCTTTTACCAAATATGTCACATCAAGTAGGTTTATTTTATGTTAACATTCGACTGACGGTCAAAAATAATTTAGAGGCTGATGTAACATAAATAAATCACTGCACTTAGTTCACAATCTGGAAAATAAGAGCCACTAAGACTGATTACATTTTTATTTTAGTTGATTCTTCTTCATTTGTGATTAATGTATCTAACATCGTGTTGGCTTGTATGGAATCAAGACCCTTTTTCACTACAATCTTGTAAGAAGCAACCATTTTTACAGTGCATAACTAACGAATGAGAGTCGTCAGTTATATCTTTATCTTTCTTTTTTCTGCATATTTGAACTTATATTTAATTAGTATTATCGTTAAAAGGAGTTGATTTTCAAACTAACGTTAAAGCAAGCAAACATAAGTAATAATCACTGATCACCTACTTATATTGTGAAGGAGGCAACTATAGGTGTCTAACATTTATTATGTTTTCTGACAACTAAGGACCTGAAACCAAAAGGCATTCAAAAACCTGAAGAGAATCCTTCAAAAAAAATTATTTGTATTATTGACTGATCGATTAAAGTGCATAAAATGTGGCGAAGAAAAGATATCTAATTCAGAAATGTCTGTGATTTAGCAGCAGAAGCAGCAGATGAAGCAGCTATTGCAAATGTTACAATGATATCAAACTATATCAAATTAATAGGTTATGTAGTACATTACGTTTTACATTTACGTAAATAGGTCATTGTCTTGGAATAAATGAAACTACACCGCTGAAACATAAATACCAAGAATTGTTTAATAACAGAATGTAACCTCGCTGTAAGCCTCAAGTTTTAGTGACGTTGCTTTCAGTTAAATAACCAAACTTACCAATACAATAATAACGAAGCCTCACAGCGTACGTTTTGTTCCCGAATATAATACTGAGACAATGTGCGAATAAGATCCCGAAACCCAACAATGAGTTATTTAGGTCACATATTGTTACAGAGAACAACAGGACAATCAGGTTGTTTCTCAATTGGAACGTGGAGATGATAGATATAGAGGAGGTATTTTGAAATATAATTATTAAATAACTAAAAAAAAAACAGTTAAAACACCCTCGACTAGGTCACCACATGAACTCGTTTTAGAGAAAATAATTTAGACTCTCTTGAGAGAATCAGTATCTTTACACAAACCTGTCAAGGTAGGTGACATTTTAGTTTACAGCTTATGTGGATCTCAGTATTTTAAAAAACTTTGCAATATACTCGTATACTGAATTGTCAACGTTCACCTAGCCGGTGATCCCAATTTTTCGCAATAATTAAACAAACTAGTGTCGTTTTTTCGTTTCATCCAGTTTCAAATCAAAAAACTAAAGAAGTTTTTACTAAAACAAAGGTGTGGATTATTGCATTATGCAATGTTGTAAATCCTAGCACAAGCCATAAGAAAGCTTGGCCATTATCCCCTATTGGATCCAAACCAGTAACAAACATTACAGTTACCCCTTACACCACACATGCCTGCTCTGATCTCAAGCACCTCCTTGTATAAAGGTAATTCTACGCACAACACATTGTTCCTCGTATCACTCGAAATATAATTGTATTATGATATTATTAAAAAGATATACCATGTACATTAGTTCATTCATTCGAGATCGGTCGTGCGCGAAAACTGCGGAGCTTTCCGGTTTTCAAGAGGACTCGTTCATTCGTTCAAACCATTCGCTCAGTGTTGTATTGTTCATTCAATAAAGATTTCGTTATTAAATTAGTGTGCTTCTTCTTTGCGATAAGGTTTAGATTAGAATGATAAGTTTTGTTTACCGCGGTTTTTTTGTTGCTTCAAGTGGGCATATCCGTTTTGAAAATGATAGCTCGTTATATTGTTATTTTTGAGTACTGTTATTGTAAAGCTTTATAATATTTGAATGAGTTGGTTTATTCATAGGTGCCTTTAGGACAAAGGAATTAATACTTTCAAAAATATCACTTTATTTCTAACATTTCTTTTTGGTTAGGCCCTTCTTTACCTTAACGTTTTAAATTGTAAATTTCATATCAAATAATAAGAGTGCACTACCAATTCTTCAATCGGACCCTGCTTCTCCCTAGGTACAGTCCGACGCGGAATTCTTTAAAAACTCCCCCGCCATTCTTTGTTGTCAGCGCCAGGCTGTCCCTACATTGTCCCGTGAATGGCCCCACTTTAAATAGAAACTTATTATTCCTCTCTAAACATGCATCGATCGTATAGGAAACGGGAGATGTGTCTGGTAATGAAAGAAGGGTCTTATTGTCTGATTTATAGAACGAAAGACAGGGGCTTAATTAGGATTTGGCTAGATTTATAGAAGGTTATGTTGTGGCGTGACTAAGAATATTTATCAATGCGTATTGGAAAATAAAAGTCTATTGTAGCATACATCCGTTCCGATGCCAAAAACTGTATATAGAGAGTGTACTATACAGAAATACGATACCCAGGCCATAAACACAGTTAATTAGGTACCTAATAATAATACCTTTTTTGTCGAAGCTATCAAATATTTTCTGTTTGAGGATGAATGAATGCACATAAGAATCTACGCTGAAAACAAAAGCTGGTTGAGAAAAATGATTGCAAGAGATAATTGTCATTACATTTGTTAGTCAAGTGAAAAGGCTTACTTATTTTACTATATCGTATGTATCGTATTTATAATTTCCATACGATGTCGCAACTTTGACTTCAACAGGCATTTTCAATATGATTTAGTGTCTCAGTTGCGTCTTAAAATCTATTTTTCACGTGTTACCTAACAAGTCGCACAAAATCCACAATCGTAGTGTGCCTATGCTAATTGACTTTGTCGCTTTGTGGCAAACAGCCCCATTGTCAAGCGACACATGGGAGTATAAAGGCGACACGACAGGCAACACGAAGAGTGGTCGAAATGAAGAGAAATGAGCGAGATAAACAGCTCGACATTTTTTATTTTTTTATTTAATTATTTGTCAATGTAATATTACAATATTAGTTGCATTGCATGTCAAAAAATACGAAATTACATTGAGATCGTCAAAACATAAATATTAATAATCAAAGAATAGCATACATAATAATTCATAAATTAAAACAATAAAAGTTAAACATCTAATAATGGTCATTCGTCCGATGTCAAAATATGTACAATGAGTAATAAATGTCAACAAAATAATAAATTTACATTTCCATTTTCATATATTCATCCACGGAGTATAACGGATTATTCAATAAAAGGTTTCTCAGCTGATGTTTAAATGCTTCGTCGGATTGTATTGGATCGAACGAGGGAAAGAGTGAACGCGGCAGAGCGGCGAGTTTAAGTAGTCCCGTCAGAGCGTACAAAACACATTTTAGCGCGTGCATTTTCAATTAGGCAGCAGGGCTTCCGTCGATAAGATCGAATGTATAAGGCTGACGGGACTACTTAAACTCGCCGGCTTATACACGGTGGGGCCTGTAACTAAAGCAAAAAATTAAAACGTAGATTCTACTCCTCAAACTACGCAACGTTTGTTTGACGACTTTGAAAAAAAACTTACGGTTTGTTTTTTATTACATTATAAAGTTAATTCGAACACGCAATGTACTATGAAATTGGTTTTGTCTGTAGAGTGACTAGACTGACAGGCGATGTCAATTAGACGGAGTTTTAAGTACATTGAATATACTATTTACTTTGTTTGAAAAATTAACAATCTAAAAACTTTATGATTTTAAAAAGTTGCTAATCAAAAGTTGTCTAGTTTGAGGAGTAGAATCTACGTTTTAATTTTTTGCTTTAGTTACAGGCCCCACCCTGTATTAGCTGCGCTGCGTCACAGAACAAGTAAAAGTTGGCTGCGTTCAGTCGTTCACTCTTTCAACCGACCGAACGCCGTTTTTAATCACACCCCAGAAATCAGTTTTGTTTTTGCTTAAATAAACTGAAGTTAATATTCGGAATTATAAAAAATGTATTGATTTAAGAAAAAAATGTTGATACAGTACCAAATATTTTCACATTCAAATGACTTGCACCACACACCATCTGAATTGAAAATTATCACGCATTAGACGTTCGTGGTCATTAACAATGTCGCTAAATATTTCACCTGCGCTTGCGCACCGTTTGTCGTCAACGGCAATGATAATTGTTGCGCCACTACGCGGCACGAGAATTACAAGGATGTTGGTGCTTCTTGTTAGATTAGCGTCAAGTTTAAGTTCGTACAAATAAATGATAAATAATAATAATATCGTTATTAAATGAGATTAGAATGAAAAAATAATGATTATTTTTATTCTGGAACACAAACCAGTAAGTAGGTACACTAGGCTACACTGGATAATAAAATTAGTTTTATAAATAGCAAGACGCCGCGCTGGCCTAGTTGGTACTGACCCTGCCTACGAAGCCCGGTAAGAGCAGATATTTGTGTGATGAGCGCGAATATTTGTTTCTGACTCATGGATGTTGTCTTTGTATAAAAGTCTCTGTATATATGCATTTATATCGTTGTCTAGTACCCATTGCACAAGCCTAGAGCTTAGTTTGGGACTAGGTCAATTGGTGTGACATTGTCCGCGGATTCATTATGAGACTCAGCAACCAGGAACTAAAAACTTAAATAAATTTGATAAAGGTAGGTTCGCTGCCGGGACGGCGACAAAATAACAGAAATAAATTTCAGAGAGAGTAAAACAGGAAATCTGTAAGTAAAGGAAGTTTTGTTTACCGCAGGTGTTTGTTGCTTCAAGTGGGCAACACCGACTCGAAAATGATTGCTCAATGTTTTTGATTCTCGTTTAATTGGTGTTGAGTTAATTTACACTTAAGGTTTGTGTTTCAACATGATTCAACATATTTTAACTTCCCTATCGCGTCTTCTTCAACTAAGCATAAACACGCAGGTTACAAACCTTTTTATCCGAATGTTTTTTTACGAAGAAGTCAAACGTGCAACCAGAATAGTACATTGGTTTGTAAGCCCGCTCGTGATTGCAAATCTAAGATTTCTTAATGTTAGTAATTTCGCCAGCAGTTTTATCACTGCACCCAAAATAAATAGTGCAAACACAGTGCCTTTACAGATGGTCATATCGATCCGGATTATTCCAGTTGAACTCTACGCGAGGCTTAACAACTATTGTGGACTACGTGCCCTACACAATTATAATTTATTAGCGGCCCGCCAGCGGCTTCATCACGCTGCAAATTTCCAACATTCCCAGTGGATTTGTTTTTCTGCGCTATTTTTTTTTAAATGTAAGAATCTTATGCGAAGTATTAGAAAACATTTGAAAACAGATGATTGTAATGTAATTTGATGTATGTAGTCTATGTTAGGACAGATAATAATAAGTACCTGGAAGACCGAGCGTCCCTCGGGTTGAAAACGAAATTTCCCGAAGATGACAACTTGACAGATCGATTTTTCGTCCCCGTAAACCCCTATATTAAAATCTTCATCGCAATCGTTGGAGCCGTTTCCGAGATTCAGATTATATATAAAAATACAAGAATTGCCCATTTAAAGGTATTAGATAGATAAGAATGATGATTACGACGATTTAGTATTAATATGTGATTGAGTAACGGAAGCATATCATAAACTTTTAAATACGATAAAGTACTGTTTGACAAACATGAATTTTGTAATTGGCAAATAACGTAACTGTTATTCGATATGATTTCCCCTTAGATGCAAAAGTTTAGCACTTATTAGTGTATTATTACATACATAAAATGAATAATAACGCATCGCTAAGCAAGGTGATAAACACATCATTACAAAAGTTTACAGGTAAATGAAAAATAAGGGCTCGTTTAACTTGCTTAAGTCCATAATTGAGTCGTCGTGTTAATATATTTCAATAAATTATCACTTCGCCAGTGGACAAAGCAACTTTACGTAACTTCGCTAATAATGCTGATAATTATCATATTTTTGACATTCACAAATAGTCTGTGTACTTTAGGAATACATCTTTAAAAATAATGGCTTCTAGAGCTTTCGCACGCGATTATGAATCTTTAGTGCTTGCGTTAAAAATATATCTAAATATATCAGTTGTAAATTTATGTTTGTCAAAGTATGTATTTCGGGTAATTATGACGCTAACTCGAGCGGCACGGCGGCTTTGTCAGCGCTTTATCCTTCAGCTTTTCTGACTAATGTTGACAAGTTTTCAGTCGTGTGTAGTTCATTCTTTTCCGCCACAAAAGGCACAATATTTTTCATGCATTCTTGGCCGAAGTTTTGTAATGCTCGCCATTATTTTCATCTTGAATGAAATATAACAGCCGTGGTATTTATTTTAAAAAGAATCTATTGCCAAATAATTGTGTGCCCTTTTACCATCTTTTAGTCGAACTCAATGTTGAAAGGTTTATGTTATTTAAACAGCGAAATCACTCTTCTATCACAGTCCATTCGTACCTTTCATCAGATAACTTAGGGAACCTTTTTAAACGGATGATCAGCTAGTTCGCACAAAGGCTGACCTGCGGAAGTTTCGGGTGTATTCGGAATCTATCGGGATCTATCGTATTCAAAACTGAGACAATCAATCTTGCGCGTGACCCTTTTTGCATAGAGCGCTGGGATTTGATCGCAAGAGATCAAGAAACCGTAGACTGTATAATGGGGGATAAAATGTACCATTGTTAATTATGTAGATTAAGACTATGTAAACGCAAAATTGTTGACTTATCAAACGACGTTTTCTACCAATACGCACTTTTTGGAGTGGAAATCAAATCGGTAGGTACCTCCAAATTTAAGGCTTAATGACCACAACTTTTATTTAAATTTCATTCTTTCAAAAACCATTCTACAAAATATTATGAAAATAAACGTCCGCTTAGCAATTTCTCTTACGTGCTATTTGTTTTAAGTCATTAGAAATTTACAATATAAAGCAGGACCTCATTCTAATATCTGTTTAAGAACCGTAATAATAACCAAATTAACGGCTCACAGATCTGCTAGTTTAATTTTATACTTACAGTTATTCCACTGTCATTTTATCCTCCGGGATAGTGCCGAGTCACGCGCGCAGTCCCTAGGGCAAGACCGTTTAATGCAAGTTTGGGGAGGACCCTCGATTACCCCTATTGTCTGGGACTCGTGGAATGACGTGGTCATTCTGCTGGATCTTGAGAAAACTAATTGGCTGAGAGTTGTAAGTATTACCGATTTTGTACAGTTTCTGGTCAAGCCAAACGGAATCTGTATGTTTGATGATGCAGTTAAGCATCAGTCAATGAAGCTAAGAGTCCCGGATTCGATTTTCCTAAGGTGTTTATTGGTTTAAACATCTACAACAGATATTAAAATAGACTTAAATATTTAAATAAAAAACTTAATTTACAATATTTGAATAACCTTTCTAATGAAGACAGAGGCTAGAGTTCTTTAAACGACTGTTATTCGCAATAAGAGATCTTGCAGAAGTTGACAGTTCAATGAAGGCTTTTTCAAATTTACTTAAGTAATAGACACATTGATTATGGCCGGTCAGTTACTAAGAACCAAGCTAAGCTAAGATTCAAGCCATGGAGCTACTATACGCCAATCGGCATTACCACGCCAGAATCCAACTATGCAGTATAATCGCTCCGTTTCCATCGATCAGTGATTGACGTGCCCACAAAAGAACACTCTGCGACGGCGTCCTATCGAGATCAAGATTCGAATCCGAAGAGTAACTGCTCAGAGGGTCCCTGAGAAACGGAGTTTGGTTATGAAAATAATGGTGTTTATATATTTTTAATAAGATTCGATTGTCTTTCCAATTGCGATAGGCAGTGGCATTATGAGGGACTCGCAATGTATTTCTTTTAAAGAGTTATAACTGCCGAACCAAAAGACATAGTTGCCAAGAGCTTGAAGCTTTGGTCTGTTTGTCTTTTTGTGTGTTATCTCCTCGGCACGTACCGGTTGATGTCTATGGATCGTTTTAAGGTAATCTTGATGGAACTCGGTACTGTAGATCGGTCAATATTTAAAAAAGCCTGGACTCGAAACACAATTAAGTTTCAGATATAATTTTTCTTAATTGTCTTAAGTCCAGGCTTTTGTAATTTATTTCTTATTAGATCTGAAACTTAATTGTGTTGAAACTCTTTGCTCTCTTTCTCATTTATGTTGACGCAAAACATGTCAACAAAAGATCAGAAAACGAAACAAACCTTTTTCCTTAAAGGTAAAAACTAATAGAAATTACAGAAAACTTAAACAAAACCGCATCTACAAAATCATCTACACTGCACATACCTACTCGATTCGACATCAGTGACTATCGCCTGCCACAGCCCAAATATAGAGTGACAAAGTCCCAAATGATTGAGAACCACGTGTGAGCTGGGACTCTGTCGCTTTCAAGATCGCCATCGCGCAGGTTCGAATTGATGTAATGTGACAAGCAAATGATCGTCATTATTGTTTGTAGAATGACGCTGTAGATTAAAATAAACTATAGATCAGGAGCTTTGTAAGGCGTGGAAAAGGCATAGGAATACACAGGCCACACATGGCAAGTGGACTCTAAGGGTGGATATTACGTTACCAATCCTAAGGACTAAGATGAAATGACTACTCTCAGACGATGAAAAATACAACATTTAGGCTTTGATTGAAAGTAAAATATTAGTATTGAAGTATACTTATGTTATTTTTCGAAAGATGAAGTTTGGTAATATTTGCCTTAAAAGATTTTTTTTTTTAAATAAGTGGGTTTTATCTAAATGTTTTATGCAAATTATTTTCAGTACAAATCGCAAATGCACCCTATTTTTAAAACAAAATGGTTACGTACAATCTTCCATGTTACCTTATACTGTTTGAAAGACTATCGAATCTATATTTCAATCCATCTACAAAACCCTAATGACTCGCCTTAATCAGATAAGGGCCAGTCGCCTTATTGCCGTGCCTTGGACAATGCCCGTAATTTTATTATTTCCTAGAATTGCCTTTATATTATTTATTGTTATTATTTGTTATAGTTAAGATGTAATTTGTACTGAGACTGTGTTAAGTCAAATTGATTTGGCCGGTTAACAAAGGTAAGTGTGTGTAAATAGATTAAAAGTACGATATTAATATGGTGACCCCTATCTTCCAGAAACCGAAACCTAGCTAGAAACTATAGTTATCAAATAAACTCCATGCGTTTAGGAACTAAATACAATGCCACAGAGGGACACATATATTCATAAACTAATATAATACGTATATAATTACGTTACAAATTTCACATGTTAAGTTATATATAAGATTTTATATTAAGATCGTCATAAAAAATTGTCAGGATCGCGGGAGCGCGGTGGATGCGAAAAGCACAAGACCGGTCTAAGTGGAGAGCCTCGGGGGAGGCCTATGTCCAGCAGTGGACGTCTTTCAGCTGACATGATGATGATAAACCAAAACCAAACCAATTAGGGAAAATAACAAAATACAAAACAAATTCACATAAGAACAAAGATGTCATAAGTAAAAAAATCAAAAGATGATAATCACAATATTTAAATCAAGCACACTTAATAAAAACAATTTAAAAAAAACCCACTTAAAGCTTTTGGTCCATGTACAACGGGTACACCAAAAAAAGGTAAATAAACTCTTTCCGTTAACTTTTGAATAAATGGGTGAGGACAACGCATCAGGGTGGCAAAAACCAGTTAAGCTCAAAATATACATATACTAGCGAACGCCCGCGACTTCGTACGCATAGAATTAGTTTCCCGCTACTCCTACTTCTTCCCGTTGGGGGTCGATTTTAGGGAAATCCGTTCTTACTGCACCCGTAGACCTCATAAGGAATCTATGTACCAAATTTGGGATCTTTAGAATTTCGATAAAATACGAAACACGTCCACCATCAATTCTGTTAAAGAATGTTTATGCGAAAAAAGTAGGTTGGACCAAGGAATCACGTTGTCCCATACAAACTTTGCCCTCCTTTTTCACTGCTTTAGGAGTAGAATTTCGGAAAATCCTTTTTTATCGCATGCCTACGTCATACAAAGAACACACCCTCCAAGTTTCAGGGCTCTACGATCAGCGGTTTAGGCTGTGCGTTGATCCGTCAGTCAGTCATTCAGGACAAAGCCTTTTATATGAATAGATAGTGTTATATTTACATTTATTTTATTTTATTTATTTTATTTATTTATTAAGGTTCGCCAATAGGTAAGATACTATAGAACTTATAAACTATTAAGACATTTCGATTACATCGATTGAGTATCCACCCAATTACAGGCAAACTCAACATGCATTACAATTTAACGCTTATTATCTAGAAGTTAAACAATCTAGTAGCTACTGTTATTTACTAAACATTTAATATAGTAAGCTAATTTGAAACATGAAATACAATTCAAAACTCGTAATAAGTATAAAATGAAGAAACGATTTTGCAATCAGCACCTACATTAGAAGTTAACCTTGAGTTTGTATAAATATGTTTTAAACTTATTTATTGACATACATAAACTAATATATGTATAATGAGTATTCAATGAAGCTTCCTTTGTTGATAAAAGAGATTGATTCCTTTTTCGGCACATTCCTTTTTGGACATATTCCGTTTTCGGCATATTCTTGTTTTGGCACATTCCGTTTTCGGCATAAATCATTATATACAACAAATGAAATCAATTCTAGGTATCGTTATTTTTTATCTACAAGAGTTTATTCTTACCTAGGGTTGATTTCATTTGTTGTATATAATGATTTATGCAAAAGACGAAATGTGCTGAAACAAGAATATGCCGAAAACGGAATATGTCCAAAAAGGAATGTGCCGAAAAAGGAATCAATCATAAAAGACTTATGATTTCTACAATACCGATAGTAATGCAATATCGTTAGATTACCTAAACCTTCTCCAGAATATTAACAACTTTCACTTCACATTCAAACCATCCTATAACCACGTCCAAGCCATATTACTTTGCAATCCACACACAAATATTTACACCAATTAATCCCAGCCCTTACCACCCAAGACATAAAGCACACATTAACGTTACATGCCGTTAATATTACTAGCAAACAGATAGTTAAATATTTTTACGTGCAGTCCGTCGTAAAAACTGATTGAAAGAGGGTTTAATGGTACGTACAATACCTCTACCTCTATGTAGTTATTTGTTTTTATGTACAGTTTGTACAGTGCAAGAGACCTTTAAAAAAAATTAGGTTCGGGTTCAGGCCCGAGTTCACCAACCAATTTAACAGACGGTTAAGTTTTAATCAGCTGTTAGTCAATACTGACCGTCAAACCGCTAACTGGCCGTTTCATTGTTGGTGAACACTGCCTTAAGTCTGTCAGTCGCATAAGGATTGAGTATAGTGCAAATCCGGAAACCGTTTTAAGAGCTATCTCACTTTATGTGGTATGGATATATATACACTCAGGAGCAAAAATACCGGCCACCATTAAAACTCACTCAAAACAACCCCAGGCGAGGAACGAAGGCTTCGAAATAGTCTCGTTTGTATGAAAACGCACTCTGACCCGTTATTTTAGCTCCTGAGAGTATAATTTATTATGTCTATGTGTGTAGGTACAACATGTATTAAATTAATTAATTTTATCTTTTCTTTTTCTAATATTGGACTTAAAGGGATAATGCACTCCAAGTTTCGGTTTACTTTTTACTTGTGTTACTTTCTTTTATTATAATCACGCTAATAATATTTTAAAGTAGAAACCCGCTCGCGCTTCGCTTCGGTTTATTATGTCAGTTTTCTATTACACCCGTGCATAAACCTGGACTTATTATACATCAAAACCTTTCGTGAAAAATTATCTAAATTATACTGGAAACAGCATTAAAATCCATTGCGTAGTTTGAAAGACATCTAAGCGTAACTATAGAGGGATAGACCGCGGTGAAACGACTTTGTTTCATACTATGTATATAGTATATAGTATGTAGCTATCTCAACATAGTATCACACGTCATCCTTCAAAATATGACTGTTTTTCTGGGATAGTAACGCTAGAAGCCTATAAACGTGCGGGTGGTAGTAGCTTGTGCAGGGTCCGTCCGGATCGCTACCACCATCTTATCCACTAACCTACCACCAAACAGCAGTGTTCGCATTGTTGTGTTCCTGTTTTGGGACAAGACAGCCGGTGTAATGACTAGCATAGAGGCATTCCATCTTAGTCCTCAGTTTTGGCAACGCAGCTTGCAGCTTGCTGTCTTGTGAATGCGAATGTGTATGGGTCACAGTTTCTACTTACCGTCAGGTGGCATGTGTGCTCGTTTGCCTTCTCTATGCCATAAAAAAAATACATACCTCTCTGGAGCGACATGAAGACTTTAACAGTCTTCTCTATTAAAACAGTTTAATTACACCTTTCCAAGAAATGCGTTTCTAATTTCTAATAAAATGGAATGGTTCACGGGTAAAAGCTGAGGCTAGAGTTAAAGGTTTTATTTTAATTACTTACTAGCTTGTGCTGCTTCGTCACATACATTAAGGGCTTCTTATATTACCAACATATTGCAACTATAGATTTTGCGTTTGCTTAAACACGCAAAGAAACGAAAACAAATTAACTTACAAAAAAAATATCCAACAATAGCTGAGACATTTAAAATCCATATTAAATTGAAACCTCTTATTGTAAAATTATACTTTAGCTTCAATAATGTTGTATAATAATAGGTCAATTTCGATGTCCTGAACAAAAATGATAACATTATACATCTCGCTATTATTATGGTTATGATAAAGATTGTTTTAGACATGTGTTTTATAAAAACTTTAATACATATTTCTTTTACTTTTTTGCCGTTTTTCGTCTCTCGAGACATAACTGTTTCGAACTTGATCAAAATGGCCAAAATCATTATTAGACTTGTAGAATTTGATTTTTTAAGAATGTGTTTTTTATTTTAAATCACCGTTTGACTCCTTTCGCTCTGGTTTCCTCTACGCATTTATATTTAAATTCTTACAAAACATGTCACGCTCCCGTCATAACTTAGAATCATCGTGCCCTTCAATCGATCCCGACTAAACCATGGGAATTTCAATGATCGAACCCTGTCCTTCCCCTTCTAACTATATTAACTGGTTTCACATAATAACTATTTAAAATACATGTGTCCGTGCTTTCTTGAATACATTATTGATATTATATGATAGTTTATTTTAGACACAATGTCGTAAGGAATCTTTGGAAGGGTTTTTGATGCATTGTGACAGTCTGCTCGGTATTGTCGATCGAACAAAACAAATTGCTTCAAGGAATACCAAGTTATTTTTGCTGTTGAAGACGTCGCTGTTTTAACTGCTGTCAGAACATTTGTTAAGAGGGATTTTTAGTTCTCATTTTGTCCGGTGGGTGGACTAAGTTGGTTTTAAAGAGATTTTGGTCGGCGTCGTTAGTACGGGTCATTCGGCCCGATGCGATTTAGGACAACTTCTGACGGCTGTCAGGTTTTATTATTATTCTCTGATTGACAAGCTTGGGCTGACCTGCTCTATATCTGCCGGACAATAGATTAGTTACTTTAAATATTTTGAAACGCTTCAAACTGTTTTTCTTTGACAAGTATCGCACGATAAATAGATTTGAATTGAAACTAAAATTACCACATTTTTTAATGTTTTTTTTGTCAAACCAGCAGCAGTTTTTAAACACACTATGCACAAAATGAGACACCTGGTAATTTTTTGGCCCAGTGCTGCTGTGGTTTTAATATAATTTTAATGGATGAAAGGTGCCTTGAATAGAGTCCATCTGGATTATTTTTTCCATTTTACCCACCAAACAGCGTTCACAGTATTGTGTTTTGTTGTCATCTGGGTACAATTTCATATATATGTGGTTTTTTTTCTTTTGTTTAAAACATTAAGGTATTATTACCCTGTATTCTACCCCCTAAAGGTACTTTTAAAAATATACTTGCTTCCCAAGATACTGACAGCGCCTTTTGAAAACCCTAGTTATTTTATTATTTAATATCTGTACCGGTTTTTTTTTTAAATAAATATATTTTACCTTTTTATCTATCTTTTTAAGCACCTTAATAGTCTTAAAACATTACCTCACGTTGCGCTCCATGATCACTATAACCTCAAAATAAATATCTTTTTATTTTTCCACACATTTTTTGCACAATTAACCTCTAAAATTCACAAGTCCACGTGACATCTGATGTTTTATGTGCCGTAACAAATCCCAACAGCCGCAATATAACGCGAGCCGCATCACTTTTGTCACAGCCTTTCAATAAACGGCCGTGCCATTGTCATGATTTAACCGGGCTCATTAATCGTCGGTAACAATGGTTAAACTTAGATTAAGAGCCGGTTGTACAGAGGAATTCTGTGTATTTTAAACATGTCAAGCAATTGTTAATGTTGTATGCACTGTTAATAAGTATACATTAATAATGTTATGTTCACATTGGTAGTTAGAGTTCTGTATGAGTTGTTATACTAAAAATACGATATTAATGTTTCATTTGAGGTTTAGTTGTGTTAGGCCGTATCGTCAACTAGCTTTTTTTGTGTTATTGTACTAATATTATAAATGCTACTACTTCTTTACGCTGCAACGGCTGGACAGAATTGGAATGGAAATAGCTTATACACTGGATTAACACATTGGCAAATTTATATCCTGGACAATTTTAAAGTTCCCGAAGGAATAACGATCTGTGTCACTTAATTTCCAAAAGCAATTATCTCTAATTATAATCTAATTAATAATGTGTAAGTGTTTTGGTTGCGAACTGTAAACTTGCATGTGTTTGACAATAAATAAATAAACCGAAATTTACGCGGACGAAGTCGCGGGCAGAAGGTAGTGGCGTATTAGATAAACGGAATACTGACATGCATGCATGCCGCGTTCGAAGTCTTGTTCCTCATACAAGTGTTTCAGATCCAACCCAAGCACGACCTTCAAGCGTTTAGTATGCTCGTTTGTCGGCTTCTTGTATAAAAGCGTAATGTATCAAGAACAACATTAATTTTCTTTGAGCGTTTAAATTATTACACTAAGGGCTCCTAGCACCAAAAAATTTACTGAGTTAAGATACGAACTCAAGTTAAAATGACAGTTTTCGGATGAGTCTGACGTTTACCAACTCGAGTCAGTGAATTAACCCAGGGTTAAATTTTTAGTGCAAGTGGCCCTAAATTATTTATCATCAAGCTCACCATTAAAATGTTCAAGTTTTTTTAAACGTGCAGTATTAAATCTTAATGTGCTACTAATTTTATAACAGGGAAAGTTTGTACGTGTGGTACTAAATCTCGCTTCAACGACTGAACGGATCCGGATGAAACTTGGCACACATATAGATCTTGATATTATGACATTGGCTACTTTTTATCCCTGAAAAATGAATAGTTCCTTCGACGCAGACGGACTCGCGGGCAACAGCTAGTCTTCAAATAAATACCTTCTTAACTTAACTATGTTAACTATGCTCTTTATATCAGCACCATAAACCAAAAACAATCCTCTGGAACAACAGGACAGCCTCTCCCGCGTTACGGACAGACAAACAGGGCAGTGCGAAGTGATCGCACACATACGCCCCGTTTGTTCAAGTAATGGATGCGCAGGAGCAGGGAAAGCCGTGGAGACGACTAGAATGTTACACTATAAAAAATTCTTACCTATTAATAGAGAGATGATTTTTAGGGTTCCGTAGTCAAACTAGGAACCCTTATAGTTTCGCCATGTCCATCCGTCCGTCGGCAGCTTAACTTAGAGACCCTTAGTACTAGAAAGCTGTAATTTGACACGAATATACATATAAGTCACGCCAAGAAAGTCGTAAAATAAAATCTTGGAAAATATTTTTTTTAGTGTAACTCCACTACACGTAACGTGGCGACGGTCTTTCAAAAAATATTGTGGGTTTTTGAAAACAATTTTTCGATTAACGGATCCGTTTATGAAATATTAAGCTTAAAAGCGCTGATTTTTGTTAGTCAAGTGTCCACCCCCCATCTACTGCCAAAACTACAAAAACTAAAAATCTGAAAAATATCACGAATAAGTAGACTTCATTGGTTCTGGAGTCACAAACGGTTTAAATGTAAAACTTATTTGCGGTTTTGGTAAACTCATGATCGACCTATGTCGATATATGTGGATAACCGTTTTCCTACGGCAAAGTTAAGTTTGTCGCGAAGTCGAATTTCATTGTAGGCTTCGGAACCCTACACTGAGCATGGTCCGACAGATCTTGCCCGGCTTTTAATCTTGGAATAGCTACTAATATTATTAATTTTTTAAACCTACTATAACTATTATATTAAAAGGAAGATACGAAATCAATCCTGAGTCCTGTCGTCGCACTACAATTTATAATATATTTTTTTTTAATAATGGCGTTTACTCCATTTAACCAATCTAGTTATTTATAGACAAGCACCCAGGACTCAATAGAGAAACAAGTCGAGCAATTGTTCGGTTAAGAATATGAGGATATGCTTAAATCGTGCAGCTGTCAGAAAAAATCTATATAAATTTAGCTCAGGGCGATTACCTTTCTCACCCCCTAAATCAAGTCAATAATTACGATTTTTGAATATCTTGTAGATGGTATGAAAATCTAGGTTTGTACGCTTTCATTATATCACAAAAATGAAGTGTCATCCAATTTACATACTCGTACTTACGTGTCCTAAAATACTATTTTATTTCAGATCCTGGTTCAAAATTGATGAGCAAGACTTGAATTTAACATAATAAAAAACTAAACAAAAAATCAAGCAACGTTAAAAAAACTTGTGCCATAGCTAGACCAAAATAAAATAAAACAAATATAGGTAAGACAGCCCCGCATTCCCTGTTCTCCCGCCCGGCGCGTACTACAGAAGTCCTCTTTTATTCTGGTAAACTACCCACTGTCCTTCCCAGAAGAGTCACGCGCCCACTAAGTGGGCTTATCATTATATTTGACCAAATTAACACGTCCGACAGCAGCTCCTTGGAGAAACACTTAGGGGTCGGTTTCTTGAAGCTTTTGTTTGAGTTGAGCTGCAAACTGCAGTGAAATGTAGTCGGGAAAAACTGGATGCACATAGAGGACGACTGGAGTGGATATCTTGATACCATACAAAAGAGGAGGATCATAAGACGGGCAGGCAGTTTGTGAGACGTGTGAGTAGACAGACTAAAATCTCACAGAATTTAAAATTTTGAAGAGCAATGACAAGAAAAAATGTGTTTCAATGTTCAAAGATCTAAAATGGGTCTATGATCCTCATTACAAAGTATGTTATTGTCAATTTGAACATGAGCAATTGAAAAGTGTGGCTTGTCCTGAAACCATTCATTGCGATATACCTAAGTAAAGGAGTTTCAACTATTATAAATAAATATCCTATGTTGATCAAGATTTAGCCGGTTGTGCCAAAATTTATTCAGTCCTTTATTAAAATCCGTTAAGTAAACATAATGAAAGTAACTCATTATTCGATAATTATTTACTACCCTAATCCAAATCAAGAAAACAGTTACGTTCGAATATTTACAACTGCAGCTAACTGCTCACCAAGTGATATCCCAAAAAAACTTATGCAATCCACATTCTCACCCTACATTTAAATTTAACGTACATCGACGCAACCGTGCATCGTCCTATTTGTTGCACGCATTGTATTGAAAACACTGAACAAGATTTGTAGTTCGACTATGAAACGCCAACCACAAAAAAACACAACCTCAAAAATGCCATAAACAATCACCATCAGCCGCAATCAAACTCTTTATCCATCCAATTATCACCATGGAAACAAGACGGGGTCTGTCTAATAATGCCCAACAACGGGCGCTAACCAGCCAGACAAACATGGTATTTGGATCGCTGGGTACTCCGGTAGCATTGTTCTGGCAACTCGCACCGGGATGCCAAGGCCAACATACTTTGTGGAGTTTTGACAGTTTGTCGCCGTTTTTCATTTGTTTTTGTGGTTTCCATTTGTTGTTAACCGCCTGTAGCATGTAAGGTCATCCTTCCTAGCTACTACCCAAAAGAGAGGATCATGGTTTTCGAGAGTATGTGTGTGTCTGTTTCTTTGTGAGCTCCTAGTAGGCTACACGCCTTGACGGATTTTAAAGTGCGGGGTAATGTTGGATTGGTATTTACCCTAGAAGTGTTATAGGGCATATTAGAACCTCCTCATTCTTGATGCCGCAGAGGTAGTCGACCGACCGACCGACTACCTCTGCGGCATCGAGTGTTACGCGGCGACTTGTGTTAAAATTCCTAGTTACTTATGTATCTAACGTTTTTTTGTCGATTTTTTCGGTTGATTGAAGACTTTGTAATTCGTATTTATGTATTAAAATAAAACAAATAAATATCAGAGGACAATCTCAGCTATATGGATCTTGGCATTAGGTACCGAGAATCGAACCACGAACCGCTAGGTTCGTAGGTAGGGTCGTTCGTCGTCAATATTGTGTACATTGCTGAAAATAATTTCAGTGCGGAGGCAGACGAGCTGTTTAACCTAAAACTGAACAAAAACCTACCTACCTCTCTGAAAAACATTTCTCTTGGACAGTAAAGTGTTAATAACGGGTCTATATATATTTGAATCTCTAACCATCTTAATGCATCGTGTGTTCGAATTTTCATTTAAGCTAAAGCCATTTCTGCGTTAATTTAAAAACTTTTTAGTGTTATTATGTTAGTGCAGGTATTCCGGAAATGTTAAAAGGTCGTCTGAACAGCTAAAAACCAGTTTAGTAATTCGGACAACGATGCGTTAGAATTAACGTTATTAGGGATTTCGAGGGATACCCGTTATGCCCTCCTACGGAAAAAAGGTACATCTACTATATGAATTGTATTGCACTTACAACCTTATTATAACCCCTGAGAGTTGAATATGCTTCTATGAATTAATTGCACTTGTGCCTTTTCTCCATACGAGGGCAGCATTAATAACTACTAAATATAAAAAAAACAATTTAGAAGATTAAGTCTCTTAAAATTTATAACACCCTTCTGATTGTGTAAGGGGTTACCATGTGGCTTGCTCGATCGCTTCTCACGTACCAAAACTAATTTTGGGTAAGGAAACATACACAAACAGTACTTTACCTATTTGTCCATTTGGGGCAGGAAGCGGTGTGTTGACGGACCCAGTGTGCAGACGCCTTTGTGCTTTAATGTGAGGTGAGATGCGACAACTTATTATTTTCTTATCCTCCGCGGTACAGTCAGCTCTGACGCTGTCTATTTAGTTCGGCCGAACCAATTCTTACTAAAAATAAAGGCCTTTATCTTAACTTTTTTTTTTTTCCTTTATCTCTTAACTGAGGTCCATTTTAGGAAAGTAATTTTCTTTGTATTTTTTAAGTATGTATTTATCAATTCAGTATGTTTATCGTTATGTAGTAGGTAGGTACCCTTAGTATTTACAAGCCTAGAGCTAAGTTTTGGACTAGGTCAATTTGCATGATTACTTTAATGAAATCCATTCAACCATGGATTAAAACACAGTTGCAAAAGAATTGTCGTATTGTTCCTGTTTTACAAACAATATCACTTTACTAATGTATTACCGGCAACGCCCATATATACGCTTAACGTAAATTTTTTTTTTTGCTAAAATCTTAAAAGTGTTTTCTTATCCATTTTTTAAGTTAAGTCTAAATCTTGAGTTACAAAAATCGTGATAACGATATGGTTTCAATCACAATAGGTACAATAAAGTCCCCGCAATGCTACCAAATTGATTTATTTATTCAGATTGACTGTACCTACGTTTGACATCACTATTTCTCTGTATCAAGTACAGTGGGAGGGTACAGGCGTCCCAAAAAGGAAATCACGATATTGCCATTGGCCCGTGTGTGTTTGACACTCTATTATTGGCTCTAAGGTATAAGCTAAACGGTTACTTAAATATTGTGTCACAATAAATACATAAAGTTACTTGTTAAGTGATAGTAACTTTGTATTTTAGAAGCGTCAAAATTATTCCCAAGGGCACCTCCAATATTTTACAAATATATAATTCATTCAATCATATTAAATATCAATAAATAAATTTCCGAAGAAAATCTGGCACAAATTCACCTATTTAGTCCCGAACAAAGCTTTAAGCTTATATTGTGGGTACAAAGCAACCATAAACATACTTAAATAGAGAAATCAATACTCAAATACATAGAAAAAATCCAAGACTCAGAAACAAATACTCGCGATTAAAGACATAAGGTAATTCAATACATTACATTCACATGAATTGGGAGCAAGAGAAAGAGTTATCTATCTCTATTCCAGTTTGTCTTTTTCCATTTCTCATCAATATTCTTAACGTTACTGAGCTACCGCTTTTATTCAGTAGACAGGAAAGGCAGCCGGCATAAAATGGTTTATAAAAAAACGTATTTTTTCTATTGTTTTATTTTTTGATTCAAATCAATTTCCTTTGGATTATAAAGTGTTCTCTATCAAGAGTCAAGATAGCAGTTAATTGTTATCAATACGACACTGTACTATAATGCACAGTTTTTTAATGATGATACTTTACTCTATAATATAATAGCGCTTTTGAAGGAGAGATAGATCCCACAACGGAGATGTTCAAACAAATGTTTCCGCTGCTCATTATTAGTTTATAATTTTGAATGCCCAGAACTCCATTTCGAGTCAGCTTTATAAGATAATCTGGTAGTCTGGATGAACTAAGGCGGACCTAAGTTTGATCTTGTTAGTCGTAAATTGTGAAGTAAATGTCGGAAACAATGGCAAATAAATACTGAACTTGATCGCAGGCGCATCTTTGACAAATACGATCAGTTTGGACAGCTGATAAATTGGACTGACAGTTACTTTGTATGTGCTGTTCGAAATTTAAAGCTGTGATGACGTAACGGCAATATTTCGTATTTTGAATTGGAATAGTAGAAATCGGTTTTTGAACTTGTCAGTTAACTCTATTTGTCAGTTAAACATTTCGACCCTGTTAGTTATTTTGTGCAATTGCTACTTGTACCATAACAACACTACTCATACCAAAATCAAAATTCCCGACGTATTCCAGAAGAAAATTAGAAAATTGCCAACCTCAAGTGGCTGTGGGCGGAGTACATCCCTCGTACCTAGGCTAGAACTGACCGCCGTTGAGGCACGAAGGTTCTATAGAGACCGTGGACCGAAGAGAGAAGTGTTTTCATATTTATTGATCTTTATTAGTGTCAGGCTCCCCTGAAGGTGGACCAAAGATCTGCAACTGCAACGACAACAACTGATGCAAGTGGTGGAGATCGCTGGGGAAGGCGTGATGTCCAACAGTACACGTGTTTTGGTTGACTTCTTTTACACGCACAATAATCAGGAAATATACCGACTTTCTTAAAACTTGCTGTTCAACTGTATAGCTTACAAAAGACGCCTTTAAAACCAGCCACAGGTTAAAAAGCGTGTACCTAACTGCAGAACTTAAAATGGAATGGAAACCAAATCCAATTCAACTCCAGCTATCACGCTGGAATAGATTGTCAAATAAATTAGTAGCAGTGTTCAATGCTTCGCTTTGAGCTATTTACAGCTTGTAGCATTTATGGGTGTTGGCCATTTATCGCCATAAATGGCCATTTATAACCATTTACGGGCCTCGACAATGGCAGCTTATGCTTTGCCCGTGTTTATAAGAGCCGTTGTCCGCGGCTCGGGGTACAATAGTGAGGTGGATTTATGCTGGCATTGACGGGTTTTCTTGGTACGATAGGCGGCTGGTGGTACTGTGGTGTTACTGACTGGTTAACCTGGAAAGCGGGAAAGCGTCCGTCCTTCTCACGTGTCAGAAAGTAATGGATGTTGTTTCTACATTTTGTCATCCTATAAACGCAACTAAACTAGGCTCCAGGTAGTAAATATGGGACGGAACTAATGTTAAAATGACCAGAATTTTTAGTCTTTATTGTGCTAGAATAGGTACTAGAATTAGTCAAGTAGAAGTGAAAATGGACTTACAAAACAATTTTCACCCATAGCTCCCAAGTAACTGTTTGTTTTTACCTTTTCGAAAACAGTGTCAAACTCTGAAGTTAAGAAATAGTAAAGCACGCCGAAGCTCACCAGAACCAACAAAAAAACAAAAGTAATTTGACGTCCAAACAACGTGAAACACACAACAGAGTTGGCAACATTTTTATAGAGGATAGGCGAGTCTTCGAAATTTCCAGGGTGACTCATGACTGGTTGATTGATAGCAAAATACCTTTCTTCGGCAAACCTTGAACCTGATTTTTCCCGAAAATTACAAGTACACCGATCGTAGCTTATGTTTCTGTGAATACTACCTACTACCTACCTAACCATTTAAAAAAACAATGTAGTGTCTGACCATGTATTTTTAACACCCATCACAAACATAGAGGAGTTGTAAGTTCAGTGTGAGTCTCTGTGCATCTGTTTGTCGCAAAGTACCTTCCCAACGGATGGACAGATTAGGACACAGTCTTTTCAAAATAAACCTAGATTTCATTGTTATCTAGTGTCAGTTAACTGCCATAAAGCTTTCAACTAACTGGTCCCAGGGCAACCGGCCATTTTCATTTCGTTTTCGTTCCGCTTGCTAAAAAAAACAAGAGTCAGCGGGTACTGCCTGGAGATGTCACGGACGGATTAGTGGCTTGATTTAGCACCTATAGTCTTGAAGGTCTCGCGTTCGAGTCCGGGCGGTGACACTGACACGTGATGATTATTAAAGCCACTGTTAAAGTGTATATGGAACAGACCGTCGTGATATACTTTGCTGAGATACTATACTAGGTTCAGTTATTTAAAATTGAAGAATTCTTAAATCATACTACGATTTAAAACTGTAGTAACAAAGTGACATGGATTTGAAGCGCCTTACTCTGCTTCGAACTCTTAAGATGGTAAGATAAACAAAACAGTCAAGTGCGAGTCGAGAAGAAGGGTTATAAGGTTAACGTGTATCTGTGTGTCGATCTGTTGTAGCTTTAAAATGGATGAACTAATTCGGAAATATTTTTTTTCAAAGAAAGCTACACTCAGCAGCCAAAATACCGGGTCAAAGTGCGCTTTTCATACAAACGAGACTATTTCGAAGCCTTGGTTCCTGTGGTGGATACTGCGAGGTTCAATAGAGGAGGGAAAAAGTTCTTAAGATACCTAACTGATCGCACAATCAGTTCACACCACAGCCGGACAGTTTTGGTTAGCACTTGGATTTCCTTAAATTTTATTGCCATTTAAGATGTTTTTCTGAACATGCACAATTCCGGCGTTAACTGCCTATTCATTCAGTTGGGTATCCTAGGCACTCTGGAAGTCCTGTATCGATGCTCGCGGTATTCATCATAAGAATTCACTAAAAGCATTCCCTGGCGAGGAACCAAGGCTTCGAAATAGCCTCTTTAGTATGAAAAACGCACTATGACCCGTTTTTTTGCTCCTGACTGTATATTAATAAGGTTTCATGATAATCGGCTGGACTGTTTCTGGAATGAAAGTAGTTGGGAGTTGTCATCTAATTAATTTTAATTTAAGGTATCTAAAAGGGTTTGTTATATCCACAAGAGCCAGAACAGCAAGAAAAATATGATGTTAATTTCGCAAAGCTACATTTCTGGTTCCCATACTAAGCATACGAATAAAAATAAAAAGCGTTTCGCTTTGAAATTGTCTCTACAAACCTCACTCGCAACGCTTTGTGGCTTTTGTGTTTTCAAACCTGAGCCAGTTTTCCATTTGGGTCGATCCAAGACCGCAAATACAAAACAAATCCTAAATAACAAATCCTATACTAAAACTAAATAACGTTATTAAATATGAGTATACACAAACTAGCGGTCTGTTCTGACTTTGCCCGGGTGATATAATATACAGTCATAATTATACAGCTACAAAAATGTTGTTATATTTTTTCAAGTAGGTTCTACTTAAAAACCAAGTTACAAATTCTTTTTTCTCTCTTTATGATATTTGTTCAAGTAAAGTAGTATCACCACCTAAACCATGGCTGCATTTCCCTCTTTGAATTGCTATGCTTAAGAGTAATTTGATGGGTGATGGATTTATGATTTGAAACAATAATTACTAACTCTAAAAATTGATTTTAATTTTGACGCCAAATTCAAAGTTTTAAAATAGCATTCCTCATGAAAATAGGAGCCTGATTTTTCATTGATCTTCTATGTCAATTAGACCTTATCGAAAATAGCAAACCAGCAGCAGCCTAAGGCTAGGACATCTTTAAACCCACTAATTTCCAGTCAAGAGATAAAGCTATAAGAGTCAGATTTCTGTCCCTTTCTTTGCCTAGAACTTGTCATATTTTGACTGCTCATAACATGCATAAGTAAGCCAAATGCAAAACCACGCTAAACCGGCACCACTGGACAAGCGCCCAGCCTCGTAAGTATATTGAAATATTGTCTCGTAAATGTCGACTCAGTGCCGGCTCGTTCGGGTTAACCGAGCTTCGAGATTGACGCCTCTGACGTATGACTTCATTTGTCTGACTTCGATATAATTTCACCAACTTACTCATACCCACGCAAAACTTCATCTACACCTTTGTATCTTTCAAATACTTCTCAATTTACAATACCATCTGGTTTTAAATCAGCTTTTGCAGATGGGGGAAGAGTGCTTTCGAGAGCGTCTTTTCGACCACAGCGTTATGAGATCTGTCGGTCGTGGAAAACAAAGATGTTTGGATGGGATGCTGTGTGATTTACTGTATCGTGTTTAATAATTTGATGGGTTTTCCTTAACAATGATATCGTCGTTTTGGAGAATGCTTTGGCGCAGTTTCTTTTAATGGGTTTTGTTGTATTTACTGTGATTTAATACCATTGCTTCATCATTGTCAAGTACCTATATTATTCCATCAGTAAAAGCTTTTCAGCTCCTTCTCCTCCTCCTGCTCCTTAAGAATCGCCACATTGTAGATCACTAATCATCTTTTCAGCCGAAAGACGTCAACTGACCAGTGCTAGATAGGGGCCTACCCCAAGGATTGCCACATGGACCCGTCCTGTGCTGCTTGAATCCATCCGATTGAATCCAAAAATACAAAACTATACCATAATATCAATAAAGATTGTTCAGAATATTGATTTTGTCACAATTTAAATTTTTATGCATAGTTTCTGCAAGTGATCGTAATTATAGGGTAAAAAAGAATGTCCTCCATAATATGCATAAAACACTAACCAGCGTTGATTTTTGACACTTTTAATTTCAATTCACCGCCGTGCCGTACATATTATTTTTTCAAATTCTGTTTGTGGTTTGGTTTTTTTGTATGCTTTATTGTGCAACAAACTCATTTTGTAACTTTTATCGTTTTGATTCACACTTACTACACGGTTGCTCACAAATCGCCTCCAACGCTAAATTTGCCAAAATTAGGTCATTGCAAATAAACATTTACGCACCATTTATAATTTCATAAACAAGCAATACTATTTAGCTGTCATGATAAACGGCATATTTATTAAAACTTACATCCCGGGGGTCATTAAGATTCCCCATTTTAAACCCTCTTCTCTTCCAAACAAGGTCAGTTTTAAAGCTTAATAATTTTCGCGTTGAGGTTTACGAGTTTCTGTTACAAAGGCAGTAAAGGCACAAAGTTAGTATTTTTCGAAGGATTTATACTGACAAGGCACGGGATTGCATTTTTGTTTGTCTATTGTGGAGGGACAAGCGAAGTTTAATGTTATTTAGTGTGAGTAATTACCACAGCAATTGTGAATTCTTACACTGGGAAGCGATGAAAACAGTTCGAGGTGTATGTAAATTTGTATGAACCTTGACCAGGCTTTGTTGCTCTTGAGTAAAGTTACTTAAGTCAAAGTAATTGAGTTATTGCTAGTTGTGATAATATTATGAAAAATAGGAGTGTACTAGCGTGCAACCATGTTTTACAATTATAATTAAAAATTGATTGTTGTTGATTGTACCGCCGACGACAAATAGAGTTTTTGTCACTAGAATAACATGTATAAGTATATTAGAAAATTCAGTGTGATAACTTTCAGGTATGTGTTAATTGTATTTTATTTTATTATTATCTCTGAGGACGGAACACATCTTCCTGAAACAAGAAACCATTTCAACGAGAACCGTGCAGATACAATTGACGTCGCACTGGAATCGTAAGGTTTTTATTGATATACCATAATTTCTAAATACCAAAAACACTGAAACTGATCTTGAGTGAGTTATTAATTAAGATGCGTCAAAGTTAATGTCAAGTACGAGTATTGTTAATTCTGAAGTACATATCTTGTAACGGGTTGGACTTAAGAGTTCCAGAATATTGAGAATATGGGGGTTTAAAATTCTGACTTTTCGGGAATGAGCAATAAATGAAAAACTTTATTTTTAGTGTCGCTGTCAAATAATAACGTATCCTTTCCGTCAAAATTGACATCGTTGGCCAATTGGCCCTTGCACTTAGAGATGATGGTTGCAACAACGTGTCTCATGGGCAACACAGACTAACGTCTACCGGGCAATTTTGGGACGACAGTTCATCATTTTAAAATTGAGAAATTTACGACGTAGCAGCGTCTCTCTTGGCTGATCTGGCTACTATTAAAGTCAAATTCGCTTATGAATTCATTACGTGATTTTTATTGCAACACAACTACAGTGTGAACTTAATAATACTTTGTTGATATGATATAAATAGGTGAAATTCCAGAAGACTTCACAGCAGGTGGGCAATCTGCGCCACGCCGTGCGCACGCGACGGACGGCCCGCGGACACGCATGCGCTGCTGCGCTTTGTCATTAGCTCAAAGCATTGTAAATTAATATTGAAGTCTTAGTGCAAAAGGGTACAAGTCTCCTGAAGATCGAGTGAAAAAGGGTTTAAGACTAGTAATACTCCGCTTATGTATATGCCCTTCTTTATTACAAGCTAAGTCGACTTATACTCTTTTTCACTATGCCCCCAGTTTATAATGCACCCGTTTTAAAGAAGTATTTTGCGAGTTTCTGCAGCAGTAACGTTATACTGCTGTTTGTTGTCGACGATCGAGTTGTAGTGGCAGCTGCGAATTGGGAAAAATAGTTTGTGGAGTCCTAAATAAAGGCAGCTCTCTAGCTTTTTCAATGTAAAAGTAGAGGATATTCCTGTTATATCAGTATTTTAAATGTTATTAGATCTATATTAAGGGTGAAGTATTAAAATCCAGCCAGAAACCCGAAGTCTTTAACTTTGACCCATATCCGATGCAAAAGATCATTTTTTCAAACCATAACCCGATGGAATTCAACACAAAGTGTGATTAAAATACAAATGCCTGTAATAACTATTGTACAACTCTTTATTTCCGTCTTTCCACGCTATTATGACCCTAAAATCGCTAACACTACAACAATCGATTGTGTGGAAATAAACTGAATAAGCCCAAATCGACCCCAAATGCGAAACAAAATCAAACAAATAGATATTTTGCCAAGAGCAGAGCTTATCACGAACCAGTGGGGAGCGAATACCAGCATAACTTGGTCTTCGGCACTCCCCGGTTTTAGAACTAAATGGGTAAATGAAGAGCAAGGGGACGGCTTTGATAGGTCAAGTTATGCTGGTCGCGTAGTACTGAATGCATTATTGTCTTATTTCTAATAGTACAATAAGCAGAATCGTTTTGTAAGCTCTTGCGCAGGATTTTGGGTTATTTGTACAGAGTATAGAAGTACAGATGCATTGCTGTAATAAAAAAACTTTACTGGTATACGATATAGATATTATAACGACGGTATAATACTATGTTTTTTTTGTGCTACAAAAGACACCTTAAAGCCGGATTTCCACAACGACACAAGTACAAAATGACGTCAACACAAGTACAGAACAAATTAACGCTCTAAATTATCGCTCACGTGTGCCCTCGTAGCGTACGTATACGTACGTAAAGTGTGTACATACGTAGCGTGCGCCGCATTAGAATTTTGACGTTAAAGATTGGCCCCAGACCGTCCCCGTTAGGCACTCGAATACACTTTTCAAGAGTAGGTAAAGTCAACCAATTTGATTTCCAGGCCACTATTGAGTATGTTAAAGTGAAGTTGACAACAAAACGTAAGAGACTTCCTATGATTTGGTTTACGTCACGTTGACAAAGCCCAAACTGGCCTAGGAATCAAATTGGTTGACTGTGTTTAGTTTAATTCTTAATCTAAAACTTTGTGTCAATAAACATAAACACTAGCTTTTCCCGCAAGTTCATTCACATTTATAAATCTTTAGTTTTCCGTGATAAAACGCTCTTCTCATAATCTAAGATATTGTATGTATGAACAAATGCACTCAGCTTCACAGACATTCACTTTTAATTAAAGACCTATATAAATATAATCGCTGCTCTTTACACTCGTTGCAAAAAAACTACAATACTCTATAAAGTACAACCGAACAAACCATTCCGTTCAATCGAGCCGTCGGTCCGCGTTACGTCATAAAGTTTTAATTTTACATTCATGACATGCGCCTGCGTCTCTAATCCTCTTCCCATGCGTAGGGTGTGCAAAGAAAGATAATTTAATTTAGTTTAAAAAAAAACTTGATGTTTTTTTACACAGTGTACTTAAATCATGCGTCAAATATGCATTATATTTGTCTTAAAAAAGACCCTTCTTCTAAATATTAATTACCAAGCTCGTAATTGTATAAAATGAACTGAATTAATATGTAAATGATAACCCAGTTCAAAGATCCAGAAGCACAATTTAGCTGATTTGAATTTCAAATGAGCTGCTGACGGTACAGTTGCGATTCCCTTATCACTGAACCTCTGTATTCACAACACTATTCACCCATTGTTGCCAGCCGAACATCACCATTGTTTGCTAACTTTGAGTGACAGCAAAACACAGGGCTCTTTTGTGCACTGGCAACATCGCACGGGATTTAAATCCAGGTTTATGTAAAGGTGGAAGCGTGATTATTGATCTGTATTTAGATATGTATACAGTGGAAGTAAAACCTAAATTAGCGACAAGTACTCGTTGCTCATTCACTTTTGCAACAGCTGTTTAAACATATAAAGACATTAAATATATTCCCCAAATATTAGGAGGATTGTGAAGAAAAATCTCCATTAAAAAATGCGAAAACGTATCCCTCCCCTTAAACCACGACCGATTTTTACGATTTTTGAATGTGTTGTAGATATCATAAAAACCTATGTACGTTTTACTTTCCAAGGCAATATTCTTTAGAACAAAACAAAATACAGCATATTCAAAAATCGTGAAAATCTGACTTAATTTAGGGGGCGAGAAGCGTTTTCCCCCGGAGCTAAATTTGTATGGATTTTATTTGACAGGCACGAGATTTTAGCAGTGCTTCCTTTTAAATAATTACCAGACCAATAGGTGTCTTTCTTCAATAATTTTACAAAAGGGTAGCTTGGTTGTTTCAAGTACTTTGTAGCGACGTCCAAGATTTAGTTACAATAATCAAAAACCTACTTTATTCCTTTATCTATAATGAAAATTCCAACGTTCACTTTTTCTTCCACCACTAAGTATAGTTTTTAATATAATTTGTCAAATTTTGTTTACAAACTAGATTAACAATGCTCTGAACATCACAATTACTCTAGACGATTCATATAATTTGCTCCTAAATTGAAATATTTCAGTCGTTAACAGCGGTCTAGCTTCTAGATTCTAAGTAACTAACTAATATAACTCAAAACTAATCGATTAGTACACTCCGGTACACATAGATTTAATAACAAAATGAGATTCAGACTATACGTACAGTCACCAGCAGTATTTTATACGCGTCGACGTTAAAAGTTAAAGTCTTGAAATGTCAAGATGCCTAGATCGTAGAATTTCATACTAGTAATATGTCAAAGTCTCAGAATGACCAGGTAGTAAAACATCAACATCTTAGAATGTCATACTAGTAATACGTCTAAGAAGCTGTGGTTAAATGAACAAGATGAGTCGTGAGTGTTGTTCCTTTACTATGTTTTAGGTTTTAATTGCTGTTTACGTATGTGGTGGTATACGAGTATATTGGTATATTTTATTACCTATGTATGTATTTTATTAAAGCAATTTATTTTTTCCAAGTTATTTTGTAAATTTGCCTATCCTCTTGCATTGTCCTTGCTTATTCTACTCCAAGGTTAACTGGAAGAGATCCAATATGAGATAAGTTCGCCTATGTACATTATTTATAGTGATGCAAAGTGTTTTGTAATTGTTTATGTGCAAATAAAGAGTTTACATACATACATAGCTACGTCTAAGTCTCAGAATGAAGAGGTAATAAAACACCATCATCTTTTAAAGTCAGTCTTGTAATGTCAAGCTGCCTAGATCGTAGAATATCATAGTAATGAGCATGACGTTATAAGACCTTGACGTTGTACGATCTTGACGTTGTAAGACGTTGACGTTGTAAAACCTTGACGTCGTGAGACCTTGAAGTTGTACGATCTTGACGTTGTAAGACCTTGACGTTGTACGATCTTGACGTTGTAAGACGTTGACGTTGTAAGACCTTGACGTTGTGAGTCCTTGACGTTGACCTTGAAGCTGTAAGACTTTGATATTACACGACAAGGACGTTTCAAGATTTTGACTTCGTCCTATCTTGACATAATTTAAGCACTTGACATTTCACGACTTAGACTTTAAACGCCGAAGCGAATATTGCCAACATTGGGCGCAAAAACATCTGACAGATATTTATACTGTATAAGAGCGTGTCAGATATTATAGCGTTTAGAGCAAGTATTAAGTAGGTTACAGGAAGCCGGTTTACGGCTGAAGCAGGATAAATGTGAATTGTTTAAAGCATCTGTGGAATATTTAGGGTTTCGTATTGATAAAAACGGATTGCATAAAACGGATAAAAAAATTGAAGCCATACTGAATTGTGAAAACCCTAAGAGCGTAAGCGAACTTCAGTCATTTTTAGGGATGATTAACTATTATAGGTGTTTCGTACCAAATACGTCGAGTGTACTAAATCCATTACATTTGCTGCTTAAGAAAGGTGAAAAGTGGATATGGGGCAAAGAGCAACAGGAGGCTTTTAGCAAAAGTAAAAGCGAGTTGGCGTCGGAGCGCGTACTGGCGCATTACGACCCAGAGCTGCCGACCGTGGTGACGGCGGACGCAGGGCCAAGGGGCTTGGGCGCCGTGTTGGCACAGCGGCAGCGCGACGGCGCTGAGCGCGTGGTGGCGTATGCGTCGCGGTCACTTTCCAAGTCAGAACGCAACTACGCTCAGATCCAAAAAGAGGCAGTGTCCATCATCTTTGCTTTTTAGAAATTTCATCATTATCTCTACGGGCGCGTGGTCCCTTTTACGTTGCGCACAGACCACAAGCCGCTTTTGTCCATTTTCGGTAGCAAAAAGGGGGTACCTGAGTTAGCAGCGAACCGTCTGCAAAGGTACGCCTTGTTTTTATCTGCTTACAATTTTAACATTGAGTATGTGAAGAGTGAACAAAATGTAGCAGATTTTTTATCGCGTTCTGTCAGTTCTTTTCAACAGGATAATCTGGATTGTCAGGACGACCTTGACAGGGCGATGTATGTCAACTTTATGTCGAACTCGACCGTACAGCCACTTACTATTAACGACATTCAAAAAGAAACCGCGAATGATGCAGTTTTACGTACAGTAAAGGAATACATAATTAATGGTTGGCCCGGGAAAATGGCACTCTCCAGCTTACAGCCATATTTTGCTTGTCGTTTAGAACTGTCTTTTGAAAACGGTTGTATTCTAAGAGGCCATAAATTGGTGATTCCAACGGTGCACCGGGAACAGTTATTAACTGAACTCCATAACTCACATTTCGGTGTCGTTAAAACGAAAGCTGAGGCCCGGGCACGGATGTGGTGGCCACATATGGATAAAGAGATCGAGGATAAAATAGGTTCGTGTAGTATTTGCAATGCGTTTCGCAGCGCCCCGCCGCGCGCGCCGCTGGCGCCGTGGCCCTACCCGGCGCGGCCATGGGAGCGCGTGCATTTAGATTTATTTGCATGGCAAGGGAAACAAAACATCGAAGTCGACGACTTGAGTCTGTATGAAGACGAGTACGGCTCCGACCCCGAGCACGGCTCCGACCCCGAGCACGACGTTGTAAATGAGGATGACTCGTTCTGTTCGCTTCCAGAGGAAAACCAATCATCAACAGTCGAGGATGACCAGACATCTGGAACACCAGCTTCGAGTGTTGAGTTGCAGGAACCAGGGCTATCAAATTGCGATGAGTCTGTCTGGCCACCCCAGGTGGAGGGGGAGGAGGACCCCATTCAGGTGGTAGATGCGACTGGGCCTTCTGTACCGCAAGAGGCGAATATTTGTAAACGCGTTGTGCGATCAACTAGGAATAAGAATGTTAATTATAAGTCTTAAGTTAATTTTCGTTTAGTTATTAACTATTGGTGGAGGGATTATTGTGTATGTCACCGGGTAGTTTGATTTATACCAGCTACCCGTCTGTCAGTCTGTAATTGAAGATTAAACTGTTAACGTGCATTGAGCTGTTTCAATATTGTTATTATCCTAAACACCACAATCGACCAAATGTTTACAGTATAATTATTACTGGTGACTGTACTAGATTATTTAGAACAAGTAAGATTGAAACTGTTCTTATTTTGTAAGCCGTCCCTATGTCCAAATCATTAATCAGATTGTTGATAATCAAGGGAATTACGAACTTTTAGCTCTTTTTCTATTGGACTCAATTTCAGCAAGTCTGTATTCCATACGGACCGACCTACCGTCGCTTATGGGTAGACTCTTCTGCTTCAACATAGTACAATTTCATCTATGGTCTATTTTTTTACTGTCTGTCTAAATCTTTATATACTAGCTCGTGCCCGCGACTTCATTTGACTGGACTTCAGAATTTAATCTTACTAGGGTGAATAATATAAGTTTGTTCTAACCGAACCGAGAACGAAACATAATAATAGCGAAATATTGCGTTGTATATGGAAAATCCCAGTGACTTTGACCACACCAAGGCAACAATTCTATACCGAGTTTGAAATCAGAGCTAGCACCATCTAGTTCTTATTATGGAGAACTAAAAGTTTGTTTATTTAGTAACTTTTGTGTACGCTCACATCAAAACATTCTCATTTATAATACTATAAGATAAGATAAGATAAAGTTCTATAGTTGATCAAGATCTAGGATACATCCCAAACATAATTAAGTAATATATAGCGAACTCGTCAAAATAGTGCGACAAGATTTCTATGATTTATATTCTTGTCTAACAACTTGATGAGCTAACAGCAAAGTAGACCAGAAAGCGTGAAACGCTGGCAAACTAATATCTTATACCAAGAAACAGATTGAGACATCTACAAACTTCATTAATTTTCAGTCAGCAACATGTACGGCGTTGCTAACATACAATGGCTACAGTTTCCAAAGGCTGACCAAAGTATTTGTAATAACAAAAGGACGCTCAGCCGTGTTACACGGTGAGGCTGCATTGTCATTCTGAATGTATCGATACGCTGGCTGAATGTTAAATGGTGATCCGACGATGTGCGTGAAAGCCGTCTTTGATTATCTAGAACTTAGTCTTTGAGTTGGGAAATTGTTGCCTTGAAAATAAATTAGCCGATGAGGTGAGTATTAATTCGGAATCTTGAAAAGTTAAGCAGAAGAAAAAATACGCAGATACGCAATAGACCTCACCAAGATAATTTCCTTCCTTCAACGAGCATCACAGGATTAATAATGTCAAAGTTATAATCAATAAAACTGCTGCTATTGTTTACATTGCTTTAAATATAATTATAGTTTACAATGGGTACGAGTAGCTCAATCATCCGCACCACACTTGACTTATAGCACAGCTACAAACAACGCAAATACTTCCATCATTCCTTCAACATCATTAATAAACCAGCAAAGAACCTTTCAACGTCACAGCTTCTGCGCCAGTAGACCAACGAAACCAACCAGAACAAAGCACGTATTTACAAGTGTCATTATTCAAAACTTTACGGGAGAACAATGAATGTCAAACTACTGCTACGGTAGTTGCCCTAATCAGTACTCCGCGGTAGCTCATTGTAGCCAAGATCACGTCTCCGTTGTCAGCTCCATCTTGTGTTTAGGGGACCAAGTCAGCGGCGCCGGCGGGTCGGAAAATGATCAGCAGTGAATGACTCTTAGTTGACTTGCTCATGATTCTTATCTTACGTTATCTAGACCTACAGTGTCCTGCCCTTCTTCTGGGCAAAGTTGTCTTTCTGGTATTCTCAGTTCCTTGTTCACCTCCGTCTCATTCTTCTTGACTATCAATTTTTTTCATGTTAATGCTAGAACATATTTTAAAAAATATTTAAGGTATTACAAAACCAAAGCAACTTCAGTAACTTTGTACCATTCTCAACTCCTGAACATGCGCCCTGTACCAACTACCATTTACGTCTGACACACCCTGAAACAGCACTTCTTCTCACACAATAAAGGCTACCTCATCCGCACGCACGCACTACCGAAGATAATGCGTATTCAACAATGGAATCTCTCAGTTGGTAGCAGGTTAATTACAGCTGTCTTTTTTTTAACGAGCGTGTCGTGAAAGTGACTAAGGAGATGGTTGATTAGTCCTCTTGAATATTATTACTTTAGATTTGGATGGACGTCACGTAACGGCAATTGCCTTGGTTGTAATTTTTAGTGTGTTCTAATGAGTCTAATTACACATGCGTAATGTTCACGGGAGCTGCAGATAAATTTGACCTGAACTGTCTTGTTTTGAAGCTACTTTCCGTGCAATTGTGAGGCGTCTGGAATTCAAGCGCTTGTTTCAAGGTGACTTTTCTCACTAAAAACTGGAAAAAAGTGAAGTCTATATTTGTATACTACATCTCCAAATGAGCAGGTTATGTTGTTTAAAACGGAGAAACTCTTTCAAAGTTTTTCGAACATTCTGTCCAAAATCGTCCAATAGTCCATGAATTTCTCGAAATTACTGGAACGCCGCATCTTAGCGAGATTGTTAACAATTCTTAAAAAAAGAATGAGGTCCGATCGTATTTAGGAACTTAAAGCAGTAACAATATTTTTAATGGCTGGGGTCATATTACTTATATGAATATGACTTTTGAATTTTAAAACGATGCCTAGCTAACTTGCTTCTTTGCATAAGTAAATAATTAAACACACTCGTTCACTATCGTTTTGTTTGGTTTAATATCGTTTTGGGCAACAACAATATTTAACATATTCTGTCTAAATTAATTAAGGACTCTGGAATTTTGGATTGTTTTATTCCGAGGTAAACAGATCAAACGCAAGTCCGTCGCACAGTAGAGACACTACGAACAATTGAACAAATAAGTTCGAGAGCACATCACACATTAGCGGAGGGCTCACGGATTGAAATTCCTCCCTAAACCGATTACTGTTGCAGGGGTGGTGCTATGACGTCATCGCACATCTGACGGGTATCCCCATTTATTCATGTCCATTAACGCTTTTAAAATGATGTTTTTCATTTGAGTCCCAACAGAAGAACAGAGTATGATAGTTGACTCATACGCAATACGAGGATAAGATATATTACGGTTAATTGAACAAGGGTGATCGTAGAGTTTCAACATCGCAAATAACCAATCTGTTTAGAAGTCTCAATATTGACTATCTAGGAGCCGTATTAACCGCCAAGATGGCATCAATGTACATCGTCCAAAGCGATACGTTCCAAATACAAACTAAAAAGCTTAAGGGGACATAGACAACGCATCGGGTTACATTATTTATGGTAACTAAACTATGGCAACACAAACAATATGCTTCGAGGTTCGTTAGATTTAAACGTGTGGGGTGCCGATTCGGATGGGGTTGCTACACTTGACTAGGGTTTTGGTAATACTGTGATATTGAATTCGTTCTAGCTTATTGTGCATTATTAAATTAGGAACAATAACCATGTTGTAAGAAATTCCCAGGCACTATTATTATAATTAAGAAAATTGGTATATTTTTTCAAAGTTCATGTTAAAACAGAGGGAAGAAATACAGATGAGTTTTTCACCCACATGTTTCATTGTTATGAACAATTTGATAACTGAAGCATTTAGGCCACATTAGCGACTAAAAGACCTGAAACTGGAGGAGTCATTCTATCTTAAATAATCATCCAGGTAAATATCGGTACATTTTAGTGTGGTCTTTATTTATATTTCAGTCAATCCACACAACCCTAAACATATTGCCATCAATTTAATTTCTAAACGAGTCTTATAAACTTTTCAATTATTAATCGCAATTACACCAAACACTTTGTCCCCTCCCAGGGGATCATCCCCCTCAATACATGTTTAATTTTATTGGCGCGAATCGTCCAGCCAGCAAACACTCGGCTTATGTTGGCACAACTGATTTGCGCCGGTTTTAATCTTATATTGTTCTAGGGTCTTGCCCTCTTTTAGCAGTTGTTGCTTTAGAATTACGAGGTAGGAATTTTAAACGTTGTAAGCTTTAAATGTTTATCTCAATGATTCCTTTTCAAGAAGGATTCAATATTGGGTTTTCCGGCCTAAATATGTTGATAAGTAGAATTTAATGAGGTTGGTAGAATTTAAGGATTTCAACACATTCAAATTGTTTCGCATGCGTTTAAAAAAAAAAAAAGCAATTGCATGCTACTTCTAAATGACTTAAATTTCAATTTCGAAAAGGGATAGATCCAGTATTTCATATATGAGGGCTCTATGACCTTCAAACATAGCACTCCCCACGTCAGGTCGGATTTTTATTTTTCTTCTACCAATCATTATTTTTATCAATTAAACTAAAGTGACGGTCTTTAAAATTCGCTTTTAATTGTTAAACGCCGCGTCCACCCGTCAAAATTTGTTCAATCAACGATTGTGACAAGCAAAGGGTTACCACAGAAAAAAATACGCATCAAAATGTCCCCGTGACACGCAATAAAATGGATTAAAGCAATTGAAGCCATCATTGTCCCGACAAAGCTGCTGCGCGCCGGCCATTCCGCCATTCACTCCTGAATTTATTATATTAAATATAAATTAACATATTATTATGAGGCGACACTGCCGTTTTGTACCATTGTGTTTACTTAAAGATTTATATATGTAAACACGTACGCGTGAGACAGACGCATCTTCGGGATCTTAACGAAGTATTGTTGTGGTTGAGTTATTGTTTGTAATTTTTTCTAAGTTGGTAGTTGATGAGAACGCGTTTGCACTTGATCTAGTTTGATAATGGAAGTGTTGTGTCATGGGTTTTTGTAATCTGTGGTGCGATGTAACGGTCGAGGTGACAGAGTCGCGTAGAAAGAATCCTTTTTAATTAGGAACATTGTTCGTGCTCGTCTATTACTATTCGTAAAAGAGACACAGTTACTGGTTGTAGAAAAAAATCACCTGGCTTGACTGGTTTGACTTTTTTTAACAAATTTTATAGGGCTACAGTAATAAATATCTCTTAAATTAGTATAACTGAAGTAAAATTTGAAATAAAGACTGTTATAAAGTTAAAAATAGTTCAATTAATAACAGAACACTAACGACTAGATGACCTAACTAAGATATCTTTTAATTTAACTCCGGATTTCAGAATAAATTGGGGGCAATTCGGATCAGAATTCTCTGATTTTAAATATCTGAGAACTTAAATTTATGAACGTCAAACTCAATTTCACTCTAAGGAAGAGCATACTTCCGAATTGGCCCCACGAAGTATGTATTTATGTAGCTTCCTCTAAATTCGGCTATAAAGTCACGCATGATCTTACTTCAAACTTTACTTAGCATGTAGCCATGCTGTCGTACTTTCTTAGATTCATCGTTTTTTTCCTCAACAGACAAACTATAAAACTTCAAAGACAGTTACACTATTAATCCTTCTCACGCGTCACACCCTTCCTAAATCACAGACAATTGTCCAAAAAAATGTAAATACTAGCGTCCCTGAATCACTGTAATTAGGAGATTTATATGCAAAGCCTTCTGCGGTGCACATTATTAGCCCATAAAGGGCTGCGTACACGTACTAATGCTAGTTTGAGTGCATTTTAATAATAATAAATAATAGAGTGCATTGTCGATGCAAATTTGTGGGTCACTCCTATTACAGCAGATTTATGGTGTTTTTTATAATAAGTATGATATTTATGGTCTGGACGATGGGAAGCCGTTGGCTAGGAATACTATTATGGAACAGCTGCCTTCAGTTTGAGATTTAACGGACAATCAGGGCAATACTGGTCAGCACTTATCAGTTTGGGACGGGATCAATGAAGATAATACCGAAATTTTCAAGTAAAAAACAAGTGAGCTGGATCAAATTGCTAACCAATAGTATTTACTTCCAGAAACCTACATGACACTATTTATTAACGTCTGATAACAGGATATGTTTTGGGTTGGTTTATTGCTCAACTAGTACATACTTTTATAACGAAATGGCTTATTAAAAGCGAAGTTTGTTTTCTATCTAAACGGTCTGTTATTATTTTAAATGTAATTTCGTTATCTTTGTTTTAATCAAAGAAAGAGAGATGAGAACAAGAAAACGGTTGTTCGTTCTTGAATGGTTGTCAATTATTAATAAGACAATATCGAGAAATTGGAATCGATAATTGATGCAATGAAAAGAACTGAGGATCTAAACAGGATTGACAACGTTACCAATAAAATAACTTTAAAACACTGAAAAATGACAAGCAAAAAGCCGGTAACACGCTAGATAAAGAACTAAGAGTGTAGTGAAAAGGTGAACAAACGAATTCCTGCTCCCAAAAACTAGTTTCAACCAAAACTATAACATTGAACGGCATTCTAAGCATGTCAGAAATAGGACTGAGGACAATGGGCCGCTATGGCCTGTTTTGTTTCCGTCAAAAGGTGACACTTCCCTTTGACAGACACAAAGGGGAGGTCGCCCGAACTCTGCCGAAGTCGGCCGAGTACTGCCGACCTCTGAACCTTGCATTGTTCTTCCTTTTCAAAGACGAGTCTTCTGTCAATCAAAGTTTGAATGTCATTTTTTTTGGCTAACGCCTTTTTGATATGAAACGTCTTAGGGGAATGTGGGAAGGACTGTTTGAAGTTAAGGAAACAATAGACCTCATTGTATATGATGTGACTCTTAAATTGAATAAAAGAAAACCTTCGTCCGTTCAGAATACTAAAAAATATTACACTCTCAAAAGTTTTAGGAATAAGAATGTAGGTACGTTTATTTGCGAAAGCAGAGCAAAACTTTGCTGAAACTGTTCCAGAAACGCAAAAGACGCCTTTGTAAGCAAAAACAAATCTAAACCAACTTCGCTCCGCACCGAATTCATTTGGTCCGATTCTTGCTTTACGAGTACTGCGACTCGCGACCAAACTTCCAAACAAACATCTGAGAAAAAATCAAGTTTCAAAACTTACCTGAGCTAGGGTTCCATTTAGAATTCCGTTACAAAAAATCCCGGACTACCTTTTGAAACAAAAGGGAGTTCGAAGTTAAAAATTGAAGACTTTGGTCACATTTTTTCAGTTCAATCGCGGCCATGTGAGCAATGTCGCTTGTTTTTAAAAGTTCCTGTAAAAACTTTTGAGCAAGATCGGAAAGCCAATTTCTGCGTAGAATTTACTTATTGCAATTTTTACCATTAATTATTTTTGTTATGCTTCTCGGTTAAATTTAGATGATGTTTATGTTCAACCGTTCTTGTTCTTTTATTGAAAACGAATAATGCCAAAAAAAAAAAACAAATAGTAGGAATACATAGTACTCATGCCATTCGTCACTATTTGTCACACTTATATACCTAAAATTTATTTAATCCTATCCAAGTTATACTTGTAACATTTTTAAAATTTTACGTTTTCACCATTTGGACGACGCGGTAGCCTAGTAGGTAGTGAACCTACCTGCCTAGGAAGCTAGCGTCCTGGATTCGATCCCCTAGATATTTGTACCTGAGAATAGGGTGTCTTCTATGTATTTATCTATATAAGTAAGTTTATCGTTGTCTGGTAGCCATAGTACAAGCCTAGAGCTTAGTTCGGGACAAGGTCGATTTGTGTCAGATTGTCCCCTAATATTTATTTATTTATTTATCATTTCCTTTAAAACCTTCCAACATGCATGTTCGCCTTTACAACAGCTACAGCAACAGCTAAATGAAATTGTTGAAAATAAGCCTAGTTTTAAGTAAGTCTAGGCTTATACTTGAAGTTCGAATTCGCAAATATCATCGTCATCCCATCATCGATGCGCCCCCCCACTGTCACACTGCCATACAAATTTTCTATCCCTCCTTCATCACCTCAATAGCTCCCTAGGATTGTTTAGAAAACCCAACCAACATAACCTGAGCTTTCAATCCTATCACCCTTCCCTTGAATGTTGTGGATTTTGCAATGGAGCGCGGGGCAGGGAAGGTCGGGTTAGAGTGGGTGGGTGGTACGTATTTGTCTTTAGGCTTAAACCGACGTGGTCTGTATCTGAGACAGGAAATTAGGTTTCGATGTTTGAATGTGTCGCGTACCTATCTGGTGGATGGTGTTATGCCACATGCAGAAACGGGATTACTAGCTACTTTAAATTAAGTAAGTTGCTGAAAATGGGATTGCTTATGGTTGAGAATAGCGCAAAACGCAATCGTGGAAGTCTTATATCCAGAAATGGACGTCTTTTGGCAGTTATGGTGATAATTATAATGTAAGCAAATGGTTTAATTACGAATGTGACTTCTAATATAAACGTGGCGTATTTAGCAGTAATAACTATACCGACTAAACAATGAAGCAGTCCCTAAAAACGACCGTCTTTCATATATCTTCATTGTTATTAGATCCTTCATTTCGCACACCAACTGAAATAAATGTAGAATTAAAATAATTTTGTACGCAATTTCATTGTTTCTAAATTAATAAATAAATTTATACCTTTAGTTAGGGTAGTTATAATGACTTTTGGTGATTTGAATTTTTTATTAGACATTTTAAAATTCGTTATTGTACATTCAAATAAGTTTAGTGATATAGCACTATGATCACTGAGCATACATTTTTTTTAACCGATTTTTGAATTCGACAAATGAATACCGATTATGTTCTTCTACAAACATACCCACAACGAGAACTTTACATCGCAACGCCAACCTCAAACGTAACCATATTAAATTTATGACGTTCACACATACACAGAGACATTTCCCATAGTTCTACGTACCCATGTAAAAAAAAAAACAAACTTGGCGCTCCACAGCATTCACTCAGCCACAGCCGTCCACATTCGTCTTTCCCGCACACAATGTTTTCGGAGATACGCGCCCGGTAGACCAGAGCTATCGGACGCTGTTTGCTCCCGGTGTTTACGTACCTGCTGTATGTCTTGATCATTTCAATATGGCGGTTATAGTTCTAGGGGTGCATTCTACTATGTAAAACCATATTGCATTGGGCAAGGTAGTATTGTCAACGTTGCGATAGCTCATATTTACCTGATACTAATCCTGATACTGATCGTTGAACAAAGGTTAAAAGAGGAAAGAAAGTTTAAACATTCTACGTTTCATTTTTATTGATAGGAAAGTAAACAAAAAAAAACCATGTTATTGTTACGAATTTAAAAATCTTTGGTTTGATTATTTTAAAACTAAAGATTATGTGTGTCATTTTTTTCGACGCACTATAAGTTTAATAACTATACCTAAGTAATTTTATTGTAGCTGTGTAACATTCTTTCATGTTCTTGTAAATATTGGCTTAGCTAACGACCAACATAATTAAAGAAAAAAAAAACTCCTAACAATAGAAATTAATCCAGGCGGTAGTTAAACGTTGTACGGTGTCATATTTTCTATTTTCATATAACTATGTCAAATTACAGCTTTAATAGCAAGAGTCTCCAAGTAAAACCGCGGACAGACAGCCACACGAACACAGCAAAACTATAAGGGTTTCCTGTTGACTAGAAAACCAAAAAAACACTTAAACCAGTATCGAACGAAGAGTTCGTCATTTATCTCAACAGGAGCCGTCACGAGCCTAAAAATGGTGCACATGCCAAAAAATTAACACATTAGTGATATAAAAAAACTAATTTCGCACTTCCAAGGGTCCGTTCCAGCAACACCCTCTAACGGTGACTTGCAAACCTGAGATATGTTATTTCACCTAATGGATAGGTGGCAGGCTTGATGTATAATTTCACGGGAATTATAACATCATTAATTGCGTGGGCGCCGAAATGATGTTCTGTTTTAAATATACGTGTTATTTAAAAATAAGCTTATATATAAAATGCAAATGGCCTGATTCTATGGCTATTTTGAACACTATTTTCAAATGAAGACAAAGTAAAACAAATCAAAATGAAAATACAAGTTCTGCTGAGCTGCTTCAACGTTTTGTTCATTGGCAACTCTTCGCTAGCTTGCTAATTTTTAGATATATAGTTAGAGTCAGAATATAGCTAACGCTCCACTATTAGACAGATCTTAGATCAATAATAAAATTAGTTACGACAGATCATACGCACTATGCTCCTCGAGGCAATGCGACTCGGTACCTTGTCGCAATAACACACTATACTGAGAGTAGTTTCAAATAACTGTAACAAAAGCTGCGACAAGGTTCTAAAGTGTAATGCTACTTTTAAGCTCATTTAACACCTCGTGTCTTAATGCATTGTTCCGCGTCATCACAGCTTGTAAATCACACGTATACAAAAAGATCATTGATAGTTATGCGCTTGTTTTCAATGCGACAACATAAATAACTGTAAACAATTAAAATCTGTTATTAAAAACAAGGAGACATGTTTTATTATCATCACTTTAGCCCGTAGTAGTCCACTGCTGCATATAGGGCTCCCTAATTGATTTCAATATATTACAAATACGACAATATAAGTTGTGCTTCTAGGTAAAGTGGAAATCGAACAAAACAATATTGCGATACGTTACAGAATAAATAGGCCTTTAATCGACGTTAGCTAAGCGGTATCTTTATAAAACAAGACAATCAAAAACAAATGAAAAACACCAAACATCCCATTGTCATTGGCTTAAAGCTAATCGCGACTTAATTTCAAATTTGGAACTAGTGATGTCCACGGCGGCGTGAAGCGGCACTCGTCGGCAATCGCTGAACGGCGGGGCGTCCCACGTGGCTTGCGCACTAGCGCGAAAGACTCGATTGTAATCACCCCCCCTATTAAGCAAATCGAAAACAACTCTAAGGTAACCAAAATAAAGATCAGTTGAGCTCCATGTTGACAATAATTGTTATGGAGATTAATGCACACTACGAGTATATAGAGATTTCCACTAATTATCCTGATGAGTGAGTGAACATTCTAATTCGATCAAGCTCAGTCATGAGTGTATAAACCATCATATTACTATCCATGGGATTTAACGCAAGACTAAAATGAAGCATGTAACGTTTAAATTGCTGAATAATTTACAATTATTAATCAAGAGAGTGATGAAGCGTTAATGCTAATAGAGTAGGTTGATTATAATTTACACCTCCACAATAAAATAATCTTCGAAGGGGCGTACAATAACGCTATTCATCTCTGAACAAAAGTAACTCACGCTTGAGACTCAGGCCTGCTGATACGACAGGAGCGATCCAGATAATTCTCATTACACACATTTCACTATTCGTATAGTCGGTCGATTCTAAAACGCCATTATGTTTGACGGCGGGAGGTCTCGATTGTGGCAATCGGCGTCTTTGTTGCACATCACTACCGAGCAACGGATCCCGGCAAAATTTCAAATGTCATCGTTCCAATTCGAAATTCAATTACGAGTAATTAATGCTGCGATGCCGGTGGCGGTGCCCATTTGAAAACAATGGCGGCGGCTCTTTTCGTTTTTTTAATGTGATATCTATTATGCAATTTATTGAAACTAAAAGGCAAAATGTTGAGACACATAATACGGTACAATTGTAGAGTCAACCTAACGAATAAACGATCACTTTATGCGTTAATTACGACACAAAACATAACAGCAGTTCCGGTTTGGGGATAAGACAGCCGGTGTAATGACTAGCATAGAGGCATTCCATCTTAGTCCTCAGGGTTGGCAACGCATTTTTAGGCTTGCAGTCTTGTGATATATTTTTTTTTTTAAATAACAACGTAACAAGACACAAAATTTGGCGTAAATTAAACATGAAAATTAAGCACATTAATTTTATAGGGTTCATATTATAAATAAATCTGCCTTGACATCTGGTCATCAACAATAATAACCACAATATGAGAAACTTACGAAAATTGGTAAAATCTTACACCTGTGCATTAAAAAGCTAATGAGCGTTTGTCCACCCAGGTGTTAGAAGAACGTGAAGATACGGAGCGAGAAAAAGAAAGGCCACTCACTCACCTGATGCTACGTACCTAAGTTTAATATCAACTTTAGTAAGTATTTGATCATTCGCCAAGATGAAGTCAACAAAAGAAACCAGACTCAGCAAGCCAAATGGTAGAGTGGACACTGAAACATTAACATATCCTCATCGCATTTAACAAATCTGGCAACACTTTTAGGTATCCATCAAATTGTGGATACGATTGTAAATTGTGCTTTGTCACGATTATCTTTAAGCGAGCAAATCTTTTAATTTAATGAAATTATATAATGAATTATGATAGCACACACCGTTGACTAAAGACACTCTACAGATTATTTGACTCGGTTACTTTTACAACCTTACTAAAATTCTTCTCGGACCTTACGAGGATACACATTTGTTTCCTTAATTTATACTACATAGGGACTCGCCCTCGCTTGCCTTCAGTTGATGTAAGTTTTCTGTATTACCAGTACATAATCTAGAATGTATTATATTACTTTGCAAGATCTAAGTATCCATACAGAGGGACAGAACGTGGAAAGTGACTTTGCTTTATATTATGTAAGTGATTGATACAAACCATGCGACGATATTCAGTAATGTAAATGATTGATCATCTGTTTTTAAATGCCCTGCTTGCGAGTAGTCTTTGAAATGAAGAAATACGGCCACAAGGACCGACCTACATTAACCGAATTATAGAAAGATTTCTTCAATCCAAAATTCATAATCGGCTATTGTTTCTGGTTTGTTAATTTCACAGTAGCGATTGAACACGTAAGTACGTGTTGGACTGGATTATGACAATGGAACAGGTATGGCTCCCAGCGGTGGGCGGAATCCGATGTTTTTTAACAAGCGCGGACAATGGAGCGGTGCGACGAGCATCCGTTTTGAGGTGTCAAGTCTGGTGCTATTGTGGGATGGTGGATGGTTCGTAGAGGACAAGGCAAAATAAAACTTGTATATTGTTATGTTCCAGTTAGTATTACGATTGTTATGTGACCCTGGTCTTCTGAGGTTTAAGGGAAAAGGAGTATACATTTAATATAATATTACTACCATTTATTATGACTATGCCCCCTTTTATTTTAAGCCTAAAACCAGGCAATTAGCGAATAACTAAAACTATAAGTTATAATTATACTTACACACAGTTGCACAAATTTATATTTCAACATTATACTTTTAAGACGCTAAATTCTGCTCAATTATATTTTTTTAAATGTAATTTTATGAAATATAATTCCAAGATACGTCAGGAAATAAGCTACCGAACGTTGTAGGTGACAAGATTGACGCCCCAGCACCGACTTCTTAGCGTCACTTCAACTTTGTAAAGAGGTTCATTTACCACTTCCAGCGTATTGTCTGGAGCCAGCGGTGCAATGTCACTTCGAACTCAAAGCGAAGCTTGCAACCCCCGTTGTATTGAGACACACCAAATATATACTTTAAAGTAATAAGTTAAGGTGTGAAATTCTTTGTGATTTCCTTATTAAACTTCCAAAGATTGTTTTTTAAGGTTAGGTCTTTGTCAAGCGTATAATGTCTAGACGCCAATTAGTTAGCAGTAACTGACAGTAAATTTTTAATGAATTATTTAGACTTTTGTAAAGATGAATACGGACTAATTTTTAAATTTTAATGAGGAACTGGTTTTTATTACAGTTCCAGAGATAAAAAAGTCTGTAAGCAATTAAAAATAAACTGTTTCGGTTGGCAAATCAAATGTTTCAATGCTAATTAGTAACACAATAAATTAGCACTAACCGAAGTCTGGGGTTAACTAGGGGAAAGGGGTTAAATTAAAACGAGTAAAAGGCTTAATTAACGTGGCCTGGGATAAATATCAATAAAATTATAGTTTAAGACACCCTATTTCAACATTGAGTTTAGAAAATAGTGGACGTCACTGTGCTCTTCGGATGCGGTAATGATTCGCTGTTTTGTAAATTTTCAAACATGTTGAAAAAGCCGTACCAAAGTAAAGCCTTTAAATAGATATGATCGAGGTTATCTTGGTAGTAATAATGACGTGATAATTTATCAAATTGAATTGAAACATCGTTTTATCACCTGTACCTAATAAGGATATCACGCTTTTTATCAACGACTCCTATTAAAGATATTATGTTTCTTTAATTTTGAACTTTCTGCCAAGTCCTTTACCCGTTAGTCCTTTTGTTGCACACTTCCGTTTTTTTATTTTTCGTGATAATCACAACTTGGTCTCTAAGCTAAAGTCCAAGGTATGTCTATGATCTTAGTGTGGCTGCTTAGATGCTTAGACAAAAAATAATAATAATGTAATGTACTTTGTTTTTGTGTTGACTTTTACTACTTTTACTATTTTTACTATTATAATTTAATTCTTTTTCTGACGATCTCAATGTAACTGCATACAATTTGACATGTAATGTAATTTATACTGTGTAATAAACTACTTGCTTCTAGAAGGTTATCTCTTAAACAACTCGTTCTTGAACCAATGCTCCAAATATTAACCGGCCGGTTGAAATGTTCCTGTCAGAATATAAAAACAATCTGCGAGCATACTCAGCTTACCCGCTTTATCCGTAGCGTACGAATTCCCCAAAGAGTTATATAAGATAAGACAACTAGCGACTCGCACCCGCTTCGTTTCGGTTTATGTGAGTTTACTGTTTCACCCGTACATAAACCAGAATGTATTATAGATAAAAAGATTATGTGAAATATCATCTAACCGATAGTAAAAACCGCATAAACATCCATTCAGTAGTTTTTGAGATCACGACTGGTTGCTGCCACAAGCCTCCTCCTCGGCTTCGCGGATCGGCACTACCCCGCGCCATAATTGCAAAGAGGCGCGAAAGCCGGCGGCAAACGCTAACTAATTGCCATTGAAAAAAGGCGAGAGCCCGGCTGAAAACATTCCCGGGCACCTTTGAAGTTTTTTTCTAAAAACCTCAGCTTTTTACCCGAGCTTGATAAGCCACACTACGTAAAAGCACAGTAAAAGCTGGTAATAAGGCACTTTTAAGGCAGGTGTTACTAGCTTACGCGCACAAAGGCGAGTGGTGCGAGCTTTTGTGGGGAAAGTTTTTAAAGGAAATTAGGGCTCGCTTGCAAAGATTCGCCTTTCCGCTTTATAAATTGCGTGTTATTGAATGTAATTAATATTTGATATGAAATAATCACCCTCTATAAATCTGGGCACAGGATTCCTTTTAATAATGCCGAACTAATTTATAGATATTTCGGTTGCCCACTTGTAGTAAATATCACTGTGGATGTATATGTTATTTCAAAACCGTCGGTGACAGGATTACGGCGTACAGAAGAACCTTCCGAATTTTCATCGCAATTGGATCAATGGTTTGGGAACATATAGAGGAGAAAAATACAAACATTTATGTTTATTTAAAAATATTGTTGAGTGCAATAAAGTTTATGAAACCGTATGAAATGTTACGACAATGAAAAAATATAATTTATAAGTAATCAGAGATTTAAAAATCGTTGGTTTTAACGTTTTAGCTATTTCTAATTTGGAACATTACACACTAATATCATAAATACAAACTTTTTGTGCGTCTGTATATGTGATACGCTCTCACGCTGAATCGGCTAGACGAATTACAAAGAAACCCTTTATTTTTTTATTAGATTAAAAACTTATACTTTTTCCTTTATTCAGGATTAGCTGTTCCCGCGGGATAGCAAAACATTAATTACCACTTCTGGCTAATGTTTCAAAAACGAAACCCTCAACAATAAAAAAAAAAGACATATCCCCAATATTTATGAAAAACCTATTTACCCCACACAAGTTTATGTTTACGGAAGAAACCAAGCAAAATATTTAAAATATTTTATTTCCCATCTATATCAGCTTGATTTATATGTACCTATAACCATGCCAAATAACAGCTGTTTTGTGACAAGGACCTGTGAGTTCAACCGCAAACAGAATGATCGACGGACATGGCAGTTTCACCATTGTTATTGACTACGAAACCCTTAAAAGGAACGCTACGAAAAACGAGCGCAAAAGGGAAATAAAAAAATAAAAAATGTCCCACAGACATTAAAAACGACAGTGTTCGACCAATGTGTTCTGCCAGTTATGACGCATCTGCGAAACGTAGATCTGACCACCGGGCTAATCCAAAACCCCTAAGTTACCCAGGCGAAATATGGAACGCAAGATGCTCGGAATATCCACAAGACAAGGTCAGAAACAAGACCATATTTTATAGTGCATTCACTAAAGTCACCTGGGGCATATCGTGTCACCAGGCTTGAATTGATATGGGCAGGTCACCTTTTTCGTAGGAATGACAATAGTCCTGGGTAGGGAAGAAAAGTGTAGACAAACTACGCACGAACAACCACAGAAACTAATAACAGGGTAAATTAGAAGAAACTTATAGAAGCATGTAGACGTACCCAACAGTGGGCAAACAAATAAAATGCTGCAGAAGAAGAAGAAAGCTATACATCGGTCCAACACCCTATATCTTGGAAATCACGAGTATAAGTTCCATTTATTAGTGTAAACTCCTTCTGTCACCTTTTTAATGCTTGAAAAATGCTACCATTTGGGCCCTTAGGGGCCCAAGGTGGTTTAGTGGGACTCACCAACCGAAAGTTGATTGAATACCCATTAAAAAATAAAAACCCAGCAATTTTACCTCCCCGTCTGGCGCTCTAAAAGTCTCTCGAGTTTTGGTAAAGTCAGTTTAAATATGAATTAAGCTAGTACATATTAGAGCATATGAGAGAGCGAGTTATATATATAGGTTTAATTCTACACGGTCGGAACAACCACGCAACTCAACCAAGGCAAAGTTGTTCCAGAACAAGTTAAACAAAATGATATCAAAGTTGAGAAGACCAATTGTATAATGCTTGTTCACATTATTAAAGAAAAAAATTAAGACAATTGTAACTTTTCTCAACAAAAGAATATAAAAAAGTTGATTATGTAAGGTATCAATCTTTTCAACAAAGCTTTTTACATTGTGTTAAGTATTTAAGCAAACAATGCTGATAAAAGGCTCTGGACGAATCCCGCCGGTAAATTGCCGGGGTTGCGTAAGGCATTGTGAATATTTTGTCGCGTAATAAACTTCGCTCGGAAAAACAAAAGTCTTCAGAAAAATATTGCATCACCGTATGTAATCCTTGCGTAACTTGCCGAAGTAATTTCTCACAAAGGAATATGACCGGTATTTCATAATTTTTCCGACAACATTTCGTAATATTTTGTTATTTGTTTTACCAAGTTTTTTCAAGGTTTCTATTGTGAGCGGTTGAATAAAAGCTTTTACATTTTTGTGGGCTCTTCAGCAGCAAGCAGTTGTTTACAAGTTTAATAATAGTACATTACTTAACAAGGGCTGTAAAAGAAAGAAAGCCCGAAATCGCAGGTATTTGAGACCCGAGCCGTAGGCGAGGGTTGTAAATATGCGATAGAGGGCTTTCTTTTTTACTGCCCGTGATGAGTACACAATTTTACGTCTTCACCTGGCCACAATGCTGGTTTTACCGTGCGCGCAGCGTGCGATAAAACTCACATTATGGCCAGGTGTTACGTAAAATTTATTTATTATTTCTTCCGAAGGAACAAGTGTTTGGGGTTATGCAACGTGCTCTGGAAGAGCGGGGGTTGCACCGAGATCGACCCAGCGTGCGTGGGATTTCGTGTCACGACGTATCCCTTAACCGCATAGAAAACCATATTGTAACGTTGCATTTCTAGCGTGAAACGGAACTTAAAGACTGGGGAAATAATTCAGGTGATAATGGCAATACTGTTCATTACTTTTGGTTGTCAAACGTCAACACCATAGATTTGTAGGTTGGTAATACCGCCTTAGCGTAAAATAGATGGGATTAGGGGCATATTAAATATTTGGAATTAATCAATAGAGTACCCCACCACATGTGAGAAACAATCACTGAAAAGTCACCATTTGGTCAAAAAATCGCACATTAATTGCAACAAATGCCTCCATCAGAAATTTGTTACTAATTCTTACTTACAAGTTCCTTTCACCGAAATATCATCATCATCATGTCAGCCGAAAGACATCCATTGCTGGATATAGGCCTCCCCCAAGGCTTTTCACTCAGACCGGTCTTGTGCTTTTCGCATCTACCGCGGTCCCGCGATCGTAACGAGGTCATCGCTCCATCTTGTTGGAGGCAACAAACTCATAATACAACAAACTCTTTGACTTTTTGAATTGTTTTGTTTATAAGAGTTCTTTTGGCAGTAATTGTGCATTTCAGTCAAAAGTTAATTGAATGTAGTAAGTAATGAATTGGTACCTAATTACCCAGACAAATTTGTATAGCTACATTCTATGCATTTTGTTGCATCTATGCCATCATCAAGATGATGACACAATATAAAGTCAGACTTAAGCTGGATGACAGCGGAGGAGCTATCCTCAATAATGTAACCAAGCACCTGCTGTGAAGATATAGCACATACTTTCAGTTATATTTCGGGGAAAGATGGATCGGCCTCCAACAAGATGGAGCGACGACCTCGTTACGATCGCGGGACCGCGGTGGATGCGAAAAGCACAAGACCGGTCTGAGTGGAAAGCCTTGGGGGAGGCCTATATCCAGCAATGGATGTCTTTCGGCTGACATGATGATGATGATATTTCGGTGAAAGGAACTTGTAAGAATTAGTAACAAATTTCGGATGGAGGCATTTGTTGCAATTAATGTGCGATTCTTTAACCAAATGGTGACTTTTCAGTGATTGTTTCTCACATGTGGTGAGGAGGGGATATCGTAGCGTCGAGATACCGGGGGTTTTCCTTGACGTTTTCCGGTAAGTTCATTCTTTTGTGAACCAAAAATGTCAGCCCACATGTCTCAGATCAGAGCAGAGTAGACAATTTCCAGTTATGTACTGATTTAAGTTTCCGTCCATGTGAGGATAAGATAACCAATGAAATAACTAAGCATATTCTGTCTCAGTCCACAGAGAGAGATACTGAGGTGTACATGATTACAAGACTAGATTTCTATCGGCCGTTGCTTTATTGAATAAAAAGAAGCTCAGTTTTTTGGGTTATAAATGCTATGGTACATATCCTCTTTCACTTTATTTATAACCGACTTCAAAAAAAGAGAAGGTTTAATGTTCCACTGTAAGTTCACCGATTTGTGCGTCAATTGTGGACCGATTCCAAAAAAATTTTTTTGGTTTCAAAGAGTTATAATACTTCTGAGGTTCCATTGTCACCAAAATCTGAATCTGATGAGGGATCAGTGAGGAATTGAGGGACCCCCTCAAGTGTTATAGACATAGCGATTTTAGTATTTTAGTAACAAAACCGGTAAATACATTCAGAATAGTATCATTTGGTGAAGAGGAACTGATGATGAAGACCGCAGTTGACCTTAACTCCTCAACAGTAACCTCAAGGGTGGCAAAGAGATATCTCGATTAAGACAGTTGAGCGAATATAACATTTAATTGTTTAAATATGACTATGACTTTCCTGCGGCGTTGTTTGCGGTAAGCTAAAAATATCTAAAAGTTTAATATAAACTAACAAGTGGGACTTCATAACGGCTTTACAATTACAATTACAATTACATGCATTTTATCACAAACATCTAAAGAAATCAATCTTGAGATTGCAATTGTGTAGCTTAAACCTCTGAATCAAGGGACTTGATGAAATTTGAATGGAATTTTCCTTAAAATTGCCCCCCAACAAGAAAAAACAGGGAGTGCGCGGAAAACTAATTCTACGCGGACACGTTGAAAAAAAAACAGTAGACAATCTCACAAAAATGTACCTAGCTAGAAACTTATCTCTAGACTTGTTAAACGTTAAACTTCTTATATATAGAGCTCAGATTCTTAAATAAATAAAATATATTCAAATCTGAGTACTCACGCTCTTCACACAAATATTTCCTTTCTGGGATTTGAACCCGAGACCGATAGCTTCTTTACAGTCGAACTCAGAAGTAGCCGTACATATTAGTGCCCTGTCGCAGTTAATGTAATACTAAATTCAAACCAGTCTCACTTTAATACATTACTGCGGCAAGGTTCTAAAGTTCTTTACAGTACTGTACTCTACTATATACTTCTAAGGTTGACTTTACGGACCCAAAAGACTTCTCAAAAAAAATTGATGTGACAGATAGACAGACATTATTAGTTTTAAATTTTGGAATATAATATCATTTAATTTAGGTAGGTATATTTTATCAAAGATTAATACAACCTTCTTTATATAAAAAAACCTACATCAATCATCATTTAAACTTCATACAACAGAATTACAACCACTTTGACAGCATTAATATCTTCATTATGCACAAAAATGCTCGATTACCACTGTTTCGTAAACTTCCTCAAAAACCTATGAATATCCAATTTAAGCTTTATCCACTTAAAACTTACGTATGTTAACAAACGAAAAAAAAACATGTAAAAAGCTTTGCCGTCAAAATTTCATCCGTTGTCACTCTTACCTCATTCCGCAATTAATTTGGCCATCCATACTTTAGCTTGAAATGATAAGGTTCCAAGTATCTTTCATGCTTATTTTACCAACGGTAATGTTAACTTAGATACGCTATGCCAATCTACAATGTGTACTGACAATTGATAAATTTATAAAAACATCAAACGAGCCAAGTTTTTGAATAGACACGTCAATAGCAAAGTATACGTCATTTGGCGGCGCGAGCGCATCACCAACAAACATAACTTTAACTGTCAGAGAAACACTTCAGTTCCTTATTTTGAAGTGAATAGATTTTAAAATTGGTTGGCACTGGTATACAGTTGATCTCTTTACTGGTCGGCTCTTACCGTCTGATTTATGATGTGGTTCGGACACCTAGCCAACAAAAAACCCTATCAATAGAACGAGAAACAGAAATGAATGCTATTACAATACAGGCTGTAATTGTTTAGACAAAGCCGGTATCTGACAACCCTAATAGCATAATAGACGATGAACAAAACATTCCAAACAGAACTTAAAACAAAATGTCAAAGAGTTTAATATGCAATGGGAAGTAGAAGCGGTTAGGTGGTTACAGGGTGTTCCTTTTTGATGCCATATCTTTTACTATCAAAGCTTTCACCGATGGCAGTAAAGTTAATTTTTATGACATTCTAACAACAAAAGCCATTATGAAGAAGAAAGGACATTCCATAGTTTTCTGTTTAGGTTATTATGGCGTTGTTTTAGGGGTCGGTGGAGGCATTGTGCGATGGACACGCTTGTCCATAAACTTTAAGATTCGTAATAAACACGTTTGCAACGATGGAAGCGTAGATGCGTTACGAGTAACGCATCCCGAGGCCGAGCCCTTTGTGGACCATTTCTTGCAAGTGTTGATAATTTTGAAAAACTTGTACCTTTATCTAATTTACTAAGAGATTTGGAAATTTGTATTAATATTAATTTCGTTTATTCAAAAAAACTAGCCAGTTTACGATATTTTTTTCTTCGTTGTGTCATAATAAGAAAAATGGTTTACCCTTGAAATATCGACAAACGTTTAATCGAATTTCAGTTCAAAGTCAACGTTTCGCTTATTTTCATTTGATCGAATATTCTTTACATCGAACAATTAAATGATGTATTTTTCAAACACCGATTTTTAATGTTTATAAATATTATTAAATATATACTTTAAAGGACAGATTTTTATTTCATACTTTATTATCCAATATATTATTTAGAAATAAAACAAATCGGTTCTGACGCTCGCCGGCCGCTGCCGCGGCACGCTCGCTTCGCTCGCTCGGCTTCGCTCGCTTGGCTTCGCGCGCTGTTAGGTCGCAGTTCACCTAACACACTCCTCCTCGCTTCGCTCGTCGTCGCACCTATGTGTACTCTGTCGCATAACAATGTGTTGCAATTCAAACTAGTTTTTAGTAATATTGAGTTATTGTGTCTCTTGAATAGTTTATGAAATATATTTTTAAGCATTTAAAAATCCTTGTACCGTTGTTCTAATAATTGTTTTAATTTATAATGAATAGTCGATGAAGCCAAAATATTACAAGAGATAATATTTATACTAAATATTCTATAAATCGTTTTCGATGAAATGATATTCGATGAAAAGTTTGTCGAGATTTCAAGGGGCACCCAAGAAAAATAAAAGAGTTAGATGATAGGCGCTCAGAAAATGGTAAATACGTTTTAAACTTTGCTAATTAACATTTTTTTATTATATATATATATATATATTATGGCATAGGGAAGGCTGACGAGCACACAGGCCACCTGATGGTAAGTGGAAACTGTGACCCATAGACATTCGCATTCACAAGACTGCAAGCCTAAGACTGCAAATGCGCTGCTAACCCTGAGGACTAATATGGAATGCCTCTATGCTAGTCATTACACCGGCTGTCTTATCCCCAAACCGGAACACAACAATGCGAACACTGCTGTTCACATCTGAACATAGCGAAGTTGGTCTCAGCCTCTGATATAACTGACTCTGTTTAGCTCTCGGTAATAATATACTAGTACGTGCTACTTCACTTTGTCATCTCATCTGTTATAGATATTTTTTGTAACAACATTATCATCAAATAAAATGTAGGAGGCAGATGTTTAAACAGTGCGATTCTTTCAAATTGTCGCATCTATCTTTTAATGCATCAAAACATCGCCAATGTTTGTAGACATTCCGCTTTTCTCTCAAATCTATTGTCTTCGTAGAAAATATAATTTCTTAGTAACTGTTGTCACCACATCACCACCAACTTCACCGTCAAAAACAAACCCAATCTGAACCTAAGCACAGAGCATCAGAGTGCAGTTTACAATAACCAAGGACAGATGTCACACTGTGACGAAACCACACCAGTGGGCAATATAACAACTGTTATAATAATAATGGGGGTGTACGGGAACCCTATTGGAAACAAAAGACTTCATTATGGGCAGTTCTAGAAACCGTGACTGTCATACCCATACAGAATGGACACTGTTCGCATTTACAAAGAATAATCAGTGAGCGGTATACCTAGTTGCATGAAAAGATTTCTAAGGGACAAAAAAATAAACAATAACTACGTCATTGTGCAGCAATAGCCACTTAGTAAAACAACAACGAATTAGTTCACTTCTTTTTAATTGGCATCATGGTCGCATAAAAACAAAAATGTAGCGTTGAAATCGGAACGAGCGTTCCAATTTCAAAATATTCTCCAGCCAGCCAATTCAATCACAACTTGAGAATAAAGTTTAAAAGCCAAGAGTTCGATTTTAAATTTCCCGCCAACAACTGGAGTTGGCGAAAAAAGAGAAATAAAAAACAATCAATTAGGAGAACTGTCAACCGCAGTGGCAAGGGAGAATGATAAAAGTCCAAGTTGTACAAAGATGTTCGTTATAAGGAGCCGGGGGATCCGATTATCGATTATTGATTCGACGGTTGTTTACCGAGTCGCTGGGGAATCGCCAATGGGGGCGGGAAACGACTCTTCGATAGAATTGCATATACTTACGACAACAATGCTACGTGGGGAACGCGAAAATTTAACATTATAAATCAAGCTTGAACTTTTCTTTACGAAACGAAACGTTTTAGAGCAGTGTTAAATAGCCATACGCTTTTTGCTGTAAGCATTGTCATACAACCCTATAATATTTAGGCCAAGGAAGTACAACAAACCCAAACAAAGCTAAAAAAACCTGAACAAAATCAATTGGACAAATCCTTAATACGCCAGATATCAGTCTCCCGATCTATATTCACACCCCATCTCTGCGCTAATTGTACAAAAACATCCCCAAAAACGACACAACGAACAGACACACAAAAGACAGATTAACAGAGAGCCTGATCGTATTTAAGATAAGGTATTTTTGCTAAGTGTGCGATCGGCTTTAGATCGGAGATAGAGGGCAGCTGTGTGTAGCAGCCCTAATATGACGTCATTGTTGCCTCTGGTACGGAAGACGTTTTTTGGACAACTGTAAGACATTGACACACCCTGTATAGTAAAAGGTATCTAAAGCTTGTCATTCACTGCTCCTCTTGCTTTTGTTTTTAATATAAAGTATACTCGAGGGAATGAGACTCTGGTCAACACGTAGAAAATGCCATTAGAATAAACATTAACCTTTTTGGCTAAAATTTTACATTCTGTGAAATTTAGTAAAAATAAATAAAAGTAGCTACATATTACGAGTCAAAATATCGTATAGTTGTCTGAAAATTTGATAGCGATGAAAAATTACGTATCACCTCAATATCATTTTAGTATCGCCAAATAAAGCCGTTGTACTGCTTAGCAACTTTACCATCTAAATTAGGGCAAAATCTAACATGACACTATGTGAAAACATACAAATCTAAACCGTAAGCTTTAAAACGATAAAGACAGAATATATCGACATCCATCGATACGCCCAAGCGAAACCAAACAAGGCATTGTACACTCGCGAACACATTAAGGGTACACGAATAAGCAGCTTATTGTATTTTTATAGTTATTTTGATCGCACATTGTGCGGGTAATCCGGCATGAATACTCTGCTCGCATGTACACAGCTGATGCGAACAAAACGCTGTTTGCGAATCTCCGGTGAGCGTGTTTTGTTTTTTTAATGGCGGCGTTTTTGAGGACAGTATTGGCTTGTTCGATTTTTAAATAATTATGAGGCTGGGATTTGAAATTTGGTGGGTGTGTGTAAAATTGTGGGTGGGTCACAAAAAATGTATTACATTTACATAATTAAGTGGATAAGATGTAAAAAAACAAAAGCAAAATATTTTTTTAGAGGCAAATATACAAGTTCTCTTTCACATTTCAAATAACAATGAAAGAAGTTTCTATATGATTGATTACTTATATTATACTTATAAAACAAGCTTGGATCAAGTGTTACTACTTAATTTTGAATCACTTTTCGTTATATTAACGGGATGAAATTTGGAATATATGTAGGTATGTAAAAACATGCAATATTATGGTGTCTAAGACCTGATCTAACCATGGAGTTAGAAGGTGACAGCAGGATCTGCGCTTACTTAACGCAGTACCACCGAAATCGGACTAGTTGGTATGGCCTCGTTAAGCAGATGATGACATTGATGACTGATCAAAAAAAATACAGTCGGCAATAAACGATGGTTTTAAAAATTAAAATGGTATTATAATAAATAAAATAAAAGTTAAACTACTTTATAAAACTCAGTGTATCTTTAAATTCAATTTAAGTAAAAAATAACTTTAACTCAACCCACATCAAAACAAATTTCAAACCAATTTTTATCGCCGCTAAACCGTATTTATTGCTACAAATATCTCAATAAATTAATAGTAAACTAACCCTTTGCTCCAATAAATTCCACCCATAAATGCCACCATCATAACAATGCCAAATTAAATAATATAATCCTGGGCATAAAAAACTACAAAAACCTAGAACGATGCGGAGAATTCTCTTTACACGCATTGAACTATAGACAATTGTACGTCATAAATCAAAGAGTTGACAAGAAAATACTTAACACCAACTTAAAAATGCAGCCGTGTTGTACAAAACGAGCAAATCTCAACTTTATTTCAACCAGAATAACTAGCTCTACCACTAAATTAGTAGTAGAGAATATTTCTACTGCACACGTATTTGCCGCCCTTTCGTTTAAAAACGACTTGAATCGAGTTTCGCGCGTAAATTATGTGACAACCCTAAACAATGAGTAGAAAAAGCTTCATTCGCTAATGGATTTTGTTCTCAAAAATTAATTTGGGGTACTCAACGAAGTGTGTGTACGCACCCAATCAGAGACAACCCTAGTAGTAGGGTTGAGTATTATTTTATTTTTTATTTGGTGAGATAATATTTTAATTACTTTGTGCCGTGCAACAGGTCTTAAAACGTCTTTCAGGTTCGGGTAAAGTTGGTTAGATTCGCATAAGTGCATATGAGAGTGACTGAGAACGTGCAAACTAACCCGAATGCCGTTTAAAGACATAATTGCACTGTAAATATTGCATTCATTTCATTACTTTAACCAAACTAGCCGTGCATAAACATAACTTTTTTCATATATAAGATGTAGGCAGATCTATCAGACTACGAGTACTTTGAGGGATCAAACACATTTATTTGGTCGTAAAATATTAGTTGAAAATAATCTAGGAGCAGCCCTGAACCATTATATTAGCCAAGGGCGACCAAACTTAGATCTCCGGGTTACAGGGTGAAGTGGCATTGTTTCGCAGCCCTAGCTAACTTTTTAATTTATTAACGCAAAGGGTTGCCAGTCGTAAAAATTACTTTTATTGTTCGTAACGACGTCTCAGCCTACGTGATAACAATTTCGGCGTTATAAATTCTCTTTACAAAAAGAAGCATTGCCTTTACAACCAGTTCATCTAGAACTGTGGAAGTTATGAGGGTAGGTGTTATAAAGGGGTAAAGCGAAATTGGTTTTTGAGGATTTGCGTGTGGTTTGTGAAGATTTTGAGTCAAGTGCCTTTGTTATTATAAACTTTATGTCCCGTTAAAGGTTGAGACAACGGCATTACAATAGCTAATGTATGAAACCTGTTTATCGTTTGATTTAGTGCACTGGGAATGCTTTTTACATAATATATTGCTGCTAACAATTGTTTAGGCAATAAATAAAGTAACAATACAATTATATCCGTGAAATTCCGCCATTATGCGTAGACCGTCCGCTGTTAAATATATTTCAAACGACCCGAAAGATTTCTTCAACAATCAAAGATTTCCCGGCGAAATATGGTAATTTTGTGTGAAAATCACGGGTTCCATTCTAACCATTCGAAGAATAACAATTTATAACTTCTCCTTTAGGATTTGGGAACTTTGGGAGAGAATTTGTGTATTCAATCGCGGTAGGTGTAAGGGGGAATTGCGTCGACACTGCGATGTTGATTCTATCAAAAATCCACTTTGGGGGTTTGCTCTGAACCCTTTCCGGTTAAATCTTTTCTTTCCATACGTACGTATGTTTGTATAAGTTGCTGTTTGGATCTTACGATCGATCATGTTTTATGATCTGAAGAAAGTAAATTTAATTGTCAGTATAATTTAGAACACCCTATATACGATATTCAATCACAGGTTGTTGTTGTTGTTAAGAAAAAAGAAACTTCGAAGAAATCTGGAAAAAAAACCGTCCTCAGTGTAGGGTTCCGTTACAAACACACGAAAAACTAATTTCTCAAGTTTTTTTAAAGTCATTCCAAAAAAAAAACATGAAACAATTTAGAGACTCGCTTTGATTTCTCAAATATTTGCCATTTAAATAGTTCAATCTTAGAAACTAAAAGCACTTTAAAAAGTTTAATTACTAATAATTTACTAATAAAAGCTTAACTGTGTTACTAATTCATTGTCCAACAAAGTCCAATTAGTTTTGTTTGGGAGGTTTGGTGGAATTGGGGGACAATTAACACCTGCCGCACGCCTCAGTGGGTTAGTTCGGAGTTTCAAATTAATCCTGCTGGTTAAACATTTTGTTTTTTTTTTGTTAAATCTTTTATGGCAAGGAAAAATAAATGAGCACTCAGTCCAATGTGAGATCTAAGACCCATAGAAATTTTGCATTCTCAACACTACTAACTCAGTACTGCAATCCTAAGAGTACAAATGCGTTGGCAACCCTGATGAGTAAGACGGTAATTTCACTGAAAAAAACCAACGATTTTTTAGTAATAGTATAAGGAGTATTTTGTTCTTAATTCGTTATCAAATCTCTTAAAGCATACAAGCTACTCAAAAAAATTCAAACACGCTCTAACTCCTGTAAATCATATTATGATATTTTTATTTATGAGCATTTTATGCTGCAATAATTCGGTCGAAAATGCTTGCGGAAAACGGATACTTTATCAATTTGTAATTTTTTTAATTTTACACGACGTTATTTCAAGTGATAAAAAACCAGAGTCAATTAAGCAAAACCAAAAGGTTAATCAATTGAAATCCAACTTGATCGTTTAGCTTTAGTACTAATTATAAAACCCAACTAATACCCAATCACCCTGTATTTATCGTAACAAATCTCGTTTTTGCTCAGTTTCTGTAAAACTAATTTTAACTAAAGACTCTCTTTAATTTTAAAACAAGCTTTCAATATAATTCTGGTCTGCAGTGCTTTTAACAACAATGTCAAACTTGCGTGTGCTCCGTGGAACTGCCCGCAGTGTCGCCAAATGCGTGAAATTACGCGACAATGTACAGTAATCATCCTTTTTGAGTTCAAAATACCAACATGATCTTGCTACTACAAAAACAACACATACACCTTAACATGTGTACATAAAGTCTTATTTTGTATTGGAAACAATTACCCATTGCTAAGCGTAACTTTGCATTACAGCAAAATCACAATAAATTACCGAAATTATTCGTGTATCTTATCAGTATAAACTTAAGTGTAAAATTACAATGCATTTTAATTTACCAAGTATAAAATGGTTTTGAAAATCGTGCACCTTTACAACCACGGCTGCAATCTACAGGGGGTGTTCAAAATGATTGTTTTGAAGAAATGCCTGATTGTTCGAATTGTGTTTTATTATATACACACAATAAACCAAAGGGTGGCTACTGAGTTTTTAGCTAGTATTTAGTTTTGTGGTTTTTATGCGGGTGCACATTTTGGGACATAATCGCATTGTTGCCTTTACGACGATTTCACAAACACACTGTGCTTTGAAAGAAACAAAGCTTTGAAAGCACAAAAGTCGATGTGTTTTGGGAAAGGAATAGTGTTTGAAGATTTATGACCTGAAGGTTTTGACGTGAATAATACGCTTATTTGCAGTTGTTTCACAAGTGGTATTTTTGTTAATGTTACTAATAGTTTTCTGTTTATTTTACTAAGAACGATGGCGCCATTTTTACCGCAACAATAAGGGAACTTTGACAATTGCCGTTTCAAAAACAAATAATAGGCAATATCAATTTGCACAATGTATATGTGATTAAGATAAAAAGACAAAATGCATATTTTTACGATAATGCTACTTATACACTGATTGCCAAGAAATGGAAGTTAGCTGAAAGTATTTAGTTATCATCAGATAATTCTTATTATATCATAGTTTCTAATATTAGTTAACATAAAAGGTCCAATAAGATATGTATATATGTATATTCCCTTGTGTCATACCAACTCGAATTGGATCATGTCTACTCTAACCTGATTGAAATTCAACACCTATGAATATGGGGTTGCATTCATTGCAGTAATGCATATTACATGTCCAAAGTTTTGGCGGTACGTGGTGCTGCATATTCAACAACCCTGACTGAGCTTTACTAGATTAGGTATAGAGATGAAAGTGTAATTTAACAGAAACATTTTTTACAGAGATATAGGGAAGAGGTATTTATTTAACGCAAGGCGACATGTAAAACAGAATAAAAAAGATCAGCCTGTTGATTCGATTCATCGAACATTATTTCATCCTACTAATATTATAAATGCGTTACCTCGAAATTTGAAATTTAGATAGCTTAAATATATCTTTTTTAGGGTTCCGTAGTCCAACTAGGAACCCTTATAGTTTCGCCATGTCCGTCCGTCCGTCCGTCCGTCCGCAGCGTAGCTCAGAGATCCTTAGTACTAGAAAGCTTTGGCATGAATATACACATTAGTCACGCCAACACGGTGGTTAAATAATATTTTTTAGTGTACCGCCCCGACACGTAACGTGGGGGTGTAGTTTCTGTTATCGTTTATGAAATATTAAGCTTTAAAGCGCTAATTTTTTTTTAATCGTCGTCGTCGTCGTCGGTGTCGTCCCCCCCCCCCTTCAGCCAAAACTACACCAACATTTTTTCATAGGATTTCTAGGAATCTAGATCATCTACACTTCCAACGTAAAATCTTTTGAGCGATATGGTTAAAGTTTAATGGAAGGGAAAAAAATTTAAAAATAATTTGTTTTTTTTTTAAATTAAATTTGGTTCTTGAGCTGCTGAGAGCAGACGGATTAATATGATTTTTTTCTTACTCAGTCCATTTCAACTCTCCCATTAGTTATAAACAGTAGTTCGTTATCAAACACACCCATATTTACTTATAAACTAAAAAACAGCACAACATTCCTTAAAACCCATATAATATTAATCATCTCAACGGCCTCAAAATACCGGTCGGATATTATCCATGCGCAGGCGACGGCCAGTCTGGCCGGGCAGGAATGTCGTCGGGAGGGGGGTGCGAGTCCCGTCGAGCTCGTGTGGGTGTTCCATTGAAGTGTTTAGCTTAACAGGTGTGTGGGTGATACGGGTTGTTTATGTAAAACTGGTAGTTGATTCACACCCTTTTAGGGATAGAAATTTAAAAATAGATGGGCTAGATCAAAATATCAAAGTAAATATTAATAGGGAAATTGATATAGAAGACACACACACAAGCACAAGTTGACTGCATCTTGGTTGTCACTCAGATCTCCCTTTCAATCCAGTCTGTTACTCTAAAGATGCACGTATATACGTGGTTAAAACTTCTGTCGCTTTCTAACCAGTATGTAAGTGCGAGAGTGACGGATGCTTTATCCACCGCGATAATACCGACCATAATACGGGCCCAGCGACAAGCGACAAAATACAACTTGTGCGAGTAGTAGGTACTGGTGTAATTAGGCCATCATTCAGATGATGGGGTTCACTTCTATAACCAGGAGTTCAGAACCTGCAAGGGTCTGCGGCGACAGAGGAACGGTCTTCGGGCTAAAATGGATCTAATTTATATGTAAATAAGGAGCTAGAGAGGATGAAGCATGTACAGTTACCCGAAACTTAGAAACTTGCCATTGTGAATGTCATTGTCATGGTCATGCTTGTCATTTGATGTTCAGCATGAAGTTAATTATGGCAATGCACTAAAGTGCTTAACAATATCTTTAGATTCTCACACAGAAAATTAAAATGATCCCTTTCACTTCCTAGAAATTGGCAGGTTTTATCCGGTAACTTCAAGTCGAATAATTATCATCATTTGTGTTCATAAGGAACCGTAAGATTTCTCCAAAGTCACATTGTTTTCTTGTATAATATCTTAACATTTCCCTATGTACTTGGATGCGATCTTTGTATTGGAGTCTATACATACACGATCAGTGTCACTCACTATTGTCGAAACTATCTCTGTTTACTCCCTGACCAACAGAATAGGCCATGATCACCTACGCATGCGTAAAGAGTCAAATAATAACATTATTATTAGAAGCATCACCAAATATATCACTACAACCAAAAAGATACTTACTATCCCAAATTAAACCTTAATCGTTAACTAGTAAGGCTTCATCAATGGTTATAACATGGTTTTTGTAAGGTTGCAAGGTGTATCAAGGTCAAGGTACATTTTTAAGCGTCTTTGTTGTTTGATCGCCGTCCAAAATACCACAATGCGTACTATAACTATTCAACCTTTTCAGTAACACCTTACCGGGCTGTGCCTTTAAGCCTACAACATAGCTATAACGCATGACAAACCAACATAGCTTCACAATAATGTAATTTAGCCTCTATCACAACCAGAAAGAGTTCACGAGTGTTCATGATTTCACGGTTTTTCCGTAAGAGATTTGGAAATAAAATTAGGGATCTCATAGACCACCAAATGTCAATAGAGGTTTTGAATGTGGGTAATATTTTATAAGAATGTTCGACTAATAAGGAGGTCTTTGGTTGACATTTCACCTCATTCGTTGCAACATGGCACCCATGTCACAAGCGCTAGCATCCGTTAGTAAACTTCTCTGAACATCATTTTAGGTAACTATTCAAATAAAATCAACGGTAAATATTGTCCAATGACCAGAATATTTATGGTAAAAGACAAAAAAAACGAGATATTTCTCTAAAGCTAAAGTTTAAACTATACAATCATTTATGTGCCCCACAAGTAACAAAAGCTGATTCTTAAAGCCTCACACCGATAACTATTGTCTTCTGCTCACGAATCTAAAGTTTCTACAGTCATATCGCTTTTACGATCGGCGCAAAATATTTACGGAAACGTTACAAAGAATTGTAACTGACGGGTTCAGTGATGCGGTACGCTTTTGATCTCGTTAAGCTACAGTTTCGTTGTCATAGGAATCTTTACCTCTATTTACGTATCTATAAATATCACCAATTTGAAAGCTTAAAAATACTCAGGTTTTTATTTTTTAATCTAAGCTCCAAGTAAAGACTTATTATAATTTTAATTTTGTAGCATAGTATGCTTGCATGCAATATTTAATTATATTTTACCAAACGCCTATAATTTCACGCTTTTGTTATAAATAGCTTTTAAATTCTTCAGTTTCTGGGCAAAGACACATTGCATTCTCAAATTTTATTAATATTTATAAAGAAATATCCTTTGAATCAACCGCCCACTTTGACAAACTCTAACTCAAAGGGACTATACCCCAACGAATCGCTGATATCAATGATAAGAGTAACATTTAAGGTTCACTTATTGTTCCTGATCTGACCGCTCTTAAGATGGAACGATATGGCTGATGTTGACAAAAGAGCTGGCTGGCTCTTTGTCATATTTTAGGGGCCAGTAATTTTGAGGAACTTTATGTTTAAGGTGTGGTACAATATTGAAAAAATTAAGGATACTCATAAAGCAAATGGCGATTTGCTTTACGAAGTTAAAACAGAGAAGGACTAGGTTAAAGATAATCGTTTTATTTCACTTTTACTTTTCAAAACCAGTCCTACAATTGCATAGACATTCCATCTTAGTCCTCAGGCTGGCAACACATGTGCAGTCCTGTGATTGTAGTCTTAAGAATGCAAATGTCTATGGGTCTCTAATCCCACTTACCACCTGTGTGTGTTTGCCTGTTCTGCGCCTTATTTTTTTGGCAACAAAAATCTACACAAATTGCATCTTCTTCATAAACTTTTCATAAGGAATCGGATCAAGATTTTACTACAGCTACTTTTTCTGAACCCTCACTTTAACCAAACATATTTACCGTCTTTGTCTTTACCGCGGCGCGTCACACCGTGACCGGCTTTAAGTTATCCGTTTACTTTCACTGCGCCTTGTGATTTATAACCAGCTTTGTTTTGTGTTCACAATTTACCTACAGAGTTTTTTTTTTAATATTTGCTGGTAACATCTAATGTTAGGTCATGTTTTGTCATTTTCTAAATAGTTCATATATTGTTGTAAGTGTGGCTTCATTTTGAATTTTTACTTACTCTAGAACTTTCAGAGAAACTGAGAAGAAACAAATACAGCTCAAAGTCACTCAGAGGGCTATGGAGAGGGCTATGCCCGGGGTTTCTCTGCGTGATAGAATCAGAAATGATATCCGCAGTCGAACTTATTTCCGACATAGCCCAAAGAATAGCTAAACTGAAGTGGCAGTGGGCGGGGCACATTGCTCGCAGGACTGATGGCCGATGGGGTCAGAAGATTCTGGAGTGGCGTCCGCGGACCGGAAGACGAGCTGTAGGCCTGTAGAACTGTAGGCCTCCAACAAGATGGAGTGACGACCTCGTCAGGACCGCGGGACCGCGGTGGATGCGAAAAGCACAAGACCGATCTGAGTGGAAAGCCTTGGGGGAGGCCTATGTCCAGCATGGCATGATGATGATGATGATGATGAGAAGAAATAATGAATATAATGTTTTCTTCATTAAAAGAGGTTAGACTATACTCTACAAACGACATATTGAAGAAATCTGAATGATAAAAGAAAACTTGTATTTAAAAGCCATTGGAATAAATAAGTTCGCGTGCATGCTGACCTAAAGTTCCAACTGCACGCAAACACGCTTAACCGGTCAAAATCATACTCAATTTAAATTCTGCCAGCCTATACCGGATTATGAGTCCACATAATCACTCACGACTCCTGGCTGTTCCGAGGATTAATAAAAAAGGACAGAACACATGTTGGTCATTATTAAATCGACCCTTTTCACAGGTTCTGTCATAATCCTCGACAAAACAAACCGCACAACGACCTTCGTTTCTAATAACCGTTTACATAAAAAGTATCGAACGCATTTGACGTTCCGAAAAATTTATGAGATGTAACCATAACGATTTTTATGACAACCGTTTTATATTATGCATATCCTTGTGAAGCGACTGATTCGGAAGATGGAACTGCTCGAAAACTTGAGCGTGACCGAAGCTATGCTACGATTTACTAGTGGTAAGAACTTGTGTAGGGTCCGTCCCAACCACTGTCTTATCCTTATACCTCCTCATACCACCAAGCAGCAGTCATTATTGTCTTCTGATGTGGGTAAAAGAAAACTGATGAAATTACTACCAAAGAGGCATTTTTACTTAGTTATGAGGGTAGGTTAGGATTGCTCTCATAAGATTGCAAATAACTATGGAACACAGAAATAAATCATAATTCCCTGTTGAATTTAGAACGCTTTCTAGACTATTCTAGAATAGTGTCATCTGTAATTTTAAAAGACGGTTCAACAAAAGGTGTCATAATGGCATGCTTGGTATTTCCGATGGATGTTATTTTACGATTGTGTAATTAATTGAGGCTGGTAATAATTTTATGTGGACCATAAATTAGTGGTTTGCTGGCGTAGAATTGGATTTTGGATAAATTTGTAGCAGTGACAAATTCAGGAAGTGATGAAGTCAATTCCTTTAAAATGCCTATTTGTCTGTTGGGGAAAATATAACCATTCTTTATTACATACTTTACTCCCAAATTTAACATATACTTACGTAAATACTCTCCTAAATTAAATATATACGTTTATGATATTAATTTTTATTGGCAACACCTCTGTCATATATCTATTGTCACCAAAGCAGGTGTCGTTCATCATAAAATTTATATATAGTTTATGGATCCTTTTTGTTAGCTAATTGGGGCATGTTGGGGTCGTAAATATATATAAACACGCGTATAGACGCTCGTGTGATTCTTTAATTAAAATGCCTTTATAGTGCTGTAAAAGTGTCTAAGCGAAACGTAGAGCGGAGAGTTGAGTTAAGTTTAGAATTGGCACTGGGAAAAATGAGTGGCTCTGTGTACCAGAACTACCAGCTGTAACTTTGAGCATTTGTGACTCTCAAAAATACAATGTTGTTTCTTAGTAGTAGGTACTCTCTTAGTTCTTTAGTTCTTTCAAATTCAAATTAAAGTTATTTATTTATTATTATTATAAATTATTTGATGTGTAAAGAACGATTTGTCTGTTAACATTTTTCAAATAACTACGCAGATTCATATTTGAGTCACTTGGATCAAATTCAGATTGTTGTGTCTTCATAATTTTATTGTAAACGGACTCTGAAGCTTTGTTAAATAAATTGATGTCAAAAATAAATTGAGCCAAATATAATTATAGCCAATTTACTCAATAACGTAAACGAATTTAAATTTGCATTATGCTGTGCCAAACCTGGGGCCTAAGTTGTAACAAATCGCTAGGTACTTGTAGGTTACTCCTAATTTAAACTGGTTAAAAACATCTATTTTAATTCAAACATGACGGTCTATCCATTCCTAATTCCTCAACTCCGGTAGCCCGTCATTAGTAAAAGCTGACTTACAACACTTTAATTGTGCCTTATATATCACTCCATCCGCCCGTTCGTCCGGCCAACTCCTGAACGCTTTATTACCCGCACAGTAGCACATATAAACTTGTGAAACATGAAGCCTTATAACCGCTATAAAGCTTTTGTATAGCGCTTGATGTAACCTCTATAGAACGCTTAAAGAAAAACTATTGTGAAACTAGATTTGAATTTTGAATAATTTTGTTTGAATTTAGAACGGCCATCTTGGGTAAATGGCTGTATGTGAAGTCGTTTACATTGAATTTCATTGTACGTTGTTTAGGAGCTGTATAAGTGCTGAATAATAATACTACGTCGCTGATTTTAGTTATTAATAATTATGTTAAAAACCTTTGCAAGGTGGAGTTAATATTGAATTTTAAGTTTTAACCGGTACATATACCAAAAGAGCCACCTCACTTAATATCAAACTCAATCCGTATTGTTTCTCACAGCAGCTTAGCACAGCTGCTTCACTGCACGACACAATGACTCTTTACAGATACCATCGTTCAATTAAGATTCCAAGATGGCTTCCGCTGTCACACGGGAGTCCATTAAATGTCAAAATGCCATTTTTTAAGTCCCGTTTCCTTTTTATGTTGTGCAAGATTTGTTGGTACGAAATTAATTTTGGTAGTAATATAATCAAAACTAATGATTGAGCATCATCAGCAGCATTTAATAAAAAATTAAACATTCAGCGTTCGTTAGCGTTATCAAAAATGTATACGATTGACGACACGCGTCGAGCGCCAACGACAATTCCATAGATTTTGTCAGTTTTCGAAAATCGTCTGCGTTAGCGTTAAACAACTTGTCTAGCTTCACTGCACGGGTAGCGAAAGTTGTATACTCTCGCTTGTCGCTCAGTGCGTCTCTATCGTTACTGACTAGATACAAAAGGAGATCCGAGCGACAAACAAGTCAAAAGTCAACTTATGCTACCCGTTCTGATATGTTACAGCTACTGTCATAGTTTCAAACTCGAGATCATAGCTCATAAAAATATCGTTTTACATAATAAAAACTATAATGATGTATGGTTCTCCAACGTGTCAACAGTTATGTTATTAATATTTTAACGACCCAAAACAGCTTTTGAGAAAAATAGCGAAACGGACTCAATTAATATCTCAATAAATTATAATTGGTGGAGTTCAGAACCGCGAAAAATGTCCCACCCTGTATTAATCAAAATACAGCGGACCAAATTAAATTTGGAACAAAAAAACGGCCACTGGATTATAACCTTAAAAACCAAATTACATTAATCAGATGAAAAACCCTTTATAACGTCGACATAAGGTTACAATTTGGGTTTGGTAGGTGAATGAGTGAAGTTTTGTAAGGTGTCAACGGTATGTGTTTTTGTTTTTTAATTATATTAGGAGATTTACGTCCCGCTGGGCTTAGTGAGGCCAGAGCGGAGACGATAAGGTCATGTTCCCAACAATACGGTAATAATATTATGATATTAATTATGAGACTACGCGTATTTTTTGAACAACACATACAGGGCTAGCTTTTGTTTTATCATCGGTAGGTTTAAACACTAAATAATAACACACGCATATGATTGTGTAAACTCGCTGTATTGCAAAAAAAAAGTATTTATGCTGACCGAAATTCAGGTTTTTATATATTTCTGGTAATGTACACGCATGATAATAAGGTAGGCACTGTTAGTTACTCGATACTAGATGTAAATAATTTAGGTTTCGATTTTTGTTTTAAAGAATACTTTATGAAAACTCATGTCTTACACCTTAACCCTACAGAGATGCAATAATTAAATAAATATAACGTGATAACTTAAAAACATTCAAACATAAACTGCTGAAGTCAATTAGAATTCAATCTATTCTTAGCATAAAATTTTACTTTTGGTAAAATTATATAATTTCCCATATTTAATAACTATAATGTAGTACCTAACTATATGAACCGTGCACTTTAAGAGATGAATGTTGTACATGCCTGTAATAGGCTTACATATAATGAATAATGTTGTCAGGTTATATTATATTATGAATGATGGATATGTATGCTGTTGGCGTGTCTTTAAAAAAAAAATAAAAAAAAAAAAAACATTTTCTCTTTATTACCAAAATCATCTCGTACCTATTGAAGACGAATTGGGTGTTGTCAGATATGTTGCATGTCCTCATAAATCCAATTAGTTAATAGTTTTGATTAGTTAATAGAAAAAATATTTACTTTTCATTCACAACAGGCAGCTATGTAAGAAAACGCAAATTACATTCACCCCGTAGATTGTATCATAGTTTCATAGTTAATGCTGTCGCCGCGCGCGCGTATCTATCCAGCCTTCCTTTACCAGTTTTTAAACATTTCCAGTTGAAAAAAGAATTTCTAGCTAGCCAATTACAGAAATAAGTCGAGTGTGCCAAGAACTTACAGACTTATATATCCTAATTAAACCATACCTTAATATAACGTAAAACATGTTCTTAATTACTACATAAACATAAATATTTCATACAACCAGCGTGCTTTTTACGTACCTACCTATCTATATTTATTGGAGCGAAGCTCCATTCTTCCCCGATTCGGATTTTCGTTTGTCAGCATACTCCTCCCAAACTAATAGAGATATGAGGATCAAATTTAGCCCGTAATACGACATCTAGCCATAGGGTTTAAAAAGATAACCAAGATACCATGGAGAAATAATCACCGAAAGTCTGTTCCCATAGACTTTCTATGGGAAAAAGGGGAAAATTACTTCGCTCCATTGAGACTTGCTCGGCAAGTGCACCTTAATAATAATAATACATTGTGATTACGCACTCAATGTATTGTCCCGTAGCATCGGAGAAGAGTCGCACGTAGTCGATTTATTTTGAAATACATGACCTTTTAAGGCACCGGCATCCTTTACCAGCTATTTGACATTTCTAGTTTAAAAAAAAGAATTTTCCAACCAGCCAGTGTCCGTTGCCGGGCAGCGCTCAAAGCGCTTCGCAGCGGGACGCAGCCACCACGAGCGCATAAATTCACCATTTGTCACGGCATTAACACTCGAAAAGGGGTTTTATCATGTCGCCCTCGTATCCGGTAATCGGCCGTATGAATATTACGTGCCTTTTAAATCTTTTGTTGTGCGCCGTGAAAAATACCTCTTTTGTGCGTTTCGCTCGTTGCGTGGATATGAGTTTTGTTTGGGCGTTTTTCTTCGCTTTAAAAAAGTTTTTCAAGTGAAATTTGTTCTTAATTTGAATTGTTGGTTTTAACTTTAGTGCACTAGAGGTTTTTTTTAATATTCATAGGCACATCACCCGCATAGTTGAAATAATGAGGCATCAGTTTAATTACACCGATGAAGTGATTATAAAAATACTAAAATAACCCTTCAGTATTAAACAACGTTTGACACTATCGATAAAATGACCTTTTCCCGAATTAGATTTAATATCTCATAATGATTTATAGTACACGACCATCTGCACAAAACTAATGAAATCGCACAATAGCAAACATGCGCGTTAAAAATCGCCTAAAAAAACTGTCGATTCGCGTAAAGCGCGATTGTGAACGATTGTTGTGCAAACTTGCGATTCGATGCGGCTAATGGGGCGGCAGTAAACGCAGTCGTTTACCCGCGCATGTGAACCCGGCTTAATGATTTAGAACTAACTTGAACAATCACAAACACAACAAAAAACAACCTTATCTAGAAAATATAAAGCCGAATTCACTTGGTTATTAATATTGGCATAGACAACGATTTGGATAAATAACGAAATATTATAAAAATAATTTCTATTGTGTTTTTTCTGTTAGTTTTTATGTGCCGGTGCGTTTGCGTAAATCCACTCATGCGCATTCAAGTAGGGCATTTTGAGTTATTAACTATGAGTGTAATATCAGGATGTGTTATCGATATTTCCGTTCTTAGGAAACTGAAGTGGCGGCATCTTTGTATGTAATGATCTACTTCCTTTAATATTAGTTTTTTTTTAAATGCAACGGTTTATAATCGTACATATTGGTTAAGTGGATAATCGATTATATTTGGTTATTTGTAATGTTAGTTGCATTGTAATCATCCTGTATAAGAGATATAGCATGTTTTTTTAATTGAGCTGTAAGCCTTCGTGTTTCGTTGAAAATGATGCACTGGCATAATTGGGATTTATATTTTTGCTTGCACACTAATATACATTAAACTTATTTAACAGTAATCTAAATCTTTACATCTACTCCACATAGTATAAAATAAAGTCGCTTCCCGCCGTGTGTTCCCCTGTATATACCTACGCTTTGTATGCGGTTTCTATCAAAATATAAAATAGAATAAAATAGAAATAGTTTATTCGGTGCTAAAAATAAAATGAACATAAACAATAGCAAAAAAACATAATAAAAAAGAAGGATATCTAATAATCTAATACAAACTAAGAGTACTTAATCAAAAATTAACACCGAAAAGGTTGCCACTCAGCATAGTGTCAGGCTTACTAGCCTTTCAGGGCCACCGGATTGAAGAGAGGAGGGCACTCCCAATCCATCTCACTAAATAATTCTTAAACAAAATTATTAAGTATTCTAGGTTATGTACGGATGTTACAGTGTTACAGTTAAACCGAAGCGAAGCAAGGGCGGGTTGCTAATAATAGTCTAAAGTAAACTTTTTACAAAAACAAATTTCAACGCGAGACGATCTCAAAATAACAACGTTACTCTAATCAAATCCACATCGCCATCGAATTCGAACAATTTTAATTACCCGAAGGAGCTCAATAAGAACAAAACCGGCCGTCTATTAAGAAATTTCAAAACACCCTTTTATTAAGATACGATCACACCGTATCTATATCTATAGGTATTAATCAAACGGAATGCGCGGCGCGGCCTCATAGAAAAAACATATGTATCTAACAAATAAAAACAAAATGGCATTAAGTAGACAACAAAAAAGGTTCATTGAGTAAGCCTCCATTTGGACAGGTAAGTTACCTCCATAATGATTTAAACACCATCCCACTAACAAGCCAATTTCAACCATAAAAACTAGAGGACATAGTTTTTATTACACGGCGAGTGATAGCGACTTATTTTTTGTCTGTTGACACGTTCGAAAAGCGGCAACTCTGACGCACACCTGTTATAGAACGCTTCTTTAAATCCTTTACATATTTTTGTAATGCATTCTTCAGAACGTCTTTGTGTTTATTTTAAAAAATCATTGAACGTGGAGGGGGAAGATAAATAACGTTCGGAAACTTGATTAAAATGACTCGGCGGTTTCGGAAGAATGGCTTCCGAACGCACTTCAGTCTTGACAGTGACTCGAGCGTTTATTTCTTTAATTATTTCTGTATTGAATTGGAAGACGCGTTGTGGCCAGTGTCAGGCTCTTTTATTACAAATTCATAGCAAAAGCTACCCTCCAATAAACATGACTTTGTATATTCATGCCTTTAAAAATTATATCCCGTATGATATGAGATCTTCATACACTCGTATAACATGTAATGTAATATGTATACTCAAAATCATAAATATTTTAAATATTTTGTATATCTACAATACATTCAAATTAGGGGACACGGTTTCTGTAGGAGAATGAATCGAAACTTTGTATGTGGTGGTTGTCTTGCACTGTCATAGGTAAGTATTTTTTTAAATATATGTAGGTATATTTATTACTACCACTTATGAAAATTCTGAGACACCTTTTACTGCTAAAGCTACGCTTGAATATATTTTTATTTTTTGTGTTATGTTAGATTCATTGTTTTATATAATGCTAGGTTAAGCTTCATAATTGTATAATATTATCATGAGTTACTGCGGCGTTTCTTCTCAGCAGTGGTCTCTTGCGAAGCGCTGGTAGATTTTTGACGTGTAAAAATGCCCGTGCGACCTCCTTACTGAATAAACATCTTTTTCACTTCTCAGGCTCTAAAATGACTCACAATTGGCTTGTATAGCCGGACTAAAGTGATGTATTTAATCTCTAGGGAATAAAACTACACTTTACTCCCTAGGGACTAAAGTACTTTTTCTTTTAATTTACTTTGGAAACCCTTAAACTGCCAATCATCGCCTTTTTCAGTGATTGTATATGGATCATTTTTCTTGCAAAAAATATAAATTAATCGATTTAATTTCACGATTAATGATTACAAATATGAATCTATTTAAATATATAAGGGATAAAATCTATTTTATTAGGCATGGTCCAAATAGTTTTCAAGTTTGTATCTGTTGGCTAAATATGCAAGCATTTAAACATCACGGTGTTAATGAATGGAGGATTATCGCCATTTTCAGAGATTGTGTATGGACCATTTTTAGGCCGTGGAAATAACCTCAAAATGCCAACTGTGCAAAATTATTAAAAAAAAGATTTAATTTCGTGAAACACGATTAATGATTACTAATATAAATATATTTAAATATATTAGGGATAGTTCTATTTTATTAGGCATGGTCCAAATAATTTTCATGTTTGTATCTGTTGGCTAAATATGCAAGCATTTAAACATCACGTTGTTAATGAATGGAGGATTTTCAGAGATTGTGTATGGACCATTTTTAGGCCGTGGAAATAACCTCAAAATGCCAACGGTGCAAAATTATTACAAAAAGATTTAATAAAAAATAAAATAAACAAAAAGAGTTTTTTTTTTCTCGCATTCGAAGTGAAAAGTAGAGTGTTTAACTCGAGACTAAAACGCCATAATGACACTCGAACTTTATCCACCCTCGCTTTGCTCGGGTGGATAAATATCTCGTGTCATAATGGCTTACTTTAGTCCCTTGTTGAACAATCTACTATTATCTTTTATCTTGGTTTAAGGGAGAGAAACGTTATTATAGGCAATATGGTTTTAGCATGTAAAACAAACAGCCCCGTTATCCCTAATCCATAGAATAGTTTAGTTTAGAGCAACATTGGTTGCCTTCATTCACTTGTTCGTCCAAACACCGCGTTCCTCTTGTATTTAACAGTGTCTAAGAAGGCTGCCACACGAGCGTTGCCTGTGCGTTGGGTCGTCGCCTCGTCGCCGCTGCGTTGTGTTACATATAAATTAGAAGGACATGACACGATGCGGTGAATAAAAAGCGTCGCTCGGTCTGTGTTGAAATCACAGCGTTCCGACGACGCAATGCACCGCCAACGCTCGTGTGGCATCCTTCAAAATTTTCTAATTTCTATACTAAGTCATTGTTGGCCATGTTTTTCTTTAAATAATTCCTTTAGTATGAAACAAACAATTCCGAATTCTTCGTTATTTCCAAGGGTGATCCACATCGTAAACCGGCGTCGGAGTGTCTGCGCCTGCACCGAACGGGTTCTAAATTACCGTCCAAATCAAAAAGGGAGTAAGCGCATATCGAACACATTATTCTTATTCTGTGTTTGTTCCAAAGGCATCATCTTCGATCTATAGCCGCTATTAAAATACTTACCAACGGTGAGGTTATTCCAATCCGGTTCGAAGGACCATGTTTGAAATGCTTTAGAAAATGGGGAAAATTTGAATTGTATTTTATTAAACGTTTTGAAGAATATAGTTTAAAATTCTTAACTTAATTGAAATCCTAAAGCACCATAGATGAATACATTAATAATCCTAAAGCGATTTTATCCTCCCAGTATTGTTTGTAAAATAAAAACCAAAACCAGCTCTTAATTGGGGATACTTTATATAGGACAAAATAATTATACATAACGAGCTCTTACTAGAAAAAAAAATGCGAAGTCATATCATAAGTCAACAGATGAACAGAACAAAAGATAAACAGTTTTAAGGACTTGGTAGTTGTTTAAATGCAAAACAAGACAGTCATGGCGTGGTAGAGACCAAATAAGAAGCTGTTGGAAAACAAAATTCGCCCCGTCAATTTAAAAATAACGCTTAAATTAAACCGTCACTTGATAACTGTTGTAATTACGGACGGTGAATCCGAACAACTGATTCGAGGTCGACAATTTATCCGAACACTAACCGTCAAATTTAAATAAAGAATATTTCATCACGCTCGACGCAAAACTAACGTGAACAACCATGATAACTCTTAAGACAAACATTAAAGGTTCGTTTTCGATTGAATTGGATGAACGTAAAATTGGTAAGACAAGCGTACATGTCAAGATTCTCTTTTTAAAAAACGTAAGACCATTAAATTGTAATGAGTGGCCGAAAGTGGTTTCTTTGTGTGACCACGTGCCACTATGGGCTACAATGGACTAACTACCGTTCGATGTAATACAATGGTTAAAAATAATTGTACAATTAATGTAGTAAATTGTTAGCTAAGTGTACACTGTTTCACGTAAATGTTTTGAGGTACAGAAACGCAAGCTAGGATAGTCTCTATTTGAAGTTATTAAAGGTTCAAATAGTTTGGAGTGTTATAGAACTGTGGTTTGGTTGGGTAGGCTGTATTCTTACATAATGACACTTGAAACAGTCCAAGTCAGAGTAATTGGAAGTCAAGAATGAGGTGCTTTGTGTTTATAAGGGACCGGTAAGAAAATAGTTACAGTTTTAGTAAAAGAACTGAAGAGTTACAAAGAGGTCAAATGTTGAACGCTACTTGAGATTGACAAAGTGCTAATTACGTTATTTTATTTTAATTACTAAGCGCGAGCGTTGCTAGTTCCTTGAATTATTCGTGTTATTAAATCCGAAGGTGATCGAGAGTCATAATCAGTCGCTGGGATTTTCAATTACAGTGAACTTAAAAAAACGTACAAAAAATATAGACGTTTGATTACAGAAGGAACAATTCAATCATGACCACCATTGTTACCAAACAGGACACAGAATGTGACCCGACACGTAACAAAACTAACGATATCGACTTACTACACAAACCAAGAGGGTAAGTATGAAAAATAAATTAAAATCCTATTTATCCCCTTTTGTTGCCTGACCACGAAAAGGATAAGACAAGAGCAGCTAATTCTATAAAAGCAAAGGGTGCTATACAATAGATAGACAATACCATCAACCACATTTGAAAAAACATCCATAAACTACCATGCCCAGCAATTTTGAACCCTAGAGTTTAATAGGGAAAGATTGAATATAGTGAAAGCTAAAGGCAGAATGAAAATATTTTGAAATCGTATGTATCAAGATATGGCATCAGTTAATTTTTCCACTCTGATGCCTCTTCTCAATGGTAGGGCTCGGTTCTGTCTGGAGGGTGTTTGATTTGGTAAATAAGTCGGTTCTCACGGTTACTAATTCAACAAATATTATACTCGTAACTAATTAAACTTTAGGTTTTTACATGTCAAATTAAATTGTATTGAAAGTGTTAGTTTTTTTACGCATGTGTAAAAGTCTATCCATGACTATGGAATTTAAAAATTAATGAGAACAAAACGCAGTACTAAAATATTTTTAAAATTCCGTAATAAGGTCCGAAATAATAAGATCAATATGAAAGTATTGGACTTATTTAAATGATCTGGAAATTGTGGTAGAAATTAGAATTTCAATTACCATTGCTAAAGCACTTATACCTTGTAATTGCGTATTAAATTATTACAGATGTCATTTACACGACTTCAAATTAACTGAGTGCGATTAGAAATAACGTCACTATAGAACCCTCGATGTGCCAACCCGACTCATTTCTCTTTGCTCTATGCTTGCATTGACATGTTTTTAAAATACCACTTTTAACTACTCAGGTAATTGGGGCCGGCCATCATGTTCAAACAGAGCATGCACAATCGCCTGTTTGCGCAGACGCAGCTTCCATACGGGAGCCGCAAAGAGATTCTAAACAAACACCAAAGAATGTACCAACAAAGGGCCGTTGAAGTGGCTGGACCGACCAGCTCCGACAATGGGAGCTTGTGAAGCAACCAAATATTATCACGCACCGCTTGACTCCGCGGGCGCAGCCGGACAATGAAGTAAATGGAATAATGAATGAAATAGCCAGGTGGCTAAAAGACTAATTTGACACAAGAAGTACTCAATTTGATATTACGGAGAAAGTTAAAACAGATGAAGTACCTAGTGAGATCTCAATACATGACAAAGACATCATTGAAGATGAAACAGCTGTGCGTATGGAAGAAATATTAATAGGTGCTTTTGAACTGGTGCTTACAAAGAGGATTATTACATGTCCAGGCCGCGGGCGACATTCGTTAACGCATGTCTGAGACAATTCCTGTTTCGCGAATTCCATGCACAATACGCGATATACAATTCCGAGCATTACAATACGCTTATTGTCATAAAAATAGCCAATACGAAAATGACGGGTTAGCTTTGTAAGAGCCGAAGTTTCAGCCATTATGGACAATTCTTTGTTCGGAATATCCTCGGGGAGTCGAGACAACGTCCACAATGCCACCGTGAAACGTATTTATAAACGTTATGATATGAATGGATAATATGCGAGCCGCCGTTGTGTCCATTGTGGATCACAATGCTGACAAATCGAGGCCTTGGGCTTGCACAATTAGGATTAGATACTGGATTCCAAGGACACGAGGTATATTTTGGATCCACACTCAGTAAACACGTAAAAAATTTCAACGCTTACCAAAAACAAAACAAATATAGGTAAGTTAAATACCGCGGTCGCAGCGGGCCGCCATTGTATCCCGGGACAGAATGAGGAATAGAAGATAAAGAAAAAAGGTAAAAAAAGATTGTGTCGTTTTTCTGTTTGAACAATGCGTCGTGTCACCGCGGCCATCTTGTGAGACGCGTGAGGCTGACAATTGGCAAGGTTCGATTTTTTAATGTACGAGTATGCTTTGCACCAACGTTTTCTGAGAAAAGTACTTGAATTATTGGCTTGTTTGGAAAGTTTTTGTGGTCACTTGGTTTCATGCTAGTTACTGCATTATTCAGGGCGTTTTCTTAAGAATGGCAGCTCATTAGGATATACTCGAATGGCTGTGTACCTTTAAAAGTTATAAAATATTTGCAACCAAGATAAATTCCTAACTAAAGCGAGCAAAATCAAGCAAGACAAATTAGTAAACCAACAAACCAAAAAAACTCTTTGCATTGCCCGCTCACGATCTTGCACCGATTAATCCAAGAATTCCGCTAAATCGTTTCATATTGCGAGTCCCATTGTCCCCTATTCACGATTTTTTGGTCAATTTGCGGAATCTCAAAACCGTGCGTCCGATTGTCCACGATTCGTCATCGCGGTTGTTCACCTGTGTTTTTGCCTAGTTGTTCTGTCTTAGCTGGTTACACGAGGTTTTCCTGTTGCATCGAGCTCTTTGTCATCGTGACTGGATTGTCGTGAGAGGTGAATGTGACGAGATAAAACTTTAATTGGTTTCGGAGGTGTTTGAACGTTGTTAGATGTGACACGAGTAACTTTTAAAAGACGTACGTTCTACACGTGTAAAGGATTGTCCAATCTTTGCCATTTATTTATTAATTGCTGGTGGTAGGACCTTGTGCTGGGTCCGGCCGGATCGCTACCACCATCTTACTCATTAACCTACCGCCAAACAGCAGTGTTCGCATTGTTGTGTTCCGGTTTGGGGATAAGACAGCCGGTGTAATGACTAGCATAGAGGCATTCCATCTTAGTCCTCAGGGTTGGCAACGCATTTGCATTCTTAGGCTTGCAGTCTTGTGAATGCGAATGTCTTTGGGTCACAGTTTCCACTTACCATCAGGTAGCCTGTATGTGTTATTAATTAATTAAAGAGATACACTAATAGTATTTACACAATTAAGATATAAAAAAACTATTCTATAAGCCTGTGTGCAATACCGAGGCAAGTGTATACATACATAGCACTCTTACGATTTAATTATTGCTTTTCAAATAACTTTGAAGCCACTAGTTTGCTGCAACTTCACACTTACTTGTACTTTATTTAATGTCTTGAACTCAATTTTGAAGCAAACCATTCATTTTCGATGTGTTAATATTGTCAATGCTGTACGGTTTTCAGCTAATAGTACTAACGTCGCCTCGAAAAATTAGAACTAACGGCAGAAACCTTTAGAAACGTTTAAATACGAGTAATTTATAACCTATACTTCTACTAGTGTCAGGTAAAATAACTTAAATATATTCTTTCTTAATGAATACCTTTACTCAATTTTATGAACTTGGACGCAACGTGCTATGTCAATTTGAGTTGCGGGTCGCAATGAATTGAAAATACTATAAATTCTACGATATCGGTGCTTTAAAACCAAATTGTTACGTTCAAAAGCTTATTCTTTGTCATTGCGTTTTGTTTCTAAATTGATTATTGTTACTTTTTTTTAGTTATGATCATCTAACTTTGAATCACCTAGATTAAATACTGTGTTCATGAAAGGGTGTGCTTTTTCTCACCAAATAACTTTAAATTTGCTTCAAATTAATCGTTTTCACACCTTTGAATACATTCTAAAGCTACTAGTTCGACCTAAAATAACAACCTCCATTGTGCCAAGATATTGGATTCTCAGATTGCGTGCGCAATCTTTTATTCGTTTTTTTTCTTCTTTGTCAAGTACAATGCGATTTGATTTGATGACGGATTCACTCTGAATGGGTTTAGATATGACACCTGAATCTAACATCCCATTGAATTGTTCGATTTCTCTATTGTTCGGCATGGATCAGCCGGATGTCGCGTTTGTTAGAATTTTAAGGTTTTTCGAACAAAAAGGTGGAGAGGTTGACGCAACTGGGATGAATCGGGCGTTAGCAAATCTACCATGCTTGGTAAAATATCAAGAAAAAATTATTTGGTCCATGCGGTACTTCTTTATCAACCTATTAAAGTTTTGTGTGTGTTTTAAAAAAAAAGCTGCACTTGAAACGGCACGAACGCTGGCTGTGCTTAATAAATGTTCTCAAGTTGAGCTCCAAACAATTTATTAATGTGTTAATGCTTGCAATGTTTAAGTTTTGTTACCTACATATTGTATTTAAACTGATTTTGTTAACTTCAATCTTCATTTCTAAACCCAACTCTCCATCCAGATTCTCACACTAGAAACCTGCAATTACCTAAGTTAAACCAAATTTGTTTAACATTAACAGGACTCCACCTCTTTTTCTCATGAGTACTCCACAATTAAATAAGCTTGTATCCAATCAACCCAGCATGCAAGACCAGCCCATCCTTCAAGTTAAAGTAACTTTAAAGTCAAGAAGGGAGCTGGTAGGACGCCCCGCTGTCCAGCATTGTGTAGAAAATATTATGATGCATTATAACTAGAATTATAAATTTTATTGATGTAATTTTAAGTGTGATTAATTCGATTTTCGAGTAAGTGGCAGCTATTCATTCGTTTACTAATATGGAAATATGTAAAGAATTACTCGTTTTATCTTTGCTTTAAGAAAAAAAACTGTGATTGTCTTGCAGTAAACATTGCTTCTTTGAGTTTTTTCTAGTGAAATTTTGCCAACTAGTTTTGCCTAAAAAAAAATCCACATTTCTTGCTTTATATTGCTTGTTCTTCATATTCGAAAGCTAAGTAAGCCATATTACCGAATATCCTACAATTATCTGCTTATTAGACAGTTTTTTTCTAGAGTCTAGAAGATTCGTATCATAAATATTTGAACCAAATGTTTTGTGCGAAATAATAACAAGTACCAGGGCACCATGGGGGGCAAGGAGTGTCCGTGCTTGAGAAACTTCAGCCAGAGGGCGGGACGGGCCTGCTGGGCGCCCCGCCCGCGCCCGCCTTTTAGCAAGCTGCGGAATTTCGCGACTTCACACGTTATTGTATAAAACTTAGTAAGAAATAATAAAAAGCATTGATGTTAAAGATCTAAACCATGATAAAATTAACCGCTGATTTTTATGATTCCCATTTTCAACGTATAAATCAATCAAACTAGTTATTTGTCAAGCTTTTAAGAAGTATGCAATGTTACTATACAGTTTTTCTCGTGTCACCTACTGTCCCTTCGCATACATCTTTTTTTCTAACTTTCAAACGATCTTAACTTTTAATTATTTATTTGAAAAAACAGCAACGGATGGGTGTAAACCACTTGATAAGGAATAAACATAAAGAAGTTTTTTTTTAAATTTTGTTTGCGAATAAATTGGATTTAATGATGCATTGTCTTCCATAAATATTGTCTGTCTATGGGAAGAATTTTGTTTTTTAAACAATTTGAATTAAACGATTTCCCGGCCGCACTCAGTGTCAGTTAATGACAATTTATGTCGTATCTTAGGTCGGCCAAGAAACTGGCCACCACATTTTTGGCGCACTGTACGAGTTTGTAAAAGGAACGAGTTAATTATCTCTAAAATGTCTGAGTACGGCGGTGAGACCTTTTAATTCTATTAACCCTTAATTTCTATGTGAACCTAACACTTTTAACGCAAGATACCGGGGCCCCACGCGGGGCTAGGAGTTACTTCGAAGGCGGTTCGGTCATGCTGCGTGTCCCGCCCAAGCCTCGCTACTAGGGACACAGAAATTCACACGGATATGCTAGTGTATATTCTCACTGTGCTGTTCCCAGCTGAATAATAAAGTAGTTATAATTAATAATACAGAGTACATTGTTTAGGTTATAAGATTATTTCTTAAGGAGTCCACTAACATGTAAAGCCTTACTATAAACAATATATTATTATGTTTATATGAGCATAACATTTCATGCTTATGCTTTACCGACACCTAACCTTCTTTATTGTCCCGTTAAATCATCTTAAATCCTTTTAATTTGTGTTAAATAACGCGTAAATTAGTAAAGAAGAGCAGAACTATAATAACGACTTTACCATATTTTACAACCACATTACGTTTATTTCTACACTAATTCCTTCACATACCAAAATTTAATTCTATGTCCACAATAAGAACTGTCACTTCACTCTCTAATCCGCCGCTAATGCCGTCAAAATGACACATTAAAACATTCAAAATGTCATTAAAAACATTCAAATTCTCATACGACGGCAAGTGAACACAGCACACCAGAATTATACAACCCCATGTTAATAAAAAGGCATTTTATCCATAAAATTACCATAAAGTATAATTAGCTGTATTATAAAACTTGAGGACTATTTTTGTACTGCCATAGACAAATAGAGAGCCATAGATGCACGCTCCCCAGAAACTACAATAACTCATGTTTACATTGTATGGGAATGTATAATTTGACGAGGAATCTGTGTGGTCATGAGAAAATTAGAGTGGTCAGGGGTACATTATGAGCATTAGATGCATATTATTTTACTTGGAATGCATTAAGAGTGCACCCTTTTCTAGAATCACGCCTCGGTGGCGGGAAATATTGGCTTATCTATGAGGGTGACAGTAGCAACGTAAGAGCATTCGAAATTCAAAATGTTTAAACACACAGAGCGTTGTCTTCTTCGGGTATGTGTGATGTAGGAGTATTGATACAGAAATACCAGTTCTTTAATAGTTTTTCTATGAAACTTTCTAAAATCAAAATTTAAAATATTTATTCAGTAAATTGGCCACATGAGGGCTCTTTTACACGTCGGTAATATAGAGTGAATCTACTAGCGCTTCGGACAAGACCATCATTGCGGAGAAGAAACTCCAGCAAAAGGTAACTTTTTCCCATAATAAAATACAATAATACTCAAAACTAACACTAATAAAATCATAACAAATGTAAGCTCAATAACATTAAATTAAAAATAGCGACTAGGAGAACAACATGACGTGGTCTCTACGTCAGGAAACTCAACAGGAATGGCCAATTTACTGTAAGTTTCGAGTGCAAGAGTGATAGCAATAGCAACCGAACGCTGTATTCAGTAGCCGGGGGCACTGTACCTATTTATATTCGAGTATATAGGTAATAGGTAAATAAGGAATAACTAGGAATCCATGTCTGTTTTTGCGTGACCTGTAGAATAACCTTACCTTAGCTCTCTTCTGGAGTTTCATGCTGCGCTTCACTGCAATTATAGTCTGGTCTGAACCTAGTAGATTCACTCCATATTGCTGACGTTTAAAAGAGCCGTCAAGTGCCCTATTTACTGACTTTATATACCAAACATTTTGAATTTGACACGCCGAATTGGAAAAGAGTAGAGTGCTTCAATTTAATCTTTTGTCTTCAAATTCTTATGTGCAACTTCAATGGTTTGTAAAATAAAACAAAGCGTATACTTATACTCAAACAGACAATGAAATGTTTCCTTAACTACTGCATTTATCAAGCGAAGACTTTTTGATTAGAATTCAAGTTCTAACTCCTCAGTCTTGATGCTGCAGAAGTCAACACTTGTATTGTACAAATTCCTATAACCTATAAAATGGTACTTACGTTACTTTAAAAAGCAAAGCTTTAGTGTTCCTTGGCAAGCTGTAGGTATTACGAATATAAAAGACATCTTTCAGTCATATCAGTTATGAATTGATGCACGTGCCGAAAAAACATTTAGTACGAATGCCTAAATGGTTTAACTACCAATTCTTCTAGTGTACGAAAATAAATCTTTAGATTGAGTCTCTAGGAATCAGTCTCATAAGCAATCTATATTGGTAATAAAGTAAGTTCAGTTTTGCCTTTCACCTCTCTTTCTATTTTCATGTTACTTATTAATAAATATTTATAAAGATAACAAATTTATAATGCATTTATAAATTTATACAAGGGTTGAAGTCATAAATACCAAAACCGACGACCTCAAATTGCTTTTTGCAAATCCAATTCTGAATCATAATAACAATTCCGTACCTAACCTATTACATAAACGTTCAACACTAACTCTCAATGCAAATAAACATCAAATTACAAAAAAGCCAACAAATCGCGTTACAGCAACGCGTTAAACGCAATGCGTCACGCCGCCGCGCGGTCCAAACACCGGGAAATCCTGAGTTATGGAGCGGACAGTCGCGGCACAATGCGTAATCAATAACAATTTCAGTGCGAGAGTGCAGTTGATTTGTGAGGGCTGAGTCGCTGAGAGTTAAGGCTTGCAGATTAAACACTAATTTTTGCCACGCCATAGAAGTTAAACACGAGGAAACAACGTTTACACACCCGTTAATTGTTGCAAACCAAAACTTCCTGGCACATATTTCGTCAATTTTCTGCAATAGGCCTCTTGCTCAATATCTATATTGGTTTGTGGCGTTATTGCAAATCTGCACATGAACATAAAGATTCATTGCGCTTCTTTGTCCCGTTTTCATTTTCCGGTTTTACTTCATTTCTTGAGAAAAAAATCCCATTAGTACCTTCATGTGTTAATGTACTTATTGATGAACTTCGGAAACCGGCAGTTTTATAAAAATGTGTGGCGCCTTACGTATTCTTCTGTGAGCAAAACTACGACGAATTCCCTCCTCAGACCTCATCAAAAAAAGGGGCGCTTCTAACTGACCCAACGAATTTTCATTCACATACAGGTTTCGAACACATAACACCTCTTTTTAGATTCAGGGATTTATTTTTGTCATAATTTAAAGGTTACAAAACTCACTATTGAAAGTTTTCAAATACAAGTATCATTTTACGATCCAAGTTCGTTGTGCGCCCGCGCCAGCCCTTTGCGAATTCACGCTAAGTATTATAGATGGGACGACACAACACAGTTTATGCTCTTTATGCACTTTATGCTCGAATACCGGCATTAGTTCTTATTTTATAACTGTGTAAAATTCACGAAATTATGCTCTTTGACATTGTGCTTTGAGAATTGTTGATGCTTGTGAGATTGCAATTGTGGAATTTGTCATGGGATATATTTTGTCTTACCTTAAAAGTAATGCAGACACTCAAAGCTTTTGCTTTATGTCGTAAATCTACTATTTTATAAAAATGACGGTCCTTGCGTAGTGGTAAGGCCAAAACAACAACAATTTACGACGTGCACATCACGAAGCTTGAGTGAGACTGAATGAAAGCGACGAAGGTCATCTATTTGTTCATGTGTATATGAACACTTATGCTAAAACAATAACTAAGCTATTTAGCTATTAGGGTGTATTGTGTATGTTCTGGTGTCCTTCTGGTTTATTATCAGCAACTGTTTTCAGTCTGTTTCAAATTTTCAGTCCATTTAAAATTATGCGATTGCATAGTTGTGATTTTTTTTTACCATTGATTGCTACTTGATGTGCGAGCAAGTCTTTAGTTATGAATTCTAGCAGTCTGACAACCAATCATAAGACGTTTTGAATGTGTCTTTCAAGAGATTGTATTTTTAAGTGTCCGAAAAGAGTATTTCATTTAGTCTGATAGAATCAAAAGGTGATTACTTAACGAAGATCTACCGAATGAGCAGTTGATGCATACCCATTGCATCTGAAGAAATGTTTCATATCTCAAAATAGTATTATATAAGTAGTAACTTACTTATTTAAATATTATTAATTGCGTAAACATGGTACTAGTGAGCCATCACTAGCAGTCAACCGTTTTGTGAAGCTGTGATCAGAGGCTGGAGCGAAGATGCGTTACGCTAACCAGCGTTTCTATTCGTATCCTTTTTAACCAATCGGGTCACTGGTAGATCACGTGACTCTTCGTATCACGTCATCTACAAGTGACGTAATTGGGTTAAAAACGAAATCAATAGAATGGGTAGTTAGTTAGCGTAATGTATATTGACTAAGAAGCACCATAAAAGGAGAGACTCTTCTTCAACAATGCATAACTATGTACATCTATAAATAGGTACATATTAATTTACAGTAAAATAAGAATGAAAATTAAAATCATACAAACACCTCGGTCCGCAGCGACCTCTACCGGAGCCCGCGGATTTAGTTTATAAATAACGCACAAATGAGCCTCGTTGGACTAATCCTGATTTACCGAGTTACCTGCGCCTGCGCCGCCATATAACATACGGACGCGTTCATATAAACCTTTAAAAACGAAAACATAAAGAATACCATATTTTCTTAATCTTTATCGATGGACATTCCGCTTTATATTAATATAATTATTTTCTTTCGGACAAAACGAACGATACACCGTCTTTTATCACTTTTGTCCTGTGTGAACTAGACTTTATAAAAGATTATGGAGCATGATAGCATTAGTTTCAATTTGTAAAGGCGTGTGTACATTAACGTGAAAGCCTTAGGACGAGTTCATAATGTCCGAGCGCTGAGTGAATCGGGCTGATTTATGGGACAGCTTATGGGAGGGGGGGGGGGGGGAATAAACCGTGTTCAGGCCTTGGCAAAGCTAAGCCTATGCTAAGCTGCGGTTTTTACGTTTTGTAGTGTTGAACCAGTATCAGTGTATCTATTGCGAAGTAAATGAAAATGCGACTCTTTTCACAGCAGTTCTAGGATCAAGCCGGTTCTGCATGGTTAGTCAACCGATGACCGTGACGTGTGCGTCAACTTTGTTTTATGCAGATGTTTACTAACAAAACATGAATCAATAAAATATCAGGGGAGAAATATAATTAGGTACCCGTACGTGATGTAGTTAGACAACGATAAACTTACTTATACAGAGAGATACAACCTTTAATATGCAAAAATAGTTGAACTCATCTCACAAACATTTTCCCTATGGGAATCCAACCCGAGACCAGGTACGCTAACCGCGTTGTCAATTCACAAATGTTAGCTTTTTCACTACATTTTCATGAACCTAATGTTTTCAGGAAACCGAAAACACCCACCAGCGCTACTACTTAAATTGACATTAACGATTGCATAAATACTTACGTAAAAGTATTGTGGTGCTGAGGTCTTCCACAAGTACAAAAACGACTGCTTTGCACAATGAAAACACTACATAATAATATTGTTAACACAAAAGGAAGCGCTAATATCAAAGAAACATGCGATCGCCTGTCAAACATAACGAAAACAATACTAATAATAAAGTCAACAGATAAAGGGTAAACATCGCCGGAGGGAAGAGAGGACAATGTACACGTACGGTGCAATAATTTGCGCCAACAACCAACTCTTTGTTTATTATGTTTGCAAATTGCTGTACAACAAACTATTGTCCAGTTTGGATGAGGAGGTTTAAGGTAAGAGACATGAGCGAGCTCGTTGGAGCTGTGGCGCAACTAGAAAGTTTGTTTCGTGCTTGGGGCGAATAGAAATTGACGCAGTTTCATGATTTGAACATTTATGTCTGCGGTCATCACTTAAATATAATAAATACCGCAAAGCAAATACATATACCCTGGGTTTGAAGATCCATAACTACCGACAAGACTAGCCATTGCACGTCGTCAAGCTCACAGAGACTTTTGGGAGTAAATGTTATATCTAGGACTTCAATTTACAATTTCGCCTTATTATAACAACAAAACTGGTATCGAAAGGACAGTAGCCCTGGACAATATGCAGAACGCACGTTAACAACTTTTGAAAACTTATTTACTGGATTTAACGGTTCTTTGCCATTTCACCAAACACAGTTTCCCTATTAATAGTATAATAATATTTCAGGATTTTTTGAAAACTAACCTATCCTAACCTGTAGGGTTCTACACGATGGTCCTGAAATAAATCCTGAAACATTTACAGTTTTGGAAAATAAAAGCATTTGCCCAAATGAAACAGTTGTGAAATGAATCAGTTTGGGAAACGTTGTTTGGTGAAATGAAAGGACACCGGATTTGACATAAGCGTTGGACACGACCCTCCGGCGGCTTACGTCAATCTCTTAAATGTTGAATAGCGATAACGTTCACAGAATATTTCTTGTCTAGGGCCATATAATTAATTGCTATCATTGTTCTAAAATCGCTAAAGTCTTTGTACTTGAACCTCTAAGCCCTGAAGCAGTGCACATGGCATTTTTAAAAGAAGTTAATGTATTTTGACGAAAAATATTCAAATAAAACATATTTATAACAACAAAGGACATGGAGTTATTAAATGCTACAATGGCTTGAATAACGCCGTCAAAGATAAATGTAATACTAATTGTAACAACGCTATGTTAATTCAACATGAAGAAGAATACTGCTGAGTAGTATAAATTGATTATGAACATCAAAAAAGGGACTGACACAACAAGGGACTGTTTACAACACAACATACTTGTATCTATCTATCCGTCTAGTACCTATTTAGTATCTGCTTCCTTCAGTAAAACTTGATTTCTACGTATAGTAAAGACCTCTTTGGTAAATATAACCAAATCCAAACTTTGCCATACCTACTGCAACAGACTGCCAATTTAGGTCCTAAAGTAGTGCATATTGTTACATTTTCTTAATAAGCACATCTTATATCCTACTTTATTCTTCATTCACATCTCTTTCTTCCGTAATATAATTCACAACGTCAATAATTTCTGAATGAACATTGACTTATCCCACTCAACCATAATTTCTTCTGATGCCATTCAATACCTACTTTCTTTTATTTATAACAAAACGCAATTCCGAAAACGCGGTAGTCACTATGCATGTCTATTGTAGCCCAAATGCCCAGTGGGTCCAGTGGGCCCACGTTTTGCGCATCTCTGCCCCCATTTTGATTTCTGTGTCGGCTTGCTTGAATCGGCCCATTGTGCGCTGACAAGTAGATTCGGAAAAATATACCACCCTGTTACTGGTACTAATTTGTGCAGGGAGGGAGTTGGGTGGCGAGGGAGTTTATTGATAATTTTCTTTTCTTATGTTTTTCTGATTCTTAGTTTAAAAAAGTTGAACGGTAAAATTATATGATAAAGTTAAAATATAAGTTGGCAATCTTGACTGTACCTAGAGTGACCTTTGTCTAAAAAATAATTGAATGATGGACCATTTGTATAAGCGCTTACATTTTCTTTCTTTTGAGTTTTGATTTACTTAAACTAACTAAATAAATTATGAACCGACTGCTTTTACTTATTCTAAACATTGTTATTAAACTAAAGGGTTTTTAAAACCTAGCGATTCAGATATATTATGTTAATAACTGAAGAAAATGGGCATTCATTTAGTTCTGACAATATTTTAACATTTATTTTATACTATTCCATATTTACCAAATACATACCTGTGCGTCAAGGTGCAACCCGTTGCAAAAACAGTCAGAAATTGTCCAAAATTTCTAAACGTGATCAAGCCATTGTCCCCACACACCAGCCACAATGGCGGACAAAGCGACCATCCTTAGCTACTCTTTTATAAACAACAATGGTACTTTGCAGCTAACAATACTGATAAATCACCCTATAAAGGTCCAACCAACCTAACACCAAACAATACAATTTCAACTTAGTCATCTGTCGGTTTAAATTGATTCTTGTCTTCATCGTTCTCTGCAGTTACGGCATTGTTGCAATGGGAGGTTGTAATGGCATCTCACATGTTTGCCATAGTGTCATTGTTACCTACACCTATTGTGAATTGTTCGCTGCATTGTCGGGCCGGTCGATGCGAAACATTTTAATATTGTAAAATTATAAACGTCTTCCGTGCGTGCAAATGCACAGGAGCTGCATTGACACGATTTAGTAAAGTTTAACATAATTATTACATTTAGTGTGCAATTGATTTGTTTATCCATATAGTAAAATTTGCATACTTAGTTGCAATTAAACACAAATGAATTTAGACATTTAAATCCGTTTAGTATGTTCAATGTACAGTAGAACCCGCTTAATACGATCACGTTTAATACGATTTCCCGCATAATACGCCATTTTCTGCCGGTCCCTGCAACTTAAGGCCTGTTTTCATACATTTTTTCACGGTTAATACGACTCGCGTCCCGCTTAATACGTCTTCTAAACCATAATACCAAGTTATGTACGCGGGTCAAAAAGAGTTGCAACTAAGCATATCGTACTAATATTACGCAAGGGGACGCGATTCTAGCGACACCTCCAGGTAAGTTTGTGTGTTGCGACTAAGCGATCGGCTATATGTACTTTTACATAAATATAATTTTTTGTATCTTCAATTTAAAATAAACAAATTACATGTAAATGTGTGTACATGAAATAATACTAGTTTAATTTTCACGTTTAATACGATTTCCCGTTTAAGACACTTTTTTTGCTAGGTCCCCTCAGAATCGTCTTAAGCGGGTTCTACTGTATATTATTGTGTATTATTATGATCTTTGAAGTTGTTAATGGCGCGGCACTATCCTTCTGGCTAATGTTTAAATTTTAATATTTAATGATATATTCGGCGATCCAGGAGTACGGAGGAATCTTGCATGGTTCATGTTACAACTGTTTATATGAAATAAATAAATGACTATAACTCATTTTCGGGAAAATAATTTTGAACAGTGCCGCATTAAATTACCCAATATATAAAAACTTAACTCCATAATCGTAACTTTAAGTACACCCACAATTACATTAAACTTTTATTTTATTTGATACCGACTCTACTCATCCCTCTGTTCCACCCACGCTCCACGATTTATTGGAATCCAAAACTGTCTCCACATGCCTTTCATTTATTCCAAATCCCTCGCAAACAATATCGAAAACTATATTACCTCGGCACGTTGCATCCGGCCATACAACCCATACAATATTGGTTTCATAAAATTCATTGTCGCGAATTGTATCATTCAGGACTTTGTTACATTTTTAATTGTTGGCCGCGTTTATTGGTGCTACAGCTTCATTTTCACAATTTTGTCGCTGCATTTTGAATCTTCAACAACAACAATAAGACTTTCAATAATGTCACCAAAAACTAAAATTTATTCGTTTAATATTAAGAAGGATTGCATATCCGGTCAATTTCCTAGACTTTGTACAATTGAGTTGTCATGTTGTCATCTTAATCACCGGAAGTCAAGTGTACTTTAAAGGTGGTACCACTGAATAGAGATAGAGCAACTGTGGCCAAAACCTTTCAAACTAGTGAATACAATTTCAGTGAATTGACCACTTTATAAGTAAATTGCTTAACAAATTGGAGTACTTACCCTCGTTTTGACAAGCCAGAATAAATTCAATATGACAAAACAAACATCTGTCTCCTTGTTAATACTCACTGGCTCTTATTAGGAAGACTGTATGTAGGAACTGTGGCGTAAAGCCTTTATCAATTTAGCCTGGGTTTAAGATCCAAAGAATACTTCCATTCTTAAAGAACTCGATATTTGTAAAGTGAGATAAGATACAATTGCTACTGATTACAGCTAGCGTCTTACGTTTGTTTGATCAGGAACCCTTGATGATTGGCTCTGACCACAGAAGCGGCAAAGAAGCGGTTTCGGCAGATCAGATACAATTCAAAGGACATCCTCGAAGCTCATTCAGCGCGCACCTAGTTCAGTTTCATTCACAAATATTTACAACAGTAGCATTAGCGTCGTAAGCTCGGTCCCCATTCGCAGGGTTTCATTCATTTCGTTCGTTTCATTCATTTCAGGCAATACTCACGCTAGACAATCGGTCTTTGATAGTCCAGTAATCCGATCTTTGTCCACGTCATTTCTTATTTCATTCACAGATGCAGTTTTGGAAACTTCAGAGATGTTATCGGCTCCGTTTTGGTTTGCTTGAAGATTTTGCGCCAACTGAATTAGTATTGTTCCAAGTTTCTTAAGGGTTTTGTGAGAACGGCAAGCTTACCACAAAGAACCAAATGGCAAACATTAAAAAATGTTTTGCCGCTTTGTGCATTAATAACAAAGGGACTGTATGAGTAAAATGAGCAAACAAACTAGATTTTTCACATGTTTAAGGTATCAATGTGAAAAGAACTCTTTGAGTATAGTTATGTATAATACACTAAACTATTGCGGTTATTATTCTCAATCATTCTTACCCATTTTGTTACCTTAAGTGCCATGTAAAACCTACCTCTATATGAAAAAAAAAAGAAGTTAAGTACGTAATTGAAAAATCATAGAAAAGATAAGCACCAATCCAAATCACCATTATAATTTCCAAGTCATTGACCAAAAACATCTGTTACCACTTCCGACAACAAAACGGACATGCCTAATCTCCACATAATGATACAATAATCTTGCATTAATAAAGCAGTACCGTACACTTTTAAATAAACCATTTAGATTACAAATATCACAATACTGGTCCAAAGCCTTTGACGTACGTCCGGAAAGACCAACAATCGACTTAAGTTCGGAAGCCTAAAATTCTAATTTATCATTCTTTTACTCCAGACGCTCAGGCACCAGATTATCCTCATTGTTATTGGCTATTTCATTAACATCCCGGGCTTCTATTGCTTCATTCTCCGTGTTTGCTGAAGAGTAAACTTGGTATTGTTGTTAGGAAACTTCTTAAGTAGGATTAGGATGGATTGGGACGCTTTGAGAGACCGGCTCCATCGGTATGACTTTTGTTACATTTTGCGGTCCTTGAGGAAATTCGGCGAAAAGGCAGTTTAAACGTTTGGTGTAAATGTAACTGTATTTTCTGTTGTATAAGCTGCAATAATAAAGATTAAGATCTAACTTACCGATATTGCGAAATCAATGTTAAATTACTAACTTGTAACTATCTACCTATACATAAGAACTGTTTAAAGAAAGGAACCTTCTCAATTGTCAAAAACGATCATAGGTTGTCATTCTAATTTCAAAGGACGTTTTGACATATTCTGATCCAATAAAACTCCAACCAATAAGCCAAAAAATAATGAGAACATAAAGCCGGGGACACATAGGATGAGCACTTCAATGTACATTCACGACAAGTCGCGCGTGTGATACCTATTATCAGTCGCACGATGAAATTAATTGATTAAGCCCCCCACAATGGGCACTGCACACATGAGATGACGACAATGTGACCGGGAATCGAACCCGGATTAGCCGGTACCCACTGGGTCCAATTATTCGCTCGTGAGAGAGCACCTTTATCGCCGGATTTTTCGCTGGCACGCCCACAGCTTTATTTGGATCTCTATCTGGGAATACGGTATGAATATAATATAACAGTTTCATTCGTAACGATGGCGCGTTGTCAGTTTGGTGAGGAAATCAAACTCGTTGCGGGCGGTGGGTGTATGACGTATTTTTAATAATCGCCGAATGTCATAAAACATAAGTGTATCCTTTTAAGGTGCCCACCTTTATAGCGTAAAGGAGTACTATAATAATAGACATTATACAATTTGTATAAATATCAATTTAATTTGGTGACAGTAGATAATTTGGTGACAGTAGATAATAAAGACAGAATTACAAACGAGAGTCTGTTACAAGCCCGAAGCCGAAGGCTGGAGGAGGCTTTAATGACTCGAGATTTGTATTTCCTTTACCGTCTGTGTAACATACAATGTTTTTCATTACAATTGTGAGTAAATTAAATAAACCCAGACAAAAGATCATATTTATAAATTAGCGGCAGACTACATCATTGTTTATGACTTATCACAGATAATGTCAAACGTTTCCAGGAGTCCAATTGTAGTGGCAGTCAGTGAGTGAATTTTTGAAAATTTTATGCAACTGAAATTTTCACCTCGAATGAAACTTCATATCTAATGGCACAAGAATTGGGGTCCTGACGAATATCATAATAATGATAGCTTGAGTCCACGTATTATATTTAAAAAAAACTATTACGAACGATAGCGATTTTGGATATACGGTCGATTTTTTTAGCATATTAGGACACTGTTTACGAGTAAGTGTAATAAAAATTGCTTTGAAGTACCAATTAAAATAATGTAATAACTTTTTTATGATAAAGGTAAACATTTTATCCTTCATTTCTGTACCTAGTTACTTAAATAGAAACAAATGTATTAAATACAATAATGCTGCCAAATGTAATACAATAACAGATAATTAGTCAAAGATCAAACTACAATAAATAACAAACCAGTAGGAAAACTGACTTTGACTTTGAACAGCGTATTTTATTGATATAATAAGGGAAACATGAAAACTTTCTAATGCCAGAACAATAAATACCTACTCAACGAGATACTAGTTCAAGAAAGAAGAGCCCTGAACATCAACTGTACAAAATGAGAACTGAAAGAAATCTGTTTCGCAGCCCCACAGTTCAGAAACAACGTACAATTCTTAAACAGTTCCAATAAGATAACTTAACATTTACCCTTGTAAGATTTTTCTTCTCCGAAATGCTCTTTCAATCTAATTTGAGTTAATCTAAATCACTTCCTAAATCTTTATCGAGATTGTCTACGCCATTATCATCTGGAGAGTCTTGGCTGGTACAAGATTCTGTCCAAACGGCTCCGGGTTTATCTTCATAGCCATAAGTTGATACACAACAATGCCTATCCATCCCATTGAATGTAAAACGCGAAGCGCGAGAACAGCATTCAGCATTGTGCCGCCACAAAGTTTAATTTAACATCAAGGAATGAACATCAATGGTATAAAAGCTTCCATTCCTAGTCATTATCGCTACGGCCGAGGCCTGTGTGAGTTTCATTTGATATTTCCATTTAATTTCAATTCGAAACTCATCTTCACGTACAATAGCCTACGCGACAATGAGCCCGCTACTATGTCAGAGGTAATGAGTCTGTTCGTGCGAAGACGCGAATTTCACGCCGGCTTGCTCGGCCAACTCCTCCAACGCTTCTTAGAAACCGACTCCGATTGTACCCGCATTCATTGATGGTTTTTTTAAAAGAATCCCCGCCCCGTCCGCCATTGTCCGCTGGATATAAATTTCCGTAGCTTTTTTCTTCTTTCAACAATGAAGTGTCATTGTTCATGTTTGTATTTTAATATCGTGCCGAACACACGACAAAATCGGAATAGATAAATAATGTTTAGGAGTTTTTTTGGAGTATTTGTTACGTTGGTTCCAGAGAGTCTGGCGCGGCCATATTTGGTTCTTATTAATGGGGGAAGGATGCGTTCCATTCATGGCTTATGCATGCGTTCGTCATAATATGCTGTTACAAAGACCGCTTTGTGGTGGTGGATGGCTTCATTCTTGGGCTAGTTGGCGGTTTGTGTACCTGCCGCGATTCTTAGTAAAATGGATTAAATTGGACCTACGTAGAAACAGTAACGTTATTAATCGTTTTATATTGATGTCGAACACAAACACCGCTATAGTTTTATATCAAAGGACTTCTCATATGTGTTCTTATTCATCACAACAGCACATTGGATAATCTTCTGAACTCGAAATAAAACCAATAATGCGTTGCGTAGTTGATCAACATTTGTTCTAAGTTCAAACTTTGATATTTATAATACGTATTGTATATATCTTGACGATCTGTTATGGCCTTTTTTTCCAAATCTAGATAGGTAGTTTTTCTCAGAAAATAATTCTACGTACCGGTGTTTATAGTCCTAAAACATACCTGCGCTAGAGGAACTAAAAATTTGGATAACAAACCTATTGGGGCTTGGAGCTTCATTTAGCGAACCAGTGAACCGTGTGTCAACAAGACAATATTACATTGCATCAGGTAATTCGTATTACATTTAATAAACACTTTGGAGACTAAATTATTTTATAATTTTGTAGTGGCAAAACAATCCTTTCCAGCTGATAAATATACTGCAGTTACAGTGCAGTTAGTTAACGAAGCTCAGCGTTGACATCACAGCACAGCCAAACCATGCTGAGCTGGGATGGTTTCACAACATTTTTCGGCATTTATCGTTTATTATTTTGTTCTTTATGCTCTATTTTATTTTATGTACTATTTATTTAACTAAGCTTCGTTTGTGCTTCTTGCAAGTCAATTTCGTACATGTAATGGGTTGAAATTTTGAATACATAAGTAAACTCGTAGACCATATTATCGTATTTAGGAATGATCTGGTGATGGTGTCGGAAGGTTGCAAAAGGATCTCTGCTGCCCTTAACGTGGACTGCCGCATAAGTATTTGATAGTAAAAAAATACAATCGCCAGCTCTGTCTCAAAAATAGATTTTTGTCAGAAACTTATTCTTTACATAATGGCCAGATAACATGTTTGACAGAACCCCACACCCTGAGCCCGCTGTAGCCCTAACCCACTTGTTTTACCGAAACTAGTTTGTATAATCCTAGCCGCAAGGATCCGCCACGGTCCGACACCCAGGGGTTGGACGTTGACAAATACGCCAATCATTCTTTCACTCTAAAGTAAAAGGGTATAAGTCTTCTGAAATTCAAGTGAAAAAGGACATAAGTCTAGTATACTCTGTATAAATTGGTACCCTTTTTATTACAATCTAAGTCGACTTGTTACCGTTTTAAGTAGAACCACTGCGTTGTCTATGGGAAACAGACGCACATGTCTTAGACCAGGTTTTGGACATTGTCTAACGTGAAAGAATAGCTAGATGATATATCACTTAAAAGACAAGATATGTTTCAAAAGAACTTGTATTATATTAGAAAAAAAAACGTAAAAGTTCGTTTTAAAGGTGATAGTTCATAATTGGTATTTCTCATTTCGAGCAACTTGGGCAAGAATCACTTCGAAAGAGCCTAGTGCCCCAGTAGATAAATACAAAGCAAAGGGACATTATATACTTATATTCATAAAATAAATACCTAAGTATAATGACTTCAACCTATGACCTAGTCATCAATAATCCATTTTTTTACGGAATTTGCAATATTTTGGGATCCTTAAATAATCGGAGTCAATAAGTAGGTATCTCATATTAAAATGTTTTTACTCGGAAAATGAACTAAGTAGAAAAAATGCCGTTTTTCATTACAAATTTTCATTTAAATTCTTCTTAGTTTGTTGTTCACACATGTAACACATCTGTATAGACCGTTCGACGTTCTATGCTTAAAATTTGACGTAAATTCCAAATTAGTTTTGTACACAACTATCTACTTACATGCAAAGGCACCTATGTTTTTTACCTTTACAAGTAAACGTTATCCCAACCTTTAACATTTTATGATATAAGTATAATCCTAGTAATATAATAAGTGTGAAAATGTGTGTGTTACTTTTCATGTCAGAAAAGTTGAGAAGTTCCCCGGGCAATAACGAAAATCGAAATGTAAATTTCCTTCATCTCAATCAACATTTCATTTCAAAGTTCAATCGCAACAAACCAACGCTAAACAGAATCCTAATTGCCTCAGTTCTAGCCGGACACCGCGTCCGCAAAGTTAAGGGCTCTCCACACGATCCGAACTCTATAGAAACCGTATAAAGCTATAAAGGATCAAAGGTGCCACTTGCCTTGCGTCGGGTCTTCTGAAGAACCTCTATTAGCCATTGTGAATTTTGGGTTTGATGTGTTATAAGGTCTTTGGGATTTTTAATTTTCAATGGTATTGAGGTTTGTATTTATTTGAAAAATCAAGATTTAAGTTTTTTTTTTATCGTTTTTTTTAAAATTAAAAAAGTGTAAGACTCACTAGAAGTCAGATGTCGTTTATTTTATTCTTCTACTACTTTTTATTTTCTGTAACTCCCGTACATAATCTTTCAAATATATCTTACATACAAACCTTCCTCTTGAATCACTATATCTATTGATGAAACCGCATTATAATCTGTATCGTAGTTTGAAAGATCTAAGCGTACACACAGATGAACAGAAGGCGAGGGCGACTTTGTTTTATACTTTGTAAATAAGTTTAATTTTGAGTAGCTTATTCCATCTATTTCTAATTGTTAAAATTAAAAATTAAAAATATTATGGCCACACACATGAGGGCTATTTTAATTACTAGCGCTTCGGCCAATACCATCATTGCGGAGAAGAAGCGCCTCAAGAAACTCCAGCAGTTCATTTTTATTACCCGGTGACAAACCTTGCCAGAAGGAATTTTCTTGTTTTATGAACTTTAACTCCGACTATGAAGTCATTGAAGTCGTGATTAAAGGCTAGCCCCCTTACTAATAAACGTTGAGTAACGGTGGTATAGCTGTACAATGTTTTGTCCTTATCTGACAAATTCAAATGTCACAACGAGAGATAAGGACAAAACATTATATAGCTATACCACCGTTACTCAACGTTTATTAGTAAGGGGGTAATAATATAAGAAGGTTCTATTAAAAAACTCAACAACTAAGTATAAGGCCACAAACAGTTTAAATATAAACTCAATTGATGACGCGTAAACTATAAACGAATCGATAATTTAAATGACATGTGGCGCAAACACTGACATATGTCAGGTCACGCGATGACCTCGGTAGTAATTTGATTTACAAGTGTTTATTTTGTTATAATGACATTAGGGGAACATAATAAAACAGAAGTTTCCTTCCAAAACTGTTTTAACCTACCATTATTCAAAAAAAAACTGTTTGGAAGCTATGATGCCACAAACAGACGCACAGATAGACGAGATGAGAGAAGATAGGCACAAACTTAAACTTAAACTAATAACAAAATTATTTTTATCGAAGTTAAAAAAAACTGTTTTATTGGATACATTAAGAAGAGTTCAAGTTATTTTAAATGCGCAATTTGGAAACAGGGTTCCTATCTGTCATACTGTTGAAATTTTAGTTAGTTGTATCTCTTACTCTCAAGTAAATAAGATGGTCTCATTGACAGTTAATTATGTGTAGTATGGCATTGGGAACGGTAATTAAACGACTTCAAAAAAGGAGGAGTTTCTCAATTCGACCGTATATATATTTTTTTTTTTTTTTTTATGTGTGTTCGCGGATAACTTCGTCGTTTATGAACAGATTTTGATGATTCTTTTTTTGTTGGAAAGGAGATATTCCAAGGGTGGTACCATAATAAGAAAACCGGGATCTGATGAGGGAATCAGTGAGGAGTTGAGGGAACTCCTCAAATATTGTAGCCAAACATATAGCGATTTTAGTATTTGAAGTGACTTCTCCAGCATTTGCATCCAGAAAGTATCATTTGCTGAAGCGGAACTGATGATGAAGACCACAGATGGCCACCGGAACTCCTTAACGGTTACGATTTCAAGGGTGGCGATAAGATAACTCCATTAAGATAGTTGAGCGACTACAAACTGCTTTTCATTATAAAACACTACTATTTAATGAAGGTCTGGAGTGGATCTGATGATAGAGCCGAAAGACAGTCAAGGGAACTCCTTAACGCTTTACAGCAATTACCTGGTGTTTGGTCTTGATTAATTTGTATTGATGAGAACTTTACACCTAGATGGGTTAGGTTAGGTTAGGTTAGGTTAATTTGAAATGTCTTAAAATTTCATATCAACTAGGAAGTGAAACTACTTAATAACAGCATATTATGATCACTAAAAAGTATAAAATAAAATAACTGTTTTAAAAAACAAAAAAACGCCTTCAAAAAACAAAAAAATAACTTCTTTTAAAATGGTAGGTACTATCAGCCCATCGGAACCTTGACCCACCATAGAACGTTGTCACAGTGACGTTATGATTCAAGTTGTAAGAAGTGCCAAGCAAATGTTTCACAATGTCACTGTGACACTTTTCTATGATGGGTCAGGGGTCCAATGGGCGGATTGATAGTACCTATAGGTCAGTCAAGCTGAAGTCGGCGACTGACAATATTTTCAACCAAAAGCCGACTTCAGTTTGACTGACCTATAGGTACTATCAATCCGCCCATTGGACCCCTGACCCATCATAGAAAAGTGTCACAGTGACATTGTGAAACATTTGCTTGGCACTTCTTACAACTTGAATCATAACGTCACTGTGACAACGTTCTATGGTGGGTCAAGGTTCCGATGGGCTGATAGTACCTACCATTTTAAAAGAAGTTATTTTTTTGTTTTTTGAAGGCGTTTTTTTGTTTTTTAAAACAGTTATATAATTCTCCAACAAAACTCATCTTCAAGCTTATCTTGACCCCTAAGCAGTTAAAAACTACTTGGGTGCGTGTCTCTTAGGAACTGGGCTGAGCGTCGAACAAGGAATATATAAGCGTCATGTGAGGACCGTCTGGACATCTTCACCAGTCAGCTATCATAGAGTCTGGCAAATTAAAGATGAGAATGAAAAAATGGTAACACTGTAGTGTCACCCCTTTCAAATCATTCTAAGAAAAACAGGACGACACTAAAATTCATTTCCTAGACTAGCTACTGTAATCAATGCTGGCCAATTGATAATATTAGCTTTTTAATGACACAGCAGGATCTTTTGCAGGTACTCGCTCACCGGTTTTCGTCTTTGATTATCTCTTGAAAGAACCTACTAAAAGACTTACTCATTTTTAATATCCGAATCATACAAACAGAGGAATACAAAGCGTTGTTTTCACAAAATTAAATTACCTACTAATTCTTTCTTTTGTTCCAAATTCAAAAGTGAAATCGTTAGGAAAAAATAATTTCTATTAACAGCCAGCATTATAAATTGTAAAAGAAAGCCGAATAGTTGCTGGCCATAAACAAATTTAATAAACAAAAACTCGGGCTGGTGCCTCTCTGTCTGCCGTTGTAGACACCACGTCTACCTGTTCGGAAACATCTTCTATCTCTCTCCCATTAGTGGTAACCGTGTATATGTGAGAAAGACAGAGCGAGCTCATTCCTTTTTTCTTTTGAAAAAATGCCTGCCGTGCTTAATCAAAAATGACGTATATGCATTGGAGTTTTAAGTACATTTAAGCTGTTTCAAAATATAACAGGAATGGCGCGCGTAAGGTTTTGTCTTGTTTGTTCTAGCCGCCTCGGACCCGCGTCATTATGAAGTGTTATCTCCGATGAGGGATATATTTTTAATGCCTTTTTTTACTTTTGAATTGTGAGAGGAATTATGCTTTTTGAATGTGTCGAATATTAAACTGGTGCAGTATATGCGCGATGCGAAGCGGCAAGCTAACTAATTAGAAGTTTACTTAGTGGATTTCCACATCAATCTCATCACACACAATACACCTTAAATTAGATCTTGTGCTGCGTGTATGTATGTATCCTAGATCTTTACAATTTTTGAGGTTTTAATTTTACATACTCATATGTGAAGGTAGGTACATAGGTACACGAACAGGTTTCCTTAATTGTTTTGACAAATTTATTGAAGCCTAGACGCTTAAGACTTCCTATTACGAGGAGGGTCTAGATCACTTTTCCTCCGTCTGTTTCTAGAACCTACACATTTCCATAACTGCCTGTTTGACAGCCAATACGTTCCCAAATAACACGAAAATCAAGCTATAGCGATTGTATCTATTTCAGTTCTTTTCCGGAAGAAATATCTCTAGATATTACATATTGTTACATGTTCTGTTAAGGCTTGCAAGTAAAAACCAACCATCATTTTTAATAAGTGAGACATTGAATTAAAAGCTTGTCTATGTTTAAAAAATGGTGTTCCATCTTAACCTCCCGCGTTTACTGTGGCCACCAGCGCCCGCGCACTGATCAGGCTCGTTTTATCCATAAGGTTTTAACACGACGTGGGAACCCGGTGACTCCACTTTTGTATTGTTAACTAACCTTAGGTTATTGATCGAGATCTCGGGTGCCATTTTGAAAATTCATTCAGTTTGAGGTTAGTAGGTAGGGTTTGAGAGGAAGCGCGGCAAAAACGGGGCATAGTGTCCAGTGGTGGTTTTTGTTGATTATTATGTTCGGACCATGGGTAGTCTAGCAAAATTCTCTTGGTTAAGGTGTTTGTCATTTATTTTAAAAGCGAGTTTTTAAATTCATACTGTAGTCAAAGGTGTTAATTTAGTTAGCTTCTGTTTTCCGCTTTGCATCCTCAGTTGCATATTTTGTAACACGGGACTAAATCGTCGAATAGAACCTCATCGCAATAAACTAATAATAAGTTTTGCAAATTATTATTTTTTTAATGAAAGAAGGGGTTGAAATAATTTCGAAAGGATTGGAAGAATTTGTACGAAATTACTGAAATTACTAAAATTATATATTGAACATTGAATAAACATATTTTTTTTAAAATAACATCTACATAATTAAGATCGCAACCGAAATGACGTATCATTAATGTCATTACCTACGTCAAACGACAAACTTCCCTATATGTACCCCAAGACTAGAGACTGATACAACAAAAAAAATGACGCAGCAAAAACCTAACCAGTTCAAAACCTGAACCCCACCTGCTAAATCGCCGTTAAGCTGCCCGACCGCAGTTCCCATAAAATAAGATTTAAAACTGCCCATAAATAAACCCTATTATTTATGGGAACACTTACGTTATTATATTTTATTATTTATTGTTGCGACAATGCTGTGTACTTTAATTGGACATGGTATGAACGCCTTCTTCGTCAGTGTTGTTCTTTATTGCCTAGAAAACGACAATTGTTGTAAGGGTCAGTATCAATTGCTGGTTAATAAGTATAATAATAACACATGTATAGTATTTGTGAACGGCCACAGAAAAAAAACGTTTTTTTTTTTAATTCAGGCCGTCAATGACAGGAAGTGACCTGATGCTACGTGAAAGCATCTACTTTACCTAATGATAAAAACAGTTTGCTTAGTAATTTAACCAAGTAATAGGAGGAAACGGCCTAAATAAAATGGAATGAGTTACAATTGACTCTTCAATGATAACTTCTTCAATTTTTGGCCCTGCTACTAAGAATATTTCAAAGCCTCTGCCTTCAGTGACATTACATAAAAAGATGTGTATGTGAAGGACTATAGAGGTCTAGGTCTATAAAAATATGGAGGGAATGTGTAAAGAGCGATTTGAAAAACAACGGAGTGAAAACTGAGATGACGGCTGATAGGGGTGTATGGAAAAAAGACGTGTTGCGCCGATTCCAAATAATTTAAATAATGATGAGAATTTTACTAAAAATGTAAGCTTTGAGGACATTAACCTTAAAAAGATCCTAAAGCATATTAAAATGTTAAGGGTATAAGAGTTATAAACACTACTCAGGTACTCCTCTGACGCTCCTGCCCCAAAGCGAGTATAGCAGACGATCAATCGGGCCGGCCGCTGATATCAATTCCATACATCTATTCTAGTGCTATTTCAAGCCAATCCCCGGCTTGAAGGTCTGCAGATTCTGCGTTCTCAATTTCAACCCTTATCTAGCAACAGTAATTTAGTCTAATTAGTTAGCCTAGGTTAGCTTAGCATTGACCGCTCATCATCAGCTTTCCAGACCATTATTTCACCCCAGTGGCTTTTCCACTGGCAAGGTAAAGGCGTGACGATGCGAGAGGAGAATTGAAATTTGTATTGAAAAAAATCCTTCAAGGCGCATCGGTGGTAATGGTTTTTATTACAAAATGAAAATTGCGCTGTCTCGTCTCCCCTCCGCTTTGCTGGTGGAAAAGCAGCTTTAAAAAAAAACTAGTCACGCTATGTAACGATAGGTTAACGTTTGATTTTAAATTACTTAAACATTACCCAAATCCAACAAGAAAAAAAGTAAATTCAACTACGATTTTTTTTTCTTATTAGTTTAATTCATTCCAATCGTTGAGACCATTTTTAGAAAATAAATAACCTTATTAGTTTTTGGTTGGATGTAACATATAACTATTGAAAAGCAATTGGAGTAGGTACTCATAATGTAAATAAAATATAATATGCATCTTAGTTCCCACGTCAAGGTTTTGGTTTTAAATTTATTAACCTAGATAGACACACAAACAATTATAGTACTTATGTGAAAATTAAATAACAGTTATTTATTTCTAACACTATCAACCACATAGAGAAGGCCACTGTAGGTACTAAATATAAGACTATGTTAAAGCGCCGTAGGCATTCAAGTGTTAAGAGACTGTTTACGATTGGTCTCAATGTGTACTTTGCCATAGTTCCATAGTGGCCTGAGCATCCATTTTGTTAACCGTAACTATCCGATGTGGAGCTAATCACTAGTAAAAAAAGAAAAACACAAGCGTTACATTATTTAATGTGAAAAAAAACGCGCGTACGCGTTTCTATATCTCTCATACATTCATATAAAAGTATAATATTATCATTTGTACAAATACAGAAGCATCATCCGACCCTCAACATAAGCAATAAATATGCTAACCATAAGTCAAGACCATTATCTTCCAGATAATTTATTAAATTTGACACTGTTACGCCCACTTTCCCCTAAAGCAGCTTCCCTAATGTATCACAAGACAAACTTTATTTTACCGTCCACCGTCGTGGTGTTGTACGCGGTAGTTGTTAGTTCCAATTTTTACCGGGTGTTAGTGATAAGTTGGTAATTCTAACCCTTTTTTTTTCAGGGGAAGTTAGGGAGAATGGAGTTATCAATAAATATATCTCATTTATTTAGCGCTTATTGCGGAATTATGCGGATTCCTTCCGTGATTGAGATGCAACATACCGAAATAATTTTATTAGGCTTTTGAGTGCTAATAGGAGGCGGGGAGTTTTGTTCGTCTTTTAGTGCAGCGATCATTTAAAATCAAACCGAAATGATAAATTAAGTTAACTTTAAGAAATAACGGAGCATATGGTTCACTATAAAAAACAATATATTTTATATACCGTACCATTTTGAATATAAATTTTAAATCATTCAATAAAATGGATCAGTCAATTATAAAAACGAATAGTCCACGGTTCTGAATGTGTCAACTTATTAAAAACATATTAATATGAATAGTCTATTTCTTAAGTATAAGTAAAAACATGATAAGCAGTGCAGTCAGTCAAGTCTCCCAAATTCTAGATGTTGACATTGTCCCGTAAAAAACTGTTTCAAGCTGCCGACCTGTTTAAGTACAAACATCAAGCATAACGTACCTACTTTATCAGGAAGGGAACATGGGGACTTGACAGAAGCGCGAGCGTCCATTAGAAAAAAAACTCTATTACCGAACAATTGTCCTCGCGTGAGATATCCATGGATTTATTTCTCTAATAACTCCATGGGAGTGTCTAAATAACTCGACATTAGCGAAATACACCTTCACAGGAGTGAAAGCCACTAGAATTAGAAGGGAACATGGCCGATACATAAATATCCAGCTTTTATATTTTACTGAATTTACTAATATCAACAGAGTGCTCTTGACATTGGACAAATCACAATGGAGCGGCCATTAATAAATATAGAGGAAGAACTGTAATAATGATGAATGACGACCCACGGAAGGTTCCTATAAATATACCTACATACGCCAACATAGAGCTGACACGCACACAAAAAAAATATCATAATAATTCATAATTCTTTATTCAGTAAGGATTATACATTTTCGTTTTTAAAAATAAATCATGAAAATAATAATCTGTCAAAACAAAATAATTAAAGGTCAATGTCGTCAAGGTCATTGATGGAGTAGTGAGTCTTCTGTCAGCCAGTTTTTAAGTCTCCGGTCGAAACAAGCAGTGGACCTACAGTCCCTAATTTGGTCCGGTATTTTATTAAATATTTGCGGACCCATGCCCATGACGTGCAACGACTTATTGCATAATGAACTATCTAATGACTTGGCTTGTTTTATAACTAGGGTTAGGATTTTGGTGGCATTTCGTGGTTCTAGAATCCATGGAGTCGATATTTCCTAATTATTATAATACATAACACATTGTTTTTGACCTTCGGTATCATCATATTCAAAAATGAACTAAATACATATTTAGTTCGGTTATTTCATACCTATTAATATTTGCTTGTTTGTAACGCTTTCACTTCAGAGATAACCTCAATACCAAAATTTATTTAAATTGGTGCGCCCGAATAACGAATAAATGAATTTTGAAATATTAAAATACAAGGTCAAAATCAAAGTGTTATGTATTATAATAATTAGGAAATAGCGACTCCATGGATTCTGGAACCACGATATGCCACCAAAAGTCCTAACTCTATTTATAACAGTTCTCCATTAATTCCATGATGGGGCAAGGACTACTGAACTATAAAACTTTAGTCGTAAAGTGAGATGTTAAGTGGAATTTACACGTAAATCTTCTCAAACCTGTTAGTTGTATATGATTACATTGAAAAGTGAATCTTGATGACCTCACGTAAAAATATAACTAATAATTAGGTAATCTTTATTTTAAAGTAGCCTAAACTTGTATAGAGTTGGAGATAAATAAATATTTATTATTATCATATGTTGGTCAGCGAGCTCACCGACAAGCGTAACTTGATCCATCAGAGCTATAAACAACGTAGTATGAAATTTAGTTTTAGGGTCTCCCCAAACCAGTCGACGCCGTTTCGGAGAATCGCGTACGGAAAAAGCTTTATGTCAACGCAATAAGAGCGAATAAGACGTCAATCGGCTCGGCCGACGCGAAACGACGTCTTTCGACAGGAAAACGGCGTTTTGCCGTAAAAAAAGTCAAAGTCAAAGTCAAAGCTATCCGTCGTCTCGACGGCCGTACGGAACCAATCGTACGTCTACAGCTGCTGCGATAGTAAATCGCAGGCGATCGGGCTTATCAGCGGCCGTACCGAGGATGAGACGTGAACGTAGGTTTACAACCGCTGAGACGGCCGATCGGCTAAATGCGAATAGTATGGTGTAAAACACCGAGTCCGACTGGTTTGGGGAGACCCTTAGGTACCTAACGCCGCATAATGCATACGAGCAAAAAAGCGTTGCTATGTAAACTCTTCATTGCACATAAACATTAACAATACATAATAGCATCGATATAGTACAGAGGCAAAGCTATCCATAATGCGAATAAATACTAAAATAAAATACTCTTGTTTTTGTTTTATGGTAGCCAGCGACTCGAAGAGTAGTTCTTTGCTGTTATTCCCTAGTTGCCTTACTCATACGACAAGGATATGTCCATCTTCGGACTATATTATAAGATATCCAGGTATCAGTTTTAATATTGATCGTGCGGATAATAAAAAAAAAACATCGTTTATTTCATGAAAATACTTTTAATTTCATTTTGAAAGGATAAAGAATACCTAATACACCTACACAACAAATAAGAATCGATTAAAAATTATAAGTAAGCTAAAGTTTACTTAAAATAATAATGGTAACTAGTCAGATAAATAAGTAAAAATCCTTTATTAACTCAGGTTACGTATAAAAAAACTCATGGCATTGCATTGTCAACGTAATTTAAACGCACGGTAGTGAATCAGCCAAGTCCAAAAAAACACAACCCTAAACTGATTGCAGAAAATCGTTCAATCGCCCCGAATTCGCAGCTCTTGTCTCTCAAAGGGTGTTTTTTACTCCAATCGAACCGATATTAAATTTAAAACCCTTTTAAATACAATTGAATGATATTTATTGGGGTTTTTTCATCGATCCAATTCTTACCGTATAATGCTCGAGATATGTCGACAATGGGCCAAAAAAAGAAGATAAGGGTGCGTGATGGGTAACTTGAGGTCATACCGGCTCACACCCCTGTACTTCCTTATTTCGAATTATAGGGTTGCCAAAACTTGCACTAAAATATGTTAAAAAATGGATATAAAAATTAGGAATCAAAACCGTTTTGAAATTTCTTATTACATGTTATAGGTATTTAAAATGTATGATATTGAATTCTTACTGCACTTACTACTTATTATTATGAGTAGATATCCGCGTATTTGATTGTAGGTAGTTTACTTGTTGGTATAAAATTAAATAATTAATTTAGCACTCAGGTTATTCAAGATACTGACACATTTTGTTTTACATTTCTGAAGAGTTAAGACTCACCATTTATCCACCAAATTTCTTGCAATATACTTTTGGCAACCCTACAACAAGTACAAAGTACAATACGCAATAAGTACAATTGGTACAATCGTCAGGTCACGGGTCGCGAGTCCGTGAGAACAGCGCCTGCGCAGCTGACTGGTGACAGTTGGTGACAGCTAGCGACGTGGCGAAGGTCTTCTAAATCAGGCTCAAGCTGTGTGAAATACGGTAGTGGAAGTAAAACGCTCGACTTAAAACAACAAAGAAAAAAAACTGGCCAGTTTTTTTTTACAAGGTTTTGTTGCAGCCTATCATTTGTTTTATGGGCAGATATTATCTGTTTATTAAGAGCAAACTAACGAATCCAAACTGAGTGTCTTCATAAAATATAGCGGAGACTCTTTTGCCACCTTCCGACTCCATCTTTCCATCAGCTCCTAGATACCATAATATTATATTGTCATCGGGAGTACATAATTTATTTGGTTCAAAATTGCACGGCAAGATTTTACCCGACACAAACATACGATACGTTAAAAAGCGTTTTATTAAATAATACCTTAAAATGAGTATAACACAATAAATAAGTATTAAATCACCCTATAAACTTAAACCAATCTCAGAAGAACTCTTGATCTCAGACTCAAGCTATACTGGTTGACCTGTCAGCGGGTAAACATTACTTACTCGGAAGAGTCTCGACCTTGGTTGATTCTCGACGCAGCGTTAGTGAAGTATATAGATCTCGCTTTTCAATGTCGTACCTACCGTTTAGGGCGAGCTGCTTTTTAGGATTAAATATAATTATCATTTTTAAATATATGTTTCAGGATTTTAATAAAACCAACGTAAACTAACCAGGGTTCTACAAGATGGTCCTGATATATCCTGAAATATTGAGAGCCTCGAAAAAAAAATCGTTTTGCAAAATGGTATGTTTGTGAAATGATTGGATACCGTCTCATACCTACATGCAAATTATATTTTTAGGACATCTCGCATTCATCACCGGCCGTTGATGATTCGTCGACCAATTAAAAACGAGTGGTTTATATGATCATTTAGATCTGTTCAGACTTTCGTAACCTTGGCCGAAGTTCGACGCAATGTCGGCGAATCGTCTAAGGCGAGTATCAACGGTAGTTAATAGAGCTGTTAAATTGATTAAAACACAAACCAATATATTTTTAACGCAGGCTCGATAAAAACAGGGGGTTTTGATGTAATGCAAATTTTGTTTTGTTTTTGTTACAAAATTTGAGTTCCTTCTGGTAGGTTCTGGTAGGTTATATTATTGTGATTTATTTTCCGCTCTCAAATAAAACTCAAGCAGCAATCACAATGGTGTTCACTTGTTTCACCGATACTCATTTCATAGGACGTATCGCTTCGCAGAATTCGTTTCGTAGAAAGCTATGTTTCTATTGGACCCGTGTTGATTTCAGGTGATCTTAAACATGATTCACGTAGGTTAGGTATACTTTTTTTTTTTTTTTTTGGTAATCGCCTGAGGGGCCAAAGACAAAAGTCCTTGCTTTTGTTTGCTTTTTAAGAAAAAGGGGCAGAGGTGAAAATCCCTTCCGGAGACCTGGGAATGGAGGGCCCAGGTACTGCCGGGCTCGCACCGGCTAACAACACCAATGCCCCTAATACCAACTAGAATTTAGACTCCCGCGGATACTACCCCAGCCAGTGCTGAAAGGCCGGAGGAGAAAGTCGTTCCTCCGTTTACTTATCCGCGGGGTTAGGGGGTTAGGTATACTTACACTTGTACCTGTCACAAGATAACCTGATATTAGGCCCCTAGGAATCGATAAGTTGCTATCGAAGCGCATGGCAGAGCGCAGGCCAAGTTTAAACCCGGCAAAGTGCGAGTTAGACTCGCGCACGAAGGTTTCCGTACCAATATTTACAGCTTTATATAATGCTTAGACTAAGTAGTACCATTGCAATATGAAATATGTTTAAAAAATGACTGACAGCTGAGTTTCTTGCGGCGTTTCTTCTCAGCAGGGACTCCTCTTGGGAAGCGCTGGTAAATTTTTGACGAGTAAAAGTGCCCGTGCGGCTTACTTACTGACTAAAAAAATAAAAAAAACACGTTTGTTGTATAAGAGCACCGCTTAAATAATTATTTTATTACGATTTAACTATTTATTTTTAAGTATCACTACCTATTCTGTGCACATTTCAAGCGTCTAAAAAAAAACTGATTGTTGTATGGCAGCCCCCTATATTTATTTTATTCGGCTTTCCGAGTCCAAAAAATTTCAACTGTCTAGCTATCACGGTTCATGAGATACAGCCTGGTGACAGACGGATAGTGGAGTTTTAATAGGGTCCCGTTTTTACCCTTGGGAACCCTAAAACCGGCCGGCATGCAAAGAAAGATAAAGACAACGATAAGTTTATTGATTAACTAAGCACAAGAACATACAATAAAATATCCAGTGGACTCCAAACTAGGCTGAGTCTGTATCTTAGGGTCCAGAATTATTTACATAGCCATTTTGAGCCATTGATCTATAAGTTCTATAACGTAGCGTAGCGTTTTGCGGGTGTTAGGACATTGTGCACGGTCCGTCCGGATCGCTACCACCATCTTATCCATTAACCTACCGCCAAACAGCAGTGTTCGCATTGTTGTGTTCCAGTTTGGGGATAAGACTGCCGGTGTAATGACTAGCATAGAGGCATTCCATCTTAGTCCTCAGGGTTGGCAGCGTATTTGCAGTCTTAGGCTTGCAGTCTTGTGAATGCGAATGTCTATGGGTCACAGTTTCCACTTATCATCAGGTGGCCTGTATGCTCGTCAGCCTTCCTTATGCCATAAAAAAAAAAAAAAACGTAGCCTGTATCTCAAAACATGTACAATCAATGGTGATTAGTCTTTAACATATGCACTCATCAATAGATCCAAAGTTACAGGTTACAGACCTCCAAAACTAATAATTGTACCAGGTCTACAAACGTCACCGGGGAATAGTGATTTTGCCCAACGCATTGATTTTGTATTCCGACTTCAAAAAAGGAGGAGGTCATACGTTCCACTGTATGTATCTTTTTTATTTTTTATGTATGTTCACCGAATTCTTCGCCGACTATGTTCCTATTTAAAAAAAATATGATAGAGTTTGCTTCCTGATGAGGGGATCCGTGAGGAACCGAGGGAACTCCTCAAATATTATAGGCATACATATATCAATTTCAGTATTTTTAGAAAGAAGTTAAGCATTTGCATTCAGACAGTATGGAACTGATGATGAAGACCTTAGATGGCCAACGGTACCTATTTCAAGGGTGGGAAAAAGATTCGGTTAAGGTGGTTGAGCAACTATAACGATAAGAACATTTAGTTATTTTTATGACTATGACTTTTCCGCGGCATTGCTTGCAGCGAGCTTGACATATCTCAAAGTTTCGTATCAACTAAGAAGTGAGACAAAGTAAGATAAATGTTTTATAAAACAAAAACCGCTTTCAAAAACGCAACGCATTTTTAAATGGTATTTAGGCACCTAAAGTTAACCTAACCTAGTTCAGTCCAACAGATGTCGGCTTTTGTTTAAAATATTGTGAGACTTTGGGGCATTAAAGTTTTCTGATAACAACTTGGCCTATTGGCAGAGTGCAAAGCGGGTGGAGGGGGTAGCCTAAACGATCACAGCGCTCACTACGGCTAAAATTGTCATTTTTGTCACTGACTTGAGCTGTCAAATCCATATTGCAGTAAACATTTTCTAATCGTTTTGAGATAAAAACATGGTCCTGGTAAGATAAATGTTGTTGTGAATTGTAATAACACCAAGAAGAATAGCGACTGTAAATTTTACCAATTTCCAAGACCATTGTGGAAACGAGACCAAATAAATAAGTGGATATTTGCCGTAAGAAAAAAACGAAACCCCGTTTTAGTCACGAGTAGGCTCATTTCTCACTGAAAACAACAATTTTAATATTATTGGCAATAATGTTACTGACTACCATTGTCCAAAATTGTGTACCTAATATAGTAAAATAACACAAGATCTTCACAATATTTACTTACTTCTTGTTTGACAGCGGTGACAATATTGTCCATAATGGCCGCCTGTCACGTGGCGCTGTCGTCGCGCTCGGTCCCAATACATTAACATTTACGTTTTTACCCAACTGCACAGAGGAGGGTTATGTAGCATTACCTTGTTACCGCTTCTCCCAAAGTTATTTCTAGCATTCCTCACGGCGGCAGGATCTGACCGCTATCTGAATGCAGTCACACGTCCGGACTTACCACCATTGTGTCACAAAAAAAACCATCCGTTTCCGCTCACAGAGTAAAGCTAATCGGGGGCACAATGGCGTCTTGTTAGACATCATTATAATGCACCTGAATTAAACTGATTTCAACGTTATTGTGTAGGTAATAAGATGCCTGACACATGTCTTAATGTAATCAGTGCCGAGATATCCATGAGGAGTCATTTTTGTATTGAAATTGAGAACGTTGGCACTTAATATTATTATGTTACGGCTTAAGTTAGATGAACCGTTTATGCTGTAGGATAAAGTGTAACTTTTATGTTATATTTGATGGTACAATAGTGCTGAAATGAATTTATTTATTTTTAAATGTGTTGGTGTACATAATGTTGGTTGATGGATAGATTTTTAATGTATTTTTAACGCCACTGCTCGGAAATGTGGCGAAAAATGGTCTGTTCTTGGTCCCCAAAACAATCGATAGTTGTACATTGAATGAGCAAGGCCTACTATGAATTTAAACAGACCAACTATGTTAACATTGTTGGTCTGTTCCATTGACCAATAACATCGGTCCGCTGATCACTAATTCGACCAATCAGAACACACTTTGTGCTGCATATGAAATTAAATTGGCCAATGAGAAGTCGTTTTATTTTTTTAATAATATTCATCCGTTCACGGATAGGCAAAGGAATCAGATTCCATACAGCCATATATGTCTGCTTTTAATTATCTGAAATAAAGTTTTTGTCACGGTGAGAGTCGTCAGTTTAAAAAACGCCTTAAGGCTTGGTCAAACACACGGCGCGACGCAGCGCCGCGTCCGCGCCGCGCGACCGCGGCGGCTTTAAATACATGCTAACAGGTTAGCGACGTCAAACATGGGCGCGATGCCGGCGGGACGCAGTCTGTTTGACGTCGCTAACCTGTTAGCATGTATTTAAAGCCGCCGCGGTCGCGCGGCGCGGACGCGGCGCTGCGTCGCGCCGTGTGTTTGACCAAGCCTTTATAAGATTATTATTTTTTTCGCAGTAGTCGTGAAAAGCACTGTGTTAAGCCTCGGCCGAAAGTGCAATAGATGGACTCGTACTTTCTCTACTCGTCCATCTATTGCTTACTTTCTAACCTCTACAACAATGTACTATTTATGTCAATAATACCTACTAGTCCTTTCCATCTGGCTGCACATTGTGGTTTTGAGTAATCTCGTCTTTATTTACAGTATAGGTATATTTCAATGATTTATATTTAAATTGGTTATTTTTCAGCACTGAGACGGTCTTGATGGGTGACCAAGTTATTATGGAAATATACATTCATTGTCTGTTTGTTTGCCTGTGATGACCGGATTATATTCTCCAGACATAATAAAATCAAATGCAGACACCCGACTGATGGTAAATGGGTTCCGAGACCCTGAACACGTGCATGACTCTCAAGCCTACAATCTTAAGACGGCAATCCTAAGACTACAAATGCGTTGTAAACTTACGACTAAGATGGAATGGCTGCCAGTCATTTCATCAGTTGTCTTATGGACACTGGAACACAACATTGCGATCACTGCTGCTCGGCGCAGTTTCCAGTTGATCTTATCGTATAAGTATATTTAACTAGCGATCGCCTCAGCTTCGCTACAGTTTAAATAAGTTTTCTGTAACACTAGAAACCGTACATGAACCAGATTTTATTTAAAAATCGGTTACGTCCTTTGAAAGATCTAAACGTACAGTCAAGTAATAAAAATATTGAACATACTTAGAACCTTATCATTGTGAATGTCATTGTCATTGCCATGTGTGTCGTTTGATGTTCTGTTTGAAGTTTACTTTGACAATGGACTAAAGTGCTTCGTTGGGGTACTATACTTACATAATAAGGGACAGACGGTTATATTTTTAGACAGTTTGTTGTAGGTACAGTCAGCGTCATATAGTTGGTTGCATCCAAAGTAGCCAAATAGTACGTTACACGTCATTATTACCGTAGTAACAAGGGCGTGTAACGAACTATTTGGCTACTTTGGATGCTACCAACTATATGACGCTGACTGTACCTAGGTACCGTGCTAGGTAGCTATCGTGGGACCAACGCCTAAAGTGGTTAAGATGTAAACCATTGTACTGTTAAAATTCAATGGTGGTTTCAGTTGGTTAAATGCCCTCAATTTATATCAACCAAGCTCCCACTTGGCAGATTTTATCAATAATCAAACACAAGCCGCTATCCCGCAAATCTGCATTTTGTGTATTAGATCCTTATCTCACTTAATACGCACTTAATGGCTACCGGTTTTTTTATATCCGGTTCAAACCAGTTACGACACAAACCACTTTAAACCTTATGTTTACCAACTCAAAGTTTGTTTGAGAAAATGATTTTTCTGTGAATGATACAATGTTTATTGTCAAGTCAAGGGTTTTAAAAGCAGATGCTTATTGAAGAAAGTGCTTTCATTTTTAATGAAGTGAGAGGCTGGTTAATCCGTTTTTTGTGCGTTCGCGTGCTTGACAAATACGAAAACGTCTTTACGGTGGTTTGGCGAATTGTGTATACATGTATTTGTAATTTCTATGGATGTGGGAAAGTAATTTCTTGTATTTATTTACAGTGCTGATGGGAAGCTGAAATACATTGAATACGTCGATTTTATACGCGTCTTTGCGTTCAAGCTGGCCATTTTAAAATAAACCGTTTTTATTTTTTTCTGGTCTGGCTGCAGTTGACCTGTACCTATCACCTGATGGTAGGTAAATGTTGAAATATATCGTAATAGTTGGTTTTTTAGTTCTTTGGTAAGCCTCATAAGCCTCAAGATTAAAGTCCTTGTGGAAGCCATATTTTTTCATTTTTTTAAATAAAAGTTTATTTTTCAAAAATTAACCCTTTTCTTCAAAAAGAAGGCATTTTTTAAAGACACTCTTTAATAATGATATTTTAGAGGATTCGCATGTGAACAAAAAAAACGCCAGATTTAACAAAATAGCTGACACAAATAAATAAGTAGGTACCATTCAACGGTAAGAACAATATAGGAAGTAATAAGGCTGATAATTGTATACAATGAATTGTGGGAGATCAGTCGTTGCACCTAAACAAATAAAATGGATTTATTATAATTATTGCAAGTGGGAGAAATTGAAATCTTAATGCAAGGTGCTTTAGGTACATATTTATATTCCAATTTTATATTTTTGTCGTATGGAAGGTGAAGGTGGGACATACTTTGTAGCGTGCAATCGAAAGGAGATAGCGAGTTTAAACATTTTGTGTTCCGTAGGGATTTCGGTTTTGAAATTTGTATTTTTTAATAATTGAGGATCTCATTAAGTACCTACCTACATGGAATGGATAAGCCAATAAAGACTATCTAAAGAAAAAATGTTTCAAGGATGAAATGAAATGTCTATTTACTGTGACGTAAGTTGCCAGACAGACTTAGCTTACAGTTTCATACAACGAGTTCGTATTTCGAAAATCAAGTTTCATATTAATAAAAACAGAAATAAGTGCAATTATCAAACATACCTACAGGCAGAACCACAAAATTACCAACAAGTCTAAAAACTTGTTGCAACTTTTGAAACACAGGCGTGATATTGTTCTTTTGTACTAAGAAATTTATACAACATCACGCCTGTCGTTGTTCAAAACAGTGATCCTAAACGGAGTTATTTAAGGCTGGGTTTTATAAAGATCCGTTACATCAAATTTCGGTCAGGAATGTCATAACTTGTATGACTAAAGTTTGATCTGACATATTTACTTACGGACCATCTTATTAAATTAATCGACCGCTTCATCCTTTGCCTTGCACCTCACTTACCAATCCCATAGCACGCGAAATGATCAACAGATTAGAATTCGGTTGCTAAGACGAAAATCGTGTAATTTGAGGGTAGGAGCACAATGGCGGAACTAGTTAGGCTTCTGTCGCACGATAACGAACGCAAATACACATCGAGTACCAGGCTGCTAGACAAGATACATTTCCGGTGCATTTGACGATTCTACGTTTACTTAAAATTGTTCAGCTGTTAGATTAGGTAACCTGCCTGTTACTTTACTAACATATGACTAACAGAGAGCGAGACGGAAGATACCTACATGAAAAATGGTTCATTAAGAAACTAAGATTTAAAATGATGTACGATTTATCTAAGATTCTTTATTGTAGGTGCAAAAATGCACCGGTGTGAAGTTAGCAGCCGAAAAGTTGGCGGCCGATTGGCTCCAACATTTGGCCGCCAACTTTTGGCCGCTATCTTCACACCGAAATTACCCTACCAAATAAAGAAGTTCTGTTAGCGGCCGATTGAATAAAATTACAAAATTCACAATTAATCAAATAAATTATATGATAGTTATACTGAGTGGTATTTATGAGAAATATAGATAAACAAGCTTTTTATAAAAGCTTTAAAATCTATAATTAAGTAATTTGTTCAAAAGAAGTGTGTGTTTGTTATACAGCGGCCTAGTAGTTTTAGACGAAAATCGAAATATATGAAAAACTGGAATACATAACACCCTGTAATGACATAAAATCAATGCAATAGCTCAAGAGCATTCTGTAAAGGCATTCAGAACTCACTTACCAACATTAGTTTTGACTCTGTGTCTGTTTAAAAGTTGGCGGCCGATTGAATCGTGTTATAAAATTCACAATAAATCAAATAAATTAAAAGATAGTTTTACTTAGTGGTCTTTATTAGAAACATAGATAAACAAGCTTTTGATAAAAGCTTTAAAATCAATAATTTAGTCACTCGTTCAAAAGAAGTGTGTGTTTGTTTTACAGCGGCCTAGTAATTTTAGACGAAAATCGAAATATATGAAAAACTGGAATACATAACACTCTAGAATGGCATAAAATCAATGCAATTGTATAAGAGCTTTCTGTAAAGGCATTCAGAACTCACTTACCAACATTAGTTTTGACTCTGAGTCTCTTTATAAGTTGGCGGCCGAATGAATGGTGTTATAAAATTAACAATAAATCAAATAAATTAAAAGATAGTTTTACTAAGTGGTATTTATTAGATACATTGATAAACAAGCTTTTGATAAAAGCTTTTACATCAATAATTTAGTCACTCGTTCAAAAGAAATGTGTGTTTGTTTTACAGCGGCCTAGTAATTTTAGACGAAAATCGAAATATATGAAAAACTGGAATACATAACACCCTGGAATGACATAAAATCAATGCAATATCACAAGAGCTTTCTGTAAAGGCATTCAGAACTCACTTACCAACATTAGTTTTGACTCTGTGTCTGTTTAAAAGTTGGCGGCCGATTGTGTCATGTTATAAAATTCACAATAAATCAAATAAATTAAAAGATAGTTATACTGAGTGGTCTTTATTAGAAACATAGATAAACAAGCTTTTGATAAAAGCTTTAAAATCAATAATTTAGTCTTTCGTTCAAAAGAAGTGTGTGTTTGTTTTACAGCGGCCTAGTAATTTTAGACGAAAATCGAAATATATGAAAAACTGGAATACATAACACTCTAGAATGGCATAAAATCAATGCAATTGTACAAGAGCTTTCTGTAAAGGCATTCAGAACTCATTTACCAACATTAGTTTTGACTCTGAGTCTCTTTATAAGTTGGCGGCCGAATGAATGGTGTTATAAAATTAACAATAAATCAAATAAATTAAAAGATAGTTTTACTAAGTGGTATTTATTAGATACATTGATAAACAAGCTTTTGATAAAAGCTTTTACATCAATAATTTAGTCACTCGTTCAAAAGAAATGTGTGTTTGTTTTACAGCGGCCTAGTAATTTTAGACGAAAATCGAAATATATGAAAAACTGGAATACATAACACCCTGGAATGACATAAAATCAATGCAATATCACAAGAGCTTTCTGTAAAGGCATTCAGAACTCACTTACCAACATTAGTTTTGACTCTGTGTCTGTTTAAAAGTTGGCGGCCGATTGTGTCATGTTATAAAATTCACAATAAATCAAATAAATTAAAAGATAGTTATACTGAGTGGTCTTTATTAGAAACATAGATAAACAAGCTTTTGATAAAAGCTTTAAAATCAATAATTTAGTCTTTCGTTCAAAAGAAGTGTGTGTTTGTTTTACAGCGGCCTAGTAATTTTAGACGAAAATCGAAATATATGAAAAACTGGAATACATAACACTCTAGAATGGCATAAAATCAATGCAATTGTACAAGAGCTTTCTGTAAAGGCATTCAGAACTCACTTACCAACATTACTTTTGACTCTGTGTCTGTTTAAAAGTTGGCGGCCGATTGTGTCATGTTATAAAATTCACAATAAATCAAATAAATTAAAAGATAGTTATACTGAGTGGTCTTTATTAGAAACATAGACAAACAAGCTTTTGATAAAAGCTTTAAAATCAATAATTTAGTCACTCGTTCAAAAGAAGTGTGTGTTTGTTTTACAGCGGCCTAGGAATTTTAGACGAAAATCGAAATATATGAAAAACTGGAATACATAACACCCTGGAATGACATAAAATCAATGCAATAGCTCAAGAGCTTTCTGTAAAGGCATTCAGAACTCACTTACCAACATTACTTTTGACTCTGTATCTGTTTAAATGTTGGCGGCCGATTGAATGGTGTTATAAAATTCACAATTACTCAAATAAATTAAAAGATAGTTTTACTGAGTGGTCTTTATTAGAAACATAGATAAACAAGCTTTTTATAAAAGCTTTAAAATCAATAATTTAGTCACTCGTTCAAAAGAAGTGTGTGTTTGTTTTACAGCGGCCTAGGAATTTTAGACGAAAATCGAAATATATGATAAACTGGAATACATAACACCCTGGAATGACATAAAATCAATGCAACAGCTCAAGAGCATTCTGTAAAGGCATTCAGAACTCACTTACCAACATTACTTTTGACTCTGTGTCTGTTTAAATGTTGGCAGTTCGAAAATCGAAATATATGAAAAACTGGAATACATAACACCCTGGAATGACATAAAATCAATGCAATAGCTCAAGAGCATTCTGTAAAGGCATTCAGAACTCACTTACCAACATTACTTTTGACTCTGTGTCTGTTTAAAAGTTGGCGGCCGATTGTGTCGTGTTATAAAATTCACAATATATCAAATAAATTAAAAGATAGTTATACTGAGTGGTGTTTATTAAAAACATAGAAAAACAAGCTTTTTATAAAAGCTTTAAAATCAATAATTTAGTCACTCGTTCAAAAGAAGTGTGTGTTTGTTTTACAGCGGCCTAGGAATTTTAGACGAAAATCAAAATATATGAAAAACTGGAATACATAACACCCTGGAATGACAAAAAATCAATGCAATAGCTCAAGAGCATTCTGTCAAGGCATTCAGAACTCACTTACCAACATTACCGCGCGGGAGGTGCGCCAGTGACGACGGCGATCCACCCGCAACAAGAATAAGTGCGCCGGACTACCCTCAAGATCTTGTAATATGTCATCAAAATATACGCGCACTAGATAATAAGACATTACAATTGGAGATTCTGCTCCAAAATGAATTACAATGCGATGTTCTCGCCATTACTGAGCATTGGTTGTCCGCATCTAAATTAAAATGTATTAGTCTTAATCAATTTGACTTAATGTCTAGTTTTTGTAGATCTAATTACGAACATGGCGGCTCTTGTTTATATGTGCGGAATAATATTAGAGCGGTTGAAAACGTAGACATTACTGCTTTATCAGAGGAACGCTACTGTGAAATATCTGCAGTCGATCTCATAGACATAAATTTGACTATAATATGCTTATACCGATCCAATTGTCAAATAAGTGGTAATGATTTTTTATTTTATCTCGAACGCCTTCTTGACAAGCTGAGCGACGTTGACAAAAAATATATTATAATAGGTGACACTAACATTGACGACACCGAAGGTAATACACGTCTGGAACTAAAAAAGCTTTACGATTTACTTAGGGCCCATGATTTCAGAAATGAGGTAGGATTTCCGACAAGGATCACAGCCACGACATCTACTAGCCTTGATCATGTGTACTGGAACGGGGCCCGCGGCGCACTGCGCGCCGCGCCGGTGACCACGACCCTCAGCGACCACCTAGCCGTGCGCGCTGTGCTGCGCCTGCCGCGCTGCGCGCCGCCGCCGCCGCGCTGCCGACGCGCGCGCCTCTTCAGCCCCCACAACTATGCTAGCTTCGAGGCTGCTATTTTGAGTGTGGATTGGCGCACAACAATGAACACCAAAACATCCGTTCAGTGTTTGATTACGTCTGTAATTAACATCTTAAGAAATAAATTTGAAATTTGCTTTCCGTTTAAAACAGTAGTTAATAAAAAAAGCGAATCGTGGGTAACGAGCGATATTTATGAATACAAAAAAACTATTGTTTGAAATTGTACGCCTTCAAAAATGCATGCCAAATAATATTAAACTTAAAAATTTTGTTCTAGAATTAAACACTAAATATACTAAACTATTAAATTCAAATAAAGGCTCTTTCTACACTGATAAAATAAATAATAGCAGTAACATTATTAAATCAATGTGGGCCGTAATAAACCAGGAGGGAGGTAAAATTGAACGAAGTCGTGTAGATTTCACGGACGTAATCAAAGACTCGAACGGAATAAATTTCTCCTGCAAAAAGAAGGCTGCCGACGTCATGAATACCAGATTGGCTGGCGCGGCGGCGGCGTGCGGCGCGCCCTCCGCGGACCGTGAGCGCGCGCTCGGCGCGCTGCGTGCGGTGCGCGCGCCGGCCGACCGGAGCCTCAGGCTGACACCATTCACACCAGATGAAGTGTACCGAATTATTACGTCGGATGTTGCTAAGAAAACCACTAGGGACATTTACGATATTTCTGTTGTATTACTGAATTCAGTGGCAGTACACATATCACCTATACTGTCCTTGCTGTACAACAGATGTCTTCGCGAGGGTACTTTCCCTGATCCCTTAAAAGAAAGCCGAATCTCGCCCCTGTTTAAAGGTAAGGGTAAAAGGGACGACATCAATGGATACAGACCGGTTGCAATTATCCCTGTAATTGCTAAAGTGTTCGAGCACGGTCTCAGCGCCCGGCTGACCAAGTTTTTATGCTCCACCGATGCACTCTCCGATAAGCAGTATGCCTATCGTAAGAATCATTCGACGACATCACTGACGCGAGAAGTTGTTCGCCGGATAGTGGACGCACGAGAGCGCAGGCAACAGGTCGCTGTCATTTGCTGCGACTTATCGAAAGCATTCGACGTGGCTGACCATGGAGTTATACAGGATAAACTATACCACTATGGTATTGCAGATTCAGCCCTGAGCCTGTTTGTCGACCTGCTGCGAAATAGATCTCAAGTGGTAGTCGCAGACAGCGGTAGAGTTCGATCCGACGCGGCATACACATCCATGGGCGTCGCGCAGGGTTCATCAGTATCGAATATTTTATTCTCCCTTCTGTTGAATGATCTTCCGGACTGCATACGCAGTGGTGACGCTTTTATGTACGCTGACGATGTGATTGTAGTGGTCAGCGCTACGAACTATGAAACGCTCGAAGTGCAACTCAATGCGACGGCTGTGAGCTTATATGACTGGTTTAGGAGCAATGGCCTCATTCTTAACGCCAAAAAAACTCAGGTCATAAACTTTGATTTCTCGGGCCGGCAAGTAAGACCTTTATCAGTCGTTGCATATGACACCAAAATTGACCAAGTAACGAACACGACCTTTCTTGGATTCGAATTAGATAGGGGCCTTACTTGGGCGGCTCATATCGACAAAGTATGCGGCAAGCTATCCGCAGCTTGCTTCGCTTTGAGACGACTGGCTCGTGTGGTGCCTCGTGAGATGGTACGCACATGTTACTTCGCCTCGGTGCACTCACACTTGCTGTATGGTGTGGAGTTGTGGTGCAGGGCTAGTGGATGGGAGCGAGTCTTTCGGCTTCAAAAACGTGCCGTGCGTGCGATTGTGCGAATCGCCCAAACAGACTCCGTAAAACCGTACTTTAGATCCCTAGGTATCCTGACCTTGCCGTCCCTACTGATACTGCAGGTGGCGGTGTACGTGCGAGCCAACTTAGACGCATTTTCGAAATACCAGATCTCAAGCAAACTCAGGACGCGGCGCGCGCACGCGGGCCGGCTGCTCCGCGTGGCGCACCGACTCACTAAGTCGGAGAAACTCACACACGTCATGGGCCCTGAGATATATAATCACCTTCCTGACGATATTATCGCTGCAAATAATTTGTCGACATTTAAATACAAGCTTAAGAAATGGCTTGTAGAGAAGGCATTCTATGACTACAGGGATCTATTTTCATGAAATGTTGAAATGAAATGTTTTATACTAGCTTTGTACCAATTAATTTTACAATTATTTTAATATTATTATAATATTTTATATAATGTTTTAGATTTACTTGACATGTAATTATTATTATCAATAAAATGAACTATGAACTATGAACTATGAACTTACTTTTGACTCTGTATCTGTTTAAATGTTGGCGGCCGATTGAATGGTGTCATAAAATTCACAATTACTCAAATAAATTAAAAGATAGTTTTACTTAGTGGTCTTTATTAGAAACATAGATAAACAAGCTTTTTATAAAAGCTTTTACATCAATAATTTAGTCACTCGTTCAAAAGAAATGTGTGTTTGTTTTACAGCGGCCTAGGAATTTTAGACGAAAATCGAAATATATGAAAAACTGGAATACATAACACCCTGGAATGACATAAAATCAATGCAATAGCTCAAGAGCTTTCTGTAAAGGCATTCAGAACTCACTTACCAACATTACTTTTGACTCTGTATCTGTTTAAATGTTGGCGGCCGATTGAATGGTGTCATAAAATTCACAATTACTCAAATAAATTAAAAGATAGTTTTACTGAGTGGTCTTTATTAGAAACATAGATAAACAAGCTTTTTATAAAAGCTTTAAAATCAATAATTTAGTCACTCGTTCAAAAGAAGTGTGTGTTTGTTTTACAGCGGCCTAGGAATTTAAGACGAAAATCAAAATATATGAAAAACTGGAATACATAACACCCTGGAATGACATAAAATCAATGCAATAGCTCAAAAGCTTTCTGTAAAGGCATTCAGAACTCACTTACCAACATTACTTTTGACTCTGTGTCTGTTTAAAAGTTGGCGGCCGATTGTGTCGTGTTATAAAATTCACAATATATCAAATAAATTAAAAGATAGTTATACTGAGTGGTGTTTATTAAAAACATAGAAAAACAAGCTTTTTATAAAAGCTTTAAAATCAATAATTTAGTCACTCGTTCAAAAGAAGTGTGTGTTTGTTTTACAGCGGCCTAGGAATTTTAGACGAAAATCGAAATATATGAAAAACTGGAATACATAACACCCTGGAATGACATAAAATCAATGCAATAGCTCAAGAGCATTCTGTCAAGGCATTCAGAACTCACTTACCAACATTACTTTTGACTCTGTATCTGTTTAAATGTTGGCGGCCGATTGTGTCATGTTATAAAATTCACAATAAATCAAATAAATTAAAAGATAGTTTTACTTAGTTATCTTTATTAGAAACATAGATAAACAAGCTTTTTATAAAAGCTTTTACATCAATAATTTAGTCACTCGTTCAAAAGAAGTGTGTGTTTGTTTTACAGCGGCCTAGTAATTTTAGACGAAAATCGAAATATATGAAAAACTGGAATACATAACACCCTGGAATGACATAAAATCAATGCAATATCACAAGAGCTTTCTGTAAAGGCATTCAGAACTCACTTACCAACATTACTTTTGACTCTGTGTCTGTTTAAAAGTTGGCGGCCGATTGTGTCATGTTATAAAATTCACAATAAATCAAATAAATTAAAAGATAGTTATACTGAGGGTTCTTTATTAGAAACGTAGATAAACAAGCTTTTGATAAAAGCTTTAAAATCAATAATTTAGTCTTTCGTTCAAAAGAAGTGTGTGTTTGTTTTACAGCGGCCTAGGAATTATAGACGAAAATCGAAATATATGAAAAACTGGAATACATAACACCCTGGAATGACATAAAATCAATGCAATATCACAAGAGCATTCTGTAAAGGCATTCAGAACTCACTTACCAACATTAGTTTTGACTCTGTGTCTGTTTAAAAGTTGGCGGCCGATTGTGTCATGTTATAAAATTCACAATAAATCAAATAAATTAAAAGATAGTTATACTGAGTGGTCTTTATTAGAAACGTAGATAAACAAGCTTTTGATAAAAGCTTTAAAATCAATAATTTAGTCTTTCGTTCAAAAGAAGTGTGTGTTTGTTTTACAGCGGCCTAGGAATTTTAGACGAAAATCGAAATATATGAAAAACTGGAATACATAACACCCTGGAATGACATAAAATCAATGCAATAGCTCAAGAGCATTCTGTCAAGGCATTCAGAACTCACTTACCAACATTACTTTTGACTCTGTATCTGTTTAAATGTTGGCGGCCGATTGTGTCATGTTATAAAATTCACAATAAATCAAATAAATTAAAAGATAGTTTTACTTAGTTATCTTTATTAGAAACATAGATAAACAAGCTTTTTATAAAAGCTTTTACATCAATAATTTAGTCACTCGTTCAAAAGAAATGTGTGTTTGTTTTACAGCGGCCTAGGAATTTTAGACGAAAATCGAAATATATGAAAAACTGGAATACATAACACCCTGGAATGACATAAAATCAATGCAATAGCTCAAGAGCTTTCTGTAAAGGCATTCAGAACTCACTTACCAACATTACTTTTGACTCTGTATCTGTTTAAATGTTGGCGGCCGATTGAATGGTGTCATAAAATTCACAATTACTCAAATAAATTAAAAGATAGTTTTACTGAGTGGTCTTTATTAGAAACATAGATAAACAAGCTTTTTATAAAAGCTTTAAAATCAATAATTTAGTCACTCGTTCAAAAGAAGTGTGTGTTTGTTTTACAGCGGCCTAGGAATTTTAGACGAAAATCGAAATATATGAAAAACTGGAATACATAACACCCTGGAATGACATAAAATCAATGCAATAGCTCAAGAGCTTTCTGTAAAGGCATTCAGAACTCACTTACCAACATTACTTTTGACTCTGTGTCTGTTTAAAAGTTGGCGGCCGATTGTGTCATGTTATAAAATTCACAATAAATCAAATAAATTAAAAGATAGTTATACTGAGTGGTCTTTATTAGAAACATAGATAAACAAGCTTTTGATAAAAGCTTTAAAATCAATAATTTAGTCTTTCGTTCAAAAGAAGTGTGTGTTTGTTTTACAGCGGCCTAGTAATTTTAGACGAAAATCGAAATATATGAAAAACTGGAATACATAACACTCTAGAATGGCATAAAATCAATGCAATTGTACAAGACCTTTCTGTAAAGGCATTCAGAACTCACTTACCAACATTAGTTTTGACTCTGTGTCTGTTTAAAAGTTGGCGGCCGAATGAATGGTGTTATAAAATTCACGATAAATGAAATATATTATAAGATAGTTTCACTGAGTGGTATTTATTAGAAACATTGATTATCGAGCTTTTGATAAAAGCTTTAAAATCAATAATTTAGTCACTCGTTCAAAAGAAGTGTGTGTTTGTTTTACAGCGGCCTAGTAATTTTAGACGAAAATCGAAATATATGAAAAACTGGAATACATAACACTCTAGAATGGCATAAAATCAATGCAATTGTACAAGAGCTTTCTGTAAAGGCATTCAGAACTCACTTACCAACATTACTTTTGACTCTGTGTCTGTTTAAAAGTTGGCGGCCGATTGAATGGTGTTATAAAATTCACAATTACTCAAATAAATTAAAAGATAGTTTTACTGAGTGGTCTTTATTAGAAAAATAGATAAACAAGCTTTTTATAAAAGCTTTTACATCAATAATTTAGTCACTCGTTCAAAAGAAATGTGTGTTTGTTTTACAGCGGCCTAGTAATTTTAGACGAAAATCGAAATATATGAAAAACTGGAATACATAACACCCTGGAATGACATAAAATCAATGCAATATCACAAGAGCATTCTGTAAAGGCATTCAGAACTCACTTACCAACATTAGTTTTGACTCTGTGTCTGTTTAAAAGTTGGCGGCCGATTGTGTCATGTTATAAAATTCACATAAAATCAAATAAATTAAAAGATAGTTATACTGAGTGGTCTTTATTAGAAACATAGATAAACAAGCTTTTGATAAAAGCTTTAAAATCAATAATTTAGTCTTTCGTTCAAAAGAAGTGTGTGTTTGTTTTACAGCGGCCTAGTAATTTGAGACGAAAATCGAAATATATGATAAACTGGAATACATAACACCCTGGAATGACATAAAATCAATGCAATAGCTCAAGAGCTTTCTGTAAAGGCATTCAGAACTCACTTACCAACATTACTTTTGACTCTGTGTCTGTTTAAAAGTTGGCGGCCGATTGTGTCGTGTTATAAAATTCACAATAAATCAAATAAATTAAAAGATAGTTTTACTGAGTGGTCTTTATTAGAAACATAGATAAACAAGCTTTTTATAAAAGCTTTAAAATCAATAATTTAGTCACTCGTTCAAAAGAAATGTGTGTTTGTTTTACAGCGGCCTAGTAATTTTAGACGAAAATCACACAAATTAATACTTAAACATACCGGTATATGAAACCCGAACCGCTAACTTTATAAAGTGTCATTAACTAGACTAACCCGTCGCCATACAACTAATGGTTTATAAATAATTCATTATTTTTGTATAAGTTAAGTAAAACCTAGTACAAACCGTTGAAATGACTGACTGGTGGTAGGAGTAACGTTATACCATAGCCGCTTCGGTCAGGTCATTGTTTATCGTGGAGTTGATTGTTCTCGAGGTACGCTTCCGATAAGATTCAACTGGTTGGCGGCGGCGGCGAGCCTAATCCCTTTATTATTTGCAAGTCTTTGTCGGCGGATTAGTTTGTGAAGTTTATAAACAACAACTCTTACACCAGTCCTGTCAAGGTTAGGGGAAGTAGATTTGCTGTTAGATTACTTGTTTAACTTTCTCGAGCATAGGTAGGTATTTTAAGTTTGAAAAATACGGTTTTTTCCTCGCCTTGTTTCAGCTGGCTGGCATCTCTTATCACATTTTAGGTATATGGGGTCGGTGAGGATAGTTTCTTAATGTACTCTAGCTTGCTTATGCTTAATTAATTATGTCAGAGTCAGAAATTCAATATTTAGGTATGTAAGTAGGTGTATGAAACCCAAGATTAACTTTTGATTTCATTTTCTTTAGATATAAATTATCAATATAAAGTATGGAGACTCCGGGACTGCAGGCTGGACGTAGTGTAGCAGGTGGAGGAAATTAATGAAACGGTGTAACTTTAAGTGCATTTATTCGAGCACAAACGATATAAAAAAAAGTAATATAAGTGCGTCGTTGCGTTAGACCGTTCCGAAGGCGAGTGAGCGGCGGGGGTCGCCGCGCAGTGGAGATCTCGACGTGAGCATGTGTGTGTGAGTCGTATGCGTGACGGAGCACACACACACGCTAGGCGTTAACATGTTGCCGCCCCAGGAACGGCAGCATGGTCCATGAGCGGCAGTGGGCACAGTCGGTTGAACGCTCGTCGCAGTGTACCCGATGTGGTGAGTACGTCGGCGACACGCGCCACCTGGTCGGCGCCGGGGTGCAGGTGCGTCACGCGACCCAGCAGCCAGCGGTTGGGAGGCAGCCGGTCATCTTTGACCAGCACCATCTCTCCGAGTTGAAGTTGCCCTCTGTGAGACTTCCATTTATTGCGTTTTTGAAGCTCTGAAATATATTCTTTATAATATCTTGCCCAAAAGTGGGCCTTTAATTGTTGAGCTCTCATATAACGTGAGAGAGTAGGTATCGACGCAGGGTCTGCGTCCTGAGGAGATGGCAGTACTGTTAGCGTTCGTCCGATAAGAAAGTGAGACGGGGTAAGTGCTGACAAATCCGAGGGGTTTGATGACAAGGGAGTGAGAGGCCTAGAGTTTAGGATCGCCTCAATCTGTGTGAGAACTGTTGTCATCTCTTCGTATGTTAAGTTGGTTAAAGAAAGAACTCTTTTTAGATGATGTTTCACAGACTTTACGCAAGCTTCAGCTAGCCCATTAAAGTGGGGGCTATATGCTGGTGAAAATTTAAAGTTGATCGAGAGATTTGACGCTTCAGAGCTCAAGTAGTCGGAGTTAGATTTAAGAAACCTTGACAACTCATTACACGCACCGACAAAACAAGTACCGTTATCTGAATATATATTGATAGGTTTTCCTCTGCGAGCAATAAACCTGTTTAGTGCTGCTAGGAAGGTTGTACCACTTAAGTCGGTGACAAGTTCTATATGTACTGCCCGGGTAGCCAAACAAACAAATATACATAAGTAAGATTTTATTAATGTGCCACCACGGCCTTTTCGATTCAGTATCATGACCGGTCCCGCATAGTCGACGGCAGTGTTACTGAAAGGGAACTCAGCGTGAAGGCGATGCGCGGGAAGATTACCCATGATAGGTTGATGTGTTTTTCCTGAAAACCTGCAACATTTTACACACGCATGGACAATCTTCCTAGCTAAGTTTCTTCCATTCAGTACCCAAAATTTATGACGTAACGTAGCTAATAATGTTTGGGGCCCTATATGCATTAATATTACATGATAGTGCCTAAATATAAGTGTAGCAATATGATGTCTTGCGTCAAGAAGTATTGGGTGCTTAGTGTCATAGTCATAAAATGAATTGCTAAGTCTACCTCCCACTCGAATTAGCGCGTCATGTTCGTTATAAAATGGATTTAGGTTATTTAATTTACTTTTAGGAGGTAAAGATTTTTGGTTTTTTAATAAGTCATATTCTTGTGTAAAGTATTCATGCTGAGCAAATCTAATTAAAGAAGTTAAAGATGAAGTCAATTCGTGAATTTTTAGGTAGCCTTTACGTTTGTTTTGGCGATTAAAATAATTGAAGATAAATCGTTGTACATAGGCTATCACGCGTTGTAGCTTGCTAAATTCAGAGAATCGGTTAATGAACTCAGAGTAATAGGTAAAATATTCGTAATTATTTTTGTTCATATTTAAATGACATTGGACTTTGAACTCTGGTAGTTCTGTGTCCTTAATGTGGGATGGCTGTTTAGGCCAGTCTGATTCGTTTTGTAAAAGAAAGGGCGGTCCTGACCACCATAACTTGGAGGATTCTAACTGGGTGGCGTCTGCACCACGTGACCCTATGTCAGCTGGGTTCAGTTTAGTAGGTACGTAACGCCATGTACTAAATTCCGATTTTTCTACTATTTCACTGACTCTGTTAAAAACAAAGGGTTTAAGTAAGTGTGCCTTTTGTGATCGTATCCAACCTAGGACAATTGTAGAATCGCACCAGTAGGTACTTCTACTTATAGGTAATCTAAGTGAGGATTTAACTTTGTCGGCTAGCCGCACAGCAAGGAGTGCACCGGAGAGTTCCAACCGCGGAACTGTCATTGCTTTCAATGGAGCCACTCTGCTCTTGGCTGTCAGTAAATGTACAGATACATCACCACGACCAGAGATGCATCTTAAGTAAACACACGTGGAATAAGCTTGTGTCGATGCATCACTGAATGTATGAATTTCAGTTGATAAGACGTCATCGCAAAGAACATATCTAGGTATTTTTATGTTATTTAAGTCACGCAACGAATTTTTAAATTTGTGCCACAAATGTTCAATTTCAGAGGGAATAGTCTCATCCCACGTTATTTTTGATGACCATAATTTTTGTAAAATTACTTTCGCGATGAGTATACAGGGGTTAATTAACCCTAATGGGTCAAATATTTGTGACATTGATGATAAGATGGAACGTTTACTTATGTGGTTGGTTTCATCAATATTGACTGAAAACAGGAGTGAGTCTTCTCTACAAGCCCACAGTAATCCTAGTGTTTTATTATATTCATTATGGCATAAATTAAGTAATTCGTCACTGCTATTTTCGCCAATTAATTTTGATATGATCTGTGTGCTGTTGGAGCACCATTTGCGGAGATGAAACTGACCACTTTCTAATTGATTAATTACACCCTCGCAAATGTCTATTAGTTGATTTTCAGTGGCTGCCCCTGTAATTAAATCGTCTACGTAAAAATCACGAATAATAACTTCAGCAGCCGTTTTATTGGTACATTCGTTACCCAGCTGCACGAGACACCGGGTCGCGAGATAAGGCGCGGATGCTGTACCGTAAGTAACAGTGTTCAGTTTGTACTGTTTTAATTCTTCGTGGGGTTGAAACCGCCACAGTATTTGTTGCAACGGTTGTTGCGACTGGGTAACGTTTACCATACGATACATTTTCTCAACATCCGCAGTGACGACAAACTTATGTTGGCGAAAGCGTATTAGGATGCTGACAAGGTCATCCTGCACAGTCGGACCTATCTTTTGTATTTGATTAAAAGACACGCCAGATTTTGTCGCTGCAGAAGCATCATAGACCACACGTAATTTAGTAGATAAACTGGATTCCCGTAGGACACCGTGATGCGGCATTATGTAAGTGTAAGTATCATTTTCTGGGTTCTCATTCAATGACATGTGATTTAATGCTAAGTAATCTTTAATGAAGTTACAGTATTGTTCTTTAAATAGTGGTTCACGTTTAAATCGACGTTCCAACGACAAGAACCTGGACAACGCCTGCTCATATGAGTCCCCTAATTTATTGGGGGATTCCTTTAGAGGAATTGTAACTTCGAAACGTCCATCAGGTAGACGGATAGTATCGGCGGCAAAGCTTTGTTCACATTCTTGCTCTTCTTTAGATATTTGTCTACGATTAATGACAGTTTCTAACTCAAAGAACTGGGTTAATTTATTTTGTAAGTACTCGTCATTATCGTTAGTAATCATGTGATTGCAATGGACTGTATTAATTTTATGGTTATTAAGAAGTTTAATTGGGCCGGAAATCAACCAACCGAATTTGGTTTTAGATAATGTCGGTTTATTTTTACCGAGTGATATGTTTTGGGGACAAAGTACTGACCAAAACATGTCAGCGCCGAGAAGCATATCTATTTCGGACGGCATATGAAATGTGGGGTCCGCCAACGTAATGTTTGACGGTAATTTTAAGTTTTTGTAGTCAATTTGTGCAGTTGGCAACAGCTGTGTGATGTGGGGAACGACATAACAGTTTACGTTCTCACTATAATTGTTTATTAAGGACGATATAAGGACGTCACAGCGCTTTGACAAGCGTGAAGATTGAAAATTCAACCCTTGCACTACCGTTGAGGTTGAACGCGTAGTTAAGTTTAGTTTAGTGCACAGATCTTCTGTTATAAAACTGGATGTGCTGCCATTATCTAACAAGGCTCGCACTGTATGATTTTTGCCATTTTGATCAGCAACCTGCAGCAATACAGTAGACAATAGAACACAGCTGTCATGGATGGCGGATAAAGTAATGTTCTGAGAGATTTGACCTTGAGGTTCAGGCTGTGACGCAGAATGTAAAACAACATCACTATCTAAAGCTGCATGTTGAATTGGTGACGAGTTGTGTTCATGCAAGAGGCTATTGCGATGCTTATTGCAAACGCGACACGGACCTAGCTTACATACATTTACTGCATGACCTTGACGCAAACAATTCAAACATAATTTAAGCGCCTTGGCCTTTTCAACCCTAGCTTCTAAAGGAAGCGATTTAAATCTTTGGCAAAGATAAATTGCGTGACTACTCTTGCACAGTGGACAAACGAATGTTCGAGCCTTAGGCGGCGGCGAATTCGCAACAAAAGACCTTTGACGAACGTGGGTGGTATCACTGAACCTACGTTTCTTGTGAGCTTCGTCGATTGTTTCCAATAAATCAGCCCGATTTTTAAGGAAGCTAGTAAAGTCGATGATTGTAGGTAACTCTTTTAAAGTATTGCGATGAGTTTCCCATTCACGATTCGTTACCGAGTCAAGTTTATTGGAAACAATGTGGATAATTATAACATCCCAGTGTTCAACAGGAAGTTTTAGGGTTTTTAATGCTCTTAAATTCCTATTTATTGTGTCTACAACACCACGCAACAATCTAGATGATTCTTTGGTCATGGGGTCCAAGCTAAAGAATGCTTGGATGTGGTTGTTAACAAGGAGCCGCTTGTTATTGTAGCGCTCACAAAGAAGATCCCAAGCTACGTCATAGTTGTCACTCGAAAAGTCAAGGGATCGGATAATTAATGCGGCACTGTCCTTTAAAGCTGCACGTAAATAATGAAATTTATTAATATTGGGTATTGAACGGTCTGAATGGATAAGACTACTAAAGGTATCGTGGAATTCCAACCAGTCATGATAATGCCCCGAGAAAGTAGGCAAGTGGATAGTAGGTAATTTAAGGTTTGGCCCACCTTCACGCACAGTACAACCAGAACCTGTGTCCGACGAGAGGCCGGCGCCGGCGCCGCCCGCGCCCGCCGGCGCCAGCAGCACCCGTGCGCGCGCCACCGCGCCGAAATACTGCGTCTCGAACGCCTCGCGCTCCGCGAACTGCTCGGCTGGAATATCACATATGGATTCGATATCACTTTGTATGTCATCAAAATTACCGTAAAGTTCCTCTAATTTGGATAAGCGGATATTTAGTTCAGTTATTTGAAGCGCACTTAATGTTTTACAACTATCTATAACTTCTAAATAGCTTTTAAAATGCGTAAGCTTAGTTTTGTATGTGCCACGCTTCTTAATTAAGTTCTTTATGTCCATGGCTATAATGAAATTAGCAACCAACTAATTAAGGCAAAACCTTGTACCTAGTTTAGACTAATCTAGGTTTAAGATGGACCTAAATAGAATGAATAGAAGCACAAGCACGATGTAATGAGTTGCTAGGAAAAATAAAAAAGATTATAATATTTATGCAAAAGTTGAAGAAAATAAAAGAATGAATTGCAATACTTAAATGAGCATAAATGAAGCGAAGTGAGGGTGTGCGTAAAGTACGTGCGAGATAAGCAAGGCGTGACGTTGCACGAAACCGGTCCGCGCGACGCGTAGTAACAGCAGCGGCGGCGGAAGGTTCTAGAACATTCGAGAATAATAACGGTTATCAAATGCAACAACAGCTCGCACACACAACATTGACGTCCGCTACAACTAGACACTCTGAAATGAAATATTATTATCTTAATTAGAATGAGAATAAACCCCAATGTTCCCTATTGCACATAAAATAACGGGAAAAATGAACATCCACGTAATAAGTAACTAGGGTTATTCCTGTTTCAACTTAATATGGAATTAATGTAATATAAGATAAATTTCTGTTCTTTAATGGCAGAACAAGAAGAAAATATAAGTTATTTATATGAGAGGGAGAAGGCCAACAAAGACCACCCAATAGCAGGTACCTAAGCGGGATCTAGGGCCCATGGAAATTTAAATTCTCAGAGCTACAAACTTTAAGAGTGTAATCCTAAGTATGCAAATATGCACATGAATAACACGTCACAAAATAAAGGATTTGTGAACACTAATTAATTACTCACAAAATAAGGGATTTGCGAAATTTAATAAAATAATGATTAAAGTAGAAGAAGGCGAAATCGGAACGAACTCACAGTACCGCTACTCTCAGGACTCACTGCGACCTGTTTCCCGTAGGCGCGGCTCCTCCCGTTAACGCTTGTTCTTGCTAGGTATCTTCTTGATTTTATTGTGTTATTGAAACACTCTCATAGCTTCGGACACCGTTGATGCATCCAGCTATTTACTTGCTGATGGTGACTCGTTAATCTTTCCCTCCAAGTAACGACCGCTTGACACGTCAGCGCAGTATTTCCTTTGTCTTGCTTGACCTTTGTTCTGTTCTCTGGTAATCCGGTTCGTATAGGCCCAAAATGGAGACTCCGGGACTGCAGGCTGGACGTAGTGTAGCAGGTGGAGGAAATTAATGAAACGGTGTAACTTTAAGTGCATTTATTCGAGCACAAACGATATAAAAAAAAGTAATATAAGTGCGTCGTTGCGTTAGACCGTTCCGAAGGCGAGTGAGCGGCGGGGGTCGCCGCGCAGTGGAGATCTCGACGTGAGCATGTGTGTGTGAGTCGTATGCGTGACGGAGCACACACACACGCTAGGCGTTAACAAGTATTATTCCAATATGAATCCTTACGTGAGGAGTCCAAATTTAGTCTTTTTTATTTAACTATTAATACGTGTAGCATGACTGTAAGTATTAATTGAAGATATGACTTTTTTTTTGTACCAGGTCTTATGGCACTTGTCCCACCGCCGCGCCGGTGAGAATGCGATTAACCATCGACTGTTTTCTCTCTCAAGAAACGAACAAAATATATAGATCCCGTGTCAATAAAATAGACGTATATTAATAGTTGATCGGTCACTATACACACTTGCGGCGAGAACTCTCCCCACTAGTTCGTCGAAACAAAATAAATATAGATCCCGTGTCAATACAAGAGAGAGAGAGAGAGAGAGAGAGAGTCAATACAAGAGACAGGTATATTAATAGTCGATCGGTGGCTGTTCACAATTCTGGCGAAAAGCACTCTCTCCACTAGATTGTCGAAACAAAAAATTTAGATCCCTTGTCAATAATAGCTGATCGCTGGCTCTACTCGCTTCCCGCTCATCGTCGGTGGTGGGACAAGTGCCTAACACCCAAGAGCTTTAAAGTATTTGTAAAAAACATTTGGGAAAAAATAACTTCATTTCTATTTACAATAAACTAGTCAAACATAAGGATATTTTCCGATATTACCACGCTTTAAAGCATTGCATTGTCCTCAACGGACAAGCATGGTACTTTTTTTACCCGTCCATGGTTTTTTCAACTACGTACCCCGTAATTACCCTGGTACGCCGGTAAGCATATGTATTTTGTTTTATTTTGTACAAGGTAACGTTACAACTTATATAATATTCGAGCTCGACAGCTTCAGTGTGTTTAGTGATAAAATAACTTGCCACAAACTGGCATTTCTTACCACCACAAATCTCAAACTTGAATGATGCCTAGAATAGGCAGTCCATAAAATATGTAGACGTCGGTTTGTTTTTTACCTGTTTTAAACCATGTATGAAAATGTTAAAACCATTTCGAGGCATAGGCTTAGTATTAAAAAGTATGTTACAATGAATTAATTATATTTAAATTAATAAACTATCCTGCGGTCCGAATTGCGCTAGGTATATCAACTTTGTGTTTTTAGGTATATAAAAAATTAAAAGAATAATTCTGGCGTGATTGAGTAACAAACATCCAAACTTTCGCTTTTGCAACATTATTTTAATCACGAAATGCTTTAAATTAGATACCTACTTATAAAAGCCCGGCCGTCTGGTCGCCGGCTTCCCATGCTTGCTTTCCATGTTTTCCCGTGGAAGTGGTAAGAGGCGACTAAGGGAATAAGGGCCTCTAGTATTGTTATGCGATGGGCTTGCAACCTGTCACTAATATACACTGGTAAATATCTTAGCCTGATTGTACGAACTTTATAATAGATAGGGCGATAAAGCCGTCAAGTCAAGTCATTCCAGGGTGTTATGTATTCCAGTTTATCATATATTTCGATTTTCGTCTAAAATTCCTAGGCCGCTGTAAAACAAACACACACTTCTTTTGAACGAAAGACTAAATTATTGATTTTAAAGCTTTTATAAAAAGCTTGTTTATCTATGTTTCTAATAAAGACCACTCAGTAAAACTATCTTTTAATTTATTTGAGTAATTGTGAATTTTATAACACCATTCAATCGGCCGCCAACTTTTAAACAGACACAGAGTCAAAAGTAATGTTGGTAAGTGAGTTCTGAATGCCTTTACAGAAAGCTCTTGTACAATTGCATTGATTTTATGCCATTCTAGAGTGTTATGTATTCCAGTTTTTCATATATTTCGATTTTCGTCTAAAATTACTAGGCCGCTGTAAAACAAACACACACTTCTTTTGAACGAAAGACTAAATTAAAGATTTTAAAGCTTTTATCAAAAGCTTGTTTATCTACGTTTCTAATAAAGACCACTCAGTATAACTATCTTTTAATTTATTTGAGTAATTGTGAATTTTATAACACCATTCAATCGGCCGCCAACTTTTAAACAGACACAGAGTCAAAAGTAATGTTGGTAAGTGAGTTCTGAATGCCTTTACAGAAAGCTCTTGTACAATTGCATTGATTTTATGCCATTCTAGAGTGTTATGTATTCCAGTTTTTCATATATTTCGATTTTCGTCTAAAATTCCTAGGCCGCTGTAAAACAAACACACACTTCTTGTGAACGAATGACTAAAATATTGATTTTAAAGCTTTTATAAAAAGCTTGTTTATCTATGTTTCTAATAAAGACCACTCACTATATCTATCTTTTAATTTATTTGATTTATTGTGAATTTTATAACATGACACAATCGGCCGCCAACATTTAAACAGATACAGAGTCAAAAGTAATGTTGGTAAGTGAGTTCTGAATGCCTTTACAGAAAGCTCTTGTGATATTGCATTGATTTTATGTCATTCCAGGGTGTTATGTATTCCAGTTTTTCATATATTTCGATTTTCGTCTAAAATTCCTAGGCCGCTGTAAAACAAACACACACTTCTTTTGAACGAATAACTAAAATATTGATTTTAAAGCTTTTATAAAAAGCTTGTTTATCTATGTTTCTAATAAAGACCACTAAGTAAAACTATCTTTTAATTTATTTGATTTATTGTGAATTTTATAACACGACACAATCGGCCGCCAACTTTTAAACAGACACAGAGTCAAAAGTAATGTTGGTAAGTGAGTTCTGAATGCCTTTACAGAAAGCTCTTGTACAATTGCATTGATTTTATGCCATTCTAGAGTGTTATGTATTCCAGTTTTTCATATATTTCGATTTTCGTCTAAAATTACTAGGCCGCTGTAAAACAAACACACACTTCTTTTGAACGAAAGACTAAATTATTGATTTTAAAGCTTTTATCAAAAGCTTGTTTATCTACGTTTCTAATAAAGACCACTCAGTATATCTATCTTTTAATTAATTTGATTTATTGTGAATTTTATAACATGACACAATCGGCCGCCAACATTTAAACAGATACAGAGTCAAAAGTAATGTTGGTAAGTGAGTTCTGAATGCCTTTACAGAAAGCTCTTGAGCTATTGCATTGATTTTATGTCATTCCAGGGTGTTATGTATTCCAGTTTTTCATATATTTCGATTTTCGTCTAAAATTACTAGGCCGCTGTAAAACAAACACACATTTCTTTTGAACGAGTGACTAAATTATTGATGTAAAAGCTTTTATAAAAAGCTTGTTTATCTATGTTTCTAATAAAGATAACTAAGTAAAACTATCTTTTAATTTATTTGATTTATTGTGAATTTTATAACACGACACAATCGGCCGCCAACTTTTAAACAGACACAGAGTCAAAAGTAATGTTGGTAAGTGAGTGCCTTTACAGAAAGCTCTTGAGCTATTGCATTGATTTTATGTCATTCCAGGGTGTTATGTATTCCAGTTTTTCATATATTTCGATTTTCGTCTAAAATTCCTAGGCCGCTGTAAAACAAACACACACTTCTTTTGAACGAATGACTAAAATATTGATTTTAAAGCTTTTATAAAAAGCTTGTTTATCTTTGTTTCTAATAAAGACCACTCAGTATATCTATCTTTTAATTTATTTGATTTATTGTGAATTTTATAACATGACACAATCGGAGGCCAACATTTAAACAGATACAGAGTCAAAAGTAATGTTGGTAAGTGAGTTCTGTATGCTTTTACAGAAAGCTCTTGAGCTATTGCATTGATTTTATGTCATTCCAGGGTGTTATGTATTCCAGTTTTTCATATATTTCGATTTTCGTCTAAAATTCCTAGGCCGCTGTAAAACAAACACACACTTCTTTTGAACGAAAGACTAAATTATTGATTTTAAAGCTTTTATAAAAAGCTTGTTTATCTATGTTTCTAATAAAGACCACTCAGTATAACTATCTTTTAATTTATTTGATTTAAATTTTATAACACCATTCATTCGGCCGCCAACTTTTAAACCGACATAGAGTCAAAAGTAATGTTGGTAAGTGAGTTCTGAACGCCTTTACAGAAAGCTCTTGTACAATTGCATTGATTTTATGCCATTCTAGAGTGTTATGTATTCTAGTTTTTCATATATTTCGATTTTCGTCTAAAATTACTAGGCCGCTGTAAAACAAACACACACTTCTTTTGAACGAAAGACTAAATTATTGATTTTAAAGCTTTTATCAAAAGCTTGTTTATCTACGTTTCTAATAAAGACCACTCAGTATATCTATCTTTTAATTAATTTGATTTATTGTGAATTTTATAACATGACACAATCGGCCGCCAACATTTAAACAGATACAGAGTCAAAAGTAATGTTGGTAAGTGAGTTCTGAATGCCTTTACAGAAAGCTCTTGAGCTATTGCATTGATTTTATGTCATTCCAGGGTGTTATGTATTCCAGTTTTTCATATATTTCGATTTTCGTCTAAAATTACTAGGCCGCTGTAAAACAAACACACACTTCTTTTGAACGAAAGACTAAATTATTGATTTTAAAGCTTTTATAAAAAGCTTGTTTATCTATGTTTCTAATAAAGACCACTCAGTATAACTATCATTTAATTTATTTGATTTAAATTTTATAACACCATTCATTCGGCCGCCAACTTTTAAACAGACATAGAGTCAAAAGTAATGTTGGTAAGTGAGTTCTGAATGCCTTTACAGAAAGCTCTTGAGCTATTGCATTGATTTTATGTCATTCCAGGGTGTTATGTATTCCAGTTTTTCATATATTTCGATTTTCGTCTAAAATTCCTAGGCCGCTGTAAAACAAACACACACTTCTTTTGAACGAGTGACTAAATTATTGATTTTAAAGCTTTTATAAAAAGCTTGTTTATCTATGTTTCTAATAAAGACCACTAAGTAAAACTATCTTTTAATTTATTTGATTTATTGTGAATTTTATAACACGACACAATCGGCCGCCAACTTTTAAACAGACACAGAGTCAAAAGTAATGTTGGTAAGTGAGTTCTGAATGCCTTTACAGAAAGCTCTTGTACAATTGCATTGATTTTATGCCATTCTAGAGTGTTATGTATTCCAGTTTTTCATATATTTCGATTTTCGTCCAAAATTACTAGGCCGCTGTAAAACAAACACACACTTCTTTTGAACGAAAGACTAAATTATTGATTTTAAAGCTTTTATCAAAAGCTTGTTTATTTATGTTTCTAATAAAGACCACTAAGTAAAACTATATTTTAATTTATTTGATTTATTGTGAATTTTATAACACGATTCAATCGGCCGCCAACTTTTAAACAGACACAGAGTCAAAAGTAATGTTGGTAAGTGAGTTCTGAATGCCTTTACAGAAAGCTCTTGTACAATTGCATTGATTTTATGCCATTCTAGAGTGTTATGTATTCCAGTTTTTCATATATTTCGATTTTCGTCTAAAATTCCTAGGCCGCTGTAAAACAAACACACACTTCTTGTGAACGAATGACTAAAATATTGATTTTAAAGCTTTTATAAAAAGCTTGTTTATCTATGTTTCTAATAAAGACCACTCACTATATCTATCTTTTAATTTATTTGATTTATTGTGAATTTTATAACATGACACAATCGGCCGCCAACATTTAAACAGATACAGAGTCAAAAGTAATGTTGGTAAGTGAGTTCTGAATGCCTTTACAGAAAGCTCTTGTGATATTGCATTGATTTTATGTCATTCCAGGGTGTTATGTATTCCAGTTTTTCATATATTTCGATTTTCGTCTAAAATTCCTAGGCCGCTGTAAAACAAACACACACTTCTTTTGAACGAATAACTAAAATATTGATTTTAAAGCTTTTATAAAAAGCTTGTTTATCTATGTTTCTAATAAAGACCACTAAGTAAAACTATCTTTTAATTTATTTGATTTATTGTGAATTTTATAACACGACACAATCGGCCGCCAACTTTTAAACACACACAGAGTCAAAAGTAATGTTGGTAAGTGAGTTCTGAATGCCTTTACAGAAAGCTCTTGTACAATTGCATTGATTTTATGCCATTCTAGAGTGTTATGTATTCCAGTTTTTCATATATTTCGATTTTCGTCTAAAATTACTAGGCCGCTGTAAAACAAACACACACTTCTTTTGAACGAATAACTAAAATATTGATTTTAAAGCTTTTAGAAAAAGCTTGTTTATCTATGTTTCTAATATAGACCACTAAGTAAAACTATCTTTTAATTTATTTGATTTATTGTGAATTTTATAACACCATTCAATCGGCCGCCAACTTTTAAACAGACACAGAGTCAAAAGTAATGTTGGTAAGTGAGTTCTGAATGCCTTTACAGAAAGCTCTTGTACAATTGCATTGATTTTATTTCCTTCCAGGGTGTTATGTATTCCAGTTTTTCATATATTTCGATTTTCGTCTAAAATTCCTAGGCCGCTGTAAAACAAACACACACTTCTTTTGAACGAGTGACTAAATTATTGATTTTAAACCTTTTATAAAAAGCTTGTTTTTCTATGTTTTTAATAAAGACCACTCACTATATCTATCTTTTAATTTATTTGATTTATTGTGAATTTTATAACATGACACAATCGGCCGCCAACATTTAAACAGATACAGAGTCAAAAGTAATGTTGGTAAGTGAGTTCTGAATGCCTTTACAGAAAGCTCTTGTGATATTGCATTGATTTTATGTCATTCCAGGGTGTTATGTATTCCAGTTTTTCATATATTTCGATTTTCGTCTAAAATTCCTAGGCCGCTGTAAAACAAACACACACTTCTTTTGAACGAATAACTAAAATATTGATTTTAAAGCTTTTATAAAAAGCTTGTTTATCTATGTTTCTAATAAAGACCACTAAGTAAAACTATCTTTTAATTTATTTGATTTATTGTGAATTTTATAACACGACACAATCGGCCGCCAACTTTTAAACAGACACAGAGTCAAAAGTAATGTTGGTAAGTGAGTTCTGAATGCCTTTACAGAAAGCTCTTGTACAATTGCATTGATTTTATGCCATTCTAGAGTGTTATGTATTCTAGTTTTTCATATATTTCGATTTTCGTCTAAAATTACTAGGCCGCTGTAAAACAAACACACACTTCTTTTGAACGAAAGACTAAATTATTGATTTTAAAGCTTTTATCAAAAGCTTGTTTATCTACGTTTCTAATAAAGACCACTCAGTATATCTATCTTTTAATTAATTTGATTTATTGTGAATTTTATAACATGACACAATCGGCCGCCAACATTTAAACAGATACAGAGTCAAAAGTAATGTTGGTAAGTGAGTTCTGAATGCCTTTACAGAAAGCTCTTGAGCTATTGCATTGATTTTATGTCATTCCAGGGTGTTATGTATTCCAGTTTTTCATATATTTCGATTTTCGTCTAAAATTACTAGGCCGCTGTAAAACAAACACACACTTCTTTTGAACGAAAGACTAAATTATTGATTTTAAAGCTTTTATAAAAAGCTTGTTTATCTATGTTTCTAATAAAGACCACTCAGTATAACTATCATTTAATTTATTTGATTTAAATTTTATAACACCATTCATTCGGCCGCCAACTTTTAAACAGACATAGAGTCAAAAGTAATGTTGGTAAGTGAGTTCTGAATGCCTTTACAGAAAGCTCTTGAGCTATTGCATTGATTTTATGTCATTCCAGGGTGTTATGTATTCCAGTTTTTCATATATTTCGATTTTCGTCTAAAATTACTAGGCCGCTGTAAAACAAACACACACTTCTTTTGAACGAAAGACTAAATTATTGATTTTAAAGCTTTTATAAAAAGCTTGTTTATCTATGTTTCTAATAAAGACCACTCAGTATAACTATCATTTAATTTATTTGATTTAAATTTTATAACACCATTCATTCGGCCGCCAACTTTTAAACAGACATAGAGTCAAAAGTAATGTTGGTAAGTGAGTTCTGAATGCCTTTACAGAAAGCTCTTGAGCTATTGCATTGATTTTATGTCATTCCAGGGTGTTATGTATTCCAGTTTTTCATATATTTCGATTTTCGTCTAAAATTCCTAGGCCGCTATAAAACAAACACACACTTCTTTTGAACGAGTGACTAAATTATTGATTTTAAAGCTTTTATAAAAAGCTTGTTTATCTATGTTTCTAATAAAGACCACTAAGTAAAACTATCTTTTAATTTATTTGATTTATTGTGAATTTTATAACACGACACAATCGGCCGCCAACTTTTAAACAGACACAGAGTCAAAAGTAATGTTGGTAAGTGAGTTCTGAATGCCTTTACAGAAAGCTCTTGTACAATTGCATTGATTTTATGCCATTCTAGAGTGTTATGTATTCCAGTTTTTCATATATTTCGATTTTCGTCTAAAATTACTAGGCCGCTGTAAAACAAACACACACTTCTTTTGAACGAATAACTAAAATATTGATTTTAAAGCTTTTATAAAAAGCTTGTTTATCTATGTTTCTAATAAAGACCACTAAGTAAAACTATCTTTTAATTTATTTGATTTATTGTGAATTTTATAACACGATTCAATCGGCCGCCAACTTTTAAACAGACACAGAGTCAAAAGTAATGTTGGTAAGTGAGTTCTGAATGCCTTTACAGAAAGCTCTTGTACAATTGCATTGATTTTATGCCATTCTAGAGTGTTATGTATTCCAGTTTTTCATATATTTCGATTTTCGTCTAAAATTCCTAGGCCGCTGTAAAACAAACACACACTTCTTGTGAACGAATGACTAAAATATTGATTTTAAAGCTTTTATAAAAAGCTTGTTTATCTATGTTTCTAATAAAGACCACTAAGTAAAACTATCTTTTAATTTATTTGATTTATTGTGAATTTTATAACACCATTCAATCGGCCGCCAACTTTTAAACAGACACAGAGTCAAAAGTAATGTTGGTAAGTGAGTTCTGAATGCCTTTACAGAAAGCTCTTGTACAATTGCATTGATTTTATTTCCTTCCAGGGTGTTATGTATTCCAGTTTTTCATATATTTCGATTTTCGTCTAAAATTCCTAGGCCGCTGTAAAACAAACACACACTTCTTTTGAACGAGTGACTAAATTATTGATTTTAAACCTTTTATAAAAAGCTTGTTTTTCTATGTTTTTAATAAACACCACTCAGTATAACTATCTTTTAATTTATTTGATATATTGTGAATTTTATAACAGGACACAATCGGCCGCCAACTTTTAAACAGACACAGAGTCAAAAGTAATGTTGGTAAGTGAGTTCTGAATGCCTTTACAGAAAGTTCTTGTGCTATTGCATTGAATTTATGTCATTCCAGGGTGTTATGTATTCCAGTTTTTCATATATTTCGATTTTCGTCTAAAATTCCTAGGCCGCTGTAAAACAAACACACACTTCTTTTGAACAAATGACTCAATTATTGATTTTAATGCTTTTATAAAAAGCTTGTTTATCTATGTTTCTAATAAATACCACTCAGTATAACTATCATTTAATTTATTGTGAATTTTGTAATTTCATTTAATCGGCCGCTAACAGAACTTTTTTATTTGGTAGGGTAATTTCGGTGTGAAGATAGCGGCCAAAAGTTGGCGGCCAAATGTTGGAGCCAATCCGCCGCCAACTTTTCGGCCGCTAACTTCACACCGGTCAAAAATGCAGACTTTAAGTATAATCTAAAATAAATTGTAACTGGCAATAAAACTGGTCGAGTAGGTACCTACCTACCTAACTACGCTTTGATTGGTCGTCGAATTCGATAAGTGATGGTTGATTGAAGGCGATAAATTGTATATGGAAAACACGCAAATAATTTCTTATTCTGATATACGTAGAATATATCTTAATAATACAAGAAACTTGAAGTGCTACCCAAACAGACGCTTTCGGCGAACGTTATCGTTATTGAAAATACCTACCTATATAAGATTAACGTTAGCGTTAAGTAGGTACCTAAGTTGTCAAGGGCCCTAAGTAGGTAGGTATGCGTAATTACTTACCTACCCTATAGGTACAGATTGCATTTTTTTTTCAGTTTTTTGAACATCGCTATCGATATGGTAATGCTCCTTGTCTTCAGGTTTGCGGGTGGTTGGACCTTGTGCAGGGTCCGTCCGGATCGCTACCACCGTCTTATCCATTAACCTACCGCCAAACAGCAGTGTTCGCATTGTTGTGTTCCGGTTTGGGGATAAGGCAGCCGGTGTAATGACTAGCATTGACGCATTCCATCTTGGTCCTTAGGGTTGGCAACGCATTTGCAGTCTTAGGATTGCAGTCTTTTGAATGCGAATGTCTATGGGTCACAGTTTCCACTTACCATCAGGTGGCCTGTGTGCTCGTTTGCTTTCTCTATGCCATAAAAATAGGTTCCATGCAGTTTTAACATTATTTAACAACTCAATTTGGACAATAAAAAAGCTTAAGCTTCTAATTTTGAAACATTACATCAAATCGATCTGAACAGGCCACTTAAAAATTACGCGGACGGCATTATGCCACCCCAAAAAGAACAATTCGCGATCACACTCGTCATTCGCAACCACTCGACGACAGGACCAGATCGATTGTTCATCGAATGAATCCAATATCGATTATTTTCAAGTGTGTGAGAAAAGTAAATAAAACCGAATTGTTGGTACTGTTTAGAAACAGCTTATCTGCTGTTTTGTTAAAAAGGAAATTTACTCTTTATGTGTTTGAATAAGGGCGCGATTGCAATACAAGTTTGTTTAATCTGTGACATTTTATTTCAAGATTTGCGACAGACGTTTTGCGTCATTTGGCGTGTTATCTTGTGTTTGTCGATTTTATGGTTTACTTGAGGCTTTCTGTTAAATATACAAAAGCATTACTTATTATGGTTCTGTAAGCAAAATGAATAGAAAATGTACATTATGTGTTAGGAAAGGAATGACGGATGTATATCAGGTACATGTAATACGAAATACGTACCTAACTAGGTAGGTACAATCCCAGTTCAGGGTTACTGTCTATAGAAAATGCCTCAAATATAATGATTCTTTATGAAATTTTACTCGGTTCTATGGCAGATTCCAATTTTAGTTTGTACTCGTATTATTGAAAAAAACAGTGTCTTATTTTAAAGCATATAAAGAGTAAATTGTTGATCCATTATACCCGATAATTAAGTTTTCTCAACGATTTACGTACTATTAATATGATCTATTACTAAAAAGTCGTATCATTTTAAATAGAATAGCAAGTCTTGTCAGATACAATTCATTACTGTGAACTGCTTTCACATATCTAAATAGGTTTTTTTATAAATTAATATATTTAAATTGCTAATATGGGTTAGATTTTACAGAATACACTTTGGATTTCACATAAAACGGTTGAGGAGACAGCTAAGGATATCAGTAGCATCGATTTTACATACGAATAAGATCAAAGGCATTGTCAATCAAATCGATATCGACTTTTTGCAAAAGTTCATTCTACTCGTTCACGCCCGTTCACGCAATAAAGCTATCGATTTAAAATCGTTTTATAGAGAATTTGCATAAAAAATGTATCTAACGGATTTGCACGCAGCACAAAGGTTCGCACAATGCGTTACAAATTTGAAAATGGAGCGTTTAAACGTCAATCGGTGATTAACATATTTGACAGTTGGTGCGGATCGTGATGTGGGTAATTCACTTCGGGATGCGATGTATGTTTGTATGTAGTGGTAATGCTAACACAACCGATCATTTAGACTTTAGAATATAACTTTATAGATAAAAAAAAACCTTGATATAATGGTGTCCCTTACTTTCAAAGCTGATAAACGGCTCAACCGAATTGTGTGAAACCTTGATACCTACCTATAGAAGAACTATCAAATATGGCAGATACACTAAAACAGATACCTACACTATACTGATTTTCATAAAAACTATCTTAGAACAATCGGATTTACAGATAAATAAACAAGCAGATATAGAGACACAAAGATACACAGATCTTATTTTACTGATGGCCCCTTTCAGGTTCATTTCGACCCTTTAGGATTTTATATGCAATTACACTCATCTGTTCCGATGTGCAGGTTTCCTCACGATGTTTTTCCTTCACCGTAATAACATAGTAACGTAGATTAGAAAACTCATTGGAACATGGCCACCGCAGAGGTTTAAACTCGGTATAGCTTACGATCACGAGCTGACTCCCTAAGCCACTAGGTTAAACAGATACATGGATACACACAATCAACTAACTCCAAACCCACTATATGCCGTAGGGGTTAAAACATACAGCTTATGTGAGACTGAATAACTTTTGCAATTACCACCTCTATAATGTACTTTTATCTTTACTCACACGAATACAAACGCAAGGCTAATGTGATTGAGTGAAGCTGTGATCGTATGCTAATGCCAATTTATTAGGCTTATTGTAGCTGGCTTGTAGTTGCATTGTGCATATACGTAATCACAACACAATGTGATTGCGTGACCGATTCCTATACTGTGAAATTGCTACAAAGTCTGTCATTATTTGCATGAAAACACGCATTTGAAAGAGTGGGGGTGCAAAATGGATATGCAAATTTTCAGTGAGATTAAGTTGAAGTCGGTCACAAAACGATTACAGAAAAACAGTTTAAGACTTTTACTGACGTAGACGTAGTGATTTTTTTTCTATCTATTTGAGTATATCTATACCTGCGTTGGTAATGAAAAAACAATACAGTTAACAGATAACGCAGCCATCATTGTCTACGATGGCCATCGAGACTAGTTTGTACCTTCTGTACTGTTAAAGACTTAAATTTGTGACCTCCTTAGTTCCAAAGTCGATGTGAATGACTTGGCATATGATGACTCCTAGCACTTTTTTTTTATTGGGTCTTCTATTTTAAGTCATCATTAAGTATTTCAGAACATGAGCCTCTTACAAAGTTTGCCACAAGGACCGGTCCTGGTCCGATGGGCTCGAAGAGTTCTTGAGTCGTGTCTACGTACCGGAAGACGGCGCGTGGGTAGGCCTCTAACAAGTGGACTGACGAGGTGGTTATACTAGTTACAGTAAAGTAATACAACTCAGGCAATGTAGGAACTCGAGTTAGGTACACGCACTGATTAATTGATTCAGCTTTAATGAGCGTTATCAGCGTTATGTCTTGTCTCAATGTCTTGTGCCCAATTGGGTCCAGCTAAAAATCAGCACTGTGTCTTTTAGTCGCCGCATGGTGCTTAATGCATGTTGTTATTAATACTAATACGCTTTGTAATACTGTATTAGCACCATATAAATGTTTGTACTTCTTCTTCTTCTAGATTTTGGCGCGGACGTAGTACCAGTACCTAAGTACCCTTCATTGTTCTAGGATGTTCTACTTTTTACAGGTAATATGCTACCTTAGGTTGGTACCTTATTATTAATTAAATGACCATTTAATACACCTTTAGTTAGTTTTTAATTAGGTTGCGTTCGTTTGGTAAAAGGTTACGCCAACATTAAATATTAACGTTTGTGCCTGGCCATTGGACTTGCACTGGCCGTCCATTTAAGTCTTTAAGTCGTTTAATTACCTAAAAATGAAGCTAAGCAGTTCCAGCACGATAACTTCAATCATAGCCTACCTATGTTTTGCACGTTTTGAAACCGCCTTTACTATTTGAAAACGTGGACTATACTTTTTGGGAATCACGTGGCACGAAGTCAGAAAACGAACACTTTTTACTCTATGACGATACGAAAGCCATTGTCAATGTGAACGTGCTAAGAAATGTTTAAACTAATCGCCATATAAATTTTCGCGTAGACGATGACGTTAAGTTAACGTTTCTTCTTAGATAGAAGGAAAAAGTTCTTTCTCGAGGCACAGAATAAAAACACTTGAATGATAAAAACCAAATTTGACTTTTTCCCCTTAGTATTTAAATGTTTTTTACCTTCTTAACCTATTTTTAACGCTACATTAACTAAAGTGCCATTAAGCCATAGAGCTATCATTTCCTTCATTCAGCAAGTGACATAATCCAATACCTACATTGCGCGCACAAAACAAATTTGCAAGGGATTTCAATTTAATGTCAGTTTTTAATGGGATCATGTGCCTATTACTAATTTATTTATATCGCTTTGTGAATAACCAAATTTGTAACGGTCTGTTAAATCCAGTTGTAAATCCAACAATCCAATTTATATTGCATGTTGTAAGCCAAACTACCTGCGTACACATGTTGAAAATGCTACATATGCATAGATTTGTCGTGCCCCCGTCATATGCAAAAATCATTTATCGACGTTTAAAATATTCTTTTTATGGGCACAAGACCTGTGCGTCGCGAATTTGTGAATAGATTTTTTCTATTGGCAATAAAAATTGTATACGTCTGTAGTTAATTTGCGTTTGGTGCATTGTGGTAGCACCGAGGGCGCGACCCGCTGGCCCGAGCGGTACGTTACAATTCAATTATCGAATGCCGCCATTGTATCATATTCATAAACATAATTTTTAAACGGCCTCTTTTATCGCTGGCCATGCTGATTTTTTGACGTTCTAAATTTAAATTTCAATGAATAAAATGACATCTTACAATATTCGTCTTTTCGTATCGATTTCGAATTTGCATGTTCGAATTTAAGTTATAAGGATCTTTTTCTTGGATGATAGACGTATGATAATTTTTCTATACATTTGATTGTAGCTAGTCAAGTGAAAGAAGTTATTCAATTACTTGTTATTTTTCAATCTATTTCCGTTATGATAATTATTGACTTGAAATTTATGCAGCCCCTTGTGATCCTCACTTGACCTAAATGTATTCCAACGGTCTTGAACTTTGAAATCGATATTTTTATTGTATTTTTTAAGAATAACATTGAGATATAGTGTATACAATTCTTCGTTTCAAATGCAAATATGTACATGATACCGTTTTATGTTGGTGCGTTTGTTCCCACAAAACTTGACAGTTAGATATTTTTTTAACTTTTGAGAAATCCGTTGGCAAGATTTTTAATTATTGTCTTTCCATAAATTAAGGTTGGGCACTAAAGTAAATATACTTTTCTGCTTAATAACAGGCTTGAGCTTATGGCTGATATGGGTCGACGGCTACCTACTACCTACCTACCGCACAAGCGAAAAGTGCCCGACCGAGAGAATAGGGGGAAGAGCAGCTCGTGGACTTACATGATCAAACGTATAACTAATATAATTTATTTCAATTTACACTTGCACCTCTCATAAATGTTGAATCCTACCTACTTTCAAACTGATTACCTATTTTAGGAGCAAAGTGTATTGTTGAAATTAATCAGTTTTCTAGAAACTTATTTATGACAAGTAAGTAGGAAGGTAGGTACTAATATGAATTTCAAAGTTGAGAAGCCACGGATGGTAAAAAAATATATATATCCTAATAACCCAAATTTTATCTCAACTACTAAAGCCAAAACAGCACAAAATTAAAACTATAGGTAGGTAGCTGGTCGGTCTACATCACATTGATTACTAACAAAATATGATTTTAATTTATTTTCTATACCTATTTTTAAGTCTGTGTGGTGTACGGGGGGTGCTTCTCTATACATATTGGTGCCCTTAACTGTACCTACATTATAAAACTCTTTTGTGACTGACTGACTAATAGACAACGCAGTCTAAACAGCAGAACCTAGGGACATAAAATTTTGATGGAGTTGGTATTCCTTGGGAAGCGGGAAGAAATAGGGGGAGTAGCGGGAACTAGTAAGTAGCACTAAGTGGCGGGCGTGCCCTAGTAGTTCCATGCCAAAAAAAACATGTGTTACTTGGTAGGTACCAACTAGTTGTTATAAAAACATCCTAGGTACTTTTATTTAAATCTGTAAGGAGGTACTTAGATTAGTCATAGGTATTATACCTATACACACATTTACATACACACATTTCCCGTCATATAGGAACCTATCTTGAAGAAGCTTTTTAAATCGATTCGTATAGCTAATCCAATCAAGATAAACAATATCAACAATGGCGGCTGAAACGGGCATTGAGCGATTCAGGAACAATCCCGAAGAACGAGATCCGATCCATACGAATACCCCGGCCATACAACGAACAAGACATAAACAAAAAGAAAACAACCGCTGAAAGAGACCACGCCAGCCGCGCCACGCGCGCAACCAATTTAGGCTGTTGTGCCTTCTCGTAAACGTTTAAATTCTTATTTCGAATTTCGAACAGTTGGTCTCGTTCTGCATAACAACATCCGTAAGGCAATGGCAGTTGCTTGGCCAATAGCGGCGCGCGGCGCGCTTTCGTGGGCGTTATGCCGCTCTCCCATTGGCGGAGCCGGGTGAGTTTATCGCTGGATTTGTTGCGAGCGCGGTCACCGCAGTCGCGCCGCACGATTGTCGATTGTCGCCATTGTGTGCCGAGCTGCGGACGCGCGGTGGTTGTCCGATTCGCGACACGTGATAATATCGATACTAATCGAACTAATCGATCGGTTACCGGTTCAGTAATAAATAATGCTATATTGAACAGTATTGTTTTTAATTTGAATTTGGAACAGTGTTTGGTTTTCGTGTAGTGCCGCCGGACTGTTGGGTGTTTTATCGTGTAGTAAAGACAACAACGTGGAGCTGGACTTACATCAACGTGCCAGCGGTCACTTTATGAGGTAAGTAATAATAAATAGACAAGGCACTATAAAAAACCCTCCAATGCGCACTCAAAGCTAAGTTTTAAAATTATCTATGGCTACTCGCTGAAGTTAAGAAAGGTGAGTGAACTTGAAACAAAAGGAATTTGTCTTGCTTCGTTCCTCGGACGGTTGCGTTCTAAATCTTATTAGAATTGTTTTCGGTAATATAGAGTTATTTAAGTTTACTATTGTTTGACGGTGTTTAGAGTCTGAGTAGGTACCCTACCGACAATTGTCTATGAATGATTGGCAACTCTTAGTAGCAAGTCATTATTTATTACCTACGTGTTTTTCTAACAAGCAGGCGCGTTTTTGATCGCTGGATGCTTATTTATCATATTCATAGCTACTGTTTAACGTTCGAGCAGGTAGATAGGTACTCAGTCAACAAAAGAAAGTTAACGTTTTAGCTTAATTATATTTATTAATTTCCGAAAATCGAATGTGCCAAGTGGCACAAATTCGTAAACATTAAATAAAGATGAATAGGTATTTCGCGGCAGTTGTGGGTGCCTATGCCTGATCCGGGGCTGCAGCGGCCTGATTACGGGTCCACTGTACCTAGGTAGGTAGGTAGGTATTTAGTGTAGGAAAGGGCGAATCTGTCAAAACACGTCGGCAAGGCCGTCTTATACTACGCTGGGGCTGGAGCCCTAGGGAAGACAAGAATTTGAGGCCCCTTTTGGAAAGTAGAGAAAGCGAATTATTGCTAAAAAAATCTGCTATGATGTTCCATTTATTATGGGGTAGTAAGTAAACTGTTGGTCCTTAGGGGCTGGGATGGGGGGGTCGAGTCCCACACCAGTGCCCTACCCAGTTTCCACTGCACCAATGTAGCTCCGCCTGGTCGCTTGCCGTCCTTCCTAAGCATACCTGCGGGTTCCAGGATTGTTGGTAGAGAGGCAGTGGCAAGTAAACGACGGATCAGATTAATTGTACCGTGGCGGTACAATCGGCCGGCGCTTCTAATGCATGAAAGGAGATGTCATTGTCGGCCCAGCTCACCTTCTTCCCGTATGAAGTTCACAGATTCTAGCACCAAGCTTGTTGCTACGCGCAAGCAGCTTGGGTCCAAGACTGCCTAGGTATAGGTATTCCGGGAAGGAAGGGCGTGAAGAGTGAACCGATTCGCCTGCTGAGACAGCGAGACGCGTCTGGTCAATTTTGCAGGAGGGATGCATGAATTGATATACCTACCTAAGACAATAATGAATATAGGTAGTTACCTTAGGTAACTTAAGGAGCAATGAACAATCCCTCTTATTAATATAAACTAAATAACTTTTATAAGATTAGGTTAAGTAAGTAGGTGGTAAGTGGGTGGTGGTGGTGGTGGTGGTGGTGGTGGTGGTGGTAGGTGGTGGTGGTGGTAGGTGGTGGTGGTGGTGGTGGTGGTGGTGGTGGTGGTGGTGGTGGTGGTGGGTGGGTGGGTGGGGTGGGTGGTAGGTAGGTATGTACCTATCAAAGAGTTTTGACTTCAGAGACTGCCGTAAGTGGGACGAGAAGATGTTAGTATGAGAAGATATTGCTTCCCGAACGCTGCCGAGGGTTGGGTGGGTTTGATTATTGACCGCCTTGCAGGAAGGGAAGGCAGTAGAGAGCCGACCGCAGACGGAAAGGGAAGTATTAACTTAACAGACGATTGACGATTGGTGAAGATCGCGGGCAACCGATAGATGCGAGTCGCAAAAAACCGATCGTCCAGTAGTGGAGAATGATAATACGGTAGGTATATCTTTTCGAAACACAAAAGGTTAGGTTAGGTAAATAGGACCCTTATTTGTACTAGGTGCCTGTAGGTACCTATTTTACGCCATTTACATGGGCCTAACTCTGTATCGTACCTCGCCAGCGGTACTGTCAACGGTGTGACCAGTTAAGTACCTACCTTTACCTACCACTCAACGGCCAGAGCACTGGCTTCGCTTCTAAGGCCCTATTTTGAAAATCTAAAAACATGTCCCTGGTAGGTAGGTGATCGTTTATCCTATCGCTATTTGATCAAATATTATTTCTCAAAAAGGGAATGTACAATGTGTAATTATGTACAATAATAGGCAACATTAAGTACCTACCTAATTTATATAGGCAATGGCGAAAAAGACCCATGTTCACGGATAACATTAGGGTTGCCATATTAAGGTTGATCATTTCAAAAAGATGTGTGCCATTATGATAATGACATGCAGAGCAGGAACTCGGATAGAAGCTGTACTTGTTAGCCTATTTAATGTTTTGCGAACTTCTGTGTCGTCGAGAATTCAGGGACTTTAAAGTAAAATTAATTAACGGGACCAAGCTCAAAATACCAGGACAACCCTAGATTTCCTGGCCATCAGGCAACCCTAGATAACACACAAGCGTAAGCGCCTTGTTATTCGATGCACGCCTCACCAGTTTTGGTAGATGAACTAGGGTTACCTTTAGTCGTATTCGAGTGTCCGCGTGGTCTTGTCTTGAAATTAGGCGCGCTTTATACAGAAGTGGCGTCAAAGTAACACAATATAAACCTTCATAGTATAATAGTAGGTAGGTACTAGTAGTAGAGCATTGCGCCACTAGGTAGGTACCTGTGTGTGTGTTTGTGGCGTAGTACGTAACGCGCTACTGCCATAAACAATTCTCCTTACAACAAAAACGAAGCTACGTACCAACTATTAAGGCTTATATTGTGTTACTTTGACTATCCGCTACCGTCACATATTCTCGCCACGCCACTTCGGCATAAACCGCGCCTTAGGGTTTTGCCGTGTATTATTAGCAAAGTAAATACAGAAAAGTAGTTCACCTCCAACTCTAGCGGTCATTGTCCCACGCACGTCGGGTCGTCCATATACTTACCATATGCTGCAAAATGGCAGTTCTGATGCAGTTGATGTAACTGCATCAGAACTGTCATTTTGCAACTGGGTTGCTGTTCAAATGCAGTCCGACTGTAGCGGCCCTCAAAGATTGTAGGTAACTTTTGTTTTTTTTACTCGCATGATCTTGCCTAAGTACCTAAGTTAAATTTATTCATTGTCCTCTTGACACCGCTTAAAATACCTGGCAGGTACCTACCTACATTATTTAAGTGTACCACTCTTACATAATCTTTGTTAATTGTCGACTCCAATTTACTCAGTTAAGTAAAGCACCCTTGCCACCTACGAAGGCGCCGATCGTCCTAAATTTAGACATTTGTCAAAGTGACTTTTGACTTTAGTTTGAGTTTAGTTTGACTTTAGAGGTTAAATAGGTAGGTACGAAGACGAACGCAGCAACGTCTCAGCCCTGACTGATCGTCGGTCCACCTTGTGGAAGGTCTGCGTGTCCCGGTGTCCCGGTTCGCGGTCGCCACTCTAGAATCTTCCCGCTCCTACAGCCATAGGTTCTACGAGCAATGTGCCCCTGCTGACTCAGACTTATCAGCCCCCGCGCCATGTTACCGCGTACACATGTAAAATATTCTACTGCTTTTTTACTGTGGCAGTTGGATCACTTTGTAAGGATCGAAGGCGCGTGCAACGGCGGATGCCACAGGATGGTAAGGCAAGCAAATAGATAGGTATAAGTATATAGGGGTAGGTACTACCTGTTATTACACGAATTTAATAGGTACCTACTTAATGATCAATAATTAATAACGTCCACTTTCAATTAAAGGTAAGTCTAACAAAATGTACGCGTTCAAAAATCCATTACCCCTGCGGCATCACTCCTTAACAATATAAACGATAGGCCCTTGTAACGTTCAGTCTACAGAAATAGGTAAATGGTAATAAATACATACAAACATTACCTTTCTTTTAGGGTAGTTGAGTAAAAAGAGAGAAAGTAGCTTTTAAATCGAGAACCCAGCTACCGAACCCTGAAATAATTGGCCAGTAACCTACAAAGCCAATTAGGTATTTTACAGATGCCTAATGAACGCACAATCGCCCAATCTTTACAACCGACGCTATAAAGAACCTTTTTTTATTTTTTTACACGTTTACAATGGTAGTTAGTCTTTGTGAACAGCCGACGGTCAAATAATTTAGGATATTAATAACATGAGTTATTGACCTTAATGCGCATTTCGTTTTTATACTGGCAACATTTAATTTTGTTCTTATTTTAAAATTTGCGCTTAAAATTTTGTATAGAAGCATACAGCTTTAATTCCAAATTTAAAACATAGCGCTAACGACATTGTGAATTGAGTTATAAAACTGCAAATGGTATGTTGACAATTAAAAGATAAGCTTCTGTGGTACCTACAGTCATACTCCAAAGTTTGATGATAAAACTTTTTATTAAACTTTTAATTGCCGGAGTTTGTTCAAACTCCCGGGTTTTTGAGCGAGTAACATTTCATCATCAATCACGTATACCATACCCAACTAAAAACTATAGCATTTTTAGCTTTTACTGTAGAGTTTATAGTATTAATCAGAACAGCGTCTCATTTTGCCTTTCAACGTTGCTAAACTTAATTCAATTTACAATTAAATTATTGGTTTTTATGCAGCGTGCGCCTTTCTATTAACTTTTATAGCGACAACAATCCTACGTGCAATCAATCTTGAATGAAAGTCAGGCTCTATTGTACTCGCTTTGTTAAGTTATTTACTTGACAGTTCTAGTGACCGAGTTAAGAACAATACGACAACATCTCAATATCAATATGCATTTACCGAGTAGAATGGCGCAGGGCGAATGGCACTGAATGTGTGAAGTATTGCTGTATTTGTGTACGCATAAATAAATAAATGACAGCTAGGGATCGCCTATATGGATAAACTTAAACATCGATGCTTTTCCTATATAAACGAGTGGTCGCTCCAAGTATTGTATGTAAAATTTATAGAAAGTACCTAGGTATGCAAATAAAACAAAATAGCAACGTGATTCTGGTTATTCATTATTTTAAAAGGTTTTTTGAACACACAAAAAAAAAGAACAGATGAGTACATCCTTTCTTTTTTTTCCTCATTGTATATTTTAGAATTACTGTTCCATTTACTATCGGTAAAATAAACGATCAGAATTTGTTTATAATTATCGGGCGTTTAACCTCTCTGTCTCAACTGATGAGTTTCTGTGGAAGTAAAGGCAAAACAAAATAAAAAAATACACACTTACAAACAATGCTGGGGGGATCTCTCGAATTTTGCCATTTTGGATGACACTCGCAACTAACATATCGTCTCACACAAGCACCGTGACGCGTGTGCTCTTAAATTAAAAGTGAGTGTCATGTCAACTTGAAATTCATCATCATCATCATGTCAGCCGAAAGACGTCCACTGCTGGACATAGGCCTCCCCCAAGGCTCTCCACTCAGACCGGTCTTGTGCTTTTCGCATCCACCGCGATCCTTACGAGGTCGTCACTCCATCTTGTTGGCGGCCTACCGGAGCTCGTTTCCCGGTCCGCGGACGCCACTCCAGAACCTTCTGACCCCATCGGCCATCAGTTCTGCGAGCAACAACATAAAAAATAATATAAATTATAATCTAGGCCTCGGGTTAGTGCCATTCTTATCATGCAGTTACAAGTTGTTTCAAAGCAAGTCATAGCCATCAACAGTACCTTACTGTAACTTTGTATAGAACAAGATTTTCGCAGATTGACTGAAAACTAGTAAAAAGAATCGTGCATGCACTGCCTTTGACTGAATTATGTACATGACTGGTAGCTGCCGAAAAATCAACGCATTCTAAAATAGGTTCGTATTACATCTCTGCATTTTCACACGTCACAGCACACACAGTAAAGAACACAAGTCGCTAATAACCTGTGTTCTCGCCGCTCGGCAAACAAGTGCGTTTGCGCAGCGTTTTAGCGCCGGTGACGTGTGATGATTTCACTTGGCACTGTGGATCGTTGGGCAAGTTTTAATAGGTGATTTAGGACCCTAGGAATTGAGGCTAAGTTCACCCGACCCAGTGGGCAAGGAGGGCTTTCTCTGATCTCACCAGGAGTCTACAGGGCTGCTATAGCGCTGGTCTTGCATATTAAAATTCTTAACAAAATAGCATCTGTTTATTGTAGACTAATAACAGGAAAGCATCAAAATTGCGAGAGAGCTGGGTCAAGCATATGTCTTTTGGCTGGCTGGATGGTATGATGATGACGATGATGATGAATTAATGAGGATAGTGATGTTTATGTTGGTGATTTCAACTAATATTTTCCGCAAGAGGATTCGCGGATGTTTTGGCAGAGAGAATGTTTTTAGGGCAAAATTTCATCTTTTGTTTATAGGAACTAGCAAGAAGTCCATAAACAAAAAGGGAAATACAGTATAATATTTGAACTCCATTCGTCAGTATTTCTGCCAATTTAGTTTTTATCAAAGTGTTAACCGTTACTTTCGTTAAAACGAATGATTTATAACTACAACGCTGTTTTAAATCTAAACCATTCTATTGACAAAGCCTCACAAATTCCAGTCCCACAGCCTTTGACATTTCTAACGCGTTTAGCTTTTTTTCGGCACCGCAAGGCGTTCCATCGTCTCAGTGATAATTGGTTGTCCAAAGACTGCTGATCTGGCGGCTGTCTTACCCCCGAGTACTTAACATCTCGTTTGACTGTATAACGAGACGACCTGTTAAATAATTTCAAGAGAACTGGCTGGTTGTTTGAGATACTTGTTTTGTGGAAAAGTTTTTGGTAGGCTTTTTTTAATGAATGTGTTTGAAAAATCTGTACTTTTGGAACAATTCTATCACGAGAGTTTTTCTCAGTCCTTTTTTTAACCGACTTCAATAAAAGGAATGTCAATTCGTCAGGATCATTTTTTTGATCTTCAGGAGCGACTTCGGTATTATTCACTGTAACTCGTGCATTTGCTTTTGAAAAGTACTATATGGTGAAGTGGAACTGATGATGAAGACAAATGGCTACCAGAAAAGTCCTTAACGGTCTATTTGCAGGGCGCGATAAGATATCTCGATTAATGTACTTGAAAGACTATGACGAAGCACATTTAATTGTTTAAATATGACTATGACTTTCCCGCAGCGTTGCTTGCGGCGAGCTTGAAATCTTCTAAAGTTTCTCATTAATTGAGAAGTGGGACTACATAACAGCATAAATAGGATCACTAAAAAGTATAAAACAAAATAAAAATGAAAAAGGCCCTGATATGGCGTTTTTGGCACTTGTTGAGTCAACACATTCAGTGCCTGCGATACACTTGGATAGTTCCAACCGGACGAGTTACATTCAATCATTGGTTAGTGGCAATGAAGTTCTTTAAGGCCATTCACTAAGTCCTAAAACGAGAACGGCGGCACGGTAGCCAGGCGACAAATATTGACCCGCGACCAACACTCAAATGGGTCCTTCCTGGAATAGCCGGTTTACAACTATTAGCTCGAAGTTTTAGAATTTAAAGCCTCTGTTGAATTGGCATTAGAGTTAACGTGTTCAAGAATATTTCCCCGTTTTAGAGTTAGGATAGGTGTACTATAGTTTTAGATTCTTGCAAGATTTATCATTGTCTTGAATAAGCGTCACATATTAACTCCATTCGAGATTTTGGCTTAAATACATTACAAGTCTTGCTGTAACCAGCAGCTTTTGTTGGTATATAACTAAGTTTTTTCCTAATTGGCACTAATTCTTTTAGCGTTCGGAAAATATTTTCTGGCGAAACGTTCCATCAATTTTTTTAATAGCGTCATTACATTGTTGAAATAACTTATTGGTGCACTTTATTTGTGGCAGGTTTATTATAAACATGGTAGCAAAAGCAAAACAGGGCTATTGTACAAAAAACTCACCAGTTATTAACCATAGATTAACGCATAAATTTACCACTTCAAAATTTCCCGACATCGTATTGCTACAAACAAGCCCCTAGCCCAATATATTATTTATCCGTCTAAACCACGCAAAACCACAGCACTTGCGAATCCAGTGTAATTACCCTTCTAATTTGCATTAACATCAAACAAATCACCGCGAATGGGGAACTAAATTAATGTTCTATCCCGGTGGAACTGTGTTTTGTAAAACATATGCTGGGATAGCGGATAATTTGTCACCGGTAGGGTGACATTTTAAAAATGATTCGACAAATTTTAATGGGAATGCTGCTTGTCAGATACACTTGGGAATAAGTAATGTTTCATTCGTATTGGATGGTATAAGTTTGTGTCTTATAAGATATTTTTTGCCTGTAAGTCCTATATGAATTATATATCCAAACAGCTTTACAAGCTCAAGCCGATAACGTGATGTCACCTCGAGCGTGACAAACATGGCTACCGAGTTGACTGATATTAATGAGACGTAATTCGTCAAAAATCACTCGTAATTGTTTTTACCAAGCAACACATCATAATTAAGTTTTGGAAATGCGCATTACTCTTTGCCTATCTACCTTATGTAGTGTAGGTAAGTATAGAACATTTCCCTATTAATTAAATTCACGTAAGTGTTGCTCGTTAAAAAATTAACACCCGCAGTTGCCAGCTACAAATTCAACACGTTGCAAGTGTTACCATAAATCAGCGTTAATTGTCGCAAAATACCTTCGAGAGGGTCTTGAGATGAGCCAATTAAAAACAAGTTTCGGATTGAAACCCTCCCCGGTATCGCGTTATTAATATTTTCTGCCTTTATGCTCGGGATAATTGTCCTCGATATTAAAAGTTGCGAATGTGAGCACGTGGATACGCGTAGGGATTAATTTTTAATATAGGGATAACAAGTTTGGGTTTTTATAATTGAGATTAAAAAACGCGTTATGGTGAATATTACGCGTTACAATGAATGGTACATAACATACAACATTATGCTTTGTCACCTGAGTGACAGCGTTGGGTGACAGGATCATGATCTTTCTGGTTTATATGAATATGAATGTGGATCATATAGGTAGATGAATAATTTTGAAATTAAGTGATACGTGAATGTTATTAAGTAATAAACATTATAAATGCAATAGATACTATTTGATTTAGATTTTAGAACTGAGCTGTATTTAATATATTATTGGTAAAAACTTAACTACGAAATAGATTACTTATTGGACTAATCAGAACGAAAGTTTACTTATGTACTAATTAGACATTAAGTAATAAACATTGAGATTGCTTTCTTCCCTTCTAATTTCGAAATGAATTAAGTAACTGATATAGTGCCGAACCGATATGGATTTTTGCTTTAGGTTTAATCCTTGGAAAATACTTTCTACCTGCTTTATAGCTATATTATAAAACCAAGGTGATCTAAGAATAGCGGTAGTGGTCTTAGTGGTGGTAGAACCTTGACCAGGGTCTGAATCGCTACCACCATCTTATCATCTTTAAAACTACCGCCAAACAGCAGTGTTCCCATTCTTGAGCCCCGAGGGGAAGAAACTAGGGGGTGAAATTTATAGCAATGACGTATTTCTTCCTAGTTCTTAAGGTTGGCAATGCTTTTGCAGTCTTGAGCGAGACTATGGTCCTGAGAATGGAGTCTTGAGACTGCAGATGTGAGCCAGTAATATCAGAGTCTCAGATCCCACTAACAACGAGGCAGCCTGTGTGCTCGTTTATCTTCTTGTCATAATAAACCTTTTTTGTTCCAGTGCCGCTGGTGCGATGTGCGACCGGAGCACCTTCGGCGGCTCTATGGGCTTTCCTATGGGCATGTCTATGGGCTCCATAGGCTCCATGGGGCCCATGCTGAGCCAGCAGAAGAAGAGCCCCGAGGAGCACATCAAGCGGCCCATGAACGCCTTCATGGTGTGGTCTAGGCTTCAGAGGCGGAAGATTGCGCAGGACAATCCGAAGATGCATAACTCTGAGATCTCCAAGAGATTAGGTAAGTTCTGCTGAAAATTATTCAGCCATCATAACTTGAATTGAATCACCACCACCATGTTATGTGAACTTCTTTAAGACTGCGAACCAATGAGTAAGCGTTCTTGGTGTTGCTAATGTAATTTCATCTGGTGGGGCGTCTGCCCAAAGAAACCCTTACGATGAGCCTTCGATGTCGGTCTGTCTGTTTGTCTGTATGTCACCGCTGTTTTTCTCAACCACTACAGAAGCCATCAACTTGGAATGTGCTTTGTTTGTGCAACTTGCTTGCCTGCTATTTGTGGTAAAATAAGCATAAAAATACTTATAAAGTTGTTGTAAATGGGATATAAAGTGGGGGGTTGAAAATCGTAAGTGCCATAAAGGCTGGCTTTGCACATTCCGACGCTATTTTATACTTTGTAACATACCTACTTTTTTATCTATGTAACTTATACCTACATGATTATTTCAATTTAAAGTTAAATTAAAATAATGTCATCCAAATAAATAGTTATTGGGAAATTAAACAAAAGAACAAATTCGTTTTAAAATGTAGCCAAGCAAAAATTTATATAAAACCTTAATTTATTTCATTAATAATATTCTATTCTATCTAACCGTTTGTGCCCGAGTACGATTCTTACTTGACCAGTAAAGTAAAAAAAAAAGGAACAATCGTCAATATTACAAACTAATGAATCAGATTTTTTTATAATCACAAGTATCCAAACGTTTCATTTCAAAAACAATTGTTTGTAACCTCTCTCAAGACTTCATCCCTCGAGATCTCATCAGGCACCTGATCTGAGAGGCATTGTGATGTAAAGCACCCAAGATTGGCTTTCGGGCCAATGAAAGGTCTCATTTGATTGCAAATTGACCAATCAGGAGTGGGATCACGATAATAGAATACGTTTAATTGGTTTATATTTTCATTGTTATAGTTTTCAAAAGGTCAAATATCTTGAGACTTATTTGAACCAGTTTTTAGCTGTGTTCTTACATTTTTATTTCGTTATTTCGTTATATTAAATTAACTACTTAAGTGATTACAATGAGATCACATGCAGTCATATAGGTGTAATTCTGTTTTTTTCCCTAAACCTAAACCCTTTCAACTCGTTTGGTTAGATTTGTTTTTAAAAAAGGATATTAGATATTATTAGATTAACGTCCGCACTCAGAGTCAGCTAATGACGATGAAGTCGTCTCTCAGTGGCAACATTTCAAAAAAAGTTTGAAAAAGGAATGAGTTAACTGTCTTTGAAATGTCTCTAAAGGCCCCTCTACACGTCGGCGGATCATGGGCGAGCGTAAGACACGAATTTACACCTTAGAGTGAGCGACATATTCTTGCATATCACTGTTACCTACATATTGCTCCATCCCTTAATGTAGAAGGGCCATAAGTAGGTACCTAAAGCGATACGTGAATAAGTAGGTTGTAAAACGTTGGAATACATCTTGGTTTAAATGTTGACGAATAAAAAAATAAAAACATTGGATTTTTAAAAAGCCCAACCTTCCGATTAAATTATTTCACCGGTCCAAGCCGCGCTTAAAATTTTAGTCCGATAAAAAACGCTTCACACGTAAAAAAAAGTGTGCGCAATCAACCAGCAGTAGCCTCACAGCGGGGCACCGGCCACCGAATTAATCAACGGCCAAAAGTAAGCAAAGCTTCAGAAAATCCCCACCGTTTTCCTGCTACCTATTCAACAGACTCCGTGTCTACTAAATGTTCTTATTTTACAACACTGTGTCACTTTACAAACCAGTGTGGGGCACATGGGAGTAGAAAAATAAAAACCGCCATGCTGCCAGTGACGTCGCGGGAAAACGCCATTTTCTTTTTCGTGTTCCTTTTTCGAATCTCGTCCTGTTTGGGTTCTAACGTGTTTTACGCTTATATGAATTTGCTCGATTTTTCGGTTAGTTTTTGAATATACATTTTGAATTAAGTACGTGGGTTATATCGAGTTTTTTGTCCTTAGAATTAAATGGTGGATAGACGGTACAACATCCACTCATTGCTTTGATATTCTAGTCGTCTATTCTGAGTAAATACTCAGTCACAAGTTCCTAATAGGGCTCTTATTCCGTGTGAACTTGGTCAGACTTGTAAAGGAACATATTAATGACTACCTTTCTATTTTAATGCTAGTCTAGGTTACCTTGATGACATAGCCGGAACTTCTGATATTTTTAATTTAAAAAAAAAAAACATTTTCGAAGGAGAGAATTCGAGGAAATTTTTGGGGCAACACAAATTTTAAATAAATAACTCAGTATAATGTAAGATATATAAGTAACGTTGAACGTAACTGTCCTAATACATAACAAAAAGGTCGTCACCGTCGTCTTCCATTTGAAAGCAGTCAGTAACAGTCGGTTTTCGCAAACAGAGCTAGGGTGACAAAGCTGCTTACGTAAAAGTGGACTGTATTGTCCCATACAAACATACTAATAGAATGTATTATTCATAGACCTTTTCACTGAATGGTTTTGTTGGAATTTTGATGGATAAGCGAGAAATGCGTTTTGTTTGAGTAACGTGTAGTTGGTATACTTATAGTAGAGTTATGTCTATGTAAATTTGGCAGTGGAGTGGTATTTTTATTTCTTATTTTCCCTCCTACTTTTTAACTACCGCACCGAAATATTTCATAAAGCCGTTTAACGAATCTTGCTTTCTTCAAAAGTAGCCAGACTTCTGAGTAAAAATAATTTGAAACATGGCGTCTGTTATAAAATCAACGAGAGCACATAAACATCATCAAAAATGTTTTGGAGGCCATTAAAATGTTTAAAACCACGAGTATAATAATATCTAAACAATAATAATCATACAAATTCCATTCATCAAGCATCTCACTATTATTTATTGCCTCGAACCAATCAATATTCGTTTAATTAATAATACAAACATTCAAACATACAGCATAATACGTTATCAACAAAAACCCGGTTCAAATTAACTCGCTCATTGTCAATAAAAACAATAGTTCCCTACCGTATAAAACGCATCTGTCCACCTGTCAATAAGTCCCATCCCACTTTAAACCGCAAACTATTATAACCTTTATTCCCATATAATAAAGTCCACACGGTACACACGGCCCTGTAAATCAGCGAACAAAACGTTTTGTTTACGGAATCAATCGAAATGTCGTGTCGATTCGTGAAAGGTGCGGGGGAAAGTTGCTGCTGTTTTTAGAAGGGACACACGAGCAGGGAGGATGGGAAATTATATTCGTTAACAGCTACCTATACATGTCATGAAAGTCTGGTACCTAACTATGTAACTATTAAACTGGTTTGGACTGGATATGAGCACCCTGTTTGAATTTTATTTATTCGACAGCGGATATTAATTCGGTTTAGTTAACAAGTAACAACATGGCTGCCTATGTAGGCTTCTGAAGACGGAAACGGATCTGACTTCCGCAGCACGAGTAAAACTTAATAAATTCTTTAACACTTTTTTTTTTTTTTTTTATTTATTATAAGTATATATTTTTTACATAGTACCATACTCTAAATGTCGCCAAACTGTGTGTCAGTTTGTTGGCGACTGATGCGCTCAATAATCTAATACTACTTGGGAGGTACATAGATACTAGTGATTACTTACTAACTTAATTTACGTTTACATTTGGAGTGCCAGCATGGTTATGAGTTTCATCTGCATTTTATAACTTTATTCAATTAATTTTAAAAACCACCCTAACAGAACTTATCAGACCATAAAATTTGTTTCATTTTTGATTTCAAGAAGCCTATTTTTAATTTTTTTACTTAGTTAAAGATCACAAAGATATCTTGCATTTAAAATCTACTCTACTCTAGAACAGATTACATTTGTTGTTTCTGAACTGGGCTGATATTCTAGGCGTTAAAAACCATATCGTCTTGGACCTCTTATCGTATTGTAAACGTTTTCTACAGAACTTAAAACAATACCATAACAGGATCTCTATTCAACGCGGTAAAAACCATATCGTGTTTGATCTATTATCGTATCGTCACTGTTTTGATAGCTCTTGCTTCCTTGACAGTAATGGCGACTGACGTCAGAACAATACTATAACAGATCAAAGACGATATGTTTTTACCGTCGGGAATAGAGGCCCTGGTCAAACCCGATATGATTTTTACTACCTAGAATAGCGAGGACCTGATCATCCACAGCGATGTACTTATTTTCGAAAGCAACTTCTGGAACTGGAGCTTCTCTGACCACACAAACAAGTTTTCTGGTAGGAATTCCATATCAGACACCTACACCCTGTTTGTTGCTATTGTCAAAATGTACTCCTCACAAGCAATACTAAAGAAATTTTCTCTTACGTAGAATTCAAATTCAAATTCAAATTCAAATTGTTTATTGGTAATATATACATTACATGTCAGTTTACAATTGCTAATAAATAAAATATATTAAATTGTTTACGTAAAAATTTCATTATGGTCGTAGAACGCCTGCTCGACAAGCCAATTTTTAAGCCTACGTTTAAATAGTGGTGCGCTTTGCGTAGCGGTAATATTCTCCGGGAGGTGGTTGTACACCTTAGGACCCATGACGTGGATAAGCTTCCGGGATTTCGCCAGTTTGTGAGGAACGAGCGGCAGCTTTCCGGCGAGCGTGCCGCGGGTCATGTGCCTGCGCGGGGCGTCCATCCTAGGAGTTGTGTCTAGGTTTTCTCGTGTATGCACTGCCACGTAAAAAATCAAAAGTGAAGGCAGCGTCAAGATACCCAGTGACTGAAAGTGTGGTTTGGCAGTTTCAGTTTGTGGCACACGTGCTATAGCACGTACGGCGCGTTTTTGGAGACGAAAGGCCCTTGCCCAATCTGCAGCTCCCGCCCACAATTCGATGCCGTACTGCAGGTGTGCATGTACTGTTGCGAAATAGCACGCTCGGACCATATCAGCAGGAACCATCCTCGCCAGACGTTTTAGGGCGAAGCAAGCCGTTGACAGTTTAGTGCACACCTTGTCTATGTGAAGTCTCCAAGTGAGGCCCCTATCCAGTTCGAAACCCAGGAAAGTTGAGCTCATCACTTGTTCGATTGTGGTACCATTGGCCGTCACTGTCAGCGGCTTCATCTGCCGGCCAGATAGGTCAAAGTTAATATAGTGGGTTTTCTTTGCGTTAAGAATAAGGCCATTATTTGCGAACCAGCTGGATACCGATGCGGCGGTCACATTCAGTTTAACCTCTAGCTCGTCGAATGTGGACGCGTGTACAACTATAGCCACATCGTCAGCGTACATGAACGTCTCACCACTGCTAATAGCATCAGGCAGATCATTCAGCAGCAACGAAAAGAGAATGTTCGATACAGAGGAGCCCTGTGCGACTCCCATACTTGTGGCCACTGCGTCAGATCGCACCTGACCACCATCGGCAACCACAACCTGGGTCCTATTCCTCAGAAGGTCAGACATCAAGGCTAGCGCTGGTCCTTCAAACCCATAATGACGTAGTTTGTTGGCCAGAACTTCATGATCGGCTACGTCGAACGCCTTCGACAAGTCGCAGCAGAGAACTGCGGTATGTTTCTTGCGCTCACGGGCGTCCAATACCTGACGGACCACGGCACGCGCCAACGCAGTCGTAGAGCGGCCTTTACGGTATGCGAATTGCCTATCGGATAACGCACAAGTTGAGCTTAAAAATTCAGCTAACCTGGAGCTCAGGCCGTGCTCAAAAATTTTAGCCACAACAGGAATGATCGCCACAGGTCTGTACCCGTCAATGTCATCCCTCTTTCCTTTGCCTTTGTAGAGCGGCGAGATGCGACTTTCCTTCAATGGCTCGGGGAAAACGCCCTCTCGAAGGCATCTGTTATAGATGGTAGCGAATATTGGGGACAGTTCTACTGCAGCGGAAAGGACTAGCATTACGGAGATATCGAAGATATCCCTGGTTGATTTTTTAGCTACACTAGATGTTATTATACGAAACACTTCGTTGGATGAAAAAGGTTTTAGCCTGATGCAGCGATCAGCCGGCGGGCGGGCGGCGTGCAGCGCGGCAAGAGCGCGCGGCACGTCGGCGGGCGCCGCGCCGCACGCAGCCGCCGCGCCGGCGAACCGAGAGTTCATAGCGTCTGCCGCCGCCTTTTTTGTCTTATATTTGGTCCCATCCGAGTCAGTGATTAAATCTGTGAAATCAACCTGGTCGCCATACAATTTCCCCCTCTCTCTATTTATCACCGCCCACATAGATCTGATAGTGTTCGTGCTGGTATTAATTACATGTGTATAAAAACTCGCTTTTTTACTATTTAAAAGTTTGACGTACTTCGCATTCATGTTGGAGATAAAATTCGCAATTTGTACATTGTCGGGATTTTTTTTTCCTAGATCAATAATTTCGAACAACAATATTTTGAAATCGTGAATCTCGGACGTCACCCACGATTCACGTTTCTTATTATATACCGTTTTGATCGGAAAACATGTTTCGAATTTATTTTTAAGTACGTTAATTACAGATATTACCAGTCCCGCTATGGAATCATTGTTTCGCTGAATGATCGCATTCCAGTCTACACTCAGTATCGCGGCTCGAAAATCGTTATAGTGGCGCGCCGAGTAAACCCTCGCTCGGCGGGTGAGCGGCGCGCGCGCGCGGGCCGGGCGCAGCAGCTCGGCGCACACGGCGCGGTGGTCGCTGAGGTGCGTGTCGACCGGCGCAGCACGCAGCGCGTCGCACGCCCCGTTCCAGTACACATGGTCCAAACTGGTGGACGTCACGGCTGTAACTCGTGTAGGAAACTTCACCACGTTTCTAAAATCATGGGCCCCAAGCAAATCGTACAATCTTTTTAACTCCGGTCTTACATTAGTGTCCGAATCGTCTATATTTGTGTCACCTACAATTAAGCAATCCCTATCAACACTACTCAATTTGTCAAGCAGACGTTCCAGATACCAGAGAAAGTCAATACCGCTAATTTGACAATTGGATCTGTATAAACATACAATAGTTAGATTAAAATCAATAAGGTCAACGGCTGATATTTCACAATATCGCTCTTCTGTCAGTGTAGTAAGGTCAACATTCTCCACCGCCCGTATATGATTCCGCACATAAATACATGAGCCTCCATGTTCGTAACTTGTTCGGCAAAAGCTAGAAACTAGTCTAAAATCATCCAGGCATATACATTTTAATTTATCGCTAGTTAACCAGTGCTCCGTCATAGCGAGTACATCACAATATAATTCGTTTCGAAGCAGTACCTCTAAACGCTGTGTCTTGTTGTCTAGCGCACGTATGTTTTGGTGGCATATGACTAATTTGCGCGGTGGTTTGAGATTAACAAAAGCGCTTGTTGAGGGTGGATTAGCAGCGCTGCGCCCGCGCCTCTGTTTATTGCGCTGCGTCGGAGCGATGACGATGGAGCCCCCGCGCGGGGCGGGGGCGGCTTCGAAACCATTCTGTGAATCTTACGCGGTTGGGCCACACGGTAGGCGTATTGAACTTCTCAAACAAGTTTTCTGGGATGCCGATTAGGAATGAGGCATGCCTATCGGTTTGAATGTTCCGCTTCTCTACAACGTAATCGTCCGAACTCACCGTTTTTTTAAGAAAATTTAATACTTTGTCTGTGGTTGTATCAGGCCGGAACGACCAGGCTTGTATATATTTCAGTAGTTCAACCGCCTGAATATCATCATGCTGGGAGCCCGTACCTACCACTATATTGTTGCGTCTTGTATTTCTGCGTTTTCTTGAAGCTGTCAGCCACGGTGCCCCATCATCATCTGCAGCTGCAGTTGAGAGTCTCGACAGTTGTTCGCTGACCTGACTCGCGGATTTTATGGCCCCACACGAAGATGGCACGATCTCGCTCGCGGTATTCGGTGCGGAATCGGGAGCGATCGGCTGCGACTTCGGTGCTGGTATCGCTGGTGACTTACGCGCCGATGCGATGGTGATGGTTGTAGGAGCTGCATGCGCCGTGTGCGAGAAAGACTTCCGCGGCGCCTGAATCGTAGCTTGTGCAAGTATAGTCCTCGCACTCGCACGCGCGCTTCGCGCTGATGTTGGCTCTGTCGCTGCTGGTGACGTACCCGATGGTTTCTTTCCTCGTGCTTGCTGTGTGGGCTCTTGAACGGTCGGATTATCGCCATCTTTGTCTTTTGCCTTTTGAATATTTACGTTAGCTGGTTCTAATTTAGCTAAAACTGCGTTGATTTTAAAGTTAATCTCGGATATTTTTAACTCCAACGGTTCTATTGCTTTTTGAATTAATTTTTCAATGGCTTGTAGGGTGACTTTCGCCATAATTACTCGAAAATTAGGATAATTAACGAGAGTACGGATAGGATACGTCCGTCCGCGGTGAGCGCGCGCGGGGCTTTTTCAAGCAAGCAAAGCATTTCAAGCAAGTCCGAACATATCGTCCTTTTTCTAACCCACTGTAGGCATTGTGTACCCTTGATACCTGATGCAGCTGTTCCAACTTATATTTAGGGCATCATATTACTCCAAAATTAAAAAATAAAGAAATTTTCTCTTACGTAGAATTTCAAGAAAGGTCCGAACATATCGTCCTTTTCCTAACCCACTGTATGCATTGTGTACCTTTGATACCTGATGCAGCTGTTCCAACTTTTATTTAGGGCATCATATTACTCCAAAATTAAAAAATAATGAGTCTGATTTTCAAGTTATCATCGAGCATGTTTGCTCGAAATTTATAGATAGTATCCCAAATTATCATAATTTTCGATGAATATATTTTTTGTTATTATACTTACAGTGGTTTCCTAACCTACCTATACCAATTCAATTGCTCCAATACTCCTGCTATAAACCAAATTATTCAAAATGTTTGTTTTCTGCCCCTGCATTCTGCACAATTGAGTAAGAAAGCTATACTACTAAGAAAATATGGACCTCGAGCAAATTCCCCAGCAAATCCTCAATATTTCTGCCCCGTATGCCGCGTGTTTGTTTTCGTTGTCTGATGCACCTTCCCCAACTGTTAGGGGGCGTTACACTACCCAGTTAATATTAATTAAGCGGGGGCGACAAAGCGCGCCCTTATGTCGTCTTGGTTAGTATCGGGTTTCCGTAATACTAAATGGAGTTTGAATTATGCTGCTGATGGTTTTATGACAGAAGGCAAACTAACACACAGGCTATAAATGAGGCTACCTGATGATTACTGTGATTTGAGATCCATAGACATTTGTTGTCACAAGTCTGCAATCCTGAGAAAAAAAAGAAAGACAATACATTTATTCACAACAGCAAACATAACGAAGAGATAAAGACGAAAAAACTGGTCAGACTGCGAATTGAACTTGCGTGGAGTATAGGTTTTCGTTTAATCTACAAGCAATGAGCTATATTTTATATTTTGAGTCTTCTTTCGTGTATAAAATCAAAACTTTTTGTAATATATGTATAACGAGCCCTTTCATTTAATATACGACACAGTATGGCTTGCATAACTTTTTTTGGTTCTGTTTTATTTTCATTTTTTGCACGGAACTTTTTGTTGCGAAACAGTTTTAACTCAGCCAGAGCTGGCTGTGAAAACAGCGCTGGTTTTCGTTAGAACACGGAAGGTGAATAATACATTCTTATTTTAAAACGACAAATTCCTCTGTCTTTTCACCGGTTGTCTTATTCCTATGCCGGAACACGGACGCTTGAAGGCTACTGCTAAGCGGTGGGTTAAAGGATATGGTAGCGAACCGGACTGACCCTGTCAAGGTCCTACCACCAGTATCCTGCCTTTTGTCAGAAAATCATTTGGCAAAATGTATCGTTTCCCAACCGTTTCCTTCGCCATCCCGCTTTTTGTCTTTAACTGTAAATATTTCAGGGTTTATGTCAGTACCACCGTGTAGAATCCAGCTGTATTTACGATTACACAAAAGCGGGTTGGCAAATGAAACGTTTGGGAAACAAGACGACATTTGCCCAAAATATGATTGCCCAAAATATGAGATTGATGTGATGGTATCGAGACAGTTCAGAATTAGTTCTGCGAGAACACGACTCCATAAATTTAGGTTTGAAGTTCCTTCAGCCTTGACCCTTTCTATTGATCGCGTTATAGCTGTAGAGTGAACGGGATAGAGCTTCCGAAGTTTCCTATTGATTGTTACGGACTGCGTCGACGGAACTTATGAAGTTTTGGTATTCGTTTTGGCCTCCTCGAGACGACTCAGTATTGAATATATTTTGTAAGCATACATATATACTAGGTATTCAACTAAAGAGATGCATGAAAGGGTATTGCATCTCTTTCGATGTCATTTGCCTTATATCATTGATGCTCTGTATCATTGACTATATATCTAAGCAATACGGTGTAAACAGTGCCGTAATATATATCTACTCCTTATTCTACTTTCTATTTTTTATGCTTTAAACCTAACGACAAATTTAGAGTAATTACTAGTTAGTATATAACAAGATAATGAAGAATTCATTATCTGACATTGAACCTACTTTCTATCGACTGACCATATTCTTTTCTAAAAAAACCTTTTTGGGTGAAACGCATTAAATTGCCAATTTGACATACTCACCCCTATTACCAAATTATCTTCCCCAAAAACCCTGCGTCATCATATTATTTACCAAATTATCCACGCCCAAGTTTCACACGAACCACATAACATATGGCTATATCAATTTACTCCAATTTTCCCCGCTCCACCTTACATAGCGTTTTTTCCCAAAGGTATTTTTTGTTTCAAACAGTTTTTCTAACAGATGCAGTAATTAAAGAACCGTAACTCTTTGCTATTGGCTGCCGCCAGATAACCGGAGCATGCCCAATAGGAACCCGTAAAAAATCGTATAAAGCTGGTACAAAAAGGTTTTTTTTGGTTCAAACACTGTATATTGAAGCAATAGGTATTGTTGCCTTGGAATCTATTAAAATGACTATAGCGTTAAATTTTTTGAATATAGAATGACTTACGATTCTAGTGTAGCCCGGGAGCAAGATTGTGTTTCTTTATGTGTACCGCTGTGAGTTGTAATGGATTCTCTTTGAGTGCATGTCGCGTTTTTTGGCGGCCGATTTACCTCTGAAGGCGTTGACCTTTGCAAGTGATGCAATTCGGTTCGATACGATTACGTTGATATAATGGAAGGTTTAATCCGGCTGAAGATTACGTACGTATATTTTATGAATCACGTGTTTTCAGTTTTCAATCATTGTAATCATCGTCTACCGGTTTTAAAATTCTGCTTCTGGTCACAATACAATTTAACAGAAATTGTAATGTAATTAAGTCTTAGTTTTTTTGTGATCTTGTCGCCGTAAAATACTTACTGTATTTATTTCCGTTCTATATTAATGTATCGGATTAGTTATTAGAAATAGGTTTACGTGAGAACGAGGTTGCAACATTGATATGAATTTTAAAAATGAAGAATGCAAAAACAATGCCTACTTTACAGATAGTAATTCGTATTTTAGTTAATCGTTAGAAAGTGGAGGTTACTCTAATTAATATATACCGTAAAGTACTGAAAACTCAAAACATTTAACATACCCTTAACCATAATGTTCGCTGCACCCATTTACATTTCTTTCTACAATGCCATTGTACATGAATACCTTTTATTACAGTTTTTATTTTCACTCACTGGGCATTGTGCCGCATACTTACGCAGGGAGGCTTATCAGTACCACGCAGGCTTCGAAGGGGCGACGAAAATATTGTCGCTGACTCTTGTCGTCTGCCGTTTGTGCTTGTTAATTATTACATTTTTTTCATTGTGTTTTTTAGGAGTTGCTCCTGGACTAACATTTTTATTTTTCAGCTTTTTGTTTTGTTGATTTGTTGAATTTTTTTTAGAACAATCGGTTAAATGGATGATAAACGGATTTAGAAATTGAAAGAGTGTCTAGCCTACTATGATTGCATGGTAATAGTTTAGAAGCAGGCAATCTAGAGAATCATGGTTAAGACGTAGAATAAAATTCAAAAATTACAGGAAATCACTATTGTTTTAGTTTTCTATCGGTACCTCTATGTTTAAAAAAAGAAACTGATTGTTAGGTCGATCAACGCACAGTCGAAACCGCTCGGCCTAGGGACTTGAAATTAAGAGGGAATATTCCTTGAATATTTATTTACTATTTATTTATTTAGGAGATAACACAGAAACATACATAGAGTGTAACATAATTTGTAAATTGGTACTATAAATACAGATGCTTCCCTGAATGTATCTCACTATGAACACAAGAAATACATTAAAGTTACAGCATGCAATGTACTTAATTAAGACTTAATGATAAATATAACATTAAACAACAGAAACACAGAGAAATATTAATGCTTGTATAAATTTAGAACAGAAGCTTTAAACTGGGCGCGGGATTGTGAAAATAGGTCTATGTCGCTAAGAAATGTATTGTGATGGCCACACAGTCTGTATATATATAATTATATATTTTTTTTAGGGGACAATGTCACACCAATTGACCTAGTCCCAAACTAAGCTCTAGGCTTGTACTATGGTTACTAGACAACGATATAAGTACTTATATAGAGAAATATATACTTAAATACATAGAAAACATCCATGACTCAGGAACAAATATTCGCGCTCATCACACAAACATCTGCACTTACCGGGATTTTAACCCAGGATGGGTGCACGTTTCCCGGCGTTAGTCCTAGTTTTGGGAATACCGGGTACTAAGTCTCGGGTGTCCTTTAGTCCTTACTAATATTATAAGCACGAATGTTTGTATGTATGGATAGATGTTTGTTACTCTTTCACGCTGCAAAGGACGGCTTTGGATGAAATTTGAAAACGTCGCGGGCAGAAGCTAGTTTATTACCAAATTTAAACTCTAAATTCGTACCTATTCATACATTGAAAAACATTTTAGAGCGCCGAGCGCTTCCGTTTTTTACCAGTTTAACATTAATTCGGTTATTTTGAAATGTTAATCTTCTAGTTCACCTTTTGACTCACTTTTTGCTACTGTTCGGTTTAGGTTAATCATTGTAAGCAAAAAGGTCGTGTTTCGAGGAAATCACAGTTCCTTTCATTTTGCTATGAATTCTGTGGTACAATTTTTCCTAATCTTTAAGTTTTAATGTACGTTTACTTAACTATAGTGTGGTGTCTCGCTTCTCACTACTTACGATTTTAAGGTAACGAATTCCCGTGTTAATAAACTGATCTCAACTCCAAGGCTCGTCTCGAGATGCGTCAAAAATCACAGTGTTCTATGATTTGGCGTTTGCTTTGACGTATCTTGTGACGGGCCTCACAGTCAAAATGTCTTGTATTTAAGAAATACCTGTTAGTAAAGTTAACATATTTATAAGGGTGAACAGTAATGTAATTTGTGGGATAAAATAAAATGTAAACAACGATTTAGGACTTCACGCCACACTTAAGTTTTTAGACCTTTAAATAACCTATCCGATGACATTTTTGTCATTACAATATAATATATAGAATCATATATTTGACTATTAACCAAAAAACAAAACACAAAAAAACACGTACATGTTTTATTGGACACATTATGCTGATAGGGCATCCTCTTTGGCTCCCCTGTTAAAAAAAAACGCGTTTCCGTCTCATATTTTTAATCACAGTTCCCCAAGAACGATTTAACTACTCTACCCCACGAATCACTGTGTTTACTCTTGTTTTAAAATCAAATGAATGGACAAACAAACGTAGGTAATTTTACAGTGTTAGGTACACTAAAACCTACGAGCTTAAAAACACTTGGTATTACCTCCAAGCAATCATAATGTAGTGCAACATCAAACGAAGCGTAAAATACATCCGCGTGCATCCCTTTGTGCATTAGCAACTGCAGCCAAGGCTTGCATGCATTCTGAATCGCAATTGTATTCTTTATTATACGTAGTTTCAGTTAAGCTTTATGGGAAGAAATACATGCCAGCCAGTTTTAATCACTACCTAGAGTCGATGTTAATTGAAATGGGGAAGTAAATAAAACCAAAAGAAACAATTAACTTTTATTACCTACTCCATACGTACGTACTGTTGAAGATCAAGACAGATATTTTTAATGTTTTTTTTTCGTATTAAATCTTTTTTTCAATACTCAGCTTGCTTACGATTTCAATCGATATAGGATTCCAATGAGGTCTGATGTAAAAATAAATCAACATAAACCTAAAGTCCAAGAAAAAGATCATAAACTCATTCCAAACGAAACTATCTTGAAAACAGACAACACTAAACATTCAACAGAAAGCGCAGCGTATAAAAAAATCTATTAACATTTAATAAAATCATGACCTAAATAACGTTTCTTACCATTTCAATTTTCCGGGCAGGGGTGGCGGGCGCGTCTTTGTGTCCCCCCCCTTAAGGGTGGGGCCCCCACCACCATTGTCGCATAGCACACGGGCTTTCAGAGTAATGAAGAGCATTTTCACCCGATTTCCAGCACAATGCTACCTTTAATACAGCACACAGAGACGAAAGTCTTTTGTTACGTTTCGTATTGTGCCTAACGTGTGTGTATTGTCGGGCATGTTTGTTTGTGCGATTGTCATAGACAATGGTTTTTGGATAAAAATTGTGCTTCCGCGTGATGTAACTAGTAACTAGTGTACGTATGTACCTATTGCTTGAGTTTTTGTTAAAGGCCTTCGATAGTAGGAGCTGAAGACACTAGGTGACACCAGATTCAATTTTAATTTTTAATTCAATAAGCCTTCCGTGACAGATCGACATGTGAAATTTGGAGGGATAGTTCTTTAGGTACCCTAGAGGCGCACTTAGAAAGGAATTTTCGAAAATCTACCTCCAATGGGAATGAAAAGCGGGAGTAGCGGGAAATCAATTCTACCTACGCGTACGAATTTTCGATTTCGATCTTTGTATCATTTTGTAATTCGATTAATGCATATGACATACAGTAGGTATAGTTACGTTACGTAACATTTAAAATTATAAAGTCGTCACTCACTGTATTAAAACAATAAACGACCTCGAATATTGCAATAAATTGCAAAAATGTTTGGTTTATCAAATACCAAACTAATTAGTCCATACATGCACCCCGCCATCTTTGTAGTGTTGCCAGGGGCATTGTTCCGCGCGATGAGGTTGTAGGAAATAATTACTGCAGGCAACACTCCAACACGTGCTCGTCGCTTATTGGTTATTTTAACTGTTAATTAGCGACGTTGATTAAAGCGTGATTTTGTAATAATTTCACTGTTAAATCTTGATGTTGAGTCTTTAATTTTCAGATTAAAGTTTTTAGTCAACATCTTGTAATGATTTTTTTAAATACATGTCGATTTGATATTGCTGGTCGATCAAAGAAAAACTTGCGAAAATTCAAATCTAACGATACCATCGTATTTTTAAAGTTCTCGGGGTAAGTTGTGTTTTGTTATTTATTCTTTTGAATGCGATTTTTTTTCGGCAAGTTTGATTCAAAAAAATGACGCGATGCGAATCCTGTCTGGAACTTTCATTTTAACTAATAACTTGGTTTATTTTTTTTTCTATATTTTCTATCTATAGTGGTCTCAAAAAGTGCCCGACCCCGGTACTCCGACACAATAAAGACAACTCCTTCCTTTTTCCAACTTGTGTATGAAAACTCATCTCTAAGGAGCTACTATGACACTGACTTATCCCAATTTGGGAATGTTCATATTTTTAAAATTACTCTAATTCGAAACATATTTCGAGGAATAGGGTTTTAAAGCCGTTCTGCATTATTAATTTTTTGAAATATTTTGACAAAGGTATATTTTACCTTTGTTTGACTTCCGTTTTCGGCTTGAAGCCCTCCTACCTGTATCTTACCGGTTAGGCGATTTATTCATTTAATTGTTGTTATTTACTAGAAAATACAATTGCAAAAAAATAATCATGTCATCCATAAAAAAAAGCCGCCTGCAGTCTGCTAAATAAATAAGGATATTAAAACAAAACTATTGGGTAAAATACAAAATTAACGAAATTGGTCTCTTAAAATAACTATTCTTTCGAATTAGAATGTAAAAACCGTGACTTTTTTTTTGGTCTCCTCCAATTATGTAACTTTAACCGATTATTTTACATTCATAGACCACAATTTTTATTTATTATGCAATAGTAACGAATGTGACTCTAAAACAGTTAATGAATACAGAAATATGAATGATTATGCATATGCTAGCCGACTAATTAAACAAGTTCTCTTTCCACCGTTCATATTAAACGCAAAATGCTATTAAGAAAACCTGAACAACAGTGAAATAACTAACTTATAATTATTCTTGGCTACATACAAAGCATCGTCTCCAACTATTCATCGCAAAGTCTTTTGTTAAAACAAACACGAGAAGCTGCGAATTGAGTGCATAACACACACTAACACAGTTTTCAATGTCGTTTAAACATTAACATTATAATAACATTTATTGTAATGTAAGACAAAAGCTTTAGAATGTGACAGTTGCGACTCCGTTGTCCCCGAAGTATGGTGGCCATCAGTTGTGCTTTAATTAGGACAGTTGGTTATTTGTCTCAGAAGAACATTACCTTTTGTAGTCAGGTAGAAGGGTGACAGGTGGTTTAAAATGTAATTGACCATTAACGTGACGTTACAAATATTGGATGTCTGGCTGCTTTAACGTTGTAATTCAGTCATGTTTATTTTAAATGACACGTTAAATATTGCTAGATGATTTGTTGTTTAAATTATTGTTTCTGCGTTTAACACTTGCAGCGGTAAGTTAAATTGAATTTAAGAAATTTCTTAACTTATCTGAGACAAAAATGTAAGGTTTTGTTTGCAAGCAGTTTTAACTAGTTAGTCAGTGTGCATAAGTGACTCGTGCACTGAATGTCGGTTACAAAAAGCATGGTAACCCTACGTCAGGGAACTTCAAACTGTTTGCGCTCTAGGCTCATTGTAAGATCATACAAAGAACATTTGTTTTAAGTCTCGCTGTCTGCATGCAAATACGCCTTCAAATAGATGACTTTAATTTCACACAGTGGTAGGAATGTTTTATGTTTATAGACTGAAAGGACGATTTTATTATATCACTCCTACCTGGCATATTGTTAGTTTATATGCTAAGTCCTTGGGAAGGGCTGCTTTCATTTGACTAAACTGGCGAGGAAAAATAAAAAATCATGTAAACCACAACGCGATCCCGTTATTTTTTCTCGTGAGTAGAACTTTAGCGTCTCGGTTCGTTGCATATTCACTACAAGTAGATACAAAACGTTGCGTAAACAATAAAATAACCTCGAAGAGTAGGTTATTTTAAGACAAGATCGAGAATAAACGAACCATCTAATTTTGGGATCAATATACCAACCTATCTCTGTCTCTAACTATAAAAAATATATTAGGCCTCAAATAAACATCAACATAATTACAATTTGTTAATCCTCAGATATGCGCTTTTGCCTTTGTACCGACCCTAGACTTGAATAGGTTCGAATACACTGATAATATTTAAAGTAATTTCATAGGTATCCAACAACGCCTGTCATTCATACCCATTTTATCTGTAACTACGTAAAATTGAAAACGCACGCCATTTCAAGGAAATTAAAAAGCGAAATCTCATTTGGTAAAATCTCTAGCCGTCATACCGCGGCGGCGTTGTGAGTATTATGCCCGCTAAGTACACGATCCTTATCACCAGACCCACAAAAGGACTACCCTCCGAAGTATCGACAATAATGAGGAACCGGGAAAAACTTCTGTAGCGGAATGAAAAGCGCAAATTCGTCATTAGGCGGCGCTTTCCGCCATTGTTGTTGCCATCCTCCTCGCTCTTACCTATCCCAAGCGTGGAGCGAACGAGAAGGTAAATGGTCCTCCGAGCCGGATTGTTCCTTTCTGCGTTGGCGACATTGTTTTCGCTTTTGTGCGAGCCTGAATCGGGATTGTCTTGTCTCTTTGAATGGCCGGTCTCCCCTCCACGGTATCGATGCGATGAATACAGCCTTCCATAAATGGGGGGAGACAAAGGGTTGGTCTCTTGAATCGCGCTGGGAGACGGGTCGTTCGGGCTTTCGATTATGTTGTATCGATTCAATGGCATTGTCTATGGAATGGGGGATGGTTAGAGCAAATTACTTTTCTGTTTTTGTTTCTATGTCATAATGGTGGCTTATGACAGTGGCATTGAGGTGGCATAATCAACTGCTAGGCCATTGGCTGTCGCGGGCCGGCCTATTGAGCTGGACGCCGTCATTCCTATTATGCACAATAATGCGTTATGTTGGAGATAACTTCCTATTGGTCTTGTGAGTGTTCATGAGGTATTTGAAAACAGAAACGTGTCTTTTGTTTTTAATAGAGCTTATTCATATCAGCCCCAAGTGATACTACCGCAATATTATGTACCTATAGACCACGGCAGACTTCTCATGTTATACAAAAACAAGGCAGCTTTAGAATCTGCATTATGTTGCACCTAATTACAATTCACACATAAATTGATACACGATACAACTAGTGGGTGCTCCACAAGGAACTATACTTGGTCCTTTCTTTATATTTACTGAAAACATAGGTACATCGAAATTTAACACCTTTGCAGACATAATGCAGATAATATTTTATCTCATTGAAATGTTGATTATTCTTAAATAAAAAAATACTTCTCTTGCCAGGAGCGGAATGGAAGCTTCTCACCGAGGACGCGAAACGCCCGTTCATCGACGAAGCCAAGCGTCTCCGCGCGATGCACATGAAAGAACACCCCGACTACAAGTACAGGCCGCGACGGAAGCCCAAGACTTTGAGGAAGGAGGGGTACCCATACTCGATTCCGTACCCAAGCGTACCCATGGATGCTTTGAGAGCAGGTAAGCTTTTGAAAAGTACCTTTTAAATAGAACCTTGCTGACAAACGCACATTTATGTTGCGCTGTTTAGATATCCTAAATGGAAATTCGTTATTTAGTTTTAATAAATGTGCATATTTTATACTTTAAGTACTAAGAGATCTAAATGTCCTTTAGATCTCTTAGTAATCAAATGCCACTTTAATGGCTATTATATCTAGTGGACCGAAGACCATGGCACAACGCTACAATTACAAGTTGAATGCTTCTCCAACGTAAAAAAAATGCAATTAGTCTTTAGTTGATATCCGTTCACAGATACTTTGAATCGTCTACTATGGTGATCCACATTAATCTTCTAATCTCTTCGACATATACGAGAAACCGCATATTTTCTCCGACTCAAGTTAAAGAAAACTCAAAGTCGTTGACCTCGACGACCCTCAATATCCCATTCATAACATCACGTCACCGCGGATAACATCCGTCAGGACCCTCAAAACTCTAAACCCTTTGGAGATCTTTCAATAATTTTAATCGCCCGTCAATGCGGCAGAGGGCGTGGGTGACGCACCCCCCAACTAACCATTGTCGGGAAAACTGTCAACTGTCAAAAGCAGTCAAGACTTTAAACTATGCTGCCCTCTTTTGCAAAAGGGAATATTAGTTGAAGAAATATTGCATATGCAACCTTATGTAGATCTTGAAAGTGTGGAATATGCTACGTCTATTGAATTGTAGATATGTCGTTAGGAGGAAAATTTGCGTTGTATGGAACCTTTCATATTTGAAATCTTTTGTTAAGATGCAAGGGCGACGCTTAGGGTTTGCAAAGTTTGCATGTAAATGCAATAATAACATAACAAAGCTATTACAATAGTAATTGTTGCGTTTCAGTTGCCAATGTTATTGAAGATAGCTTGTTATTGTGGTTATCTGCATCATTTTAGAATAACCTAAAAGAGGTTGTCATTTAAAGACGTCAGGTGCTACTGTTACATTTAAGTATTTTACATGAAGCCATTTGCAACGTCAAAAGATGGCGGTTGTGTAATTTGTTTTATTTTTTATTTTTGTGTATTTGTAGGTGTTCAAAGTTCTTTTTTGTTAGTGATTTGTACTTGTAATGCCTTTGTGTTGCACATTGATAGAAGACTTGGACTTATTTCGTGTATCCTGGCATCTTACTTCTCGTTTCAAGTAGACTCGCAGTGGTACAGAGGTTAAAACTATCTTGGCCTCTGTCCTACATATCACCGTACAACGTTGCTCCCAACTCCTAATCTTCCAAGAGAAGATTGGATTGTGTTTTATTACTACATTGATTTATAGTTATATATACTGACACTGGCGAAATCACTTCATTGTGGAAACGCCATATCCCCGCGGTAGTAGCTGTTCAAGTCGCCGCGGGGCATAGAAAAAAAAAAGTATTTTACATCGTCTTTACCCCTATTGTTATCATATTGTCAGTTAACGTTAAGATAGTCTTTATAACTTGGTTATAAACTATATCATACCGATTGCAATAGGAAAATACAGCATTATAGAAACCTTGTTATACTGTTACTGTTGTAAACTGAATTGAGTATTTTCTGTCATTTGTTCTACAACATGATGGCGTCGGTTTTTCAAGAATTTAAAAAATAAACGGATTTAATGTCATCTTAGATCGCACCCATTTCTCTGTCACAATAGGAGTACCGTTACTGAAATAGTAGTATTGACAAAAACAGCTGACTCTGTTTGGATTCGTACAAAAACTGTTAGGAGTCACGATCATAACTCGTGACTTCGTGCCGCTGTCACGATGGAGCAAGCCGAGCTGAGTTAAGTTTAAATCTAGTATGGTGTGAGGTAAATAAATACATAGTAGCGAAACAAGAGCATCTCTATTCTTCTCTATAACTACACTGTTATTGCCATGATATCGTATTATTTTTAACTCGTACATACATAAACTCGCGCCTTCATTCCCAGATTGGGGTACGCTGAGCTACAGAATTACCAACAACTCCAAAAAATGTTGACTATTCTGTTAAGGTCAGAAGGTTCTGGAGTGGCGTCTGCGGACCGGAAGACGAGCTGTAGGTAGGCCTCCAACAAGATGAAGTGACGACCTCGTCAGGATCGCGGGACCGCGGTGGATGCGAAAAGCACAAGACCGGTCTGAGTGGAAAGCCTTGGGGGACGCCTATGTCCAGCAGTGGACGTCTTTCGGCTGACATGATGATTCTGTTAACACATTTTGCACATGATTTTGCTAAAATGTTTACCAGCGTATTACTGGCAGGCAAGCCCATCGCCTAACAGCACGGCAAGCAGAAGTTGCCCGCAACTTGTTTATCGCTCGGATCTCGCTTTGCATCTATTCAGTAACAATAGAGACGCACTGCAAGCCTGTGCTGTACTGCAGGACTTTATTCCCTTAGTCGCCTCTTAGGAAATCCGCGAGAGGACAAGAAGTGGCAGTATTCTACCTCGGCTGTCATTATTTAAACAACGCTAATTAACGTTGACAATAGTATTTATATAACATGTAAGAAGCCATATGGTTTCACCGTATAGAATAGAAGCCCAGGATTAAACAAACATTTTCAGTTACCTACATAGTTATTATACTAGAACTGCTCCCTGAACAGAGGTCTCAAGACTTCCCTTAACTCTCTAAACCCTGACAGATCCTCATCATGTTTAAACTTAGAAATGTTTCTTGGTTCACTATCCACTAAACATAATAAGATTATTACCCAAGTTATCAAAGAAACAAGGAATGATGGGCAAATTCGCCCATATAACCAATACAAATCTCATGTATACCACGTGAAAGCTAGTAACATAGGCTTCATTTTCTAATATGGGGACAAACTACAAAAACCCCGGAGAAGAGAGTTATCAGCCTTCCAATATTCACACACACACACAACGTTTATTACTACTAACAGTACCCCGCATACGTTGCAATGCTATTTCCCGTATATCCGACTCACGCTTAACTGATTTTACTATTTACAACAATAACAGCAAATAATGGGATCAATAAGCCTACCTAAGTTATATTTATATTGACGATTGGGCTGGGTTCCATACATTTTTGCCCATCATTTTTGCGGGTGGTAGGACCTTGTGCAGGGTCCGTCCGGACCGCTACCACCATCTTATCCATTAACCTACCGCCAAACAGCAGTGTTTGCATTGTTCCAGTTTGGGGATAAGACAGCCGGTGTAATATCTAGCATAGAGGCATTCCATCTTAGTCCTCAGGGTTCGCAACACATTTGCAGGCTTAGGCTTGCAGTCTTGTGAATGCGAATGTCTATGGGTCACAGTTTCCACTTACCATCAGGTGGCCTGTATGCTCGTTTGCCTTCTCTATGCCTAATCTTAGACCTTACTTAGCCTGGTCGACTAGCTTCTGCATTACTCCTTCTGTTCCCTCGTTAACGGTCTAACATTTCGGAACAAGGGAGTACTACTAGTATGGTCCAATTAACTACATTGACTATCATTTAGATCTAAATGATTAGCATAGAAGCATTCATCTTATTCCGGTGACGCATTAAGAAAGGGCAAGGTCAGGAGTACACTAAAGCGACACACGTGTGTGAAGGACTTATGAGGAAGCGAGAGATGTTGGTCTGGATCGTAGCCAGTGGAAGGAAATGGTTTCTGCCTACCCCTACGGGAAATTGTATGTATATTGTATGTATGTATCTTGTCTTAACTGCTATTGGAAGTATGTTAAGATGAGAAATGTATGTCATGGTCTTTAATTGTTATGCCATTATGTAACCATGTCATAATGACATCGTCAAGTGACTAGATAGAAATTAAAAGGGGATTCATCGTAGGTTTTATACGAGAAAGTTCTATAGTGGTATATCAATTAAAGTCCGTGACCGTACGATCATGTTCCACCGCCGTGATTACACTGTAAAAAAGCTAAGTAACCTTTTCAATCTGTTGTTTTTACTAAGGTTAGATGTTCCCTCAACCAAACTTCATGACATTAAGGATAGCGTCTCTCTGTTAACCCAATATGACCAATGTCTTAATGGCAGTAGGCAAGTCAACTCGCCACTCAACTAAACGCGGTCCTGAACTCGCCTGCTCTAAACGCACCACCGCAATTGTGTAATCCCTATAATACGAACGGTTCCGATGACATCCGATGAATGGATCATTTTGTGTTCGGGCCTCTATTGTCTACGGTATGATGGGATATAAACTTAGCAAATTGTTTATGGTTAGTTTGGGTTTAGTTGGATTTTGTTGGCTTGGATATAATATTTATTCAACACTAGGTCTACATAAATTATTACCTGTTTTTACCTACAGAATCCTCAGTTTATAATAAGCTTACAATTTAAAGTCATTTTGTATTAAAAAAAAATTCTAGTACTTTTGCGATTTCGGGACCAAAACCATATGATACAAAAACGCTCTCACTTGTAACTTGAATATTCGTATCTTAATAATGAATGCTTTAAAATCACGATCACCTAACAATGTTACAACACTGTAAACATTTGGCACGTTTTTTACAAAATATCACAACGATTGTGAACCGTTTACAATGCGTAATGAAACCAAAATGGCCGCTGGTTTGTGACACCTGCCTACGCACTGTTTACAAAAGTCTTGATACTTCGATTTGACGTGAAATGCCGATCGGAGTGGGATACAATGAATAAAAGTTTTTAATAGAAATACATTCCATTAAATGTTGCTGTAGTGCAATAAAAATATAAGTTTTAAAATGTTTTGTCGTGTTGGTAATGCAGGTGTAGAATTGTTGCAGTAGAGAAAGGCAGTTAGTTTTTCTGCGTATGACAGAGGAGTTTTGACGAGTAGTAATCTTCAAAAATAGGGGCGGTTTAATGTTGCTAGTTTTATTTATTAATATTTAAAAAAAAAAACAGAGTCTCTGTCACACCAATGACCTTGTCTCGAACTAAGCTCTAGGCTTGTACTATGGGTACTAGACAACGATATCAATACTTTTATAGAGACATATATACTTAAATACATAGAAAACATCCATGACTCAGGAACAAATATTCGTGCTCACCACACAAATATCTGCCCTTACCGTGATTTGAATCCAGGACCGCCTAGTAGGCAGGGACACTACCAACTAGACCAGCGCGTCGTATCTAGTCATCTTATTTTTTAATATTTTTTTATGGCATAGAGAAGGCAAACGAGCACACAGGCCACCTGATGGTAAATGGAAACTGTGACCCATAGACATTCGCATTCACAAGACTGCAAGCTTAAGACTGCAAGTGCGTTGCCAACCCTGAGGACTAAGATGGAATGCCTCTATGCTAGTCATTACACCGGCTGTCTTATCCCCTTTTCTTAGGGTAGGTATACAGGCCTTGTATTTGTTGGTCTTGGGGTTGATAATGTTTAGAGTACTACCACCAGGTTGCAGGTGCTCGTTTTCATACCAAGTCATAATTTATCAATTTACAATGATTTTCCAAATCATCAAGTTGTCAAACATTTACCGATTTGACCCCGCGGTTGGCGAACTAATCGTAGGCGGGGCGACACGTGTGCCTCGACCCTAACTTAAGGGCGGCGGCACACTGGCTTTTAAGTTAATTGATGTCGTGAATTTATGTAGGGGTGAATAATTATTTTTAAAATTTAGAAGCATTTTGTTTGGAAGTGCTTTATTTGGGGTAAGAGGTTTGTGTAATGGGTGTTTTATCAAGAGATTGGTATGGTTATGGCGTGATAGGTAAGAACTTCTTCCTCGTAGGTGCGGACAGCAGCCCATAAGACGAATTAAGGGGAGATCTGGGAGGAAGGTGGTGGACGAGATCACTTGACATGGTGATATTTTTCAGTATTTTTTAAATTTTATTAGTCTGCACTTTGCCCTATAAAAACGGAGCCTTATGGTATATTGGCTATCGTTCGTCCATAAATCGGCCTCATTTTATTTTATTTGTTTATGTCATCTGAGCATTAAAGTTAGTCATATATATACACAAGATCGTAAAAAAATGTTGAATTATCAACCAAAACAAACCATACATCTAAATATAGCCTATTCACTAAAAGCCTAATAAAAAGGGCCATTGCACACGCGACGCGCACGTGTCAAACGCACACAAACAAGATCAATTCGAACGTTCCAAATTTGAACTTTATCCCTCTTTTAATACGTTTATTTTCTCATAGATGTCGCTCCCAGTGTGTTAAAGTCACTATGACACATTAGGTTAGGGACACACTTGAGTATTAGGTTGGGTCACACTGAGCTTGGTAAGGGTGAGGACACACCGCCCACTACAGCCAACGGTGGCAATTTGGCTGTAATTGATGGTTGTTTTTGGTAGGGTGGTGGCTAATGAGATGTGGTTGGGACATGTATCAAGTACAAAATAAAACACAGTGTAGTTTCATAGAAATATTGACTACAAAATTATGAACACTTAAAGTTACGCATTTGCTGTCTCAGGATTGCAGTCTTGAGGAGACAAATGTGGCCTATGTGCTATATTTGCTCAGTCCTTACCTTAAAAATGTTTTGTTCTATTAAAATCGCTTCATTTGATTGGAGTCTAGGCAATGTCAAACAGGCATACACATAAAGACTAAAACATCGTTACATTACCACTCCCCTTTTATTTACGCCGGGGGTGAAATACCAAAGTCAATCGGACAATAAGACGCATACCCCGTTAAAAAAAGTTAAAAAGACTGGTGTTAGACGATACGTCACATTCGTATAAAAAAATCCAAATGTTATGATGGTTGTTGAGACATTGTGGGGACAAAGGATAGCTTTACAACATTGTTTGATTTGATTGGAGTGGTACAGTTCGATCAAAAATTAATATAGACATAACAAATTGACTAGTTACTTTTTTTTTTATACCTATGTAGATTGATAAAAGTAAAACCTTTAAACTTTGTTTATTCAACTTAACTACTCATTCATAGGTCAATTGTTGTTAATGTACCATATAAATTGTGTATTACTTTGTACAACACAAAACCACTCTTCGGTTTTAAGACAATATACTCGTAATACTGATGAGGGCGCCACTGCCACTGGACGCTCAAAGCAGGTTGAGGAATATTGTAAACCGAAGCGTAGTTTAAAAAAACATGTGCATCCAGAGACGCCCGACAGTAGTGATAACCTAAACTAATCTAAGTTGAACTATTTAATATTGAAATTGTTTAACTGCATGCAAACTTACGCACACTAATGCAGAGCGACACGCTAACAAACCTAAAAACTGGTACACTGTTGAAAGAGGTCATATATAGACGTCTCTTTTTAACGAAGGCGTTTTGTAACAGGTGCGAAGAGTACTATTCTATTAGCTGTGTTCATACTCCCTCTATGGCGCCGTAACGCGTTACGTAACGAAGCGGTTTTCCGTCCCATAAGAAGTGATCACTTCAAAAAAGCCATACTTTAGCTCCGGGTGATAACGTTTCTCACACCCTAGATCAAGTCATCATCATGCTATCACTTTTTTCTTTAATGATTTGTATGTCTTTCTTCTTCTTCTAATTAACGTTGGCCGACCAACTCGTAACGTACAGTCTACAGAACATCAAAATATTGTTTGAAGATGTTAGTGAGACCAACTGTACAGCTAGTTGGCCACGTTGACACAGGTGCCAAGACATTGTTGCATCTTGTTTGATAACGCTTAAGACTGCATATCTTGAATTACTTCACCACCCTCATTTCATGTTATCTTGGTACTTTGGTTGCCGGTGTTATAACTGATCTCCAGTTAGATGCCACTCTCAAGAAGAGTTAGAGATGACAGTTTAAAATAATGTTTTTATAGCACTGAGAAGCCAGACCAGACCATCTGATGGTACTTGATACCTCCAACCCATTGACATTGTGTTCAAAATCCTTAGAATACAAATGTGTTGCCAACGAAGTTTAAGGTGGAATACCTCTATGCTAGTAATTTCAGCCGTTCGGTGACCTCTCGTTTCACCGAGTTTAATTACGCCGATTTTTGTTTCGCAGACAACTATTGGCATACCTTTCGTTTGGCCGAGTAACGTTTGGTATAATTTCGTTACGCCTATTATTTATTTCGCCGAGTAGTTGGTAGGCTAAAAGCGATACGCAGAGGTACGTCTAATCGATTGTTAGTTTCGTAATTGTTTCATTTTACCGAACAACTGTTCGTCAAAACATGATAAGCAGAGTTATGACATGGCATCATTATTGTTTAATAGATGAAAGAGAGAGAGAGAAGGTTCAGTAGTTTTTGTTTCGGAATTGTTTCAGTTACCTGTACATCTGTTGCATTTTTATGGTGGTTTTATGGAAGACGAATCAGGGCAGATCCGAATCGGATAGGTTAGGTTAGAAGGTCACGGCGGGAGCTTGTCTCCCGCCTTGGCCTTCGAGGTTATTTTTTTTTATCTGCCCAGAAAATAACAAACACAACAAAGTCAATTTAAAAATAGGTAAACTATTAATAAACTGAGCCGTTATTTAGGGCAAATGATCCTAAGGTACATGGTAACAGTGAATTTTATTCGTGACAAAAATCTATGATTTAAAGTATGATGAATAATCAACCGTTTAAAAGCGAAAAGTTGTTCGAGCAAGCAGTCAAAATGTGTAGTGATTAATAGGCTAAACGAATTTCTGCCAACAGTAGTTCAGCTTACTGACTCATAAGCCAACTAAAATAGCTGCTAAAGGTTGAGTTACGAAACGTTAGTCTGCGAAACAATATATCTACGAACAAATCCATCGGCGTACCGTTACTCGGCGAAACGTTGTCTGCCAATCAATAATCTGCCTAATAATTGTCGGCGAATCATTAGGTAACCCAGCCGTTCTCTTATCCCTACACTGGAACACAACTATGAGAACTGCTGCTTGGCGGAAGGTTAAAGATGAGATGGTGGTGGAGATCCAAACGGGCCCAGCATAAGGGACAGATCCCACCGCCGACGATGAGCGAGTACACGGGATACAAGGTACGGGATCTATATTTTTTGTTTCAACAAACTAGTGGGCATAGCTCTCGCTAGCAGTGTGAACAGCCAGCGATCAACTATTAATATACGTGTTTCTTTTACTGACAGGGGATCTTTATTTTTTGTTCGTTTCTTGGGCGAGAAAATCGCCTATAGCTAATCGCTTCTTCGCCCTTGGTGGGACCAGTGCCTAAGGTCAACCACAGCTAAAGCACTATAAATTAACATTAGCAAGCTCAGTATATTTTTTGCTGATACATTCAAGTGCACAGAAATCGGGTCACTTTCTATGGAAATTCTATACAAAGTGACCCGTTTTCATTGCTCTTGACTATTTTTCACTTGTGGAAGTCTTCTGCAAAAGACAATAAGTTTCTAAAATAACATAAATGAATAAAAATCTTTACATTAGTGAACATTTTTACAATTGCTGTTAAAAATAATAGTTTTAATAGTACCTTTGGTTCCTATTGTATTGAATACATTCATCGTCAAGAACTCTTTGGAAGTCAGGTGGCAGATATTTTTGGCTGTTTTGTTGTCTGTAGAGAAACAGAGAGCTCCTCTTATTGATGGCAGTACATTGTATCATTAAGTTATAAGATAATTACTTATTAATTAACTAAATTTGTTTCATATACAATTTTAGTCAAAAAAAAACGGGTTTTTATTATTGTACTTAATAGATTGTAATAAACAACTTGGAAATAGGTACAAAAACAAAATACGTTTAAGTTATAAAAGAAATTAAAAACAGTCTGTATTATTATTTGTTAAAATTGGACACAGGTATATCATGCGTATAGCTCTATCTCTTTCACTGGAACCTCAGGTCTATAATACGCCTGTTCATTACAAATATTACTTAGTAATTGTTCCAATTCAAAATTTAAATTCAAATCAAACAACATACAACTGTTCAATCACACAATACTCGCCTGAACAAACTGTTTCATAATTAGGTTATTGTTTCGCAACCTGTGTACTGTGGTGTTGCACAAAAGAAAAAGGCAGTATAACAATATTAAGTGCATAAGCGCATATTACCTTTTTATTCTGGTTGACACTGCTGACTGTTGAAATAATAGCAGTTTTTACTGTCGCGAGCGCATAGGCGAGTTTAATTTAACCCGACAATGCGTAAAAACTATGTGATAATGCGTGTCTCTCTTTCGTTTCTTTCGCATCTTTTTCATAATGTGCCTTATGCCGCGTAATGCTTATCGTTAGCACGATTTTAATGGAAAAAAAAAACCATTTAAGTTTTTCTGACGCATTCTTTGACTGGTGTAATAATGAAGTAATTATTTTCTCGTTTAATATTAAAACGTAGTAAGTCGCAAGAAAATTTATTTCGATTATAAACTTTAAAAACGAGTAGTATGAATACAATTTAAACGCAATCCTATTTTCAGTTATTGTTTTTTTATTGTGAAATTTTGTGTGTATTGACTAAACAGAACAGACGATTTACGTATGAACCAATTGTTTTAATACTACAATATAATAAAGGTAATTAAATAATTGACGCAGAATGCTTATTATTCTTACATTATTAAATCTTTATTGTTCTTTAGCCATTGTCTTACATGATTAATGTTAAAGCCGAACAATAATTTGTCCCAATGTAACAATGTTTTTAATTTTATGCCATAGTTTTTTTTTAATTTGCAGGTTATTGATAATACTTAATAGACATAGACGTCACCAATAAGCGTGTTTTTGATAAGCAATATTTCACGTATCTAAAATAAGATTAATAATTCATGTTTTTATTCAGACGAATTTCACACAATTTATTTATCAGCTTTAGGTATTTGTTTGTTGAAAATAAGTGTTGCCAACATATAAACTTAACACACCGACACATACTTACAAAAAATTATATGAAGTTAATCTTGTTCTGTTTCTAAAATTCCACAGTCTTTTCCTTCACCTAAACCATTAATCCAATAAATAGCCAAAGCATGATTAGCATATTATATACTTACAGCGATTTAGCGGAAGTGTCCAATCGCGTGCGCCGCCGGAAAGCCCTCCCCCCGCCAAACTACTTCCGGTCACGTGACGTCATTTACATGACAGTCGGGAGTCGGCTGCCGGGGCGAGCTGACGTATTGGGAGAGTTTTTTTGTTTATGGCCGCAGGAAATGACGCAGAAATGGCGTGTCATTGTTGTTTTTACATGACTTTCAGATCTGTTGACTGTTTTGCGATAATCACATGATTATGTTATAAGCTTTCAATTTAACTACCCTGTCCCATTTTGATTTAACACCCAATTATTAATATCTGTTTACTAATTTTGTAAGTTTTAAAGAATAACAAGGTTGTTGATAAAAGCTACTATTGTAGCATTTTTGCATTTATACGTATAATTGACAATTACTTGTACACGTCTCAGTGATTTGTTGTTTATTTATTTTTATTTATTTATTTAAGAAACAAACAGTCATTTACAAAAAAAGGCTTACAATACATTGCTAAAATTAAACCTGGAGTTTCCTTAAAGTGCAAAGAATACAGTGTGACTAATGAAGAATGTTCATAAATAAATCATTAAATTTTGCTAACAAATACAAATTGTTAGCGAAAAGCATTTTTAAGCGCAATGATAGTGCAGTTAAATATATCAATGTTTTCTAGTTTCTTACAGTCATTAAACAACTTCCAGGCACGACTTATAAATAAGTACATTTTGTGCATAACGCGTTCTCCGACGGGATTCGAGAACAAATCTTTTTTTCGACATTGGCGCTGACGTCTACTTGGGACTCTAAGATGGATTTGATGTAGTAGTGAGGAAACATTTAATTTATTATTTAACATTTTCATAACATGACTGAGTCCACACAGTCTCGGCGGTCACTGAGCGTTTGGAGTTTATGATGAGTCAGTTGTTGTAGGTATGTATCTAACTTTTAAATGATTAATATAATATGGTGTTTATCCATATCTACTTTGGTGATTGAGGAACAAACATAACTACCGTCTTCACAAAAAAGATGAGGGAGCGTTAGTATAAAACAAAAATCACAAATATATTCAGACACGATAATTACAAATACGTAAACGACAATTTCCTGAAACGAAGCAATAACGACTTAACGAGCACAATACAAACATTAGAGCGTGTCGTGATTCGCAGAAAACTGTGCTTAATCTATCAATTTAACCATGGTTTGTTAGGCCCATATCTACTTCAACAAACCCCGTCGCAAAAAGACGTAAGTGTAAACTGTCGCAACTGCTCTTACGTCTTTATTCGACGAAGTGTGAAGTATGAAGCAGCGAAAATTTTCGCTTGTCATTTGTCGAGAGCGATCTGAAGCGTTGTAATCGGACCTTCTGGTATATTTTCTAGTTATCTGCGAGGGTGACGAATTCGTTTATACGTTTGGGTGAACCGTTGTTTTTGATCTCTTGATCAGTTTGAAGTGGTTCGGCTGGTAGATTTATTTAAAATGAATGAAGAATTGGGTTCGATATATTGAGCGCTTTTAATAAGGTTTCCTTAATTACCCTATGCGTAGGTAACCATTTGACAGTTACTCAAGGAATACTTACCTACAGTAAATGCCAATTGATTTTCTTAATTATACAGTATAATTTACATTTCTAAAGTAGTTATTAATGTTAAACGGCACCCTTTAATCGATTTCCATTCAACTTTAAACGATGGAAATTAAATGTTAGCCTACCCAAAATTGAGGATTGCTCTTCAAAGAGGAAAACTCTTATTTGGTTCGCGAATCGAACCATTGATAGTTAATTTGATTTACAGAACCCTTATAAAGCCAATGCAAGCCATTATTAACCCTAAAATAGCTGGCGCACTTCGTCTACCGCCCACAATGGACACAAAAACTCAATTAATTTGCCAAAGAAAGGGTTGAATTTACTAGAGAAACCGCAAAAATGTATAATCAAAAGTGTAGCTTTGAATGGATAAATTTAATTAACCAAAGGCTTTACTTCAATTTCCAACGGGGAAGTACACCTGCAAAGTCCCTTTAAAAAGCCACAAAACTTTAAACTCTTAATAACAAGCAGCAATTCCGTTTGGCTTCTTAAAATTCTTAAGACATTATGCCATTGAAGTTATGTAATACATAGGTATATACTTTAAAATATTCCTCGCCTGTTAAATTCCGAAGTTGGACCGCGAACTTTTTTATGTTTTCATTTTAGATTACAATTTTGAGTCCACTTCAGTTTAACTGGTGAAGTTACTTTTACTGGCAAATGGAAAGTTTCAAAGGTTTTCTTTGAGTCACGGTCGTTTAAGTTAGGCGGGAGAGGCAGTTATTTTTGTAGCTAATTGGTTCATGTTATAAACTAACTAGTAATACAATTAAAGAGTAAAATAATAAAAACAAAATCGGAACAACAGTTTACCTACTCTCAAAGAATTGGAAACCATGATTTTAATGTTTAATGGACCGCTTCCCAGTGTAAAAAAACAGTTTTAAAATGTCCGCACTTGGTCATCATATGCAAAACTTCTGACGGTCCAGAAAATAGCCGCTTTTCCGTGAAATTTAACACTCACCCCACAATAATTGAAAAGAACCCGGGATGGAAATCCTTTCAACCCAGTTCAATCGATGGTCACACCACATTAGTATAATGTGTTATATGTTGGGAAGCCGGCCATTATAACCTGAATGGACAGTGAGATATGGAAGCACCTGAGATGTGAAAAATGATTGTCGGATGCTTTTGTGAATAGAAGAAACCTATAAGAATATTCTTATTTGATGTCCCGAATGTGGACGTAGGAGTTTTTGCCAAAACGTACACACTTACCAGTTACCACCTTTTAGTGACAATCAGATAATTTATTTTGAACTAAGAAACAAGCCAACTTGTTGATACTTCATTAACAAATCAAATATCCGAGACCATTAGAACGCGGTCCGTTCAAAATTATTAAAACCCTTCAATAGATTGGAGGAGAAAATTCATCACTTTCACGCCAATAGCAGACAGACTAGAAATACCACAAGAGATGACAGCGGATTTAATTATAAAATATAATAATAAAAACCCAGATCGTCCCTTCCAGACGCGCTTTCAACAAATTCAAACAATTCTCAACCCTATCTCTTTCGCAAATCAGGTATTATATCTGCAAATAAAAATTGGCAGTGGCTGTAATAAATTGTAGACTTGACGTCATCGTGAGGGTGTCATATTTTTATTTAAATTCAAAATTCGAATCTTGCGTCCAATTTACGAGTATACGTACTGGCACTACGAGTGTTTGGATCGGCATGACATCCTAATTCGTTGGTATTCTAATAATTTACGCGGGTGCCATCGAATTATTTATTAGAGTGCGAATGTTGACGTGAATTGCCGATTATGGCTCGACGTGGAGTGTAAATAAATTAACTGGATCGCGCGATTTGAACTCCTTCGTTATAATGAATCTGAAGTCAATTTTCCCTATTGATTTCTGAAAGTGTTTGGTTCGATCACTACTACCTGCTAACTAATAAAGTGTTCGCCTTCATAGGTTTCTTTTGACAGGTAGGTACATTAAATTTTCTTTATTAAAGTAAGAAACAAGAAAATCTTTAAAAATCCATAGCATTCAGACCTGATATCTAAATACATGACACTGATCTTAAAAGAAGAAAAAGGTACAAAAACTGACCTCTACATTTAAGAAATTAAAACCATACAGCTCGACCTTACCTCTCATCGCAACATTTCACGCCAGCAAATGAACTCGATCTAACCCCAAACTAAGGCATGTTTGATAAACACCTCTAAGGAACTGACCGGTAGTTAATAGCACTCGAGGGCCGGATTATTCGGGCACAATGAAATAATTAATTGGTGCTCAGAACGTTCCAGAGTTCTCAATGGACGTCCATTACTCGAGGTGTGGATTGGAGTTTGGAATGTTTCCAACTATTTTGAATTTGGAATGGGTTTTTATGGCTGTTCGGATGTTTCTGGCCAACATTATTTATGTTTTTTAGAAGCCGGCTGTAAAGTTCGGGTGTTTTTGTTCAGTACTTACTTAGAGTTAATAACTTTAAGTCAAGTTTAACTGCCATGACAATTTCTTATTTTTGAAATTGGAATGAATTGCTCGAGTAAATGTATTAACACTATTAGAATGCATTAATTTGCATGTCATTATGGTGAAGCGTGCGCGCTGGAATAATATAAATCATTCCTCAGTCCGTTATCTGAAATGAAAGGAAAACAAAGAGGGGCTTCCTTGAATGCTGAGATTCAACGAGCCATAAAGATAATATATATATTTATTTGCAAATATTATTCGTTTCTGCTTGTATAATACGAACTTATTTGATGATGAAAAAGCAGTTAAAAATAACTTAACTGCAGGTTCTTGGTAATAGCATTTGCTTTAGGTATCTTCCTACTTAATATTTATAGGTAAAAGTTTCACTTAAGTTACTATCATAGGGTTAACCCACTCTGGAGTCGTAAAATATTTACCTTTATCAACTTAGAAGCAAAGCAGTTTTGTGTTTAGGAGACTTAATTTTTTTATAACCGATGGTCTTTTATTAATTTATGCATGTGTTGAAAGCAGCTTTATGAATTTACGACATAAACTTTTTGTACCTTTTGAAGGTATAAGGAATGTTAGGTTGTTCATTTTATTTAACTGTAATTTACAGAATGCAAACCTTTAGTCTGACCAAGAAAGAAAGCTCTAGTATTGAACTGTAGTACCTACTAGTATAGTACCTACTAGTCAACATCAAACATACTTTTGTAGTAAAATAAGTACATAGAAAACATAGACTAAGTTTCTAGAACAGGTCATAGTATTCGTTTTCATTTACTTTCAGTCTAATCTCCGCTTTTGTCCATAGGCATGGGAGGCGGAATGGGCCAGATGGGAGGCTACTACGGCGCCGCGTACGGCCCGCTCGGCGCCAGCATGGCTGCCGCGGCGGCTGCGGCCGCACAGCAGAACGCTATATCCGCTGCGCTCACGCCTAATGGCCAGGTAACTATTACATGTCTTATTTAAAGAGGTAGTATTACAACTGTAGACCGCTAATGATCCATGGCATCTTAATTCTTCCATATTCACAAGAGAGACCTATTTCTTGAGACCGATTACGATCCGAGGATTTTAATTAGGGCGATGACTGTCCGAATTTTAGGATACAGAACGCAATAAGCTTATACAAAAGTAGGGCGACTTCACTAGTTTATTTCTGATCGAACTGGAATCCGACGTGCAAAAACGGCTGAACCTTTAGTTACATGGAAAAATAACCTTGTCAAACGAGTCAAAATTAATAATAAAAAACTTGATAATTAGATGTTTTTTCAAGCGTTTATAATCACGCTAATAGAAAGCCGACATCCTTTAATGATACTGATGGAGCAGATTTCGATTAGAAGGTAGCAGGCGTAGCCTCGTGAAATCACTTTTACACCATTTAGCTCGTTATTAACACGCGTGAAATAGATGCGTAGGAGTGCGCTAAAAGGGACGTAAAAGGACGTATTATGATGCATAAAGTTGGCGATGAATTTCGCTAGTTATGGTACCTAATACATTGCGGTTACGGATAAAATGGCGTAATCACATTGGTAGGCCACAACTAAAGCCTAATTTAGTTTTTTTAATAAGTTGCAATTGCAAAGATACCTACAAAATAGTTTAATATTTAAAAAGAGACAAAATCACTTACGCCTTTTTACACTGACTTTTTTATACAACAGATGGTAGTAAAAGACGTTGCTAGCTATGTTTAAGTGAGATCACCGTAAGATTACCTGTTACGAACCATGTATAATAGTTTTACAGCATGTTAGCGTGACAGGCGTGTAATGAAGCTGAGAATATTGTCTTCATTTTAGCAGTTTTTGTGCTTGCAACACTTTTTACGTAACTTAAGAGGGAGGATGATTTCTAAAATTAAAAATGAAGTGGAAAAATTAATTAGTTTGTGCTGTTTAGGAGAGCAAAAACAGTGCTATGGGTTTTGATAGAATACGACAGTAAGATAGTTCGCAATTTAAACTTATAAATAACAAAAACATTTTCAAAACCAGCGGGATATTGAACAAAATCCATCAAATGGATAATCATTGTAACTCCTCGGTACTTACAGCAACCCCAATATTCAAAAAGAATCTGTCACCTACAACTCGATCAAACACTCGATTCGGTGTCATTAATCTGCGTCTATAGTGAGGGTGAGTCGGAGGAAAAACAAACATTCGGTGTGACACGCGCCCTAGCTGGAAAATAAGATTTTGAAAATGGAACGCAAAAATGTTTTCGGCCTGAGATAACTTGTACAGTCACCTCAAAAATACATTATCCAACATTGATGAGCCTAAAAATATCTGTCATGTCTCTATTACTAGATGTATATAAAAGAGTGAGTCAGATGTTTTTTAGCGTAATGTTGGATGATATATTTTTGCTGATGACTGTACGAACAGTGACCGGTTTTCATTCCCAACAGCAAGTAGGTACCTGAGTGTATACGATGAAGACATTTCTTCGGTTCTTTGACTCAACCTATTATATAGAATACTGTCCAGTATAAACTGACACGCACTAAGTACGCGAGTGCATACTTAGTGTGTGTCAGTTTATACTGGACATTGTTCAATAAAAAAATATTGGTTGAGTCACAGAACCGTCGATATTTATAATTTATGTACATTTGCAAACGTCTATTATTTTCTGAAAATCATACTGATCAAGCTCAATATTTTAATACAAAAATAAATCGTAAGTAGGTACTTTCAGGGAAACTATCAGTGGAAATCTAGTCTTGAAGTGACGTGAAATTTAGAGTTTCCGATGAAATAACGATACGACTTCAACGCGAACTTGGCACGGGCAACAGCTCTTACAAAAAGACTGTAAAGTGCCGTATTTATGATGAACATTTGCTAAACAAAAGTTGATCAACATTGTTGATGACTGATGAGCAACAAATATTTTCTCGTTCGCCGGACGAAAACTTGTCAACATGCAGTGATCAACTCTGCAACATGAGTTGCGAGCAACAAATCATTACCAGTTATATTCAAGTAATGCCCTAGACTTGACAGTTTTCGAAAATCGTTTACGTTAAGCAACTTGCCTAGCCTCACTGACTCGTATCGATCCTAGAATGAGATCGTAATTAATAATGAATAGGTCCATTACGCCATGATTCCGATCTTAGATCCTTAAAGCAATGATTTTATGTATGTCTGATTCTTTGTGATCTCGTGTAGAGAGAACGGTCTGACGGTGGTGACGGTATTTAGTTGCAATGTGCAGTATTGTAAAAAAAAAGTCGGAAACATTAGCGGTTGTCTTTCGATACACAAATTTAGAAACTTTCCATAAGTAGGTAAGTATGCAGGGTGTCCTAGAAACCAACCTCAACCCGCTTATGGCTGATAGAGCAGCTAAAATGCTATCGATGTATGTTAAGCGTTTTTTTGTAGTTCCGGAAATATTGATCATTTTAATCTGAACTTGTGTAAATTATAATAATTTTTTATTTCATAAGTTTTTAGTAGCTTTTTACCTGCTCTATCAGCCCTAGGTGGATTGACATCGGTTTCTGGGACACCCTGTATACAGTTATTAGAACAACTCAATCACCGTCAGTCAGGTTTTAAAGCTTACTTTTTGTAACTGTTATAAACAACTATTATCCGCTTAAATAAGTCCAGGCCACCGCTTACTTAATAAGATCACCACTAGACTAGTCCAAATTAAACCCAATCAAAAATTACAATTAAAAAATTGCTCAAACCGATCTTAATCCAATAAACCAAACGCCCTGCAGAGGGCGGGACCCTCCTGTTAAACACATCTCCAGATTAAACGAGGGAAGATCGGAGGGTCGACGAATTAATTGCACAAGTTTATGTGTCAAGTAGCCTTAAATAGGGTATTTATGTTACTGGATAACGATTGACCTGTGAAAACGTGTGATCTAGCGGTGGCAGGTGACACTTCGCTATACATTGCAAAGTTAACAAGCTTTCACATCAGTGGGATTCATATCAGCTACGCTATGTGCACTGAAATGTCACCTGTCACCAGTCATTGTCACGATGGTGAATAAGGGCCAGGTTAGTGGGCTCTTTGATCCAAAAAAAAGCATTTACTCGCTTGAAGATCTTTTACTACAATCTCGAAGGAACGTTCATTCATATTGACTTGTGTAGATATCCGTATATCCCCAAACTGCACTTAGATTTGGTCAATTTAATCTTGACCTAAAAGGTCGAAATAGTATTTATAGGATAAATACAGCAGAAGAGAGTTCCATTCCATCTCCTAGCAGTTCCTCAGCACTTTGAGAATCTGTTAGAAGTTCCTTGAAATTATCATCACCATCTTGCTCATCACATTTGCCAGAAATCTATTTAGATGTAGCATCAAAGACTACCCTATGGTGATCTGTCGGCATTAACTAGTTCCAGACACTTCAACTACAATTAAAAAAACTGAGAAAATGTCAACTTACGTCAATCCCAATTAAAAAACTCATAATGCATCCTGTTTAATATTTAGTAACGATATGAGCAATAACTGTGAAGATGCCACTTATATCTAATTGATTAAAATGAACGCTCAAATCTTTTTACGACCGAATGCGAAGGTTAAAGGCTTCACCATTATAATAAAATATCTAGGCATTCATTATAGGACTCCTCATATTTTAGCACTCAACTTTATGTCCTTTATAGCTTGGGGTTCAGACAAATGCAAATACAGGATCCTACTTACTAAACAAAAAACACCTTAATCATTTCGTAATGAAGGTTTTTTGTTAGCTTATACATATATTTATTTGCCAAAGAAGCATAGAAGGCCAGGGGAGCTGCCTACCTATTAATTAATCCCATGGAGCAGGCAGAGACTGGAACGCCAGGTGCACCGGTCTAAATATACAACTTTCGCCTCCTCTAAATTCATCAATACTAGTAATTTTACACCGGAACACAACAATGCTGACTGTTCCTTGGTGGTAGTGATGACGACTGACCCTACACAAGGTCCACACCTAACCTCCTCGCCCCAACGGCCATCAGATCTTAGAGCGATCGTTAGATAGGAAGAAGTTTCTACGTATTCAATGGTCTATCAATCATACTAACTTAATTGACAACCTTAAAGACATCATTAAAAGCCACAATTACTGTCAATCTTTGACGTTATTGAAAGTTTGTAAGTGTTACGTAACTTGCCAAACAATGGAGTGGATTTAATTGAAGTTAAAATCGGACTGGAGTTCTATCGTCTAATTGAATGAGTAATTTTATGGGTCAGGCTTTCGCTTTCGAAAGGATTTCATGAGAAAGTTTTTGATAAAGTAACAATTGATAAGTGACTTGAGGATTAAGTTCAAGGCTTGTATGTTCGTCATACAACAGAAATGGTGATGAATTATAAACGAAATTGTATTGTGTGCAAAAGTCACCAGAACAAATAAAAAAAACACTTCCTTTTCTTTTTTTGGATTTTTCAAAATCATGTACACACTGTACACATGTAATCACTGTTTTTTAACAAAGCTGAAGAGGATTGTGAAGCTAAAAATCTCCGTACAAAATGCGAAAACGTTATTTCCTCTTAATAAGATTTTTGAATTTGTTGTAGACATCATGAACAACTATGTCCATACGTTGTCTTTCCAAGAGAATATTTCTTGGAACAAAACAAGTTTAAAAAGCAAACAGAAACGTACAATCCTGGGTATTTATAATGACTGCAACATATTTAAAAATCGTGAAAATCGGACTTGATTTAGTGGGCGAGAAACGTTTTCGTCCGGAGCTAAATTTGTTTTTTTTTTTTACATCTACGCGAATTTAGAAACGCTGCACAATCCTCTTGATGGATAAAAATTACAAATTACAAAAATTACAAAATTACAAAAAAAATTACACAGGTGTCGAATCCTCCTTTTAAGCTAAACACTTGTATTAGGAGGAATTCGCTCTTTCATACAGGTTTAATATAAGTGTTAAAAATAAGACTAAAACTAGGCATAGGTAGTTGTAGTTTCCAGCATAAATACAGTATAATGTAATGGAATTGATTGGAAAGATTCGCCAAATCTTTTGCATGAATGCTTAGAAAATACATTTCTGAATTCAAACAGATAAATTCAGTGAAGTGAATTAGATTAAATTAAATGTGCAAATGTGAATTATAACTTAAAGCATAAGCTGTTCAATATCGTCGTAACTTTTACTTTTGAGCCAAGTAAAAACCCCCGATATAACAGCGATCTCTGTTTCAGAGCTAATATAATAATATCTCTCGAATCATTTGGGAGATACAAAAATTGTCGACGGTCAAAAAACTATCAGCCTTCATTTAAAATGGAAACGTCCCCAACAAAATAGCTTCCATTATAGCAAAGACTTACAGATATTGTACAGACTATTCGTTTTCCGAAAAGAACTTCCCTATCGGTAGCCCGATCCATCACGCATTGTGCTTGTTAATAGACCCCCAACTATCGAATGAAAACGCATTTCTTTCGATTAACGTGTCGAATCGCCCCCCGGGCCCCGAAACAATATAATCAGCTACCATTCATATATGTTCTATAAACAGTTTTACCTGTATTAAAAATAATGATTGGGCGGTTTTTGTAGTAAAAGAGTAACGAACCATTGTGGTTTTCGGGACTCGATTATGAATCGATTTAAGGGGGGTTATTGGGTTACTTTCACGGTTCGTGTGGCGAATGTGGTTCGGAGTTAGAGGAAGAATTAACGTCTGTGATGGATTGATCAGTTATTCATAATTATAATTACGGTAGCGTTTTTATTGCATAGAAAAGCAAGACGAGCACGCACATGCCAGATAGACATAATATACAGGGTGGAAAAACGAACGCCACATGGACGCCAACTATCTTAACTATTGGAAATAGCAATTTCTACGCAAAAGAGACTAACTTTTTTTTAAAAATAGAATTGGTATACTGCTTTATGTATTTTTTTTAAGTATTCCTTAGAGGACAAAACAATTAAGTCGTGTTTTGTGATACAAATCGAAAGGGTCTTTTTTGTGTCTTTTATTTTTTATCTATAACACATACTTACTAAATTATTTTGTCATATTCGAATTCCCAGTTAAGACAGTGAATTTCCCAAAATCGTTAAATGTAGTATTAAATGACTTCAAAAATAAAAGTATATTTCCTTTGCGTAGAATTTGCCATTTTCAATGCAAGCCAATTGCAGCGGGCCTGTTAGGCTGCCTGTCCACTGGAGCGGAGCTAGGAAGCGGAGTGGTGAGCGAGAAAAAATTCCTAGCTCTCCGCTCCAGTGGACAGGCAGCCTTACGGAAGCGTTTTATAATATATAGCATCCGTCACAGATAATAAAAGACTCGTCAGTGGCCTACGTGCTCATTTCTTTTGTAAATATTAAAAAAATCGCGTTGTCCTCGTCAATCGCTTAACTTAGATCCTTAAAAAACTTCCCATAAACAATTCTAGAATTAAACGCCACAGCTTACAACAGCGTCGCCGGACGACGTTTATGATCGCCATAAAGAAACGTCCGTTTGTGGGCAACCTACCTTCATTCAAAGTGTTTGTTCTTTATGAACGTCTTATTGGATCTGAAACCTTATTGATAACAACAGAAGGTTAAATCGGCTTTATACATTTAATGGTGGATGTGTCCTTTTGACTTAGAAGTCCGAGCCGTAAACTGGTGTCGCGGCCTAAGCCTGATTTAGCGGCGAAAGGGTCGTATGTTACGCTAACTTGGGTCTACACAGGGAACATGAGAACGGCGTTTATGGAGTCAAGCTTGGTAGTTATTTTTGTGCAAGTAATTTAACAATATCTACTTACCGTATTGAAAAATTTAAATCGTACAATAATCGTATGCCGTATGCAGTCGTCAAAAGAATGTTTTTGTTTCTGAAGAACCCAAACTAGGCACTGTAAATAATAAATATTTTACCGTAGATGTTACCAATTTATAAAAGTAAACATACATATTAATGACATGGTAACGCAAACGCTAATAATAAATACATTTTTATTGGAATTCCAATAAATCCCATCCCGTCGATGGCCAACAGAATTTATTTTTCACTTTTCTATAGCAAGCTCTGCCATCAACTGAACAGTGTGTATCTTTATAAGTACTTTTCTCACAATACCAAGACGTACTTCATTAAATCCTAAATAATCGACATATTTGTGCCTTTGTCGCACGTGATTTGTGGACACAAAAACATAACTCTTCAGAGACCTTAAATATTTCTAACAATATCTCAAGGCGGCAAACGCATCACCCTGCAATTGAGTTTTGGTATAAAATTAATTATAAGTAGCTACTTTAAGGTCCACTTTTGTGTCACACAGACACTAGATGTCATTCAATTTGTACGTAGCATATTTATAATGAATTATATTCTCAATAGAGTTATTAATGAAGTGCTTAATGCAAAGCTGGATTAAGATGGCCGCCCATTCATACATTTGATTACAATTCAGTAATAATTTAAATAAAATTAAGTAAGTTTCGAGTTATTGTGACTGGTGGAGGTGGCGATTTGAAAATATTTCGACTTCTTGTTATTTATCGTTTATTACTTTAATCCGTTGACATGCTGCTGTAAATTTTATATTGACAATTGATTTATTTACAATTACGTAGAATTTAAGTACATAGGTACCTATTTTAAAAGGTAGCAAAGGTTGTTAATTTTAAAGCTTCATCTAATTTTATCACCATTCATTCTAAGAAAAATGCTCTATAATAAAAGAAGTTTGCTAAACCGCGAAATCACTAAATTATGGGTTAATTTTACTTACCATGTTCTCGTCGTATTTTTTTTTTTCATTTTAACTATAACACCTCATTTTTATTTAAAGCCTTAAGTATAGCAAGACTCGTGAAAAATATCTCTCTCTTTGTTCCAGGTCGGTTCATCGATGGACATGTCCAAGTACTCTATTGAGGCAGAAAAGTACCGAACCTACGGCATGTACCCTGACCCTTCAAGGGGTTACCTGGACTCGGCCGCTCTGTCCAAAGCTTACATGTACATGGACCAGCAGCAGCAAAGGTCTTATCCAATGGACATCAGCAAGATGTACTCCGAAGCTTCGGCAGCCGCCATGGCAGGGCTGAACTCCGTCGCGCCCGCTCCGTCCAGTCTGTCCCCAAGATCCCCTGCAGAATCCCCTGATATGACTGTGAAGTCTAGCCAAGAAAGAGCCGAAGGCAGCTCCTCATCAGGATCCAATCCTTCCCCATCCCTTCCGTATTACCAAGGGTCGCCAAGCATTCTGATGCCGCAGTACCCTGGCCAGTATGCGCAGAGCACTCAAGGAGGTCCAGAATTTAGGCGACCCCTCACAGTTATATTCTGACCTGACGCTTAAATCTACAATTCCATAGACTGCGTTCATTAAAAAGATTCTACGCAGACGGCTCGCGCGGCGTTTATTTATTAAAATGTGTTTTGTTTTTGTTTTTGTCGATTTTCTTCGTTCGAACCAGTGGGTTCGTTACGCGTATTTCGCGTGGTATTATTTAACGATGTCATTTGTTTTCCTAATTTTCACGATTTCGTGTTTCTTTCCAAAGTTCCTTTGAGTTTCCTCTTGTAGTTTTAAAGGTTATATCTTAAATATGATATTCGTGTATATTGTAAATATTGAAGTTGTTAGTACTTAAGTTGTTGTAAAAATATCGGTAGGTATATAGTCCGTATTGTACGAATTTTCAGGACTGTTGGTGCAGAGTAGTTATAATTATTGGACTGAGTTTGGGTTCATTATTTATGCCCGTAAATAGAATCTTAGTTAATATTCTATTGCTATTATTAAAGTTTTTTTTTTGAATAAAAATGAGAGTCCAATTTCAATTACAACGATTCTATTATAGTATGCAAGAACTTTGTAAATAATGTTTTATTTTGAAAATATTGTCATTTTGTAAATAATAAAAATAATGTAATGAATAGTTTCGTCTCTAGATTTAGCTTATATTTAGGCCTGGTGTACCAGTGATTTTCTTTTCACCAGTCGAATAATAATGTAGGCACAAAACGCATTTGTCAGTTGTGCGGCAAGCCTTAAACATTGCATTTATGTGTTGCCATATTTTGTTATGATTTTTTTTCTGATTACAATGAGAGTTTATAAGAAAATTACCGAAAAATATGATCACTTTCGACATTTTAGAAGTAAAGATCTGTTATATCTCTTGTGCATAGAAATGACGTTGAAGCATTTTTTAATTGTAAAACCTTTAAAATAATGTCATCGCTGTGCATGACAGAAGTAACAATCGTGGTCATTTAAATGTTTTTATGATGTTTTGTTGATTTATTAATTATTTTTGAACATTTTAAACAAACGTCATCTATACGCACTAATTAAAATCTCCCCAAAACATGATTAGCGTTGACTATACCACAGATGCAATAGCATTACTTCATGCAGTGTTTCTACTATATAATAATGCCATGCTGTAATAATCGTGAAACGTGGCTAATATCGTAGTATACGATTTGTTGTATATTAAAGTCGAATGTATAGATGAGACAATTATACTAGAATTTAAATAAAATTATACGTAAATAAAAATATTAAAAAAAGGTATTTCTTTTTCTTCCACACACTATTTTCTACTGATATAACAAAATTGTTATTTTAAAATCTTAGGCGCTGCTGTCGCTAAAATAAAATAAGCAAGAATATAAAGCTTAACAAAAACCACTTGAAACTATTTTCACAAGCCATAATACAGCAATATTTACAGTGTCATTATCACCTATCAATTATTTTTAAACCGTTGTAATAACACCCCGGCACCCCTTTAATAAAACAAACGACCGTCGCTATTCTTGCAACCTAATTTCAACCGTATGCCTATAATCACAAACTTGTTTTTTTAAACTAGTTATAGTCACGTAAAAATTAGTTAAGTGCGCGCACTTCCCGCTGTTTTTATTTTTTCGTTTTTTAATAAAATATTCGCCGATAGATATCACTGCTGGGGCGGCGTTGGGTAAACAGCGGGGCTTGAAGCAAAACGCTTTGGAATAACAAAGCACCCTCTATAGTGGAAGGTGGAACTGTATAGGGTGCTTGTTTTATTGCGAAGTGACAGTTTAATTTGTCTCAGGATAAATTTTGCATAGGTTTATGTTTCAGACACAAATAAAAAAAAACAATTTTATCTTTCATTTGTAAATAACTGGCCAAAATAGAGTTATAATTTCGTTGAGGTTTTTATTATTTTTATGAGTCCAGTACAATAGGAGAGAGGCGTTGAAAGCAGCTAAGTAAGTATAGATTCATATTAAATTATCATTTAATGGCCGTATGTTTATCTGCAAAATGCCAACAGAAAATGTAGGTTAAAATGGCCCTATACCGAATCTTAATCATGACTAAAAGTACAAAAGGTTTATAAATACATTTTTCTTATTATTTTTGGTAGGTAGGTTATTATTACCATAACCTTGAAAATTTTTAGCTCAACAAGGCTATGGTGCATACCGCATAATTTAATTATAAAACACAAGGAGCCGACATTGAAGACATTATAATGCCCGACTGCAGCGGCACCTGCAGGCCCAATCGTAAATCAAAACCATCTATACTCGAGAATCTAATCAAACACCAAAATCTGATAGCTCCCATCTTAATTATTGATTTACTTTATAATTATTTCATAAAATCATGAATAAGAACTCGAGTAACCAGTAATATTCGGGTAAGTTTTATTGATAAAAATACACCAAAATGCACTTAAACCAAAATGTAGTAATCACAGCGAATGTGCGCCGGTTGAGGGTTTTGGTCTTTAGTTAGATTTTTGAGTCTAGGGCACCCACCCAAACTCACAAAACAAAATCGATCCAACCGTTTAGCAAGATTTCAGTGACATACACACGTACAAAAACTTTACAATCCAGAATTAATGGCATGCTAACATAAGTTTATTACAATAAATCACAATTCTGTTTAACAATCACCCTGTACCCTCCCCTTAAAACGAGGAAAAGCTAACAGCCTGCGCGGGCGCTTGCGAAAACAAACAAAATCACTTCCAATAAATACACGCTCATTTACTCGCCACTTGAGCAATGAGCGTTGTGAGTATAGCTCAATGTTGAGCATTGAGGTCCTTAAGGTTACCTCATTCAATCTCAGATCTTCACATAAAAAACATTTACGCATTCAAACAAGAAAAAAAAAAACTTAGGTATAGGTATTAGAAATTTACAATGGGACATTAATAACTTAATTACTAACGGCTAAAAAGTCAAAAAAAAAACCTTTTCAAAACTGGTTCACCAGTTTAAAACTTTTTAAAATAAACCAAATCAGTCATAGGCACGTGACGTGACGTAAAATATTGAAAAAATAAGGTTTCTTAAACCGTCTCAGGCTACGGACAGACCGCACCCCATTATTAGCATGTAAAATTAATGCATTTCTAAATTACAGTTTCTTGCATGTCAAAACTACGTATATGACACAAAACACCTATTGCATAATTGACTTTGTTTCTTATGACATAAGATTGAAATTATCCTGACTATAAAACGGCGTATGCTTCGTTTTGTTTAGGAGGACAGACAGCCTTTAGCTTGTCATTATCCTGTAATAACTGCTTTGGTCCATTTAAAAGTATTTACAAAGCAAAGACACGTAATAAAAGGTAATTTCAAAAAGCTTACTTATTACGTTATAAGTATGCTATAAGCGTGTAAAATTAAAAAGAAATGTGAAAATGGAAGTACTTTGCAAGGTGCAATACAGGGTGATTTTCTCACATACGCTTTCAATTTTTTTTTTAATTACATGGAAGCGTAATTTCTGTACTTGTCGATTAAAATCTGTGTATTAAGATTTCATAGAGAATACTGCAACGTCACTCTTTTCATCGTTGAATAGTCTATGTTACTTCCGAAACAACCGAAATAACTGTTCCGATACGCTAAAGACAACAGATAATAAATTGAAAATAGAACTTCGGATTTCAACAATATGGTGTCCTTGTTTAAGAGACTCGATCCGATACAAAATTGCCAATCTATGGCGTTTCGGAACGTAGCAGCGTCGCGTCATCTGTCAAAAATCTACTTAAACTTGCTGCTGTATCCAAGGCATGAAAAAAAAAACTGCGCTTTGTGATTGGCTACTATTTAGCCAATCACAGCACAGTACTGCAACATTACTCCGACGGTGGAAAAGAAGTAGGATAGTAGAACTAGACAGTATAGTACTTACGATATTTAGTTTTGTTATATACTCGTATTAAGACTTGAATAATAATTTTAATGAACTCGTACAAAAAGTATCGTTCACGATAGTGTCATAATCAAGCTTTTTAATCTCGTACCTTAGGCCACTCAGCAAACTTCGTGGCCTAAACACGGTACTCGACTAAAATGCTCTCTATTATAACACGATTGTGAAAAATAATAGTTAAAAAATACCGGTTTGAATAATGACGTAAATCAGTCGAAACTCTGGTAAGACTGTCAGTGCTTGACATTCACTGCTACATGACAACTACCGCCAATTGGCGAAGTGACATTTAAGTAGGTAATTTAGCTTTTATCGTTTCAGCGCAAATCCTTACCACACACACAGGCTCTTTTAACCAAGTTTACTGTGTATGTACCTAAGAAGTCGCCAGGGCTTTAAGTTCACTATAGTTTAGCTTTAAACCATCATGATTCTATACCGAAACCATATTGTATTGGGACAGCTCTTACTGTCCTGTAGAGTAATACCACCAACGACATGACTACGATACGCAGGATGGGCTTTTAAACCAAGTGGAATAGAGGGTAGGACGTCCGCGTCCCTTAATTATCGAATGACTTATCGCATAAGGATGAAACTTAGACCATACAAAGGAAGTGTAAAAAAGCTTCAAGTCTTAATCTCTCTCTTTTTAAGAGCTTCGCTCTTGTCGTTGGAGTAATTTCCAATGTTCTCCCCTCTCTGCCTTGACTTCTTTATACGACACGACATGCACCTTCTCCTTGATTTGGTCCATGTAATTCGATTTGGAAGACCATGGAGAAGTGTTCATATAAAACTTAAAATTGCTTAAGGGTATTTTCTGTTAATCTTTTGGGATCGAAATGTAGGTAATTCCCGACATCAACAATTGTTATAATGCAACACAAAGTTTACATATTATGCATTTTTCCTCAAAACTGTTTACTCAGTTTGACTGCGGGATCTTTGGTCCAGCTTGTTGATTGATATACTCTAATAAATTAATAATTATATAATTATATAATTATAGGTGAGCATCGCATTCACAATGAATCCAGGAGATGCCTATGTAACCTAGCTTTAAATCTACGTTTGTTTTTTCAGGCACGCTACTAGTATTGCATTTGTTTCTTTTTCCAGCTGACTGTATCCTTGCCTTGTTCAGTCTTGGTGAAGATTTGGCGCAATAAGCTATTGGCTTTTTGTTTTGCATGAGTACTCCGCCACATGCATAACTACTTGCATCCACTGAGAGTAGAATAGGTGCGCTTACGTCATAATAACCAAGAACAGAGGCTTTCAGGTCGTTCTTTCGGAATGCCTCGTCTTTCTCATAGTCACTTCACTTCAGTTGGATAAACCGTATAAAAAACGAAACAATATTTTGTACTTGCGAGCGAGTTGACGTGATCAAGCGTATTAGGCGACCCGACTTTACCATTGTTGCAATGTCTTGCCCTTTCAAACACTGGTCACCCACAATCATCGTGTGAAAAATTCCTAATAAGCTTTCAAACCGGTCAAAAGTCGATCAAGGGAACAAAGCAACTGACCGCTGTCAGTTTGACAGCTGACCTGTCACTGTCACACGTTTGACAGTTGACCTGTCACTGTTAACACGTGCCGGGCACGCTTTAAACTGTTATCGGAGTCCCGTCAAGTCGGGGTGACGTAATTGTGGGACTATTGTATAAACTGAAGTCTCAAAATGGACTGGATGTTTCGAGGGAGTTTAGTTTTTGGTAACAACGCTTTTGCTAACGAGTTTTTTGTTTATTGACGTGCCAGAGTAAAATCTTACCTGCTTGATTAAAATGCGCACTGCTTTCAAGTATGCAAGCAATCTGGTAACTTCAAATGATGATAAGTACCTATCATACAGAATAAAAATTGCTTGTATAGGTAGGTATACAGTGTGTATAGAATGTCCAAACTTTCAAACTCAAAGAGCCATAATTCCATCGAGAGACAATATCAATATTCCAATCGACAGGGGATCTTGAAGAAACCCCCTTTACTTTAAACTCGGAGGGTTGACAACAATGGGTATTTTTCATATACAGGCAGTGACAATACCGCCGAATAGGGTTGTCAGATGGAAAATCATTGTTAGGAATAAAGGTTGTACGAAAAATAAAATAAAAGAGGGCGCTTCTTTTTTTTAGGGCTCCGTACAAAAAATTAAAAAACGCTTATAGAATAACTCGTGCGTCTGTCTGTCCGTCCGTTTGTCACAGCCAATTTCCCGAAACTACTGGACTGATTGAGTTGAAATTTGGTACACAGATGTGCAAAGTAAATAAATATCTTTTTAAAATAAGGGTCATTTTCGGGGAATAAATTAGGAAATTTGAAAAATAAGTTTTGCAAACCTTACTGAGATATGACACTCAAATAAGTATATTTTTGATATTATTGTAAAATAAATATTTTTGATTTTATTAATGAAAGAAGGCGAAAATTACTGAGCCAAAATTTTTGTAAACCAGTTTTTAACTAATCGAGAACATCGAGAGATGTATCTACAAAAGAATATTATTTCTATCTTCCAACCATTTGTTTAAAAATTAAGGGTGGTCAAATGTGTCTGTTTGTGTGTGACTTTTAATATATTTTTGTAGATTCAAATTACAGCAAATTCACCACATTTAAAAGCAGGTTGATATCACAAATTTGAAATTTTAAGAATATCTCTTTACATCATACAAAGACTTGAAAAAAAATGGCTAACCCCTTTTAATAGCAGCCCTACCGCTGACAGGAGGTAAGTTATGTGTTTTCCCCAACTCGGTCCTACGTGGACAATTTATGGTAGTTGTGTACCGAAGTTCCCTGATGCCTCTAAACAAGGTTCTGGCACAAGAATAGCTCTGGCTACTGATAGGTACCGAAGAGGCAAGCCTTTTTTAAGAAATCGTAGACTTTGAATGACAGAACTGGGACATGTTTTCTCTTCATGAAAAGATTGTAAATTGAATGAAGATTTTCTGAAGTGCATTTTTTTTTTATAATTGCTTGATTTATGTAAGAAAACTACACGCACAAGCTAGCCAAGTAAATAAGGCTGACGTATGTCACAGTATTAGCTAATAAATATAAATTGTAACAGTAACAATGCATGTGGGCGATCAAACCGCGCGGCCTGCCCAGTTTGGGCCATTGTTGGGATATACATACAATGGTATATTTTAGATCGTGATTGTGGGGATGGAAAACATTATCAGAGCATTATCACCGTTAATTTTAGATTGGTACAGAACATTACTAGTCAATCTTGCAACCGTATTAAGGCCACACGTGATTTTGAGAGCTCCAAGGAGTCTGAATGTTGCATTTTATCAATAACTTAACTAAGATTAGAGTGTTTGTAAACAGCTGTCAAAATGTATGAACTAACAGTGGATTAACATTGATTAACATTTAACGTCGTTTGGTGAAATTGGTACTCAAGGTGCCTTTTGAGCAATAATTGACCGTCAACAGTACGAACCTCTCTTTTAATGTTGCCATGTCTACTCTATCATGAGTAAATCGCTGTGCTATAAAAAAAACGGGACTCAAGTTTTCAAATCGATACAGTACGAAAAATCGTGCGAATTACATCCCTCTTGCCAATTGCGTCAACCGTTTTTGAACTTGTCGGTCAGATCGGACACATCTGGTCGTGTCCGTAGACCCCTGAAAATCAGCACGTCCTGCAGAAATCGGGATGTCTGCCAACACTACCTCATTACACAAAGTTAGAGTTGACACCTATTGTTGCCAGTTATAAACTGCCGTTAAAAGTTGCCAGTGTGCACCTTAAGGTTTGGCCACACTAGGAGACACTGCACCTTAGCGGAAAGAAGCAACGCCTTTGCTGCTTCCCAATAAATATAGAGGCAAAAAGAAACTTTGAACCGGTTCATTACCACCTATGACACACGGATAGCCTTGTTAGTAACGACCCTAAAAGCAATTATTTTTCCTGAAGCTTGGACTTCAATGTTATGCTTATGCCCCAGGACCTAAACTATATTGTTCCTACGTTTCAACCTGATCCGTTCATTAATTGGAGCGTGATTGTCGATTGAGTACCAAACTAACAACCTCCAAACTTTCTTATCTCTTATTTACTTGACGTTGCAATCACAGCTCAATTTTTTAATCATGCTGCATAAACTGACGTTTATCTCCCGACTACGAACACCATGCTTCTGTGGGGCGGGAGGGACAACTAATTAAAAGACACGCGCGCGATACTCATCGCTGTCTGTGGCTGATATTTGGGTGAAATAACAACGCGACTGTGGTGTAGGTATTATGGCATTCATAATGAGGGTGTGGGTTTTGACACGTACTTAATGTGTTGGCTTTCTGAATAGAAAATGGTGACTCAAAACTGTGTCGCAGTCTTTATTTTTGATGAGGAAATTGTCAATCTGTCTACCGATTTATTAAAAACTCAGATTTTTCGGGGCGAAATCAAATAATATAGGTACCTACTTGCAATGACCAAATGTGTTTTGCACTTTAATGTTCTCCATTTTCATATAGGTATAATATTTTGTAATATTATTAATAAATGACTTTAAATTTTATTGTCAATTTCTAAAACTTGGTATCGTACGTTCGGGCCCTTAGTACTAAAATAAAACGCCTCTTTGCTAGTTATTATTTTACTGGCATTCTTGCCTCGACACCGAAACACAATGCGAAAACTGTATACTGTTAATATGACTTATGTGACCTTCGTAGATTTTAGTTATTATGCAACCTGAAAGACGGATTGACGCCCAACTGTATACAGCGCTGCACGCCCTGGCTACCCCACTGTGTGTAGTCGTGAGTATGTATATCTATCTGTATGTAGACGTGTGTATGGAGCCATAACCAAGGCGACGCGGATTTGCCTGACAAAGCACCCGACGCGTCTCGGCGTGGGTAGGGTAGCTATGCTTACGTAGAAAAATAGGACAGTATTATGTCTTTCCAGCGTTTAGACTGAACACTGACAATGATACAAGCCAGAGATTAGAGGCGACAATTTTATTAAGCTAATAGAATTAAACATACAATGTTGTCAGGATCTTAGCAGGTGAAAATAAGTAATCTCTCCTACCCCTCTGGGACAACTCCGATGACGCAGCAAAAAGTTTTGATACCAATTTATTAAAGCCCAAAATCGAACTGGCCGCACTGAAAAAAAAAAATGTTTACTACAACCAAGATCTTGTTCATTGTAATCATACATCATGAATCCATATGAGCCTGTCAACATCATGACTTCTGTGACTAAGAGAATTTAGTTAAATTCTCTTAGTTTCGTCTGTCAAGTACTGTACTGGCCTTATAAAGTCTGGTATCTATTTTAATATATTTCTTGTCCAGTACAGGCAGTAAACCTTATTATATTTATAACGTTCGTTTATAGATTCAAGTAATCCCACAGTTTCATCAACTAAGATAATAGTTAACATAACAATGTTAGTTACTCATTTGAGCTTAATTCTTTTCCAATGTGATTATGAAGCTTCGTCAGATCAAATAATATTTTACTTCATTCAATCATGGCGCTTAGTTGATTCTATCAAATACTTTACTGTCCACATAAAGATTACTTATTTATGGCAATTATTATCTTGTTTAGCGCAAGCACGAAACCTTATTATGACAACAGTGTTATATTATAGAATCACTCAAGATCCCACAGTTCCATCAACTAAGATAATAGTTAACAAAACAATGTTAGTTACTCATTTGAGCTTAATTCTTAGCCAATGTGATTATTATACTTTATCAGACCAAAAAACATACACTACCTCATTCAACTAAGGTCTAGGTAGTTGATATAGTCATGACAAGTAATAGATTTAAATAAGATCATTTTTCAAGGGGCTACCCTGGGTCAACGACCTTGACACGCGATTTACTGACATTTTCCTTAATATTTTTCAAACGAGAGTAAGTAATCTCGGAGGTGAATCAAAAAGACGCTACTCTTTACTTTTCCAGAAATATACAAAAAAAAACCAGTAAGTTATCGTGTATAAAAGTGACGGACGTTTTTTTCATATTGTTTTCCGTCTGAAAGATATAAAGGAAAATGACAGAAAATCGCGCGTCAAGACCGTTGGCCCAGGGTAGCCCCTTGAAAAATGATCTTATTTAAATCTATTACTTGTCATGACTGACTATATCAACAACCTAGACCTTAGATGAATGAAGTAGTATATGTTTTTTGGTCTGATAAAGTAATAATCACATTGGACAAGACTTAACCTAAGGCCAAATCACGTAATTTACATATTATTATGTGGCGGCCTACTGGTCCTTGACAATAAAACAACCACCACATAAAAAAAAATGAACTTTATATTTAATAAAACGGAGTTAAATTTGTACACGCACTGTTGCTAGACGCTAACCGAATGACTGACCCTTTCTCCCTCTATTATTGTTTTTTGTTCTGAGTTTATATAGTTGGCACTGTATCTTGATCTTTTTGTACTTGCTGACTTGTGGACACATTTTCTTTTTCTATTTCTGTCTCAGAGTCCTTTTCCAGTACAAACATACATTCGGATGGGTCTTTCAGGCACTTATCAGCTCGTAATACTAGATCAAACTGCAAGTTTGATAAATCCAGCCCCTGAAAATGAAAAGATCAATGTACTGTCTGTATCCTTGATTGACTTACAAAAATACACAAATTTTTACTAGAAAATATGAGTTCAGTTCCTATTGTAGCAGTGCTATGATAACTTATATTAATGTGTTTAAGTGCTATAGGCACCACTATGCACTATGATAAGTTTGAATGATATTTTTTAGTAAAATTAAATTAAGTAGGTACAAATGACATATTTTCAACAATGTGTAGGTAATAAGGAATTTACCCGTGGTCAAAACATACGTGGTCGTGGTGGTAATAAGTAAAACATAATATGTTAAAAAGGTATCCTACTTACGTGCACAATAAATTGTTTTATTTATAAATTTTATTTCAAAACTTATTTATAAATTTTATTGTAGTACCTACCTGCAAATATGGGTATAAGATCGGGAAGCTCCCATGTTTTTAAAAGTTCTGCTACGTCGTCCATATCTATATTATGAATGTTGTTTCTCCAATTATCATGACCACAACCTTATCACAACACGATCCACAATTCCACAGACACAGATTCCAGTATGAAAAAAATCAAAACTCACAATAATGCCTCGCGCAAACACCACTCTGCTGGTTTTTTTTTTGTGAAATGGCCGAAATGCAATGCGTCGTCAATCATACAGGTCGAAACTTGAAACGTGCTTAGCAGGGGAGGCGGGGGGAGACGCGTGAGGTGTTTTTCATGTTAGCTTCAATCAAATTCTTATTTGAATCTACTAAGAAGCTTGCTTAGTACAACGTACTAGTCGAATGAAACTATTACTTTATATAATTAAAATAACTTTTAACATTATTTGTAAATACTACGATTAGGATCATAGAAGCAATATAAATTTATTATTTCCTTCGGTTAAATTCTCATTTGAATCTACTAAGAAGCTTGCTTAGTACAGCGTACCTAGTTGATTGCAACTATTACTTTATATAAATTAAAATAACTTTTAGCATTTGTAAATGCTATCATTAGGATCATAGAAGCAATAAATTAATAGTTTTGATTCTGTAGAGAACATTTTTTGATATAACGCGTTAATTGATTGCAGTAATTTTACAAATTTATTGTTTCAACTATATTAAATCGTTGGTGCTAGTATAGAAAATTGTAGATTTAACTTATTATCTTGTATCATTCTACTTCATAGCTTCTTTAACGTAACGTGTCTAGTGAATATTCCAACTTTGCGCCTCGTTCATATAATACACATATATCGTTAATGCATACACAGGGTCTTTGTAAACGTAAGTAAAAGAAAATAATTAATTTTACAAGGATCCTGTATTAATTCAAAGATGTATTAGTAGTTTGTTTAAAGGGCATTTGTTAAATTAAAAAAATACTTCTGTGTTGCCTCAAACAAACTCAGCTTACTGTTGCAACTACCTTCTTTTGTTTTAAGTAAACAATATTAACGTTAATCCAATTATTCTGGAGCCAACTAAGAGAAAATACTACTTAGTTGGAGTCCATTTTTTTCAGTGCGGCGAGACTGACGTAAAATTTTCTTAATGTATGTATGTATGCATATTTAATCGTATGAAGTTCATTTAAAATAAATAGTTACTCATAATATAGTACCTAGCGATTATTCTGAATATGTGTCGTAATTCCACATGAGCCTAACATTAACATTGTTAGGCTCTTTAAGACACATGACAGGTTATTGATGTAAAAGTGCCGTACCTATCAGATGACGTACATATATTGATAGTATTATTAGTCGTATAGTCTATTTTTTTAAACACTTCATTGAAACTATTTCTGAAGAGAACACCGCAATCTAACTTTTTATTTATTGGTTGTCAATGAAATAATAAGTAGGTATGTATTAAATAATTACTTAATTACATGTTTTAGTTGGTTATGGTGCTATGTGTGAGATTGGTTAAATATTTTCATTTTATTTATCTTTATTTATTATAAAATTACTATGTTGATTATTTCCAAATCTTGTCCCTATCGATATCTGAATAACATTTAAAATGGCAATCTCCACGGGAGATTACATACCGAAAAAAAAAAACAATTTTCAAGACTGTCCGCAATTTCCCAAAACCCCTATGCGCCCTACAGCCGGCGCACACAATGCCGCGTAATAATATAATCGGCGCGGCGCCACTTGCCATTAATTAAATTTAAAACCCAGTGTGCGCCCGCCTTTATCACCGCTAGGTGTGCAGCCGGCTTTATTGTGACTTTTATAAGAATGATAACAAAAAGTATTTTTTCAATTGAATACGATTGTTTCAACAACATAAGTAGTAATAATAATATATACATTAGCTTAACATCAGGTTTAATTAAAGTAAAGACTTTATTAAATAAACGAAGTGAGATCTTAGAGTCAATTCAGTAGGCATTCGTATGTTAAATTGAATACCTATTTTGGATCCGATCTTTATTTTGGTAAAAATTGAGGATACTTTGTCAGGTTTTTCCCCTTTATTTCAGGAATCTGAGGCCCATAATAAACATAATTATTTATTGTCAATGACCTGAATATTTTGCAAGATTATTTATTTCTAGACTCCTTATATTAGACACATGTTAATTTCTTATAATTGTTCAAATAAATCGTTGTTATTGAACGCAGCTTCTATGCATTCTCTTAATTAAACCACGACACCACTAAACCTTTTTACTGTTCCCAAATAAATGGCATTGTAACTAATCTATTTCAGTTGAATAGCGTCAAAGATTCTCTCCACAAGGACATTTAGCCACGGCCCGAAAAAACCATGGGACCGAGCATTCCTTGCCACCATTCTGCCATGAATACCCTTTTTTACCACCTCCCAAAAGATTATTTTTAACACTAAGCAACTCCGATGACGCAGCAAAAAGTTTTGATACCAATTTATTAAAGCCCAAAATCGAACTGGCCGGCGAGACTGACGTAAAATTTTCGTCAATGAAATTTAAAAATAAATAAAGTCAAGATGGCCGTTTCATACGTTTATAGTGTTAAGGGTTATGTTTTTTTAAAGTTTTTATAACTTCCTGCTCTTTTAGGCGTTTTTTTATGCGTAATAAATGGGCAGGTGTATCTAGCACCTCGTGATTAGGCAAACGGTGGGTTGTTAGTCAGGTTTTGTTGTCAATGAGGTTCTTTATGGCGGCCGGTAAGATGAATGATTTGGAGATTGGGTGTTTTTTGGTGTTCGTCTGTTATTGGTAGATATAGGTAACAGTTTTGTTTTATGATTAGTACCTAATCAGGATTACCGCGTTCAAAAATTATCCCAGATTCAGCCTCATTATGTCGGAGGAGAAAAGGTAACTACAAAGTTCTATACTTACCTACTCCGTGATATAGTTCGTCAGTCAATAGAGGCAGAATACTGATACGTCAAAGTACGATAAAACAGTTTTGATTGTTTAAAAATGCCACATGGTTTGAATTGTTTTTTTTTTAAGTACTTAAACAATCGGAGTCTGATCGGATGACCATAGGTAGCGTAGTTAAATTTTGAGTACAGATTCGTGTCAACACATCCGAGGGGATAAGCAAGCGGTCTTTACACTACAATTAATTTATTATTTTTATTGTGTGTCTGACAGAAAACTTGCATTTAATAATATTATCTACGGCCGAGTTTTGTATAACACCCTTTTTTCAAGGTGCTCAGTATATCCCCCCCCCCCCCTACCCTCTCGTGGATCCACTAAATAACAAAAATGGCGGGTGACATGTCAGAAAATGGAAGCAAACTTATATGAATACCTTATCCCGCTCGGAATTAAACCTTGTGCATATGTTTTTATAAAACCACGATTGAAATTCAACCATAACAGTAAAAATAACATTCGAGTCCAGACCGGTTCCAGGCCAGGTCCAGACTAGAGTCTAAAAGATACCTACCAGGTATGTGTACCTACCTATGATCTATACCTACTGCGATGCCACTACACGCGGGCTAGGACCATAACTTGTACTTCTTCGTAACCAATAATTGAGTCTTTTTTTTTTAAACCAAGCATCTTTTTTACATATGGTTGACTAGCTAGAACCCTCGGTTTTCCTTATCGTAAATAAATTGATTTATAAATCGAAATTGTCTCTGATTGTACACGACTGTTGAAAGCCAACCTCAAACCAATAGAACTTTTCCAAGTATTCCACAAGTCTAGATCATTGTGGCGTGTAGTATACAGCTGCGCCCCGACTTTGCCCGTAAACAAAGCCCTCTCGGCGCAGGCAATTACTGAAGGCATTGTGGAGCTAAACTTTGATTGGCTCAGCCAATTACAAGAAGGGCCAATTATACCAGTTTTCTACCGAAGTCGATTGATATAGAAGGGTTAATTAAGATGGCGACACTTTAATTAAATTAAATTAATTAAATAAATATAGTGAACTAGCTGTTGCTCGTGACTCCGTCCGCGTGGAATTCGTTGGAATTTTATAATTTCCCGGCATAAAAAGTTCATTGTATTATAATCCTTCTTCCCAAAGGTAGTTAAAATCAGTTTAGTAGGAATCCTAGTTAATGAAGAACCATAATTTTAACTTTACCACAAAAAAAAACTAATCTGCCCTAACCTCGATTACACTTGTATGATATGATATCAAAAAGCCAAATCCCATCGCCTATTGCTTCTCCCCCCGGCTTTGCCCGCTGAATGGAATACTCGGATTACCGAAGTGGACACTCGCCTGATAATAATATACTCAATACCCGATTTTCCCTCGTGGGAAAATACAAGCTGCAAGGAATATGACGGAAAAACCATGATTATAATTTGTGGTTCGACTGATGTTTCATCTTTATTTTAATAAGCTAGGTTTGTAAAATGGTTATTGACCTATAGTTTGGCTAGTAAGATGACATTAGAATTTATAGGTTAAGTAGATATTTACCTACATTATTTTCCGTGACTAGATTTCGGTACAGGTAGGTGTAGTATAATCGTTCACTTAGGCTTGCGTAGATCAGTCTTAGGTCTTCGTGTTTAAGCCAGTATCTACAACAATGATTCATCACAAAATGAACGCAGTGAACATGTGGTTAAATTCCATAAATAAACCTAGCAAAAACAAAACGCGATTGGTTTAAAAATATTCAAAATTGGAACATAGAACGCCACTATTTCCCGCCAATCAAAATCCTTGACGTTAAAACAAAAATTTCAGCGCACACGTCCTAGCCACACCTCCTTGTAAGAATCGCTTAGATTCGCCGCCCGCACCCGACAATGCGCCAACAATGCGCCAACAATGGCCCGAACAATGCGCACAAAGGGAGCGACTGTCTTCCCATTGTACGGAACAATGGAGGCCACGCCCCCCGCTTTGTTTCATCTCGGCCGCGACGCGCGCGATTGGTCGAGACGCCACCAACGCAATTGACCACCCGTAGTTTGAAGAATGTTTGAAAAAAGAACGCACGTTTTTGAGCTACCCACTTAACTATATTCGAAGGCGATTGAATTTACATTCTCGGGGGAGTAGGTAAGAGCGCTCTTGGTTTGTGGGAGTGAAGAGAGCAGATGTTTCAAACCGGCATCTTTGATCGTTAAATTGACAGTTGTCTATAAATATAGTTTTTTTTATTATGTTAGGGATGTACACATGTTATATTGGTCAGATGCATTTTAAATGTGCTGCATGAAATTAAAGATCCCTTTTTTAATCATGAAGAAAAGACCATTAGGTAGGTAGGTATGTTATGTATACTTACATGAATTTGATAAAACGATTTCATAGGACTTCCGTTATAGGTAGGTACTTACCTAACCTAACAATAATTATGTGTACATTAAATAAAGACCGTAAAAAAACCTTCTTATTTCGTCATATTCGATCAGTTCGATTCAGCAGTATTGAATGATTTGAAAAATAAAAGTACGTAAGTATCCTTTGCGTAGAATTTGCTATTTCCAATGTATAAGGTAGGTAGGGTAAAGTCACCAGTAGTCAGCCAGATACCTGTAAACGACCTCTACCTACACTTTGTATGAGTGGAAAAAGTACGAAAGATATAATTACCACTCTTCGCACTCATATAAGGTCGACTACTGGTCTCTGGCTGACCACTGGTGATTTTACCCTACCCAGTTGTCGTCACTTTTTCGTATTTTCCACCCTGTACTGTAGATATAGTGAATGATGGCATCGTAGATAAAGGCGCGGTTTTTTTTAAACAAGCTGGATCCCTAACATGAGACAACCAATTAGCATTTTACCAGGCTCAACAACGAGCAGCCAGTGCCTCTAGTCTATGCGGTAAAAACTATGGCAGCCGAAAGACGTCCACTGCTGGACATAGGCCTCCCCCAAGGCTTTCCACTCAGACCGGTCTTGTGCTTTTCGCATCCACCGCGGTCCCGCGATCCTGACGAGGTCGTCACTCCATCTTGTTGGAGGCCTACCTACAGCTCGTCTTCCGGTCCGCGGACGCCACTCCAGAACCTTCTGACCCCATCGGCCATCAGTCCTGCGAGCAATGTGCCCCGCCCACTGCCACTTCAGTTTAGCTATTCTTCGGGCTATGTCGGTAACCTTAGTTCTACTGCGGATATCATCATTTCTGATTCTATCACGCAGAGAAACCCCGAGCATAGCCCTCTCCATAGCCCTCTGAGTGACTTTGAGCTTCCTTATGAGGCCCATTGTTAGCGCCCACGTCTCAGATCCGTAAGTCATCACTGGCAACACACACTGGTCAAAGACTTTTGACTTCAAACACTGCGTAAAACTATATCCTCCTTGATCTGTTATCGTATTGTCACCGTTTTGATAGCTCTTATTTACTTGACAGTAATGGTGGGTTAAAAACAATGCCCACCATCGCCTTCGCTCGGTGTGTTGGAGCTCCATGTAACAGCCAACTATGGTGGTCACATGCCTGAGCTATGAGGAAAGTCAAACGACCAATAATTTAGATCAACATTGGTTTAGCCGTTTAAAAGAAAGCCCTGAAAATAGGGATCGTTTATCTCTCGGTGTCAGTGTTGTATGTGTCTGTATGTATGTATGTGGCGTCCTAAAATAGATAGACCCATTTGGATGCGTTTTTGGATCTGATTCACGATGGTTGTTACCTAGGTTTGGTGAGAATCGGTTTAGCCGTTTAAAGATGGGACTATAGGACTCCATCGGATCGGATTTCGTGGGAAATCTACTGGAGTTGGTACGCTCAATGTGTTGACATGAAAAAACAACCGTCCGCATAACTGGTACACGGTCATGGAACCGAAATGCCACCAATGTGGACCCACCTTAACAGACCAGCGGGACCAGTAGCCATCGAATACGAACGCCAGCGTTTGGTGATCATCTGTCACTTACAAAATGTATGGAATTGACGTACCTAAGTCACGTGATACTCGTTACCAACTGGCGTGTCATTTTTGTAAGTGACAGGTGATCACCAAACGCTAGCGTTCGTATTCGATGGCAACTTGTCTGGGCCCGCTGGGCAGTTACCATATGACATGCCCCCCCAAATGTTTAAAAGTTATCTCTATAGTTTTAAATGTATTTTTGTACACATTTAGTAAGTCGCGTAGTTTAAACGATTTTGCTTCCAGCCCTCGTCTTCCTAACCGTATTTTGTCTGTCCATTACCCTTATTGCTATGTATACCTCGATATGTCACCGAGTGAGCGTCGCCAGACAATGTTATCGATCGGCCTCGAACCGGCGACTCGCGTGCAACGAACAACGCTAGTTTTTGAGCCTCTATCATGTTATAATGTGCTTTGAAAGGTAGTGACGAAAATTGGGCAGTTTTTTGTTAATTTTGAAATTAACCACTTGGTACTTAATCCTTAATCGGATACCATTCAACCCTCAGGATCTTTTCTGCAATTAGGTAACCTTTTTACTCAGCTGTTCGCGAATGTGCAAGTTTCCTCACGATGTTTTTCCGTCCGTAAGAGCATCGGATAATGCACTTAGTTAGAAAAACTCATTGGTACTTGGTGACCGCGGGGGTTCGAACTCGGTGCCTTACGATCACGAGTCGACCCCCAAAACCACTAGACCACCGACGCTCTTAATCTTTATATAAAAGTGATTCTTACCTTCAGATCAGATTAACTAAAGGCCCCATATACCTACGGTTACGGTAGGATCCGTCGGTTCAGACTGAAATCGAGCGATTGTACACGTGTAGCAATATCGTATTCAAATTTCAATCGAAATAGGAATCGTCACGATATCGGGTTGTGACGGTAATTTAAAAACTTTTGACTTGAGATTGTAGTCTTCAGAATGCTAATGTATGGATCTCAGATTTCAATTACCATCAGGTGACCACTTGCCTAGTATCGTTGCGTTTATCGCGTGACCAAATTTAGATAACGCATCTGTCACTCTCGTAGGTACTTATGATTGGTATACATGAAAGAAAGTGACGGATGTTTTATCCACATTCTTGTCGCGCGATAAACGCAGCCGCAACAGGCCCCAAGGGTCGGTATTCTGGGCGGTAAAAACCGGTATTGTCAACGTTTTGATAGCTCCTGTTTACTTGACAGTTAATAGTGGCCGAGTAAAAGAACAATTCCATAACAGGTCAAAGAAGAACCGGTTTTTACCGCCTAGATTAAGTCAGTAAGTAAGTAAGTAAGTATATAAGTATTAATAGAGATTGACCTTACTGAGCAAATAACCAAATGATATGTATAGGTACTTATCTACGTATGGTTTTCTCGGCTTAAATACCTCTCTCCTAAACCTCTAAATTACCTAAAATAGTCACACCCCCTCCAAGTCGAGCCAGTTACTGTTATACCGCAGACGACCCTAATAATACCTCAAAAACCAAGTGCCCTCAAATATACACATTATACCAAAATATCCCAAATTTCTCCTCCTCAAGGCCCCTCGACCAGTCATTACAGTGGCGAGCCAATTTGCGCACTCGATGTTCGACAGTGCATCTTGCCGTTTGGAGGACGTTCTAATGGCCTTAAGTGTGGGTTGGCTGAGAATGTTTGGAGTAAAATGGAAAGATTCGATGTAGGTATGTAGCTACAGCATTTCTATAAACTTTCAATTCGTTTGTGATGTTTTTCCGGATTGGTCTGACATTTTGCGATAAATCCATTCTATAGGATTTTATTATAGGGGTGTCGGTTAGCGACCATTCGTCAGAGGTACCTGTACATTTTCACTAAAACGTGTAGGTACCCCAATTAAGAACTGAAATTAAGGAAGTTTAACTTTTTCAGTTTTGTGACGAAAATTGGCCCAGCCGTCAAAATATTTTGAGGTCCTACATGACAAGCAGTAAAGTAAATGCGACGTCTTAGGCGCCATCTACCAACTTTCACTGTAAACAAATTTAGCCTTCCACAGCGCCCTCTAAGTTTACTTTGTTGTACTAACACGAGGATTAGTGGACTTTACCACGCCACCGTTTACTTCTTTTGCAAACTATCTTGTACAACATCTGGACCAGTTTTAATGTGGATGGGCAACTTAGTTTTGAGTTGAATATGTAGATGGCGCTCATAACAACGCAATTGAACTTACAGTAAAGAAACAAGATAATTTTCAAGTTTTGATATTGGGATTATTTGGGATAGATAGATAGTAAATTTATTGAAAAGTAAACTACAAAATCATACTCTGAAGAGCATACACAAACTTAGGTTGTGAAAGTTTTGCCGTACACCGCTGATTCCTAATCGCAGCGTCAATTCTAACATAACATACTTACACACATTTGTCAGTAGCGAGTGCAAGGGTGATAGCGATAACCAGCCGAACTCGATTTTAAAAAGCTGGGAGTACTGTACAGCTATATATCCTTACTCTTTGCTGTACAGTCAATGTCTTAAATATATAACGTTCCCACCACTGGCAATATGGTCCGTGTATAGGTACCTAAGTACATATATTTGACGCGATGGCTGTATACATATTAACGTCCTTGATTGTGCCTATTTTACGCTTCGCACTTCTGCCTGCGCGGTTCTCTGATGGTTATTGCGAAGTAATAGGTAGGTATCTAATAAACTGCTATTTGAGTGATGTTGAGTTGTTCTAAGAATTGAAATGAACTTATTGAGTACGTATCTATTTACTTCACATGAAACATTTCAACTAAGGGTCTCACATCCCCAAAAGAGAAAAGATTTTCTTTTATTAGTCGACCAAGTTATAAACGGAACGAAAGCACAGAATATAGATACTTTTAATAGTATAGACGAAAGTTAACGGAACCCGACACGCGCGTGGCCCGACACGCTTTTGCCCGGTTTTTTTAATGAAATAGGAAAAAGCCAGAAAATGACCAAAACAGTAAAACCTGAGGGCTTCTAACCGAACGCACTCCCAATCGCAATATTTTCATTTTGAAAGTCCTAAGGCGAGTCTGCAGTTCTGTTGAAAAAGTGGGACTTGTGTTAAAAACCATGGGCACAGACTCCTAATAGTTAAAATAATGATTAATTAGGTAGATAGGTTCCTATCTATAATCAGAAATTCGACATCGTACCTTTCTAATTTTGTAGATAAGTAGATTTAATTTTGATTAAGTAATAATCGATTATTTAAAATATAATACAAAATTTCGGTTACCTAGCGTAAGGACCGTGTGGCCTAATGGATAAGGCGTCGGACTTCGGATCCGAAGATTGCAGGTTCGAGTCCTGTCACGGTCGAATCATTTCTTTTTTTGATCTTTTTTTCTTTTTGTTAAATTTTTATCTCGAAAGGAAAGCGTTTTTATGAAAAAAAAACAATTGAAAATGTTTTTGTACTTCTTTAACAATTCGTTTTCAAATAATTATTTCAATCAATACACGCATCGAAAACGAAAACATATCAAGAAATCAATGAAATACTTATTAATATATACATTTAAATATTAAATAAATTTACATAGAAATCGCAAACAAAGTCATGTCTCATGTCGTCTTCTTTCGTATTTTATACGCCATCTACCGAGAGATTGTGGAACTTACGTAACGTGAACTAACAGTGTAACCTAAAAGTTAAAACTTGTCATAGCCATTTACTGTTTCAGAGTTTTCTACTAGATGGCGCTTATGTCAATTTTTCACTTTTTCACTTATTTTTAATCAGAAGCCATTATTTAACTTTCTTCATTCGAATGTACTAAGTACCTATAGAGTGCTCGCCTGATAAGAAGTCAATCCTGACACATGATTCAAGTGTTGCGACAAGTTCGAAAATTGTATCGATAAAGGACACCACACGGAAAGTAGGTAGGTACCTACTTCTGGAAAAAACACGAGTTTGTAAATTGTGACAAAAAAATATGTGACATGGCTTGATCAATATGTACCTATATGAAAGTATTTGGAGGGCAATGAAGTAATTTTATCATAATTCACCAATGGTTTTTTTCCCATACTTTCCGTAACGTGTCCATTAATTTCAATTGTGAGGTGAATGGAGTTCGCTACCTAAGATCATACCTACTACCTATACTAGTGTAGCCGCGGCCTAATTCATGTTTCCTTGCAGTAAATTAGTAGAAAGCCGCAAGCTGGGACGCGTTAAGCGACTTATTATTCAACAAACAGCTTTATTATGAGCGTATAATACCTACCTATACAATATGCATCAAAAACCACTTTTTCTCGCTCAATCTACGCTAGAATATAATTATTTTAATTTAGATTCATTGTTTTATATAATGCTAGGTTAAGCTTTATAATTGTATAATATCATAAGCAGTGTTTAAAAAAACGACTGACTGTTGAGTTTCTTGCGGCGTTACTTCAGCAGTGGTCGTCACTTGCGAAGCGCTGGTAGATTTTTGACCTTTTAAAGTGCCCGTGTGGCCTACTTCCGAATAAATAACACTTATCTTTTTTTTATCTTCTTCAAATTCCTCTCCACTACTGGATGTTGGCTGTCAGTTACGATATTTTAATTGGCTAGTACAGGCGATTCTCATTAAAAACTATGTATGTACTTAAAAACTATGTACCTATGTACATAAAATAAAATTAAATGTGTGTTTATCCTTTAACCAGCAGCAGTGTTCGCATAGCTGTGTTCCGGTGTGAGGATAGGACAAACTGTGGAATAACTAGCATAGAGGCATTCCATCTTATTAGTATTTGTCCTCGGGTTGACAACTAGGGAATGCAATTAACCGATTAAATGTAGCATCGGTTAATTTACCGGTTAAGACGAAATTTATCGATTAACCGATTAATAACCGGTTATTAACCGATTGATTTTTTTGCTTAAAAATAATGGTTTCCTTTAGGTTATTTAACATGAAAACTTGTGAACAAAGACGTGTAAATAAAACAGGCGTATTTATTATGTGAAAACGTTTTAATTAGTGCTATAATTATTTCTTAAATGTTAGATTAGAGATCAGTATTTAGACCACTAGTATACTAGTTTCATTTCTACACATTTAGGACATTCAGTATCTTAAAAAAACAACAACTGTATAATAGAATGTTACTTATGGAGTTGTATAATATGAAAAATAGTTTTCCTCGTAACATCTAAATAAAATTATCTTTAATATAATATATATGGTCCCAGAGCTCAGATGATAACGTCCGAGGCATAGTGTCAAAATTATAACGGTGTTTTAGAAAGAGACCATTAATCGGTTAGCCTTGTTTTTTGTAGCGCGTAGAGCATTCTCTCTTTCACTCATAAACGTGTAACCGGCCGTTGCAGTGCAGTGCAACATATCTTCTTTTTTTAGAAACAAAATAATAAAAGCGACACCAACGTTATTTGTTTCATTTGTGAAAATCTTATTAATTTTACAGCTCAGAGTTTTTTAATTGATATTATGCATAATTGCGTATATTGCGATATTTGTGTAATTTTAATATATGTATATTTAGTTTAATTTGTGTCGTCTTTCTAATAAAAACTTAACAAATGAAGCTTTTTGCAGATCACTTCTATTAACCGGTTAATCGGTTAATTTCATATTTTAACCGGTTAAGTTTCTTGGCATAAATTTTCGATTAAAATCGGTTAATCGGTTAACCGATTAACCGGTTTGCATTCCCTATTGACAACGCTTTTGCGGTCTTAGGGCAGTATTAATAAACTCATCTTGACTGTTGAGGCCCGTCACAAGATACGTCAAAGTAAACGCTAAACCATAGAATACTGTCATTTTTGACGCATCTCGAGACGAGCATTAGAGTTGAGATCAGTTTATTGATAGGAGCATTAGTATTGCAGTCTTACGATTTGTAGTCTTGAGAATGCGATTATCTATGCGTCACATATACCTTACCAGCAAGTTGCCAGTGCGCTGGTTTGCCATGTCCACAAGAAATAAAATAAAAAATACCCAAAATAAGGGTATTCTTTGACGAGTGAGGAGACCCACATCTATCGACGCGGAATTAGCGTTATCTGATCCAAAACCTCTTTATGTCTACGCAATAAGAGCGAAACAAACGGCAATCTCAAGTTCTGTTTGCATCCGTACCACGCTGCTAGCAGCCAACCGCACGCGCTTTCTTACATCGCCGAGTACCGCCGATCGGCGCCGGCGACGGCTGAACAGTTCCGACCACGGCCGAGTAGCTACGATGACAGCCGATTAGAGCTGGCGACAGCCGTTCGGCGTCGATACGTGTGGGGAGGCGCTTACTTTTACATAGAGAGCTATCTGACGTCTGGACGGCCGTACGGAGCCGATCGTAGATTTTACAGCTGCTGCGATAGCAAATCGCAGGCGATCGGGCGGCTCTGTGGCCGTATCGAGGATGAGACGTGAACGTAGGTTTACAACCGCTGAGACGGCCGATCGGTTAAATGCGAATAGTGTGGTGTAAAACAGACTAAAAGTGCCCGTACTGTGCAGAGGTATGGAACCCTCGGTACGCTAGTCCGACTCGCACTTGACTGGTTTTTTCATTTAATTTTTCCCAGCTAACAGAATTATAAACGACCTCGACAGTATTAATCAAAAAGTAACCCATTCAATTCACAAGTCTCAGTATCTCTGATTCTTTTACACAGGAGGTTTAAAAAACCGGGTATTAAAATATATGTCAGCTGTTTATTCCCGGTTGACCGGCGGTCTCAAAGGGCCTCATATCCGGCTAAAGTATTGGTTTCCACGGAAAACTCGTATTTCTGCCGGTTAAAATTATGCTCGCAGTGAAAGGATGTTAGAGCGGCACCCACTCGGAAAATAGGTCATGCGGTTTTATAGAGAACGCTAAATCACGCGGAAATATACGCTTTGAATTTAAACATTGGTTTGAAATGTATCTTAACTGATCAACGTATTAATAATCTGATCGACTGTGTAATGCTCGTCTCAAGATGCGTCGAAGTCAGTTTTCTATGGGTTGACGTTTACTTTGACGTACCTTGTGACGGCCATCTCTCCCCAACTGATGAATCAGCATCTGTTTCTGGAAAAGCATTTTCACCGATCACGTGTAACTTCCAACCTTGACACTGGCAGAATTGGCCCCCTGCACAGTAGCCATTTAACAATGAATTGAGCTTGAACTTGAACTTGATGGCAATCTTGGTCAATCAACAGAACCCTAATATCAAGCTCTCGCTGCTGTTCGTCTGCCTGTCGGTCTGTCTGTCGAAGGACTGTATCTGATGAACTTTATTATTAAACACTTGAAATTTTCATAGAGTATCGTAAACTTGGCTAATTACGTGATAAAAACAGTTTTTGAGAGAATAAAGCCATTACTTGTTCATTTTTTTTTTATCATCATCATAATGTTTTTTCACAGAAATCGTCTTTCGTAATTGTTATAGTCAAAAGACTCCTTGTTCTGACAGACATTCTATGAAATAGGTCCAATATTCATGCTAACTTTTGACAAAGCGTGGTAAATTGGTAATACTTACTCTGTGATACATACATGTTCGGTTAGTTATCAATGTTATCATATGCTAGGGTGATGGAACCAGTAATGGACATGGCTATGATCTAAGATCCGAACAGGAGACGACTTGTATTGTACCGGGCGTTTCATTCGATAAAAAGTATTTTATATCAAGTTTAGTATGCAAATAATTTGTGGCGAATAATTTGTAGGCTGAAAAAATTGCAGTCCACTAATTATATCATTAAAAAAAAGATCTGTTTTTTTAAATTGCAAATGTTAGTTTAATAGACAAAATTATATACTAATCGAAAGTATGAAGCCTATAGAATATGTAAACGTTAGGTTTGGAGCAAATTATTAGTACCGATTTACCTGTTTACCTACCCAATAGTTTAACGGGAAAAAAGAGTCAACCTAACGTATAAAGCCTATAGAATATGCAAATATTCTATTTTTTTTTAAATTTAATTATATACTGGACTGGATTTTTTCAGCCTACCTATTCGCCATATATATTACTTAGCATATTAAATTTGATATAAAAAAAAACATCTAATAAACTGCCCGGTGCAAATCGTCTGCTATTCAGATCTCTTAAGACGCACTTGATTCTTATTTCAGAGAAGATATTTGTTTATTCATTTGTTTTGCAACAATCAATTTTTATGGCCGTATAATAAATCTTTGAATGAAGTGTCCATTATTGGTGCCTGTCAGCTTACAGAGTCCAACACTGGTGCCCTCACTCTAAGTCACGTGATCTACCAAAGACGAAACGTAATGCGTCTTGGGGAGGGGCCTCTGGGGCTCAATTCTACTCGGTAAATCCATATAGCTTTTTACATGCTATCGTATTGTTTTTAATTAGGTCGCATTACTTTTAAGTACATAAAAGCTATCATACCGTTGACAATTATGGTAACATAAATAAAGCCCTGTCTGTGTGCATTTCCAAAAAAGAGTGGTAATTTGTAATCTACTCGTTTGATTATGCAATGAGCTCAATTTTTAAAGCCCCTTTCAGACCTCGTGAGCGATGGTTCAACGGCTATATTGATGAATACTCGCGAAGTCATTTATTGGTGGGGGGGGGCGGGGGCGATAAAATGGCGGCGGGATCTATGGTGGTCATTTGTTAGTTCACTCTCTTTTGTTTCTGCGCTCGAGTCATCTGTCAGTGCCATTAGAAGTTCTTATAAAGTGAAATCAGGGGTTGGGTTGAATTTGGTGTGTTTATAGATTTTTGTTTGTATTATAACTGGATGAACGCGTGAGCGTTGCTGTTTCTGACACCTAGTAACGTAGGTACGTCGATGATTGAGGACAAGACGTGCTCTTAGCTTTTCATGTTTGTACCTAAATACGTCATGTTAAATGGAAAATGTCGGATATTATGTTATCTTACTTCTTATTAATATAATTAATGCAAAAATATGGGTGTTTATTACTAAATCAAGCTAGAACGGCTGAACGGATCTAGATGAAATTTGACACAACAATAGATTAAAGTTGGAGTACATTGCTACTTTGAAACCCGGAAAATTGGACAGTTCCCGCTGGGATAGCGATGATTGACTTCCACACGGATAATGGACTGAGCAAACTGAGCTTGAATCTCACGTGTGCAGCCGTGTTGTATGCTTAAATAACTCGTCGTCAGTCGTACTTCTGCGGTACTTATCTCGGCATGTTGCCTACGAGCTCAGACTCATTGTTAGGGTTACTTAAAATCTGAAATAAGCGTAGAATAACAATTTACGGAGTATACAACTGTTATATTTTGAATTTTATACAACTTTAAAAACATTTTATCATTATATCACGAGTGTATATTAAGCAAAAACGGTGCTCCCGCGCGCGATCATTAGCTATTCTGATTGACAGAATTCACTGAAAACGTTTAAAGCTTTTCGGATCCATTAATTTTCGACCAGCTCTGGATTTTTCTACGCTTCAACAAAGACTGTTTTTTTTAACGAAACTCATTTACGTTAAACGAAATACGAAGTAGAGGCGTGTTTATAAATATGTGTACACTTTAGTAACTTGTGACTTTAATCAATGCATGTGACCATTCATATCTCTCACAGACTCCATTGTATTCTCCTTTGTATTCAATTCAAGCAGTTTCCGCCACCGGCATCATCTAGCCTTTTGTTTTAGTTAGTAAAATATTAGTAATAATAATAATAGTTTTAAATTAGTTAAAAAATATTTGCTATCTTAACCAGCACATGCGCAGCACGTGTGGAATTAGTAACCATGGTTCTGGCCCCACGAGACAGGCGTCGGCTAGTGTGGTGGTTATAAGAAATGTTTTTCTTCGTTTACTACCTACTAATGTTTGGTACATCAACTTTTTATTTTTATGTATCTAATATTTGTATTTATATAAAACCGCTCCAATGACTTTCATGAAATATAGTATGCAGGGGGTTTCGGGAGCGATAAATCGATCTAGCTAGGTTTCATCTTTAGAAATCTAACCAAAAAAAAAAGAGCAAATCTCGGTCAACCAGGTGTTAGTTTAAAATAGACAAGGTACTAAAGTGTACACATATTTATGAATTCGAATGTACATATAAGTTATGTATGTATGTCTCTGGCACACTCTGCAGCCTAAAAGATTTGATGGAATTTAACATATGAGGTTAGTTCAGTCTTGGTTGTAGGAATTACCAGACTATTATATCTCCTCAAATGGTTTACCTACACTGGTTTTTGGCTGAATTTTCGAGCTCTAAATATCCTGTCTTATTGATTGAGAATTTGGAATACATAACAGCATATTTATGATCAATAAAAAATAATTATAAATGAAAATTTATAGTTCATTGGCCAGTCAAACTGAAGTCGGCTTTTGGTTTAAAACATTAGGACGAAGACTTCAGTTTGACTGATTTATTGCCATTTGAAGAGAAGTCATTTCTAGATTTTTGTGGCCATTTTTTTTTTGGATCTATGTCTGTGCTATCATTCTTGTTAATCTTCAAGATATTAGAAGTGATATTTTGTAATTTAGAAGTGTTCTCACAATACCCATAAACCCGGTGCTCGAAATATTCAGCATAGTTCCATGTGGGAGGAATAAGCAAACGTTTTGTTTTATTACGTTTGTAACTGAAGCGGCCATTGTTAAGAGCGCCCCCATTAGCGCGCAGGCTGTAGGGTACTACACCCAGTGCATGACCAGTTAGACATTTTTTTCTAGTTTAAACAAATGTCTAAATTAGTGTAAAGACGTACTATCGAACCAACGGAACCCTGACCCACCATGGAACCTTGTCACAATGATTGACGTACGATTGTCGTATAGCTTCGTATGACAGTCCTAACGTCAATCACTTTGACAAGGTTCTATGATGGGTCAGGGTTCCGTTGGTTCGATAGTACCTTAAATAGTTAGTCCTCAGGTTTGGCAACAACATATATTGCAATCTTAAGATTGTAGTCTTGACAATGCATGTCTATGGGTCACAGATCCCAGTTACCATCAGGTTCTGTGTATTCGTTGGCCTTCTCCTTGCCATACAAAATTACAAGTCAATCTTGATAATCTTACAAATGATAAGTGAGTAATGTACCTTATAATGAAAATTAAGTCAAGCGGTGATCCTGTACGGCGGTGGTAGTCGTATTTTATTTGAAATTTAGCAGTATCCAGTGGACCCTAACCTTGGGTGAGCCTGTATTTCTCACTCCATGGATTTCACCACATGAAATTTATCTTAGTTACCATGTGCCCATCGGTTATACATGTACAATGTATAGATACAACCAATTTCAGTCACCACCAGTGAGATTAAAAACTTCCAGAAGTAAGTTAACATCGGCCATTTTGATTTCCCTTAGTTTGCGGATGAGACTCAAAAATGGACATATAATAAACATACATACTTAAATACATAGAAAACAACTAGGAATTAGAAACAAATACTTGCAATTACTAGCGTGGGACCGTAAAATGGGCGAAACAATATAGTTTTGAGTTCTACAAAATACCTCGTTTAACGGGTTTAAGTTTAGAACGGTTTTAATGGTTTCTATTTACAGCAGTGGTAATTCACTTGTTAATTACTTATTTATTACTGCAGTGCTGCTACAATTTTAGTATTTCTTTCCTCCAATAAAATGGTACCTGTAGCTATGGTAGAGTCGAACATTTGCGTCGAGTTCTATACATATATACACTTTGACAGATTTTGAAAATAATTTACGCTAGCGTTAAACATATTGTCTAGAACCCCTGTTTGCTTTAAGCCGCGTTAATAAAAATAGTGGAGACCGTGGATCGGGAAACGCAGTGTAGGACGCCCTCACTCTAGGTGGAGCGACGATCTTCGCAAGGTGGCTGGCAGAAGCTGGATGAGAGTGGCCGCAGATCGTGCTAGGTGGCGTGCAATGGGAGAGGCCTACGTCCAGCAGTGGACTAATATAGGCTGATGATGGTGATGATGAATAAAAATAGCTGATTCTATATAATTTGGAGGCAAACGTCACTTTAACGTCAAATAGGAATGTACAATACACTCGATATCTAGATCGTATCTCCGAGATAAAGTTCAATAAATATCCTAGTCAGCAACAGGGTGCTTTACCCTATAATATCCAATGTTTAAATGCAAATTCTCGAAATGCGACGAAATTAAGACATAATGCCCCTTAAATTTCGGCAGCTATTCGTAGCGCGACGTGTAATTTATGCCGAATTTGTGGTAAGAGGGATTGTTGGCCCTTTACATGGGGCTGTATACACCCTCTAAAATGGAATAGATGACCCATGAGCCATTGTTAAGATTTTGCAATGTCTGTTCAGGATATGAGCAATAAAGTAACAGTCCGCCAATCGAAATTGGCCTGTCAGGTCATCGTATTGAAGTACATTAACCCCTGACGCCTTCTCCGAACTGCAAGTGTAGGCAACGCGCTGATCTTCGATTGCTCGTCGACTCACGAACAAAAGGACATCATCTCCTTTGGTCCGACTATAAAAAGGCTGGTTTTAAATAAATAATGCTATATTTCGTTAGAACTTCCCTGAGCATTTACTATTATGGCACCAAAGCTGTAGTACCAATGTCCATGGTTTCATAAGAACCTTAATAGTTATTTATTTGACTGAAGCATAATGCCTAATTATGCGTACAGTCGCACACAAAACTTTATCTACATGCATTTCATAAGTTTTTTACAACATGTACAATATGGCCTAGATTTTCATATCTTTATTATCTGTTCTTTCGAAACAAATGACTAACATTTAATTTAGGCACAATATAATGCACCTATGAATGTCAAAAAGCATTACCTACCAGCATTATTCGATAATCACAACATATTTGAATGTGATTAAAGTTTTGGCTACCTCTACTGCCATTTAAACATTACGATGCAACCACAGATACAGCTTCACTAATATATGTCATTTGCTTATAGTTTCTGAACATATTATAGGGAAGTTATGCCATGGATGTCGATAAATAATATAATATGTGCAGGCGTATCCCGTGCATGATTAAAACCATTCTTTGCTCATGATAAGACTATGAGAGCAGCATGCAATTGTTTTTCGACTGACCCGCACCCGCAGGTATATTGCCTAATTAACGCATTTACAATCGCCATCAACTTCAAAGTAGAACGATTGTTTTCGGTTTGTAAGCTGACTCGCCTTCGCTCGGGCTGTCAAAATGTAGACGACTGCGATTGCGAGTGCGTTAATTAGGAAATAGACCTGCGGGTCGGGACTTAACTACTTAATATTTACAAAGTTTGCAACTTGGCTACGCGACGCTGCTCTCGAAGGGAGAAAAGGCGATTGCGCCAATAAATTCAAAGAAGTAAATGAAACTCTGAAAGCTTATAATAATGTAGGATGTCCAATTACCATTCATATAGTAGATACGTCTTTTCTCCGTAGCAGGGCGGCTTTCGATGGTTCACCTCGTAAGATGCAACGTATCATTATTTTGAGTTACAGTATATAGAAAAATTAAGTTTTTTTTTATGGCATAGAGAAGGCAAACGAGTACACAGGCCACCTAATGGTAAGTGGAAACTGTGACCTATAGACATTCGCATTCACAAGACTACAAGGCTAAGACTGCAAATGCGTTGCCAACCCTGAGGACTAAGATGGAATGCCTCTATGCTAGTCATTACACCGGCTGTCTTATCCCCAAACCGGAACACAACAATGCGAACACTGTTGTTTGGCGGTAGGTTAATGGATAAGATGGTGGTAGCGATCCGGACGGACCCTGCACAAGGTCCTACCACCCGCAAATTATATTGCCGATGGGAGTATAATAAAACATTATTTTAATCATTACACATGGCATTCATCATTATCTAGACAGGAAATAAGAAACACCAAAATGCAGTAGGTAGTAGGATTAGTTATCTAATCAAACAGGAAAAACAACACTAACGATGACGTTACTCAGAATAACCAGCAGCAATGGCTAAATGGAACGGAAAAATATTACCGAATTTTCTGTATGTATAAATGGGTTTATTTATAGGTTTATTTTTAATAGCATGCATGCATATTTTGGTGCGGGCTCGTCTGGCTATGTGCCGGTGTGTTTCTCTGTTTCCAAGCGGATGTCCCAATCTACGCGGTTAAAACTAAATAGAAAGCCGTTTTTAACTTGAGTGGTTCCACAGGGTTCTATCAAGGTCCTCCTTAGGTTCCTTGTGCTGCATAATACGGCAAATAATGCATAATACGGCAGTTGAAATAAAGATCTAGTGCAAATTAAGTAAAGTGGAGTTTCTTTTGTTTTTATGAGTACTGATTAAATTAAAAAAATTACATTATTACAATTTCAATATAGATTCATATTCCATTGAAAAAAATCCTTGTATGGTGGGCGCTAGGAGATTAATGAAAATCAGTTCGCCGTTTAAAACTTAACAGCTTTTAAATTAGTGGGTTTTTGTCAAAGACTTATCTCTATTTAATGTCTAATTGTAAGATTGAAGACTAAAGTCTTCAGTCCTTTATAGCTGATTTACATTGGTCCTGTAAAGCATGCCAGTAGAAGAACATTGACAAGTTGGTTTCCGCGTTTGAAGCGAGCCCTATTGTAACGACGCAATGTACTTCTACTGGGATGCTTTTGCTGGACCAATGTAACTCAGCCATTATAGTCAAGCGGTAGAGTTCGTACAAACAGATACTTGGAAAAAACTGGATAAGTGCGAGCTAAACGCGTGAAGTGGGTTTGTTAGTTAGTTTTTTTTAATCCATAAGTAAAAAACCACATTTGTATTTTTTTAAATTGTAGTCTCGAAGTGCCCCTCACTTAAATGTTATTGAGTAAAGTTTCACGTTACTGTGTTTGTCACGGAAATTCATATGTGTAACAAATTTTTACTTTATTTGTTTACAAGATCTGGAGCTAACCGGCTGCGTCAGACGGATAAACAGACACACGAGTAATGCTATCAGGCTTCCGTTTTTTCATTCCGACTTACGGTACGGAACTGTAAAAATAAGGTAAACCTATTTGACGAGAGATAATTTACAAATGTTGCCACAGGTTGGAGTTACAGGTACAGTCACGAGATTAAATTTGGGACCCACCTTAGTTCCAAAGTCAATCTGACATTCTACAGCAATAAGGTCGAGTTTCCTAGAAGTTACAAATGTCTTGACATCTCTAATGACATTGACGACTTCATGCATATTTTTCTTAAAATGGGTCCCAAATTAACGCTCGTGACCGTACTTCGTATCGATATTGAAAACAGCTCTTTTAAATTTGAATTATTATATTTTTATTATGACTAAATATTTATTTACATTTTAGATATTGACGTTCACATTTAACATTCAAATCACCTAAACATTTTCTGACGAATCAGATAAGATAACATATTTGAGGAATTAAGAAGGTTTATAAATGTAAATTTGCCAGGATTTAAATTTAAAATAACTATATAAAATGTTAATACCTACCGCTTTTCTAATTAGGTATGCAACGGTGATTGTATTTTGATTCCTAAAAGTCGGAACTTCTGATCGATACCTACAACTTCGGTTCCGTCAGTTTCATATCGGAAAGCATTTGGGATCAGGTCAAATGTTTTATTTGTGCATCCGCGCTTTAATTAACAATAACACACACACACACATTTCACTTCTGCCTCTGCCTCTCACTAGTCCCATTCCGAATTCTAAAACCACTTCGTATCCGAATCCGATTCTGATTCCGATTCTGACTCCCACAAAACTCCCACCACCTCCCTCCTACCACCACGGACGGAACATTCCTGGTCCAAATTATAACAAATGCGAAGCTCACCGTTATTAGTTTCCTTTAAAATATTAACAATTTTGTTAACATCCAAGTTGTACTTGAAGTTATGCTGTGTAAAAACGTGGTAAGCCAAAAAATGTGCCTCCTTCGCTTCATCTTCCTCTAAAATACTTGTCACAAACGCAATAACAAACTTTTCCTTACTCTCATCATACTTTGTACTATGAACATATTTCCATAAAAAATCCTTAAAATCTTTTTTATACAAAACTCGGATAGAATCAAAATATTTTGCATTCAACTCTTCATAAGCTCTGGCTACTAACTTTCCAAAAGTAGCGCCAAACATTTCAACACCTTTGTCCAAGTCGCTTGGATTACCTGTGAAGTATCCTGGTTGCTGTGCTACACACAACCTAGCTGCTTTGTAATACAGCATTGTAAACTGAATATGACTGTAATATGCAAACCATTTTTCTATAGGCATTAAGCTATGCATCCACGCGACTACTCTTTCAAACACAGGTAAGCACGAAACATATTTGACGTCAAAGAAGACCTTGTTATACTTTAAAGCGAGTAAAAACTGCTCGAAGTATTGAACCATTTCTTGCCTACACTTAGCTTCCTTCCACAAACCTTCAAGACAAGCAAAAAAGGGTTCTCCTACAATTTCAAGTCTTCGGTTTTGAGTTTCTTCGGAACAACACAGTAAAAGGAACTTGCCTATGATGCGTATACAAATCGTAGGATTTATGTACAAGTATCTATATTTGTAGATCATTTTTTTAACGATTAATTCATGTTCTAGAAAGTCCTTCAGAACATCGTATATAAATATTTCATCTACTTCATACAATATATTTTCTAGACACTGTAGCAGATGTTGTGTTTGATTTGTCTCGTCCATTTTGACATGGACTCTGTAAAGTAAGATGCAGAACTCGGCTTTTATAGTGTAAGGTACATACATAATATTAAGTTTCTTAAGCAAGCTTCCCAATTTCTTGTAATTTAGATCAGTAAAGACAGGTTTCACAGTGTTCCAGATTGAGTAAAAACCGCTGCCAAATTGCTTTTTTCGTAGATACCGCATGAAAGCTTTGAGCGCTGCATTGGGTTTTGAGTTCACAAGTGTTTTATATATCATACAGTCCAGGTCTTCGTTATCTGTTAAAGTGAGGGCTAATGTCAACGCTCGCTGCCATGTCATTAGTTCCTTAATTAATTCTTCACGTTGGTTTTTGGGGCTACGCGACACGAAGGTTACGGCAGCTCGTATCCCAGCATTCCGCAAGCCCAATGTTCTTAAATCAATTAGTGGCCTGGAAACATGAATATTGTTTTTAAGTGCTTTGGCTAGACTTCGTTTTGCTGATTTGAGCTCGGTCATAGGTCCTCTAACATCAAGCATTTTGAATAATGAAGTAAAATTTTCTCTTGCCAAAATTGCTAAAGAACGAGCTAATAACCTGTCGGGCTTAGTTTCCGCCCAAAGTTTTAAAAACGCATAGTAGCGCTCTGCTAATCCACCATTTTCCGAAAAATATATACTCAATTTACGGTAAAACTGCTTGAGCTGTAAAACATCACATTTCTGCTTAGAGTTCTTGACCTTCTCAAATGTTGTCACATCAAGAACCGATATGTCATGGCGCAGTGCATTAACGTACGACGGCTCATTCTGGATTAGTGCAAAGTTCTCCTTAAACAGTTCTTTGCGTGCAACGCGGTTGTTAAATAATCTAAGAAAGAGGTGAGTAGCGTCTTCCGGATGTTCGCGAAAAGTAGTCGCGATGGCATTTATGACGCCTGGAAATTCGTCAAAATTCATTTTGAATGCTGTAAGCGTGTTTAGTACACAACTTAAAAGCCAAACCTTTTCCGATGAAGTAGTCGACTCTGCCGTAATCAGAAGTAAATTTGGTAAACGAGTGCGAACACAGCTCCGTTCTTCTATACTCAGCATGTTAGATTTAAAAAACTCTATAAGATGTGAAAATCCATTAAATAATCTGTTTAAAACAGCTGGATCAGGCATTTCATCGGCAAGAAGGTTACGCAAAACGACGGCATGCAATCCTTCCTTGCAGTCAGCTTCTGGTAGATTCCCATCTAAGCCGAGACCGTGACCCCATTCTAACAGATATTTCCATAAATCCGTAGGCAAGCGCCACGCAAACGCACGTGTCACTAGACTTCGTACAATCGCAGCTCGCAGATGGACGGGTTCGTTCTTGTACTGCGCCAATAGCTCGAACAAACTCCTCAAACTGTCCTCTCTCCCTCCACTCTTGCTCACCAGAACAAGCAGCATGTACTCGCGGTTTTGTAGTGAACTCTCAGCCTGTAATCGCTTCCGGAGCTCAAACAGCGTTCTTCCAAAACTAGAGAATCGATATTTATCAAATAATTGGTCAAGTAATGTCTTGCGTGCAATAAATCTGCGGTTTGATGTTGTACATGCTAATGAGGCGCAGCATACCGGGTTATATCTTCCTCGCTGCGCAGGATAAATCGAATTATTGGTATCCAAAAACAAATTATATGTTGGTGTTTTTTCCAGAACTGGCGAATCGGGAAGAGTGTACGGCCATTCCTTAGTTTTTTCACCGAATGCTTTATCAACAAAGAGATATCTTTTGAATGTTCCCCTCTCATTTTTATTTAATCTTTTAATTAAAGGCTCCACTTTTTTATATGTAAACCAATTTCCGAGATATTCTGCTTTCGCCAGATTAAGTAAAAGATCTTTTATCTCTTTAGTGCTCAAATACTGGGCAATAACATTAATATTTAGTACCCAGGCTGTGTATAATTCTGACTTGTTAAGAAATCTGTCTTTGTGATTTAAAATAATATGTTTTGAGATGTCAACACTGAACGAGCGAAATTTTTTCGTGTTAAAATATTTTTCGGTTACATGAAAAAACGTTTCTGGGTCAGATTTCAATATAAATCTTAAATTCTTAAAGTATTTCGTCTCATTGCCCAAATAATTACTTAGAACATCTCTATCATGTTCGAGGCGACGATAGAAACATTTTGTTAGTTGCGGACATTTTTCACTGAGTACCTTTAAATATTGTGGTTCCATTTTACTCATGATCGTTTCGGATTCTTCGAGGATATATTCGTTGGAGCAATGCCAGAGAAACTTTATGGCTGTTTTGAATTTAATATCTTTGTAGTGCAAGTAAAAGTCGCGGCATCTCCCTGGGTTGCGTAGATTTCTAAGCAACCAATATTGCACCTTACTAACAGCTGCTGGCGTCATGTCTGGAAATAGCTGTTCCTCCAAGAAACTTGGATTGAATATGTTCGTATGTTCTGCTTCTAATAACCAGGTAGATTTTAAAGCTCTTGACACATACAGCATATCTGGATCCTTTAGATTTGTGATGATGTAAGCAACATCTCTGTGTTTGGAAGCCAGGTCAATTTTGAAGAGTCGGTCTACTGCAGTGGTTTCTGGAAGCTTCTGTATGGACTCGAATGGCATTTTTGATCTGAAGGCATCCTCAACTAAGGAGTTTAAGAGTCGGTGCCGCTCTCCCAAACTGTTGCCCGATAAGCTTATCGGAATGATTTGCGTCATCTGAAAGTATATAAACAAATATCGTTGAAAATGTCGTCTGTAACTTACTATTTAGAGTACTATTTAGAGGACTATTTAGAGTATCTACGAGTTTAATGTAAATAATTTTCTATCAAAAGAATTATAATTGAGATAAGCTTTTGCTGGCAGCTGTACTTTTTTGTGCATTTTCTTATCGAGACAAAATGAACGAACTTCAATTTAGTGGGTCTATTCTTATTAATTAATTAATATATTTACTGTCGAATGGTTACCTTATGGTTTACTTATTGACTTATTCCAAATTTTAGCAATCTATGATAGCGGGAAGTGGCTCAAATATAACTTGCAAAATTTGAACTAGAATGATGAATGATGATGATTTGACCTAAACAAACAAAATGACGAAAGTAACGGCAACTTTAAACATGTTCATACACTGAGGAGTAGTGAAAACGGGTCACTTTTTGTGGTAATTCAATACAAAATGACCCGTTTTCACTGCCCTTGAGTATAGTTGCTTACTAGACAACGATATAAATACCTATAAAGAGAAATATATACTTAAATACATAGAAAACATCCATGACTCAGGAACAAATATTTGCTCTCGTCACGCATATATCTGCCCTTAGCGGGATTTGAACCCAGGACCACTAGCTCCGTAGGCAGGGTCACTACCAACTAGGCCAGCGCGTCATGGATAGAATTCAGTCAACGAATACCCAAAATTACCAAATAATATCAAGAAATCCCCCCAGGTACGATCACGGACGTTTAGTTGCTACCCATTTAAAAAAAAAACTGCTTGAAGATAGAGATACCAAGTTGTTTGTAATTAATAGGAAACTCAACCTTATTGCTGTAGAATGTCAGATTGACTTTGGAACTAAGGTGGGTGACAAATTTAATTCGGTGCTTTCGGTGAGAGAAGGAAGAATTGTTTTGGTATTTAAGGATCCGTGTCTCAATTAGCTAAAAGGAACCCTCTAAGTTAGTAGACAATACGGTGTTACCGATCTTCAATATGGTTTTATCATGATGTATAGAGAACCCTAAACTCCTGTTAGGAAATCATATCTCCACGACAGGGAAGAACGGATCGTGTTCTTTTGTTTTGCTCTGCTAAAACCAATTGACGTGGCATAAAAAAAACAGCTTTTTCGTTTATTTTGAGCATGTTTTTCTGAAAAACTTAGTTAATATTGGAGATATTCATACGAAAGAACAAAAAGGTACCTTTTAACCCCACACATGACTTATCACCTACTTATCATACGAACCCATGAACAACTTTTGTTTTATTTATAACCTTGCTTTTTATAGTTCAAATGTTATCGTCCAATTCTCCCAAATATTGATTTCGTGTCCATAAAGTCACATGTTACAAAAATCTTACCGTAACTACCCAAAGTGGCACCTCTCACTTAAGAACACAGCAAGATCCAAATTTTGTTACAAAAAATACGCCCGTTCATTTCCGACAGTCGCGATTTACTAACCAAAATGGCGGCTGAGAGTCAATAATGTTATGAATCTGGATGACGTGACAGTCGTATAAAGGTCAAAGCCGAGCGAATAAAAACCCACATTAACGATACGCGATAGCATCATTATTTTTTTTACACTTTAGGCCAAACGAACAAGGAAGGAGGAGAGTTCCTCGGTAGCCTAGTGGCTTAGGAAGTCGATTCGTATCGTAACCGTGAGGTAACGAGTTCAAACCCCCGCGGTCATCATGTAGGTACAGTCAGCTGCAGAGATAAGTATACCCCCCTGCATAGGAAACTTGTATGCAGGAGGGTATACTTATCTCTGCAGCTGACTGTACCATAGTGAATATCTAATTTAATTTAATTTAATTGCTTATACACTCATATTAAACTTTCAAGGTCGTTTTTTTCAGGAGAGTTCTTTCTAATTACCTAATAATCTATACATATAAAAGCTTTGTCCTGGATGACGGATCACCGCACAGCCTAAACTGCTGAGACTTGGAGGATGTGTTTTTTGTATGACGTAGGCATCCGATAAGAAAGGATTTCCCGAAATTGTAGCCCTAAGAGGGTGAAGAAGGGGGCAAAGTTTGTATGGGACAACGTGATTCCTTGGTCCTGTCTACTTCAAAGTTTGCATGAACATTCTATAACAGAATTGATGGAAGAGGTGTTTCGTATTTTATTAAAATGCATCCCCTAAGGGGGTGATAAGGGGGTAGAAAGTTATTGTGGGGGTGATTTGCTTCGAAGTTGATATCAATACTCCTTAGTGATTTTGATTTACATTACATTTTATTTCGACATATGCTCAAAAACTCAATCCGATTTTATTCAGAAAACGTTGAACTCACATAAAATCTTGGTCTAATGCCCAAACCGCTGAGTCTAAAGATTCCATATTTGGTACATAGGTTCCTTATGAGGTCTAGGGGGTGCAGTAAGAAAGGATTTCCCGAAAATCGACCCCCAACGGGAAGAAGTAGGAGGAGTAGTGGGAAACTAATTCTACGCGTACGAAGTCGGGGGCGTCCTCTAGTATTTCTATAAAAATGTCCGTTTAGAGATTTAAACGTGAGTGGGTATAGCTTATCAATAGATGAATTCATGGTAACTTAATATAAATATTTCCATCTTACTTACACCCATTGCCCGAGTGGTTGCCGGCTTAGATGCCCGTGCGTTTGCCGGCTTACTACTCCATGTCTTCCCGTGCAAGTCATAAGACGCGACTAAAGGAACAAAGGCTTGTAGTACTTATTACTAGCCGATGGACTTGCAACCTGTCACTAATTTACACTGGTAAACATCTTAGTCTGTTTGTGCAAAATGGGGTTACAGAATTGTCAGCAAGTTTTTAGAATTGTTCGTAATTCTGTAGCTCTGCCTACCCCACTCAGGAAATGAAGGTGTGAAGGTATGTATGTACTTAATCACTATACCGTGTGTGTCTAGCTACACACAACCTCCTTGCAGCCATGGTGTTTCAAGAATCGAAAGGTAATTTCTATCTTAGTATAAATGCGCGCAGACTGTACTTCAAATTACCTTTTTACAATAAGCGACTGACTTGAAGGCATTTGTGCAGGTGGGTTGGGTCTTCTTCTTTTTGAAACGGGTGGTTTTGTAGAGATTTTAAACCCCTGTGACTATGTAAAGTTTGCGCATACTTTTCTACAGTTACGAGTAGATACCTGGATGTGGTTGGCGCAGTGCATGGTTTTTAACAGACTCCTTTGGCTACGGTCTACCTCAAAATCAAAGGTTTAGTTTTCCTAGCGCCTTCCCTCCCCATATGGGAATACGTAGTGAACGACAATTTAAAAGGCAGCCGCATGAATATTGCCGAAAGGCATAAATCGTTGAATATATGTTTCATATATTTTGGACTGGAAGCCATTTTATGTATAATAACATTTTCGATATTCATTAGGTGATAATGAACAACGTTCTTTCCTCATCACTATTATAAATTTCTTTAAGAAAGCATAGCCGTTAAAAAGGTAAACGAGCTGCCACCTGTACCCTTACCATGATTTATAATTACCGTACTGGCTAGAGTCGAATGCTCTGTCCTTAGTACTCTATAAGAATACTACGAGGTCTGCAAGGGACACGTCATTCGAGTCGCTAGCGAGAACGGTAATTGTAACTCATGGTAGGGTTACCCTAGGGGGGTAGGATGGCAAGCAGTCACCGTCGCCCACTATGGCAGGGGCACAGCGAAGTTGTTACCTTTCAGTGAATACCCTATTTCAGCCGCGTTTAAAGGAGGACATGTCATAGTGGTGTACCTACCAAAACTTTATATAATAAAGCAAATAAAGTAGAAATTGATTGTGGAAGTGATAAAAATTTATTAATACTTAATTAAAAATAACTAAAAGTGCACTTTTCCTAAGATTTAATTTACTTGTCTAAATCATAACAAATGCGTAGTTCATCGTTATTACTTTTCTTGCATACATTTTCAATTTTACTAACATCAAAGTTGTACCTGAAGTTATGCTGTGTTAACACGTAAAGTGCCAAAAAATGTGCTTCCCTGGCTTCATCTTCCTCTAAAATACTCCTCACAAACGCAATAACAAACTTTTCGGTACTCTCATCATACTTCTTACTATGAACATATTTAAACAAAAAATCCATGAGATCTTTTTTATACAAAACTCTAATAGAGTTAAAATATTTTACATTCAGCTCTTCATAAGCTCTGGCTACTAGCTTTCCAAAAGTAGCACCAAACATTTCAACACCTTTGCCCAACTCGCTTGGATTACCTGTGAAGTATCCTGGTTGCTGTGTTACACACAACCTAGCTGCTTTGTAATACAGCATTGTCAAATGAATGTGAGTGTAATATACGAACCATTTTTCTATAGGCAGTAAGCTATGCATCCACGAGACTACTCTTTCAAACACAGGTAAGCACGAAACATAGTTGACGTCAAAGAAGACCTTGTTATACTTTAAAGCAAGCATAAAATTTTCGAAGTATAGAATCATATCTTGGCTACACGTAGCTTCCTTCCAGAAACCTTCAAGGCAAGCAAAAAAGGGTTCTCCAACAATTTCAAGTCTTCGTTTTTGAGTGTCTTCAGAACAACACAGTAATAGGAATTTTCCTATGATGCGTATAAAAATAGTAGATTTCATGTAGAGATATTCGGTTTCGTTTATAATATTTTCAATGATTAAGTCACATTCTAAAAAATCTTTTACAATATCATATATAAATGTTTCATCCACGTCATACAACATATTCTCTAAATAATACAATAAAGGTAGAGTTTTAGATTTCTTGTCCATTTTGAGAAGAGCTCTGTAAATTAAGATACAAAACTCGGCTTTAATGGTGTAAGGTAAATTAATTATATGAAGTTTTTTATGAGAATTTCCTAAATTCTTGTAATTCAGTTCAGTAATGACAGGTTTCACAGTGTTCCAGATTGTGTAAAAGCCGCTGCCAAATTGAGTTTTTCTTAGATACCGCATGAAAGCTTTAAACGCCGCACTGGGTTTTGAGTTGACAAGATTTTTAAATATAATGCAGTCCAAGTCTTGGTTATCTGTTAAAGTAAGGGCTAATGTCAGCGTCCGCTGCCATGTCATTAGTTCCTTAATGAATTCGTCACATTGGTTTTTGGGGATCTGCGACGCGAAGGTTGCGGCTGCTCGTATCCCAGCATTCTGTAAGCCCAATTTTCTTAAATCAACTAGTGGTCTTGAAACATGAATATTGTCTTTAAGTGCTTTTGCTAGACTACTAGACTTTGCTGAGTTGAGTTGAGAAATAGGTCCTGTATTATCAAACATTTCCAATAATGAAGCAAAATTTTCTCTTGACAAAATTGCTAAAGGACGAGCTAATAATGTATTGGGCTTAGTTTCCGCCCAACGTTTGAACAATGCGTAGTAGCGGTCTGCTAATCCACCATTTTCCGTAAAATATACAGTCAATTTACGGAGAAACTGCTCGAAATGTAGTACATCATATTCCTCCATAGAGGTCAAGAACTTCTCAAATGTTGTCACATCGAGAACCGATATGTTATGGCGCAGTGCATTAACGTACGACGCGTCATTCTGGATTTCTACAAAATTCTCTTTAAAAAATTCTTTGCGCGCGACGCGGGCGTCAAATAAACGACGGAGGAGGTGCGAAGCGTCATACGGATCTTTTTGAATTGCAGTCGAGATAGCATTTATGACGCCTGGAAATTCGTCAAATTTCATTGTGTATGCTGCAAGCGTGTCCAGTAAATAATCCAAAAGCTGACTATTTTTAAATTCAGTATTTGATTGAGTCGCAACCAGAAGTAAATTTGGTAAGCGAGTGCGAACAAAGCTGCGTTCTTCTGCACACAGCGTATATTTGGCAAAATGTGAAAAATCATTAAAAAATCTTCTTAAAACAGCTGGATCAGGCACTTCATCGGCAAGAAGGTTACGCAAAACTACGGCATGCAATCCTTCCTTGCAGTCAGCTTCTGGTAGATTCCCATCTAAGCCGAGACCGTGACCCCATTCCAACAGGTTCTTCCACAAATCAGTAGGCAAGCGCCACGCAAACGCACGTGTCACTAGACTTCGTACAATCGCAGCTCGCAGGTGGACGGGTTCGTTCTTGTACTGCGCCAATAGCTCGAACAAACTCCTCAAACTGTCCTCTCTCCCTCCACTCTTGCTCACCAGAACAAGCAGCATGTACTCGCGGTTTTGTAGTGAACTCTCAGCCCGTAATCGCTGTCGGAGTTCAAACAGCGTTCTTTCGAAACTAGAAAATCGATATTTATCAAACAATTCATCAAGTAAAGTTTTACGTTTAACGATTCCGCTGGCAATTTTTCTTTTCTTTTTTCTTTTAACTGAAAAATGCCTGCCTTCGCGACGAAATTCAATCCGCCGAGGATTTCGATTATAAATCGAATTATCATAATCCAGAAATAAGCTGTGTATAATCATTTTTTCCAGAACCGGTGAAGTTGGCGGAGTGTACGGCCATTCCTTAGTTTTTTCTCCGAATGCTTTATCAACGAAAATATATTTTTTAAATGTTACTCGCTCATCTTTATCAAGTTTTTTAATTAAAGGCTCTACCTTTTTATACGTAAACCAGAATCCGAGATATTCTGCTTTCGCCAGTTTAAGTATAAGGGCTTTTATCTCTTCTGTGCTCAAATTCTGAGCAATAACATTAATATCTAGTAGCCAGGCTGTGTATAATTCTGATTTGTTAAGAAATCGGTCTTTGTGATTAAACATAATATATTTTGAGATATCAGCACTCAACGAGCGAAATTGATTTGTGTTATAATATTTTTCAGTTACATCAAAAAACGTTTCTGGGTCAAATTTTAATATGAATTTCAAATTATCAAAGTATTTCTTCTCATTGCCCAAATAATTACTTAGAACATCTCTATCATGTTCGAGGCGACGATAGAAACATTTTGTTAGTTGCGGACATTTTTCACTGAGTACCTTTAAATATTGTGGTTCCATTTTACTCATGATCGTTTCAGATTCTTCGAGTATATATTCGTTGGAGCAATGCCAGAGAAACTTCACGGCGGTTTTGAATTTTGTAGCTTTGTAGTGCAAGTAAAAATCGCGGCATCTCCCTGGGTCGCGTAGATTTCTAAGCAACCAATATTGCACCTTACTAACAGCTACTGGCGTCATGTCTGGAAATAGCTGTTCCTCTAAGAAACTTGGATTGAATATGTTCGTATGTTCTGCTTCTAATAACCAGGTAGACTTCAAAGCTCTTGACACATACAGCATATCTGGGTCCTTCAGATTAGTGATGATGTAAGCAACATCTCTGTGTTTGGAAGCCAGGTCAATTTTGAAGAGTCGGTCTACTGGAGTGGTTTCTGGAAGATTCTGTATGGACTCGAATGGCATTTTTGATCTGAAGGCATCCTCAACTAAGGAGTTTAACAGTCGGTGCCGCTCTCCCAAACTGTTGCCCGATAAGCTTATAGGGATGAATTGCGTCATCTGAAAGCATATAAACAAATTTCGTCAGAACGTTGTCTGTAGCTCACGTATATAGGATTAGGTTATTAATTACGAGTTCAATGTTAATAATTTTCTGCCAAAATGATCATTTTGAGACAAGTGTTTGCTACCAGCGGTTCTTTTTTGGATATTTGCTTATCAAAACCAAACTTACGAACGCGAATTTAGTGGGTCTATGTTAAGTAAAGCGGAGATCCTGTTGCCACCTTTGGACTTAACTGTCAGATCAGCTTCTTGATACCATAGTACCTATTGCATTGCCTTTGGGTTTACTCATTGAGGTATTCCAAAGTTCAGCGCATTACGATCGCGGGAAGTGGCTCAAAATTGACAAGCAGGGTTTGAACCGGAATGTCACACATCCTTACGTAGCTAGTTGAATAAAAGATTGAAAATATATAGGTTTCTATATTTCTTGCTTCGTTCGGCCAAGCAGCATACTTAAATTATAACTATAAAAAAAATCATAAAGCCGTATCCAAAAAAAAACTTCTTTTTAAATGGTAGGTGGTTAGTCCAACAGAAGTCACCTTTTGGTAAAAATGTTGTGAGTCGCCGATTTCAGTTTGACTGACTTAACATTTTAAAAGAAATATTTTTTTGCTTTTCTGAATGCGGTTTATTGTTTTTTCAAGCATTTATATTATTTTATACTTTTTTGTGATCATAAGCTTTTATGAGTAGTCCCACTTCTTACTTGATATGAAACGTTAAGACTTATCAAGCTCGCCCCAAGCAAAACTGCAGGAAATTCATAGTCGCATTCAAACTGAAATGTTCGTCATTATAGTGGCTCAGCTATCTTAATTGAGATATCTTATCGCCACACTTGAAATAGGTACCGTCAAAGCCATTTGTGGTCTTCATTATCTGTTCCGCTTCGCCAAAATATACTTTCTTAATGCAAATGCTCGATTTGTTACTATGAATAAGCTAATAGAAGTATATTCAAAAACATTATTTTTTAAATCGGTCTACAATTGACGGAGAAATTGGTGAACATACCAACACAAAAAAATTCATAAACAAAGACAGTTTAAAAGAATATCTTAGGTACAGTTATAATAATAACGAATCACAAATAACAACATTACCTATGTCAAGAATTGTGCAACTTAAAAATACATTCGCAATTTGTGATGACTAACCTTCCACTACGCCTCATGAAAACCTTTTTGTTTTATTTATAACCTTGCAGTTTAGCGTTCAAATGTTATAGACAGATTATCCTAATTATTGATTTTGTGTATGCTTTAATCACATTCACAAACAAAGTTTAGTTCTGACTAACAAACAGTATTTACGTTTTGTTTCTAAAAATACGTCCGTTCGTTTACCACACTCGCGGCATACTAAAAAACATGGCGCCCAATGTGTTGAATCTCGATGACGTCACAGTCGCTAGTTCGAGGCCGCGCGAGTTAAAGCACACATTTACAATGCTATCGTGTAATCTATAGACACGGCAGTGTGTCCGGACAAGTTCGGAGAAAAAGCCGAGCGACACTGCAGCGTGTATCACGAACCCGTTCATTCTGCTTTGCTCTCTCTGAAATTGTCATTTGCTTGTTGTTATTCTGCTGTTTTGTCTCCATCGTGGTTGCGAATCTACCTTCTTGTCACGTTAGTTAAGTTTTAGTTCTAATTTCTGGTTGAAGACTGAAAACCAGCAGCATTGCTGTCTTCATGTCCATTTTCCAACAGAAGCTATAGTTGTGTAGGTACTATTTTAAAAAAAAAACACGTAATATTATGTATTATTTATTCTGGCCAAATTTCCCACACCCACAACTTTTTGTTAAATTGCTGCTAGGAACCTGAGTTTTATAATTATTTATAAATAAGTTAGTAAATAAGTAAACAATTAAATTTTACATTTAATAGAACTGTCAAAATAATAAATAAATATATTATGTACAAAGTCGAACTTATCTTTTTAAGGAATCTCTTCCAGCTATCCTTGGAATAACTGGGTCAGGACGACGCTTGAGGATGGAGTGATAGATTGATGGATTTATCCCATTTAATATGAAGTAAATACATTCTAAAAACGGCGTGTTCTGGTACAGACTGATAATCTTTAAACTTTTTATTGGTAGTTATATTTTCCGATGACCGCCTTGAAATTTGGCATCGAGGAGATCTTAGCGCGAAAATCAAGGAAAGAATCAAAAAACCACCAATATTTTTACCATTGTTACGATAATATATTTAATGTCCACTAATCGAAATGTATAAAACATCTAATACGAAACACCCAGATGATGATATTTATTATATTCATATCGACTAAGTATTTAATAAAAATATAATAAGACAATTTTGCTCAAATTATATCTAAAAAGTTTTCTTAAATAGTAACAAATTACTCTTTTTGGTGCCATATGAAAACTTGGCTTATTTTTTTACTTTTATGTTTTTCTTTTGTAACACTATATATTTAGACCAAATGAAAAAATACGCGGGACATGTTTTGTCTCACTTTTCACCAAGAAAATGTAAGATATTGTTGGTCGTGGTCTAAAGGCTTCCCTTTATTATTGACCGTGTGTTATCTATGTTGGGTTTTAACATCGACAAATTAAATCGTCGATATATAAAAAATTAAATTCGATAGGGTAGTAAAAATCTGTCTGTCTACGGACCGGCAATGCAGTTCCCTCATCTCCTTCAACACCATTATGTTGGTAATCCTACAAATACGTCGGTGTCTTCGCGGTCATAAAGGAGCTTTAATCAAATCCAATTTTTTTCAAAACAAGTCTAATTCTAAAGTCCGTAAAGTTGACAATAGTATGTGCTGAATGTGCGATGGTGTGAATTCGAATGTGTTCAATCACGATAGACATGTATAAATAACCAAATTAACGCCTGGTTAAAACGTAACGCAATCGTTGTTTGTATTCATGTCTTGACAGGCGCTTGCGCCATGCGGTCATGCTGGTACTACTCATGACATGAAACGACATCAGTTAAAATAAACGTGGTTATCAACGTTCAGGTCCTTAACTGGGCAGTGGACGTGGTAAGTGCTGCTTGCTGGGTAAGGCATATTATACTGTAAATGACTAGGCCTAAACCCGAAACTTAGTTAATAATAATTTGTTCAAATGCAAAAATACTTTATCTTGTCTAGGGGACACCGTTGGTGTAGGAAAACATATCGAAACTTTTATTTGGTCGTCTTGCACCGTCTTATATACACAATAGGTGTGTTTTTTTTTTCTCCCTCTATGTCTCTCCCAAGATTTTTGGCATGTTTTCCTGCTGAATTACACATGTTATTTGATATTTTATTGAATTTCATATTTATAGCCAATGTTTAGACTAAGAAGTACCATTGTAATATGAGATAAGTTTAAAAAATTAATGACTGCTGAGTTTCTTGCGGCGTTTCTTCTCAGCAGGAAGCGCTGGTAAATTCTTGACGTGTAAGTGCCTGTGCGGCCTACTTACTGAATAAATGACTTACTTATCTTTTATCTAGATGATAATGATGTTTTTAAGTAGTGTGGCTATTACAGAAATTATGGTTCTTTTATTGGTTATTGTGCACAAGACATTTAAGAAATGAGAACACATTGTGATGTTTCTCGCGGGGCAGCTACTTTTTTATTGATAATATGTTTTGTCCGGAAGCATGAGCATGTCATGCTCACTCAACGGCAGAGCAGGGCACCGTTAGTAAAAAAGTTAACTTCGTTAACCGTTAAAACGTTACTTTTCAAAAGTTATAACGGAAGTTATTGTTAATCGCTAACTCGAAATCGTAAATATACGCATTAGGAAGTAAAACTAGTCGAAAGGATCATACATTTTGATTTTTATTAAAGACTAATCTACTAATTAACATTACCATTAGTAATCAATAATAGCATAGCCAAAAATATATCATCGCCTAGTATCTGCCATAAGGTGCATGTTCCCCTGCATGAACATGAGCATATCTATTAAAATTGTCGTCTGATAGCGACGTCCGTTTTGGAGAAAGAATATCTTTTCCCGCCGAAAACAGGCGTTCCACAGGAGCATTCGAAGGTATACTAGTGTTATATTTGAGAAAGAATCTTACTAAAAATTAGTTCCCCTAAGAAAGCAACGTCATCAAATGGATTTTTCGATTTCATTCCTAGCCATATTATTGCCAAATTCTGACTTTGCTTCTCGTTGATCTACTGTTTATATTAGACTCTTAGTCAGCAGAACAAGCATGCGACGATTCGCGCTATGTAAAGTTGCACTGCGCCTCTATTCTAGGCGGTAAAAACGATATCGCAGTTAACCTGTTAATACCATAATATGGTATTGTTATGACGTCAGACACCATAATGTCAAGTATATAAGTGCCATCAAAACGGTGGCAATACGATAACAGCACGATATGGTTTTTACCGTGTTAAATAGAGAGAGGCCCAGCTTACAAACCTAACGCAAACTAGTCGGAACGTGATCGGCGCGGCGGCGCACGGCCTTGGTTAAAATTGGTACTTAGAGTCTGGCCATCGAAACTTGATACTGAAAATGACCGCGAAATTTAAAAATGTAGCTATAGTATGTCTGAATGAGCTACAATTAAACAATTGTAATGTTTTTGTCATTAACTTATAACTTAATACTTAATGACAAAAGCATCAACATTGTTGCCCATACAAGCATACCATACCTACAATTTTACAATTTCATTGTCATTTGCAGTATCACGTTTCGATCGCCAGACTCTAGGCATTAACGTTCGTTACAGGATTTTAAAGTTAACTTAAAAGTTAATCCGTTACTCGAAAAGTTCGATAATTAACGATTCACCGATTTACGGACTTCTGCCCAGCTATGCTCGAAGGTCTTTGCTTACGGCGGCGTCGTTCATCGGGTCCCCACCTTCCCGAACACATGGTTGAGGGAGGCGATGGCTGAGATACGCGTCATCCTCGGGAACGGGTGCTGTCTGTGGAGTCCGGTCTATTCACGCTTGCAAAGGACCTGTTCTTTGGAGTCAGTTATTTTGATTATCGTTCTTGACGTAGAGTTCGTCATTTTGTTCTCCTAGTCATTATTTTTAAAACTAACAAAAATAATTATTTATAACTTTACCTTGTAATGTTACTTTTTACCTTCTGCTGGAGTTTCATGCGGCGATTCGTCTCCGCAATGATGGTCTTGTCCGAAGCGCTCGTAGATTCACTTAATATTATCGACGTGTAAAAGAGACCTCATGTGGCTAATTTAATAAATAAATATAATGAATTTTGATTTTTGAAACGCCTTGCCTAGGTGGTGTTAACCATATCGTCTTTGACCTGTTATGGTAGTTTTTTAATTCGGCCGCCCTTATTGTCAAGTAAATAAGAGCTATCAAAACAATGACAATACAATTTTACCGCCAAGAATCTTGGCTCAGTTCTTTAGTGCTTTAGTTCCGAGAAAACAACAAACTAGATGGCATTAACATTATATCTTGTTAGTTAACCTGTTGTGTATTTAGTTCACAACATGACCAACAGTTGTCATTAACTTCTTAGTAGAAGGTATCGTGGTGAACAACAATTTTCAAGCCGGACGTAATATTTCATATATTATGTTGGACTAGAAGCTGGATATTATTTAACATTTTCAATGGTTATCGACGTCTAGACGTAACGATACTGAAACATGGACCTTAATGCATCACTATTATTTTTTTACATAATATCTAAACTTTACTAATAAATTAAAATAAAAGATAAGAAAAAAAAACTTTTCTAAATCATAACAAGAGCGTAGTTATTCGTTACAAAGATAAAAAAAAGATTAAAAGAAGAAGAGACCACTGTGCTAAAGAAACCCAGAGTTCAGTCATTTTTAAAATATTTTATTTCATATTAAACGGTATTAATCTAGAATATTATATAGCTAAAAATATTAAATGCATTCGTTTCCTCCGATACCATCAAAGTTATACTTGAAATTATGCTGTGTTAACATGTAACGTGCCAAAATTAGCTTCCTTCGTTTCCACTTCCTCTTAAAATCACAAACGCAACAACCAACTTTTCCGTACGCTCATCATACTCCATACTACTCGTATCAACAAACTTGCACAAAAAAACCCTGACATCTTTTTTATACAAAGCTCTAATATAATTAAAATACTTTGCATTCAGCTCTTCATACGCGCTGGCTACTAACTTTCCAAAAGTAGCGCCAAACCTTTCAACACCTTTGTCCAAATCTCTTGGATTATTGGTGCATTATCTTGGTTGCTGTACAATTTATATACTTTACTAATTACTTCTTTTTTCTAGTTACTGAGCTTCCAATACGATACCGAGAAGTCGAAAGATCTAAAATTCATATTACACCTTTGTTTCCTTTCTACTTAGTTTTCGATACTTTTATATCGAAGTGTAGTTGGGATCAGTTCATTTGTTTTGTTTTGTGCATTCGCTCTTCAAATTCGCACTACCTTATAGTTACACACACACATCTCTGTTTTGCCTTCGTCTTCCACTAGTCCCATTCCGACTCAGAATATTAATCCGATTCCGACTCCGACGAAGCTTCTACCACCGTCATCCATTCAACTGATTGTAATGGCATCAATATTTTGTCGGGACATTCCTTGTCATAATTATAACAAATACGTAGCTCTTCGTTATGACTTTCCTTAAAAATATTTTCAATTTTGTTTACATCGAAGTTGTACTTGAACTTATGCTGTGTAAATACGTAACATGCCAAAAAGTGTGCTCCCTTCGCTTCAACTTCCTCTAAAATACTCGTCAGAAACGCAATAACAAACTTTTCCTTACTCTCATCATAATTTGTACGATTAATATTTTTCTTTAAAAAATCCTTAAGATGTTTTTTATACAAAACTCTGGTAGAATTAAAATATTTTGCATTCAGCTCTTCATAAGCTCTGGCTACTAACTTTCCAAAAGTAGCGCCAAACATTTCAACACCTTTGTCCAACTCGCTTGGATCACCGGTGAAGTATCCTGGTTGCTGTGTGACACACAACCTAGCTGCTTTGTAATACAGCATTGTCAACTGAATATGACTGTAATGTACGAACCATTTTTCTATAGGTAAAAAAATATGCATCCACGCGACTACTCTTTCAAACACAGGTAAGCACGAAACATAGTTGACGTCAAAGAAGACCTTGTTATACTTTAAAGCGAGCAAAAACTGCTTGAAGTATTGAACCATATCTTGCCTACACTTAGCTTCCTTCCACAAACCTTCAAGACAAGCAAAAAAGGGTTCTCCTACAGTTTCTAGTCTTCTTTTTTGAGTTTCTTCGGAACAACAAAGTAAAAGGAACTTTCCTATGATGCTTATACAAATAGAAGGTTTCATGAAGAGATATTCATTTTTGTTTATTTTTTTTTCAACGATTAAGTCGTGTTCCATAAAGTCTTTGAGAATGTCGTATATAAATGTTTCATCCACGTCATACAATATATTTTCTAGACAAGAAAGCAAATGTAATGTGTTAAATATATCAGCCGTTTTAAAATGCGCTCTATAGTTCAACATATAAAACTCTGCTTTTATTGTTGAAGATATGTTCACATTATTAAATTGCTTCTGCAAAATTTCAAACTTCTTGTAATTCTGTTCAGTAATGACATGTTTAACAGTGTTCCAGATTGTATTAAAACCGCTGCCAAATTGTTTTTTTCTTAGATACCGCATGAAAGCTTTAAACACTGCGTTGGGTTTTGAGCTTACAAGAGTTTTATATATAACGCACTCTAGGTCTTCGTTATCTGTTAAAGCGAGAGCTAATGTCAGCGTCCGCTGCCATGTCATTAGTTCCTTAATAATTAATTCTTCACGTTGGTTTTTGGGGATCCGCGACGCGAATGTTGCGGCTGCACGTATCCCAGCATTCCGCAAGCCCAATGTACTTAAATCAACTAGTGGCCTGGAAACATGAATATTGTCTCTAAGAGCTTTTGCTAAACTTAGTTTTGTAGATTTGAGCTGAGGCATGGGTCCTCTATCATCAAGCTTTTCCAACAATGAAGTAAAATCTTTACTTGCCAAAATTGCTAAAGGACGAGCTAATAATATATTGGGCTTAGTTTCCGCCCAAAGTTTGAACAATGCGTAGTAGCGCTCTGCTAATCCACCATTTTCCGAAAAATATACAGTCAATTTGCGGAGAAACTGTGTGATCTGTAAAACATTATTTTTCTCCTTGATGGTCTTGACCTTCTCAAATGTTGTCACATCAAGAATCGATATGTCATGGCGCAGTGCATTAACGTACGACGCGTCATTCTGGATTTCTGCAAAATTCTCCTTAAACAATTCTTTGCGCGCGACGCGGGCGTCAAATAAACGACGAAGGAGGTGCGAAGCGTCTTTCGGATCTTCTTGAAAAGCAGTCGAGATAGCATTTACGACGCCTGGAAATTCGTCAAATTTCATTTTGTATGCTGCAAGCGTGTCCAGTAAATGATCCAAAAGCTGACTCTTTTTAAATTCAGTATTCGATTGAGTCGCAACCAAAAGTAAATTTGGTAAGCGAGTGCGAACGCAGCTCCGTTCTTCTGCACACAGCGTATATTTGGCAAAATGTGAAAAATCATTAAATAATCTTCTTAAAACAGCTGGATCAGGCATTTCATCGGCAAGAAGGTTACGCAAAACGACGGCATGCAATCCTTCCTTGCAGTCAGCTTCTGGTAGATTCCCGTCTAAGCCGAGACCGTGACCCCATTCTAACAGATATTTCCATAAATCCGTAGGCAAGCGCCACGCAAACGCACGTGTCACTAGACTTCGTACAATCGCAGCTCGCAGATGGACGGGTTCGTTCTTGTACTGCGCCAATAGCTTGAACAAACTCCTCAAACTGTCCTCTCTCCCTCCACTCTTGCTCACCAGAACAAGCAGCATGTACTCGCGGTTTCGCGGTGAACTCTCAGCCCGTAATCGCTTCCGGAGTTCAAACAGCGTGCTTTCAAAACTAGAAAATCGATATTTATCAAAAAATCGGTCAAGCAACGTTTTAGATTTAACAATTCTGTGGCAACTATTTTCACTTCTTGATTTTCCACAAAGAAACTGCATTTTACCTCTGCAACATTGTTCAATCGGCCAAGGATTTATATCATAAATTGAAACCAAATCCAGAAATAAGTTATATGTAGGTATCTTTTCCAAAACCGGTGAAGTTGGTGGAGGGTACGGCCATTTCTTTGCTTTTTCTCCGAATGCTTTGTCAACAAAAATATATTTTTTAAATGTTACCCGCTCATCTTTATGAAGTTTTTTAATTAAAGGTTCCACTTTTTTATACGTAAACAAATTCCCGAGATATTCAGCTTTCGCCAGTTTAAGTATAACATCTTTTATCTCTTCTGTGCTCAAATACCGAGCAATAACATTAATATCTAGTAGCCAGGCTGTGTATAATTCTGATTTGTTAAGAAATCTGTCTTTGTGATTAAACATAACATATTTTGAGATACCAGCACTGAACGAGCGAAATATGTGTGTGTTGCAATATTTTTCAATTACATCAAAAAACGTTTCTGGGTCAGATTTTAATATGAATTTCAAATTATTGAAGTATTTCTTCTCATTGCCCAAATAATTACTTAGAACATCTCTATCATGTTCGAGGCGACGAAAGAAACATTTTGTTAGTTGCGGACATTTTTCACTGAGTACCTTTAAATATTGTGGTTCCATTTTACTCATGATCGTTTCGGATTCTTCGAGGATATATTCGTTGGAGCAATGCCAGAGAAACCTTATGGCTGTTTTGAATTTAATATCTTTGTAGTACAAGTAAAAGTCGCGGCATCTCCCTGGGTTGCGTAGATTTCTAAGCAACCAATATTGGACCTTACTAACAGCTGCTGGCGTCATGTCTGGAAATAGCTGTTCCTCTAAGAAACTTGGATTGAATATGTTCGTATGTTCTGCTTCTAATAACCAGGTAGACTTCAAAGCTCTTGACACATACAGCATATCTGGGTCCTTTAGATTTGTGATGATGTAAGCAACATCCCTGTGTTTGGAAGCCAGGTCGATTTTGAAGAGTCGGTCTACTGGAGTGGTTTCTGGAAGCTTCTGTATGGACTCGAATGGCATTTTTGATCTGAAGGCATCCTCAACTAAGGAGTTTAACAGTCGGTGCCGCTCTCCCAAACTGTTGCCCAATAATGTTATAGGGATGAATTCCGTCATCTGAAAGCATATAAACACATATCGTCATGATTTTGTCTGTAGCTTCATGTATAATTGTTTTCTATCAAAAAAATCATTTTTAGACAAGTTTTTCAGCCGGCTGTAATGCCGTGTCACGCGAATGTCAGGTATCTTTATATAGCTAAGTTACTCCCTACAGGTGTCAAATAGCTCATTTTCCATACTACTACGCCCTACTAAACACTTTTTTCCTTTGAGACCAAACTCATGTACTTATCTTAAAAAAAGAACAACTCTGTCGACTGCACCTCGATTGTGTTGAAATGGTGTAGATATGTATTACTAACAAGTAAGACCGCGCCCTCGACTGTCTAACATATCTCTAACTTGCATTACATGGCGCGCACCCGCTGCTCCCTACCGCCCCTAACTGCCTCCGTACCCTAACGCCTAATCTCAAGCAACAGGGTGGTAGGACCTTGTGCAGGGTCCGTCTGGATCGCTTACACCATCTTATCATCCTACTACCACACAGCAGTGTTCGCATTGTTGTGTTCCGTGTTCGGGGATAAGACAGCCGGTGTAATGACTAGCATAGAGGCATTCCATCTTAGTCCTCAGGGTTGGCAAAGCATTTGCAGTCTTAAGCTTCCAGTCTTGTGAATGCGAATGTCACTTGACTGCACTCTCGAGTATTGTCTGTAGCATAACAAGTTTTTTCGGCGAGCCGAATTATTCAAAACTAGTTATCGGTATTTTTAACAAGTTTCATTTTCACAACTCGAACGGCGCAGGGCGTTATTGAGGTACTTATTCCAAATTTAAGCTCATTACGATTTACGATAGCCGGAAGTTAATTGCTCAAAACTGACAAGCAAGGTTCGAACTGGAATGGCAGACGCCCGAACGTAGCTAATTAAATAAAACCTAAAATATATAGGTATCTGTATTTCATTAACCATTATTATTGCAATGATACCCCAAAAAAAGAACATGCAAAAATCATTACATATACAGACACACAGTTTAAATAAGAATCTTACGTTTATGCTTATTTTCGTCTGTGCTAAAGACACCAATAACAACATTATAAGAATTCGCGACAACATTATAGAAACTCAAAAATACATTCGCGGTGCGTGAGGACTAAACCTTCCACACTACGCTTAACCGAAAACCTTTTGTTTTATTTATAACCTTGCAGATTTCACATAGAGTTTAAATCTTACCTTTAGATTATCCCAATGATTGATTTCGTGTATGTTTTAATCACATTAACAATAATCGCACCTTTACTATCCAATGCTGTTTTCTGACTAACAAACAGCCACGTATATTTTGTTTATAAAAATACGCCCGTTCGTTTCCCACTCTCGCGGCATACTAAAAAACATGCCAACGCGATGAACCTCGATGACGTCACAGTCACAAGTTCGAGGCCGCGCGAGTTAACTCACTCATTTACAATGCTATCGCGTAATCTGGACGTCTGGACCACACAGGGCCTTATAATAATAACAATGAAATAAAATAACAACCATCTCATACAAATTGACATACCCCCAAACGCTCTAGGCTTGTACTAGGATCGGTACTAGATAATGATAGACATACTTTGTATATAGATAAACATTTTTAAAAACAAAAACCTCCATGACATAGAGCAAATAATAACTCACGGTCATCACACAAATATTTGCTCATCCCTGGAATCGGACCCAGGACCGCTTGCTTCGTAGGCAGGGTCACTACCAGCTAGGGTAACTCGTCATCATGTTGTTCGGTGTTGCAACCGATTTGGTTTTTGCCGTTGACTCCCGAATGCCAACCTCCTTACCATAGGAATAACAAATAACTACACGTAGAAGCGAACCTTCCAGCTGCCGACGCGTTAGATACCTACCGCCTGGGGACACCAGAGGTGTCTAGTCAGTCAGAGGCGTCACACACGGAATATATATTAATAATCCAAATTACATATTATAGGCATTATAGCAATGAATCTTACGATGTATTTTCCATAGTCAAGAGCGATAAAAAAGGGTACTATAATAATATTTTCACCTCAGCAGCTCAAACAAGCAGGTCTTGCTGCTTAAAAACAGTGAGCAAAATTCAATTTTGCTGCGAGCGAGAGGCAAAGTAGCTTTTTAATTATATTTTTTAAAAGCCGTGAGCAGTGCTGGGGCTACGTACAACATTCGAAAAAATTGAACTTCACTTTGTTCTGTCACTTTCACTTCGATAGGAAAAAAAGCGAGAGATAGAAACAACTTGATTCGAAGTTCGATTTTCAAATTCCACACATAGTAGGCCCAAAAAGAAATGCACGTTCGGATGCACACATAACCGTAATAGTTATTTATGTGACTGGTGCATAATGAGAGGCATTAATACACGAGTGTGGTTTTATGAAACGAGCCGATAGGTGAGTTTCATAATAAGATCACACGAGTGTTTTAATGCCTAATTATGCGTACAGTCGCATACATAACTTTATCTACATGCATATCATAAGTTTTCTACAATATGTGAGAAAATTGTACCATGTTGCCTTGTATCTTAAAGAACCTGCATCTTAATGTTCACTTTAAAGTTTCGGTCACCGAAACTTTAAAGTGAACATTAAGATGCAACTACATCAATAACCGACACTGTAATCACATGTAATACTTTAATGTTAACATTAAAGTGCAACCACAGATACAGGTTTCTTAATATAGGCTGTTTGCTTATCGTTTCTAAACATATAATAGGGTAGTTATGATATGGATGTAGATAAAATTGCAAATAAAACTATCTGTTAAAGTTTGAGTTTATTATAACTATTTTATACAGTAGGTACAATCATTTTTTTTATTTAATGTTTTGAAGACAAATTAATGAAAAATAAGAAGTTTATCATGTATCTACATAATTTTGTTATCGTTTTAAAAATCTTTAATTTCGTGACATAAACCGCGGGGGCAGTTTCAGAACGCATTTCAAAAGATATAGACAAGGCCTAGTTAGGTTTTTTTTAAAGCCACAGACTACATAAAGCTGTATAAAGTTGTGTTTGCACTACGGCATTATCAAGTTGAGTGACAGGTTTTATCTGTTTCATGTTTATTTTTTCCACTTTTTATTTTATTAGTATTTTGCAAAAATCCTTGTGATTGATGCATATGCGATCGTGTCGTTATTTAGTCGTGTATTCACCAAATGGTCACAACGGAAGACCTGCGTTGGCCCTGCCAGCTTCACGCTGTGTTGTTCGCGCTGCTGAGGTGAAAAGTTGTATGTCTCACACGAGACCAAAGTTTTTTACGTCTCGTATCTTTGAATCCCTCGCTACGCTCAGGATTCTAACCTAGAGTCACTCGCTACGCTCGTGATTCAATAATAGAATCCTTCGCTTACCCGGGATTCAAAATCATCACTCGCAGCAAAAACCAACTTTGCTCTCTTGTTGAACAAATAACTATTATAAAAGTCCTTGCTGTGACATATATTTTATCTCTGTCCTTTGCCACTATATTGAATGGAATGGATATATATTTTCATATTTTAGTATTGTGTGGTTCTTTGCTAGAATGTCACATGCATATTAATATATATTATAGCTCCTTTTGTGATAGGCTTTAGTCCGTGCAGCGCGGTGCGGTGCGGTCATTGTATGTGTCACCGCGCGTTTCGCGACCAAATTAATAGATAAGAATAGTATTTTGTAATAAAGCTTTTCAACTTAATAAAAAATCAAATTAATGGCCCGGAAAGGAACGTAAAAAGTAACTCCGGATCCGGACTAAAAGTTATTAAGTTTCGTTATTATTTTAAATGTTGTTTATAGACTCCTTTCCGTGTTTTATAAATGATTAATAGCCACATAATGACATGTAATTTTCTTAATTAATTTTAATATAGTTAAAAAGTATTATTACCAAATTAACTTAATGTAAAAAACTCTTTTTGCAACAATGTTTACATGTTGAAGAAAAAAATAATAGTAGATTATACACCGAGGGGATAAAGCACAGTTTTATGTCACGGGCGCGATATTGAATCCTGAACGTAACGAAGGACTCCAGATTTAACTCCCGAGCGCAGCGAGGGTGTTACGAGTTAATTCCCGAGCGAAGCGAGGGAATTAAGAAGAGTCCTGAGCGCAGTGAGGGGTTCAAGCGCGCCCAAGACGAAAACAGCTTTATCCCCGAGGAATGTACTCTACTTTTCTCACCTTTTGCGAGACAATAAAAAAACGAGTCCACTAAAAACAGCGTTTTATTATAGTAAATTAAAATTAAAAGTGAAAATTGATATTTGAGACATTAGTCCAGTTGTGGAAAGACAAAGTTATATTTTTATTTGGTACGTTTATCGAAGTTGAGGTAGAGTTTATCTGAGTATTGTTCACAGCTTCAGAAACTTGCGTCTGAGGGTCGTTTTGTATTGTAAAGGTTGGAGAAGATGGTCCTTGAGGCAGTGGGCTTGATGTGATGTGTTTTGAGGTGGATGGCTGTGGTGGCAAAGGTGTCCAAGGATCATCATTATTAGACGAAGTTTTTAGATTTATGTTTTCACCAATACGACAGCTCATTCTATTCTTGTTCTGTATAGAATTTTCTATGTAGCCCTCCGCTACTGCATCGGATTTCCAGCCACCGCACCGTGTATTTATTTGATATATTTATTTAAAACTTTGCAGTTATCACCAATGTACTTTATTGCAGCGTCTTACAATACTCGCGGCTTTTGTTTAATTTCAAATGTGTTCCATTCAGCTTGCCGTGGCCAGCTCGATTTTAGAAAATGTTCGATTTTCAAATTAGGTTCGACGCGGCGGTGGCGGCGGCGCCGCGCCCGGCCTTCGAGTATTAGTTGATCTTTTATTACGAAATTAGACTTTAAGGCCATTGTAATAAGAACTATGAAAAGTGGAAATATTACAACCCAGCGGGTTATAATGAGATTCAGTACAACATTACACCCCGGCTAAAGCCAAGGGCTTTAATGACTTGGTTTGCGTAAGGTTTGCATGATATGTAATTTGGCATTGTCGAGCAGGTGGTGTGAAAATAACATTTCGTGACTAAACTTGTACAAAACTCCATAAACACTTTTATTAAGATCCAAGTTGCTTGTTTAATTCAAAACAAATGCGTAGTTCATAGTTATTACTTTTCCTAAATATATTTTCAATTTTTCCAATATCAAAGTTGTACCTGAACCTATTCTGTGTAAACACGTGACATGCAAAACAATGTGCTTCCTTCGCTTCAACTTCCTCTAAAATACTCATCACAAACGCGATAACAAAATTTTCCATACTCTCATCATATTTAATACAACGAACATATTTCAACCAAAAATAATTGAAATCATTTTTATACAAAACTCTAATAGAATTAAAATACTTTGCATTCAACTCTTCATACGCGCTGGCTACTAACTTTCCAAAAGTAGCGCCAAACATTTCAACACCTTTGTCCAACTCGCTTGGATTACCTGTGAAGTATCCTGGTTGCTGTGTGACACACAACCTAGCTGCTTTGTAATACAGCATTGTCAAATGAATGTGACTGTAATATACGAACCATTTTTCTATAGGCAGAAAGCTATGCATCCACGCAACTACTCTTTCAAACACAGGTAAGCACGAAACATAGTTGACGTCAAAGAAGACCTTGTTATACTTTAAAGCGAGCAAATACTGCTCGAAGTATTGAACCATATCTTGCCTACACTTAGCTTCCTTCCACAAACCTTCAAGACAAGCAAAAAAGGGTTCTCCTACAGTTTCTAGTCTTCGTTTTTGAGTGTCCTCAGAACAACACAGTAATAGGAACTTTCCTATGATGCGTATACAAATAGTAAATTTCGAGGGGAGATATTCATTTTTGTTTATAATTTTTTCAACGATTAACTCATATTCTAAAAAGTCTTTCAGAATGTCGCATATACATGTTTCATCAACGTCATACAAGATACTCTCTAGACAATATAACAAATGTAGAGTTTCAGATTTCTTGCCCATTTTGAGAAGAGCTCTGTAAATTAAGATACAAAACTCGGCTTTGATACTGTATGGTACATTCATAATATCAAGTTTATCTTGCAAATTCTCTAAATTCTTGTAATTCAGTCCAGTAATGACAGGCTTCACAGTGTTCCAGATTGTGTATAAGCCACTGCCAAATTGTTTTTTTCTTAAATACCGTATGAAAGCTTTGAGCGCTGCATTAGGTTTTGAGCTAACAAGAGTTTTATATACTGTACATTCCAGATCTTCATTATTTGTTAAAGTAAGAGCTAATGTCAGCGTCCGCTTCCATGTCATTAGTTCCTTAATTAATTCTTCACGTTTGTTTTTAGGGCTCCGCGACGCGAAGGTTGCGGCTGCTCGTATCCCAGCATTCCGCAAGCCCAATGTTTTTAAATCAATTTGTGACCTGGAAACATGAATATTGTCTCTAAGCCCTTTTGCTAGGCTTCGTTTTGGCGGGTTAAGTTGAGAAATAGGTCCTGTATTATCAAACATTTGCAATAATGAAGTGAAATCTTCTCTTGCCAAAATTGCTAAAGGACGAGCTAATAATGTATTGGGCTTAGTTTCCGCCCAAAGTTTGAACAATGCATAGTAGCGCTCTGCCAATCCACCATTTTCCGTAAAATATACAGTCAATTTACGGAAAAACTGCTCGAAAACCTTATATTTCTCCTTAGAGGTCAAGAACTTCTCAAACGTTGTCACATCGAGAACCGATATGTCATGGCGCAGTGCATTAACATACGATGCGTCATTCTGGAATTGTGCAAAATTCTCCTTAAACAATTCTTTGCGCGCGAAGCGGGAATCAAATAAACGACGAAGGAGGTGCAAAGCGTCTTTCGGATCTTCTTGAAAAGCAGTCGAGATAGCATTTACGACGCCTGGAAATTCGTCAAATTTCATTTTGTATGCTGCAAGCGTGTCCAGTAAATAATCCAAAAGCTGACTCTTTTTAAATTCAATATTTGATTGAGTTGCAACCAGAATTAAATTTGGTAAGCGAGTGCGAACGCAGCTGCGTTCTTCTGCACACAGCGTATATTTGGCAAAATGTGAAAAATCATTAAAGAATCTGTTTAAAACAGCTGGATCAGGCATTTCATCGGCAATAAGGTTACGCAAAACGACGGCATGCAATCCTTCCTTGCAGTCAGCTTCTGGTAGATTCCCGTCTAAGCCGAGACCGTGACCCCATTCTAACAGGTTCTTCCACAAATCAATAGGCAAGCGCCACGCAAACGCACGTGTCACTAGACTTCGTACAATCGTTGCTCGCAGATGGACGGGTTCGTTCTTGTACTGCCCCAATATCTCGAACAATCTCCTCAAACTGTCCTCTCTCCCTCCACTCTTACTCACCAGAACAAGCAGCATGTACTCGCGGTTTCGCGGCGAACTCTCAGCCCGTAATCGCTTTTGGAGTTCAAACAGCGTGCTTTCAAAACTTGAAAATCGATATTTGTCAAAGAATTCGTCAAGTAACGTTTTGCGTTTCACGATTTTGCGGCTAGTTATTTCATATTTTAGCTCACAGCAACGATTCTGTGAATAACCGCCTCGGCGACGGGATTTTATCTTCCGTGGATATTGACTATAAGTCGAATCCAGAAACAAGTTATACGTAGGTTTTTTCTCCAGAACCGGTGAAGTTGGCGGAGTGTACGGCCATTCCGTGGTTGTTTCTCCAAATGCTTTATCAACAAAAATATATTTTTTAAATGTTACCCGCTCATCTTTATGAAGTTTTTTAATTAAAGGTTCCACTTTTTTATACGTAAACAAATTCTCGAGATATTCAGCTTTCGCCAGTTTAAGTATAAGGTCTTTTATCTCTTCTGTGCTCAAATACTGAGCAATAACATTAATATCTAGTAGCCAGGCTGTGTATAATTCCGATTTATTAAGAAATCTATGTTTGTGATTTGACATAACATATCTTGAGATATCTGCACTGAACGAGCGAAATTTGTATGTGTCACAATATTTTTCAGTTACATCAAAAAACGTTTCTGGGTCAGATTTTAATATGAATTTCAAATTATTGAAGTATTTCTTCTCATTGCCCAAATAATTACTTAGAACATCTCTATCATGTTCGAGGCGACGATAGAAACATTTTGTTAGTTGCGGACATTTTTCACTGAGTACCTTTAAATATTGTGGTTCCATTTTACTCATGATCGTTTCGGATTCTTCGAGGATATATTCGTTGGAGCAATGCCAGAGAAACTTTATGGCTGTTTTGAATTTAATATTTTTGTAGTGCAAGTAAAAGTCGCGGCATCTCCCTGGGTTGCGTAGATTTCTAAGCAACCAATATTGCACCTTACTAACAGCTGCTGGCGTCATGTCTGGAAATAGCTGTTCCTCCAAGAAACTTGGATTGAATATGTTCGTATGTTCTGCTTCTAATAACCAGGTAGACTTTAAAGCTCTTGACACATACAACATATCTGGGTCCTTCAGATTAGTGATGATGTAAGCAACATCTCTGTGTTTGGAAGCCAGGTCAATTTTGAAGAGTCGGTCTACTGCAGTGGTTTCTGGAAGCTTCTGTATGGACTCGAATGGCATTTTTGATCTGAAGGCATCCTCAACTAAGGAGTTTAAGAGTCGGTGCCGCTCTCCCAAACTGTTGCCCGATAAGCTTATCGGAATGATTTGCGTCATCTGAAAGTATATAAACAAATATCGTTGAAAATGCCGTCTGTAACTTACTATTTAGAGTACTATTTAGTGGACTATTTAGAGTATCTACAAGTTTAATGTAAATAATTTTCTATCAAAAGAATTATAATTGAGATAAGCTTTTGCTGGCAGCTGTACTCTTTTGTGCATTTTCTTATCGAGACAAAATGAACGAACTTCAATTTAGTGGGTCTATTCTTATTAATTAATTAATATATTTACTGTCGAATGGTTACCTTATGGTTTACTTATTGACTTATTCCAAATTTTAGCAATCTATGATAGCGGGAAGTGGCTCAAATATAACTTGCAAAATTTGAACTAGAATGATGAATGATGATGATTTGACCTAAACAAACAAAATGACGAAAGTAACGGCAACTTTAAACATGTTCATACACTCAGGAGTAGTTATTTATCGTATGGCGTTTACACACTGGTTTTTACAATAATGATTACATCAAACTAAAATTTACAGTTTTGCAGGTATACACTCGAGTAGTGAAAACGGGTCACTTTTTGTGGTAATTCAATACAAAATGACCCGTTTTCACTGCCCTTGAGTATAGTTGCTTACTAGACAACGATATAAATACCTATAAAGAGAAATATATACTTAAATACATAGAAACATCCATGACTCAGGAACAAATATTTGCTCTCGTCACGCATATATCTGCCCTTAGCGGGATTTGAACCCAGGACCACTAGCTCCGTAGGCAGGGTCACTACCAACTAAGCCAGCGCGTCATGGATAGAATTCAGTCAACGAATACCCAAAATTACCAAATAATATCAAGAAATCCCCCCAGGTACGATCACGGACGTTTAGTTGCTACCCATTTCAAAAAAAAACTGCTTGAAGATGTCATTGTCATTAGAGATACCAAGTTGTTCGTAATTAATAGGAAACTCAACCTTATTGCTGTAGAATGTCAGATTGACTTTGGAACTAAGGTGGGTGACAAATTTAATTCGGTGCTTTCGGTGAGAGAAGGGTGAATTGTTTTGGTATTTAAGGATCCGTGTCACAAAAACTAAAAGGAACCCTCTAAGTTAGTAGACAATACGGTGTTACCGATCTTCAATATGGTTTTATCATGATGTATAGAGAACCCTAAACTCCTGTTAGGAAATCATATCTCCACGACAGGGAAGAAGGGATCGTGTTCTTTTATTTTGCTCTGCTAAAACCAATTGACGTGGCATAAAAAAAACAGCTTTTTCGTTTACCTTGAGCATGTTTTTCTGAAAAACTTAGTTAATATTGGAGATATTCATACGAAAGAACAAAAAGGTACCTTTTAACCTCACACATGACTTATCACCTACTTATCATACGCACCCATGAACAACTTTTGTTTTATTTATAACCTTGTTTTTTATAATTCAAATGTTATCATCCAATTCTTCCAAATATTGATTTCGTGTCTATAAAATCACATGTTACAAAAATCTTACCGTAACTACCCAAAGTGGCACTCTCACTTAAGAACACAGCAAGATCCAAATTTTGTTACAAAAAATACGCCCGTTCATTTCCGACAGTCGCGATTTACTAACCAAAATGGCGGCTGAGAGTCAATAATGTTATGAATCTGGATGACGTGACAGTCGTATAAAGGTCAAAGCCGAGCGAATAAAAACCCACATTAACGATACGCGATAGCATCATTATTTTTTTTACACTTTAGGCCAAACGAACAAGGAAGGAGGAGAGTTCCTCGGTAGCCTAGTGGCTTAGGAAGTCGATTCGTATCGTAACCGTGAGGTAACGAGTTCAAACCCCCGCGGTCATCATGTAGGTACAGTCAGCTGCAGAGATAAGTATACCCCCTGCATAGGAAACTTGTATGCAGGAGGGTATACTTATCTCTGCAGCTGACTGTACCATACTGAATATCAAATTTAATTTAATTTAATTTTTTATACTCATATTAAACTTTCAAGGTCGTTTTTTTCAGGAGAGTTCTTTCTAATTACCTAACAATCTATACATATAAAAGCTTTGTCCTGGATGACGGATCAACGCACAGCCTAAACCGCTGAGACTTGGAGGATGTGTTTTTTGTATGACGTAGGCATCAGATAAGAAAGGATTTTCCAAAATTGTAGCCCTAAGGGGGTGAAGAAGGGGGCAAATTTTGTATAGGACAACGTGATTCCTTGGTCCTGTCTACTTCAAAGTTTGCATGAACATTCTATAACAGAATTGATGGAAGAGGTGTTTCGTATTTTATTAAAATGCATCCCCTAAGGAGGTGAAAAGGGGGTAGAAAGTTATTGTGGGGGTGATTTGCTTCGAAGTTGATATCAATACTCCTTAGTGATTTTGATTTACATTACATTTTATTTCGACATATGCTCAAAAACTCAATCCGATTTTATTCAGAAAACATTGAACACACATAAAATCTTGGTCTAATGCAAATACCCAAACCGTTGAGTCTAAAGATTCCATATTTGGTACATAGGTTCCTTATGAGGTCTAGGGGTGCAGTAAGAAAGGATTTCCCGAAAATCGACCCCCAACGGGAAGAAGTAGGAGTAGCGGGAAACTAATTCTACGCGTACGAAGTCGTGGGCGTCCTCTAGTATTTCTATAAAAATGTCAGTTTACAGATTTAAACGTGAGTGGGTATAGCTTATTAATAGATGTATTAATGGTAACTTAATGTAAATATTTCCATCTTACTTACCCATTGCCCGAGTGGTTGCCGGCTTAGATGCCCGTGCGTTTGCCGGCTTACTACTCCATGTCTTCCCGTGCAAGTCATAAGACGCGACTAAAGGAACAAAGGCTTGTAGTACTTATTACTAGCCGATGGACTTGCAACCTGTCACTAATTTACACTGTTAAACATCTTAGTCTGTTTGTGCAAAATGGGGTTACAGAATTGTCAGCAAGTTTTTAGAATTGTTCGTAATTCTGTAGCTCTGCCTACCCCACTCAGGAAATGAAGGTGTGAAGGTATGTATGTACTTAATCACTATACCGTGTGTGTCTATCTACACACAACCTCCTTGCAGCCATGGTGTTTCAAGAATCGAAAGGTAATTTCTATCTTAGTATAAATGCGCGCAGACTGTACTTCAAATTACCTTTTTACAATAAGCGACTGACTTGAAGGCATTTGTGCAGGTGGGTTGGGTCTTCCTCTTTTTGAAACGGGAGGTTTTGTAGAGATTTTAAACCCCTGTGACTATGTTAAGTTTGCGCATACTTTTCTACAGTTACGAGTAGATACCGGGATGCGTGGTTGGCGCAGTGCATGGTTTTTAACAGACTCCTTTGGCTACGGTCTACCTCAAAATCAAAGGTTTAGTTTTCCTAGCGCCTTCCCTCCCCATATGGGAATACGACGACAATTTAAAAGGCGGCCGCATGAATATTGCCGAAAGGCATAAATCGTTGAATAATTATGTTTCATAATTATATTTTGGACTGGAAGCCATTTTATGTATAATAACATTTTCGATATTCATTAGGTGATAATGAACAACGTACTTTCCTCATCACTATTATAAATTTCTTTAAGAAAGCATAGCCGTTAAAAAGGTAAACGAGCTGCCACCTGTACCCTTACCATGATTTATAATTACCGTACTGGCTAGAGTCGAATGCTCTGTCCTTAGTACTCTATAAGAATACTACGAGGTCTGCAAGGGACACGTCATTCGAGTCGCTAGCGAGAACGGTAATTGTAACTCATGGTAGGGTTACCCTAGGGGGGTAGGATGGCAAGCAGTCACCGTCGCCCACTATGGCAGGGGCACAGCGAAGTTGTTACCTTTCAGTGAATACCCTATTTCAGCCGCGTTTAAAGGAGGACATGTCATAGTGGTGTACCTACCAAAACTTTATATAATAAAGCAAATAAAGTAGAAATTGATTGTGGAAGTGATAAAAATTTATTAATACTTAATTAAAAATAACTAAAAGTGCACTTTTCCTAAGATTTAATTTACTTGTCTAAATCATAACAAATGCGTAGTTCATCGTTATTACTTTTCTTGCATACATTTTCAATTTTACTAACATCAAAGTTGTACCTGAAGTTATGCTGTGTTAACACGTAAAGTGCCAAAAAATGTGCTTCCCTGGCTTCATCTTCCTCTAAAATACTCGTCACAAACGCAAAAACAAACTTTTCGGTACTCTCATCATACTTCTTACTATGAACATATTTGAACAAAAAATCCATAAGATCTTTTTTATACAAAACTCTAATAGAGTTAAAATATTTTGCATTCAGCTCTTCATAAGCTCTGGCTACTAACTTTCCAAAAGTAGCACCAAACATTTCAACACCTTTGTCCAACTCGCTTGGATTACCTGTGAAGTATCCTGGTTGCTGTTTTACACACAACCTAGCTGCTTTGTAATACAGCATTGTCAAATGAATGTGAGTGTAATATATGAACCATTTTTCTATAGGCAGTAAGCTATGCATCCACGAGACTACTCTTTCAAACACAGGTAAGCACGAAACATAGTTGACGTCAAAGAAGACCTTGTTATACTTTAAAGCAAGCATAAAATTTTCGAAGTATAGAATCATATCTTGCCTACACGTAGCTTCCTTCCAGAAACCTTCAAGGCAAGCAAAAAAGGGTTCTCCAACAATTTCAAGTCTTCGTTTTTGAGTGTCTTCAGAACAACACAGTAATAGGAATTTTCCTATGATGCGTATAAAAATAGTAGATTTCATGTAGAGATATTCGGTTTCGTTTATAATATTTTCAATGATTAAGTCACATTCTAAAAAATCTTTTACAATATCATATATAAATGTTTCATCCACGTCATACAACATATTCTCTAAATAATACAATAAAGGTAGAGTTTTAGATTTCTTGTCCATTTTGAGAAGAGCTCTGTAAATTAAGATACAAAACTCGGCTTTAATGGTGTAAGGTAAATTAATTATATGAAGTTTTTTATGAGAATTTCCTAAATTCTTGTAATTCAGTTCAGTAATGACAGGTTTCACAGTGTTCCAGATTGTGTAAAAGCCGCTGCCAAATTGAGTTTTTCTTAGATACCGCATGAAAGCTTTAAACGCCGCACTGGGTTTTGAGTTGACAAGATTTTTAAATATAATGCAGTCCAAGTCTTGGTTATCTGTTAAAGTAAGGGCTAATGTCAGCGTCCGCTGCCATGTCATTAGTTCCTTAATGAATTCGTCACATTGGTTTTTGGGGATCCGCGACGCGAAGGTTGCGGCTGCTCGTATCCCAGCATTCTGTAAGCCCAATGTTCTTAAATCAACTAGTGGTCTTGAAACATGAATATTGTCTTTAAGTGCTTTTGCTAGACTACTAGACTTTGCTGAGTTGAGTTGAGAAATAGGTCCTGTATTATCAAACATTTCCAATAATGAAGCAAAATTTTCTCTTGACAAAATTGCTAAAGGACGAGCTAATAATGTATTGGGCTTAGTTTCCGCCCAACGTTTGAACAATGCGTAGTAGCGGTCTGCTAATCCACCATTTTCCGTAAAATATACAGTCAATTTACGGAGAAACTGCTCAAAATATAGTACATCATATTCCTCCATAGAGGTCAAGAACTTCTCAAATGTTGTCACATCGAGAACCGATATGTCATGGCGCAGTGCATTAACGTACGACGCGTCATTCTGGATTTCTACAAAATTCTCTTTAAAAAATTCTTTGCGCGCGACGCGGGCGTCAAATAAACGACGGAGGAGGTGCGAAGCGTCATACGGATCTTTTTGAATTGCAGTCGAGATAGCATTTATGACGCCTGGAAATTCGTCAAATTTCATTGTGTATGCTGCAAGCGTGTCCAGTAAATAATCCAAAAGCTGACTATTTTTAAATTCAGTATTTGATTGAGTCGCAACCAGAAGTAAATTTGGTAAGCGAGTGCGAACAAAGCTGCGTTCTTCTGCACACAGCGTATATTTGGCAAAATGTGAAAAATCATTAAAAAATCTTCTTAAAACAGCTGGATCAGGCACTTCATCGGCAAGAAGGTTACGCAAAACTACGGCATGCAATCCTTCCTTGCAGTCAGCTTCTGGTAGATTCCCATCTAAGCCGAGACCGTGACCCCATTCCAACAGGTTCTTCCACAAATCAGTAGGCAAGCGCCACGCAAACGCACGTGTCACTAGACTTCGTACAATCGCAGCTCGCAGGTGGACGGGTTCGTTCTTGTACTGCGCCAATAGCTCGAACAAACTCCTCAAACTGTCCTCTCTCCCTCCACTCTTGCTCACCAGAACAAGCAGCATGTACTCGCGGTTTTGTAGTGAACTCTCAGCCCGTAATCGCTGTCGGAGTTCAAACAGCGTTCTTTCGAAACTAGAAAATCGATATTTATCAAACAATTCATCAAGTAAAGTTTTACGTTTAACGATTCCGCTGGCAATTTTTCTTTTCTTTTTTCTTTTAACTGAAAAATGCCTGCCTACGCGACGAAATTCAATCCGCCGAGGATTTCGATTATAAATCGAATTATCATAATCCAGAAATAAGCTGTGTATAATCATTTTTTCCAGAACCGGTGAAGTTGGCGGAGTGTACGGCCATTCCTTAGTTTTTTCTCCGAATGCTTTATCAACGAAAATATTTTTTTTAAATGTTACTCGCTCATCTTTATCAAGTTTTTTAATTAAAGGCTCTACCTTTTTATACGTAAACCAGAATCCGAGATATTCTGCTTTCGCCAGTTTAAGTATAAGGGCTTTTATCTCTTCTGTGCTCAAATTCTGAGCAATAACATTAATATCTAGTAGCCATGCTGTGTATAATTCCGATTTGTTAAGAAATCGGTCTTTGTGATTAAACATAATATATTTTGAGATATCAGCACTGAACGAGCGAAATTGATTTGTGTTATAATATTTTTCAGTTACATCAAAAAACGTTTCTGGGTCAAATTTTAATATAAATTTCAAATTATTGAAGTATTTCTTCTCATTGCCCAAATAATTACTTAGAACATCTCTATCATGTTCGAGGCGACGATAGAAACATTTTGTTAGTTGCGGACATTTTTCACTGAGTACCTTTAAATATTGTGGTTCCATTTTACTCATGATCGTTTCAGATTCTTCGAGTATATATTCGTTGGAGCAATGCCAGAGAAACTTCACGGCGGTTTTGAATTTTGTAGCTTTGTAGTGCAAGTAAAAGTCGCGGCATCTCCTTGGGTCGCGTAGATTTCTAAGCAACCAATATTGCACCTTACTAACAGCTGCTGGCGTCATGTCTGGAAATAGCTGTTCCTCTAAGAAACTTGGATTGAATATGTTCGTATGTTCTGCTTCTAATAACCAGGTAGACTTCAAAGCTCTTGACACATACAGCATATCTGGGTCCTTCAGATTAGTGATGATGTAAGCAACATCTCCGTGTTTGGAAGCCAGGTCAATTTTGAAGAGTCGGTCTACTGGAGTGGTTTCTGGAAGATTCTGTATGGACTCGAATGGCATTTTTGATCTGAAGGTATCCTCAACTAAGGAGTTTAACAGTCGGTGCCGCTCTCCCAAACTGTTGCCCGATAAGCTTAACGGGATGAATTGCGTCATCTGAAAGCATATAAACAAATATCGTCAGAATGTTGTCTGTAGCTCACGTATTCGGTTATTAATTACGAATTCAATGTTAATAATTTTCTGCCTAAATGATCATTTTGAGACAAGTGTTTGCTGCCGGCTGTTCTTTTTTGTATATTTGCTTATCAATACCAAACTTACGAACGCGAATTCAGTGGGTCTATGTTAAGTAAACCGGAGATCCTGTTGCCACCTTTGGACTTAACTGTCAGATCAGCTCCTTGATACCATAGTACCTATTGCATTGCTCGATCGCGGGAAGTGGCTCAAAATTGACAAGCAGGGTTTGAACCGGAATGTCATACATCCTTACGTAGCTAGTTGAATAAAAGATTGAAAATATATAGGTTTCTATATTTATTGCTTCGTTCGGCCAAGCAGCATACTTCAATTATAACTATCAAAGAAAAAAAACCGCATCCAAAAAAATACCTACTTCTTTTTAAATGGTAGGTGGTTAGTCCAACAGAAGTCACCTTTTGGTAAAAATGTTGTGAGTCGCCGATTTCAGTTGGACTGACTTACCATTTTAAAGGAAATAATTTTTTGCGTTTCTGAATGCGGTTTATTGGTTTTTTAAGCATTTATATTATTTATATTATTATGTAGTCAGTCCCACTTCTTACTTCATATGAAACGTTAAGACTTATCGCCCCAAGCAAACCTGTAGGAAATTCATAGTCGCATTCAAACTGAAATGTTCGTCATTATAGTGGCTCAGCTATCTTAATTGAGATATGTTATCGCCACACTTGAAATAGGTACCGTTGAAGCCATTTGTGGTCTTCATTATCTGTTCCGCTTCGCCAAAATATACTTTCTTAATGCAAATGCTCGATTCGTTACTATGAATAAGCTAATAGAAGTATATTCAAAAACATTATTTTTTAAATCGGTCTATAATTAACGGAGAAATTGGTGAACATACCGACACAAAAAAAAAGCAATAATAACAATCAAAAAAATAATTTCATAAACAATGACAGTTTAAAAGAATATCTTAGGTACAGTTATAATAATAACGAATCACAAATAACAACATTACCTATGTCATTGTGCAACTTAAAAATACATTCGCAATTTGTGATGACTAACCTTCCACTACGCCTCATGAAAAACTTTTCGTTTTATTTATAACCTTGCAGTTTAGCGTTCAAATGTTATAGACAGATTATCCTAATTATTGATTTTGTGTATGCTTTAATCACATTCACAAACAAAGTTTACTTCTGACTAATAAACAGTATTTACGTTTTGTTTCTAAAAATACGTCCGTTCGTTTACCAACACTCGCGGCATACTAATCAACATGGCGCCCAATGTGTTGAATCTCGATGACGTCACAGTCGCTAGTTCGAGGCCGCGCGAGTTACGCACACATTTAAAATGCTATCGTGTAATCTATAGACACGGCAGTGTGTCCGGACAAGTTCGGAGAAAAAGCCGAGCGACACTGCAGCGTGTATCACGAACCCGTTCATTCTGCTTTGCTCTCTCTGAAATTGTCATTTGCTTGTTGCTATTCTGCCTTTAGTCGCTGAGTACCTAAAACGCAGTCTGCCAATTTCGCGTTATGCCTAGACCTAACAAGTTATTGGCATATTGATGTTTAGACCTATTGCGTTTTAGTTCATGAGCGAAGTAGGCGAATTGAGATTTAGGTTTAGTGCGTATTAGCTCAAGGGCGAGGTAGGTATATTGAGCTTTAGTTCATGAGCGAAGTAGGCACATTGAGATTTAGTTCATGAGCGAAGTAGGAAAATTGAGATTTAGTTCATGAGCGAAGTAGGCGAATTGCGAGCCTGTTTAGAGTACAAAAGCGTTGGGACCGCGAACACTAGCTATCCTGTAAGATAAGGATGCGACTGTCTAGGTAATAATCGTAACATTTTAACCCTTTGAACGCTTTTTGAGAAAGGAATAAGTCACGAGTTAGGTTATTATATTTTTATATTAGGCGTGTATTACGCTAAAGGCCAATAAGGCAACGTTTAACAAAAACTTTATAGTTATTTACTTGCATAAATTTTAGTTTGAATTGTTAGTTATTAAAAGTAAAGTTATATTATTATGAGACTCAATGATCCCGCAGTCAATAATAAAACATGTCATGCCGTTTTTTCTTGAACCAAAATACACCATACTTGACAGCACCAGCATATAGATTGCTTTGACATTGCAAGGACTGACGCCTACGGTCGACAAGGTCTCCCAAGTGTGTAAGCGTCAGAACCCCTGGACCACTGGAGATATTTAATGTTTAGAAAATGCCAAAATTCACTATCCATTTGTTACTATTTGGTACCTTACTTCAAATAATTAGTACCTCGATTGTTAGCGAAAAAATTGTTACCAAATAGGTATTTTGGTATTTTCTTAACATCAAAATCTACAATGCCCACAATTCGAAATGTGTAAGAATGACACATAGTTTTTGTTAAACGACTTCAAAAACGGAGGAGTTTCTCAATTCGACCGTATATATACAGGGTTATTGGTAAGTCGACCTATTCCCGTTAGGAGGTGATAGGGGTGACTATTTGCGATAAGTTTGACCCCCATATGCATTATGCAAAAGTGAACCATTTTTGAGTTATCGCGTTTATTAGTTTTTTTTTAATTAGTCGGAAATTCAACTTGAAAAATTTATTACAAAAAAAGTATCAATTTAAATCTTTTTTTTTCTTCTGATTTACAAAACCGATTAAACACTCGTTATTTCTCAATATTAAAACAATAATTATCGGTCCAAATTTAAAAAAGCGAGACGGAAAACGAAATTTTTTCAATATTTTTTGCGATCGCTTTCCACTAAAATGCCTTAAAAACAAAAAAAAACGTTATGAAACTTGGCTTGCAGATTATTTTAAAAACTTAACTGTTTTCTTTGCTCTCCAAAAACGCATAATAAGTAGAAAATTATTTAAAAAAAACCTGAAAAAATAATCATCACAAAGGAAGCGGGCGGAAACAAAAGTCACAAATGCAATGCAATAACAACATTAACTTATGTAAAAAGTTACAAAATTAAAACTAATAAACAATTAAAATTGAAATAATTAGGATTTTTATAGTTCATTTTCAAAATGGCTACCTCCATTTCTTATTCTCACATAAGTTAATGTTGTTATTTGTGTTTACGAGTATAACAGTTAGTTTTGATAGATTTAGTTAGTTAATTTTAAGTTTTGTTCGGACGTGACTTCCTTGTTGCTTCCTTTGTGATCAATTCTTTCCAGCAATCTTTAACAAAACTCATTTTAGTTTTAATAGGTCGTTAGAAAGCTGGAAAAAGGTCAATGTTTTATGTGTAATCTGCACGCCAAATGTATTGGTAATTTTTTCTGTTTTCGTGTACATTATGTTGGAGTTTGATAAAAAAAACATGTATTTTTTAGTTTTCGGCCTCGAATTCTCAAACGTGTACGGATAATATTTTTTTTAATTTTGCATAGGAACAACAAATTCATCTTGTACAAAAGCAAATAAAAAATGTATGATTTAAATTTGGTATGTTTTTTAATTTTAATTTTTGAAGTTGCATTTGTGACTTTTGTTTCCGCCCGCTTTCTTTGTGATGATTATTTTTTCAGGTTTTTTTAAATAATTTTATACTTGTTATGCGTTTTTGGAGAGCTAAGAAAACAGTTAAGTTTTTAAAATAATCTGCAAGCCAAGTTTTATAACGTTTTTTTTTGTTTTTAAGGCATTTTAGTGGAAAGCGATCGCAAAAAATATTGAAAAAATTTCGTTTTCCGTCTCGCTTTTTTAAATTTGGACCGATAATTATTATTTTAATATTGAGAAATAACCAGTGTTTAATCGGTTTTGCAAATCAGAAGAAAAAAAAAGATTTAAATTGATACTTTTTTTGTAATAAATTTTTCAAGTTGAATTTCCGGCTAATTTAAAAAAAAACTTATAAAAGCGATAACTCAAAAATGGTACACTTTTGCATAATGCATATGGGGGTCAAACTTATCGCAAATAGTCACCCCTATCACCTCCTAACGGGAATAGGTCGACTTACCAATAACCCTGTATATATTTTTTTTTTTATGTGTATTCGCGGATAACTTCGTCGTTTATGAACAGATTTTGATGATTCTTTTTTTGTTGGAAAGGAGATATTCCAAGGGTGGTACCATAATAAGAAAACCGGGATCTGATGAGGGAATCAGTGAGGAGTTGAGGGAACTCCTCAAATATTGTAGCCAAACATATAGCGATTTTAGTATTTGAAGTGACTTCTCCAGCATTTGCATTCAGAAAGTATCATTTGCTGAAGCGGAACTGATGATGAAGACCACAGATGGCCACCGGAACTCCTTAACGGTTACGATTTCAAGGGTGGCGATAAGATAACTCCATTAAGATAGTTGAGCGACTACAAACTGCTTTTCATTATAAAACACTACTATTTAATGAAGGTCTGGAGTGGATCTGATGATAGAGCCGAAAGACAGTCAAGGGAACTCCTTAACGCTTTACAGCAATTACCTGGTGTTTGGTCTTGATTAATTTGTATTGATGAGAACTTTACACCTAGATGGGTTGTGACTGTAATTAGGGGTCTGATGATGAAGACGAAGAACAGTCAAGGGAACTCCTTAACGCTTTACAGCAAGTACCTGGTGTTTGGTCTTGATTAATTTGTATTGATGAGAACTTTACACCTAGATGGGTTGTGACTGTAATTAGGGGTCTGATGTTGAAGACGAAGAACAGTCAAGGGAACTCCTCAACGTTTTACAGTAGCAACCTTGTGTTTGGACTTAATTCATTTCTATTGATGAGAACAATTGCATCCATATGGGTTATAAGTGCCATTACAGGTCTGATGATAGAGACTATAGATAGCAGTTACCTTTTGTTGGGCTTATTATTTCATACAGTTCAATATGCCATCATGTTCAGTTTGTATAAAAATAATACCTAACTAATACCTAATAATTAAGATTGAAGTTTTACTTAGCAATATCACTATCTATTAGGCACGCTGATCCGTCAATTTGACACTGAATTAAGGTTACGTAATCGCGTCATCTCTAGCAATGCTCTTTCGTCGTGTGGCCTACTCAATAATTTGTTTGAATCTAAGTCGGACAGCGCTATTCCTTCCAAGGTTTTAACACGACTCAGAGCAACATACACCTGTCCTTTAGCGAAATTTTTCTTGCCCAGATCTATAACAGCTTTTTCTAGTGTAGTTCCCTGCAACTTATGAACCGTCACTGCCCAACTTAAAATCAAAGGTAACATTCGGCGCTCGACATCTCCGTATCCTTTTGTGGCCTGAAATGTTGCAATAGTAGGAGTAATCGGTACCCAGCCATTATCATCTTTAATTCTACTTCCAATCGTATCATCATCAAATTTAACTAACACACAATCCGGTAATTCCCCTTCTTCAATTTGTTCTCTCCGAAGAGCAGGCCATTTAAATTTCTTAACAATACCCATTGCCCCGTTTACAAGACCATCTGAAACCGATATATTTCGCCTTAGCATAACCCGAGATTCTTCAGCTAACTTTAGCGTTGATAATAAACCTCCACAGTTATTTACATCTCTCGGTATTACGTTGGGCGGTGGCGTCTTTCCATAAGTGGCTACCTCACGAGACTCGTCTAAAGCAATAATGGTATAAACTTTATGTACTTTAGAATTTTCTTCTGTCATTAAATCATTATAATCGTCAACTTGTTTGACGGTGGGAAAGATACGCACAGCAACTCCGTCAGCAAAGTCCCCTGTTAATGGTATTCTGCGTCGTTCACAAAGGAATTCAAGTTGAGCCGTAGTCAATTCACCGACTCGCAAGTTATTCAGCAAGTCGATGAATTCGGCATCATTTTGTTGGCGCATATTTATTGTTAGTTCGCAGAATGAAAATTGATGCCACAAATTAATTTCGGCTGCAAACCACGATGGCTGCAAAAAACACCAATTTCCTTTGACCGGGGGCAGTTGCATTATATCACCAAACAGTAGTAAGTTAACTCCGCCGAATAACTTATCGTTGTTTTTGTATTCCTGTAAACGTAAATGTATGATGCGCAAATTTTCATACGACACCATCGAAATTTCATCAATTATGAGCCAATTGATATGACGCCATCTACGTCTTTCTTGTTCGAGTTTATTTCCACTTAAACGTTTATAGGACATGGTGTTGCCTTTCTCAATAGGTAGTAAAAATACGGAATGCAGAGTTTTACCAAATATTTGTCGGGCAGCGACCCCTGTTAAAGATGCTACTTCCACAAATTTGGGTTTAAGCAGAGCATCAACAGTCGGGCCGTAACAACGTACGATGTGTTCTACAAGTAATTTTAACAAGTATGACTTGCCGCTGCCGGCACCTCCCGTTATAAAAAGCAGCAATTGATCTTCAGCGCCATTTAAATCGGCTTCGACCGCAGCAGAAACCTTTTGGAACAAATTTTGCTGTTGGATATTAAGTCCACGTATAGTATTGATGAACACATCATTAGGCATCATTATTCTTTCACCATTATCATCGCTATTGTCATTTATGTTAATAATAACTTCTTCATCTGCACAAAGTAGCCCTTCATTGTCAGTGGCAAGCGTTTGTCTAGCAGCATTTAATGCAGTTGCTTGAGCTAATGCTTGTTGTATTATTTGCTCGGCGTGAGCAAATTCTTCAGGATTAACATTAGCTTGCAAAGGTCGCAATTCAGTTTGCCGTCTCAAAAAGCAGGACTCTGCAGTTTCATTATCCAATAAGAGGCTAGATTCCTCTCGAAACGGGAGATGACATACAAGTAAGCTATAATAATAGCTTTCTTTATCACTATTTAAAGTGTAGTATCTAGTTCGAAGAACTGCGTGCTTGTTCCGTATGCGCATTCGAGTGTTGTTGAAATTAAAAGAAATCACAAAATCTGTTAGCAAAACAAGGATAATAAAGAAGAATGAAAACAAAATCACCTACACCAGACAATAAACATGAGTATTCAACTAACCCAACCATGCGATTGAAAGAAGTAATTTACGAAAACCTATGTGAGATCACAACGTTGTTGTGAAATGGCCAGATCAAAAATTGCGTACACAGAGACACCCATCAACGACGTCTGCCCTCACGCGTCTGCCCGCGTTCGGGTCGCGCACTCTATCACCCCACCCCTCCCACACCGCGCACTGCGTTCCGTAGTTGTTCTATTTTATCCACCGTATTTGTAAACTTTATGCCGACTAGACTTAGAAGATAATTACCACAGGACAGATACCTATTCCGTGATAATTACCTACAAATATTAGCTTGAGTTGTGAGAAAGATTGATTATACCTATGCCTAGTTACTGTTTATAAAATACCTATTTATTTTATTTAATCATTTCTAATTATTTTATGTACTTACCTATGCTCACCGATTTCTCCGTCAATTATGGTCCGATTTCAAAAAATCTTTTTTTGTTTGGTAGAATATACTTCCGAGGTGGTCTCATTGTCACCAAATTGTAATCTGATGAGGGATCCATGAGGAATTCAGGGAACTCCTCAAATATAATAGGCATATACAATACACATAGCAATATCCGTATTTTTATTATTTAGTAAAAACTCTTAGCATTTACATTCGAAAAGTATCATTTGTACTATCCTTTAGTATACATTTTACATATACCGGTGCAGTGAAACTGATGATGAAAACGATATGGAAAACGGAACTCCTAAACGGTACCTATTTCAAGGGTGGCGATACGATATCTCGATTAAGATAGTTGAGCGACTATAAAGAAAAACATTTAATTGTTCAATAAATATGACTGACTTTCCCGCGGAGGCGTTACAAACTTGCGGTGAATTTGAAATGTCTTAAAATTTCATATCAACTAGGAAGTGAAACTACTTAATAACAGCATATTATGATCACTAAAAAGTATAAAATAAAATAACTGTTTTAAAAAACAAAAAAACGCCTTCAAAAAACAAAAAAATAACTTCTTTTAAAATGGTAGGTACTATCAGCCCATCGGAACCTTGACCCACCATAGAACGTTGTCACAGTGACGTTATGATTCAAGTCATAAGAAGTGCCAAAAAAAATGTTTTAAAATGTCACTGTGACACTTTTCTATGATGGGTCAGGGGTCCAATGGGCGGATTGATAGTACCTATAGGTCAGTCAAGCTGAAGTCGGCGACTGACAATATTTTCAACCAAAAGCCGACTTCTGTTTGACTGACCTATAGGTACTATCAATCCGCCCATTGGACCCCTGACCCATCATAGAAAAGTGTCACAGTGACATTGTGAAACATTTGCTTGGCACTTCTTACAACTTGAATCATAACGTCACTGTGACACAGTTCTATGGTGGGTCGGGGTTCCTTTGGGCTGATAGTACCTACCATTTTAAAAGAAGTTATTAGTTAGTATGCAAAAGAGAAAATACTGTGATAAAGCAGTTTGTAAATGTCGACATAGTCATACGGCTAAAAGGGCAAAACGGGGATTAGACCTATCGCGACATAGTCATATCGCTAAATGGGCAAAACGGGGATTAGACCTATCGCGACATAGTCATATCGCTAAATAGGTAATACGGGGGTTAGACCTACTGCGACATAGTCATATCGCTAAACAGGCAATACGGGGATTAGACCTATTGCGATATAGTCATATCGCTAAATAGGCGATACGGGGGTTAGACCTATTGCGACATAGACAAAAACCTACTTAGTCGAAATGATTATTTTAAATGACATTTTGGCATAACGCGAAATTGGCAGACTGCGTTTTAGGTACTCAGCGACTAAAGGCTATTCTGCTGTTTTGTCGCCATCGTGGTTGCGAATCTACCTTTTTGTCAAGTTAGTTTAAGTTTTAGTTCTAATTTCTGGTTGAAGACTGAAAACCAGCAGCATTGCTGTCTTCATGTCCATTTTCCAACAAAAGTTGTAGTTGTGTAGGTACTGTTTTAAAAAAAAAACATTTAATATTATGTATTATTTATTCTGGCCCAATTTCCCACACCCACAACTTTTTGTTAAATTGCAGCTAGGAACCTGAGTTTTATAATTATTTATAAATAAGTTAGTAAATAAGTAAACAGTTAAATTTTACATGTAATAGAACTGTCAATGAAATAAATAAATATATTATGTACAAAGTCGAACTTATCTTTTTAAGGAAGCTCTTCCAGCTATCCTTGGAATAACTGGGTCAGGACGACGCTTGAGGATGGAGTGATAGATTGATGGATTTGTCCCATTTAATATGAAGTAAATACATTCTAAAAACGGCGTGTTCTGGTACAGACTGATAATCATTAAACCTTTTATTGGTAGTTATATTTTCCGATGACCGCCTTGAAATTTGGCACCGAGGAGATCTTAGCGCGCAAATCAAGGAGAGAATCAATAAACCAACAATATTTTAACCATTGTTACGAAATTATATTTAATATCCACTAATCGAAATGTATATAACAGCTAATACGAAACACCCAGATGATGATATTTATTATATTCATATCGACTAAGTACTTATTAAAAAGTATCATAAGACAATTTTGCTCAAACTATATCTAAAAAGTTTTCTTAAATAGTAACAAAATCCTCTTTTAAAACTTGGCTTATTTTTTTACTTTTATGTTTTTCTTTTGTAACACTATATATTGAGACCAAATGAAAAAATACGCGGGACATGTTTTGTCTCACTTTTCAGCAAGAAAATGTAAGATATTGTTGGTCGTGGTCTAAAGGCTTCGCTTTATTCTTGACCGCGTGTTATCTATGTTGGGTTTTAACATCGACAAATGAAATCGTCGATATATAAAAACTTAAATTCGATAGGGTAGGTAGTAAAAATCTGTCTGTCTACGGACCAGCAATTCAGTTCCCTCATTCCTTCAACATCATAGATTGGCAATCCTACAAATACGTCGGTGTCTTCGCGGTCATAAAGGAGCTTTAGTCAAATCCATTTTTTTTCAAAACAAGTTTAATTCTAAAATCCGTAAAGTTGACAATAGTATGTGCTGAATGTGCAAAGGTGTAAATTCAAATGTGTTCAATTAGACATGTATAAATAACTAAATTAACGCCTGGTTAAAACGTAACGCAATCATTGTTTGTATTCATGTCTTGACAGGCGCTTGCGCCATGCGGTCATGCTGGTACTACTCATGACATGAAACGACATCAGTTAAATTAAACGTGGTTATCAACGTTTAGGTCCTTAACTGGACAGTGGACGTGGTAAGTGCTGCTTGCTGGGTAAGGCATATTATACTGTAAATGACTAGGCCTAAACCCGCAACTTGGCCAATAATAATTTGTTCAAATGCAAAAATACTTTATCTTGTCTAGAGGACACTGTTGATGTAGGAAAACATATCGAAACTTTTATTTGGTCGTCTTGCACCGTCTTATATACACAATAGGTGTGTTTTTTTTCTACCTCTATGTCTCTCCTAAGATTTTTGGCATGTTTTCCTCCTGAATTACACATGTTATTTGATATTTTATTGAATGTCATATTTATAGCCTTATATAATGTTTAGACTAAGTAGTACCATTGTAATATGAGATAAGTTTAAAAAATTAATGACTGCTGAGTTTCTTGCGGCGTTTCTTCTCAGCAGGAAGCGCTGGTAAATTCTTGACGTGTAAAAGTGCCTGTGCGGCCTACTTACTGAATAAATGACTTACTTATCTTTTATCTAGATGATAATGATGTTTTTAAGTAGTGTGAGCTATTACAGAAATTATGGTTCTTTTATTGGTTATTGTGCACAAGACATTTAAGAATAGAGAACACATTGTGATGTTTCTCGCCGGGCAGAGCTACTTTTTTATTGATATGTTTTGTCCGGCAGCCTGAGCATGTCATGCTCACTCAAAGGCAGAGCAGGGCACCATTAACCAAAAAGTTAACTTCGTTAACCGTTACAACGTTACTTTTCAAAAGTTTTGACGGAAGTTAATCGATAACTCGAAATCGTAAATATACGCATTAGGAAGTAAAACTAGTAGAAAGGATCATACATTTTGATTTTTATTAAAGACTAATCTACTAATTAACATGGTAATCATTAGTAATCAATAATAGCATAGCCGAAAATATATCATCGCCCAGTATCTGCCATAAGGTGCATGTTTCCCTGCATGAACATGAGCATATCTATTAAAATTGTCGTCTGATAGCAACGTCCGTTTTGGAGAAAGATTATCTTTTCCCGCCGAAAACAGGCGTTCCACAGGAGCATTCGAAGGTATACTAGTGTTATATTTGAGAAATAATCTTACTAAAAATTAGTTCCCCTAAGAAAGCAACGTCATCAAATGGATTTTTCGATTTCATTCCTAGCCATATTATTGCCAAATTTTGAGCTTTGCTTCTCGTTGATCTACTGTTTATATTAGACTCTTAGTCAGCAGAACAAGCATGCGACGATTCGCGCCATGTAAAGTTGCACTGCGCCTCTATTCTAGGCGGTAAAAACGATATCGTAGTTAACCTGTTAATACCATATGGTATTGTTATGACGTCAGACACCATAATGTCAAGTATATAAGTGCCATCAAAACGGTGGCAATACGATAACAGCACGATATGGTTTTTTTTTTTTTTTTTTTGGTAATCGCCTGAGGGGCCAAAGACAAAAGTCCTTGCTTTTGTTTGCTTAAGAAAAAGGGGCAGAGGTGAAAATCCCTTCCGGAGACCTGGGAATGGAGGGCCCAGGTACTGCCGGGCTCGCACCGGCTAAAAACACCAATGCCCCTATTACCAACTAGAATTTAGACTCCCGCGGATACTACCCCAGCCAGTGCTGAAAGGCCGGAGGAGAAAGTCGTTCCTCCGTTTACTTATCCGCGGGGTTAGGGGGGATAGGAATGGGGGTTGGGATGGGGGGGAGACTTATAGCTATGTGAGTCGCGGAGTGGAAATCCTGACGCATGCATGCTTACAGACTACGGGCTTCCTTTCTTTTGCCCGACAATGGAAGGGTTGGGTCGGAGATCTTTTAGGACCACTTGTGTGGCTGTTGATACCATCTTTATGGGTGGGGCTACCCTTTTTGAGGCTTTCTCTTTTGCCTGGAGATACTATTTTTGCGCGGGTCTCCTTGCGCTGCCCTCTTTTGTGACCTCTTCCGTTGCAACTTAGCCTATACATTTTTTAATGGGAGGGCCGGTGTCAATTTGACGGGGGACCAGTGAATCGCGCGCGGAACCTTACCCCAGCCAGTGCTGAAGGGCCGGGAGAGAAAGTCATTCTCCCGTTTAGGAGGCTGCAGGATTCCCCATCCCCCGTCCTACCGACACCCGTTAGGTGTTGGGGAGGTGCGTGCGTCAGGAATATATCTAACTCTAACCTTAAGTGTATGTTATACACTGAAAGTTAGAGCTAGCTCTGGGTTAACATAGATGTAATACAAAGAAAGATAAAACAGAGGTTATTAGAGATGGGGGTAAGGGTTTGGAAGATTTTACTTATTGCATCATCCTACAAGATTAGGGGTGCGTTGGGTTGGGATTGGTGAACAGGATAGGGCGAAGGGGGGAGGTTTGAAGGGGGGGGTACGAGTACGAAGGTTTAGGGAGACCTGGGGGGTTGTTTCGGCGTGGGATCCTGCCCGGGTCCTGTGGCCGAAGGGTTTTCGTGGTGTCAGATTTCAGCGTAGCGTTTTACACAATAGTCCGGGCTCCGAACTATTTGTTCCTTAAACACGCTACGCGTACCACTTTTTCTATAAAACCCTTCGTGCTTTCGCGGTTGGCTTCTGTTCCCAGCAGGGCTTTCCAGCTTGAGCTATCTGGAGAAACTTTGACTCCGGTCTTTTGTTCAAGGTCGAACCTTTCCACGCCAAAACGCGGGCATTCGCAGACAATGTGCCAGATGTCCTCATCAAGGGTCGGGTCGCAGACACACGAAGGTGAATCTTTGATCTTAAAACGGTGGAGATAGGCGGCGAAGCCTCCGTGACCAGTAAACGCTTGAACCAAGAAGTTTGTGAGTTTGAGTTTCTTTAATATGCTGTTCGCGTCTCTCACAGTTGTAAAAAACTTCTTGGTTGTCGCACCTGTCCCGGATGCCCCGTAGCGAACCTGCCACTGTTCGAGCGTGTTTTGTCTTATCGACCTCTTGGCGTAGGACACCGGCACCATGTCATATTGGGGGGCGGTCTTTTTCCTAAGGGCTGCTTGCTTTGCCAGTTCGTCTGCTCTCTCGTTTCCTGGCGTTCCAACGTGAGCTCGCAGCCAATAGAACCTGAGATCGGTCCCCGTTGCTCTTGTTTGGGTTGTGGCATTTTTGATCTCTTGGACCAAGGGGTGTGTCGTGTCCGGTGATTTGAGGAGCTCCAGTGAGGATCTTGAGTCACTGAGGATGCTGACTCTCTGCGCCTTGTGTTTCCCTGCGATCTGCACTGCCCTGAGTAGAGCGTACAGTTCGGTTTGAAACACGGTGTTATAGGGCGCTAGCTTAAAGGTTGAGTGGCGGATTTCTCTTCCATTCTCCCACCATGTGAGTGCCGCTCCCGTCTGGCCCTCAATTTTACTCCCATCGGTGTAAATTTGAGGGCCTTCGAGATCGTATCTATCGATCACGTCTTGGCTGAACTCCTCCAAGCAGACGTAGTCGATGGACACAACCCTTGACGGGTGCGGTCTCTTCAGGGCGTCAGTTTTTTCCTCAATTTCTCTTCCTGGTGGAATGTGGTCCTCACTGTAGCCCTTTTTGACCTCGTAGAGGCTTGCCGCTTCGTGAATTCGCAAATCCAGTGGGAGGGTTCCCGACAGGATCAGCGCCGATGTCAGAGAGACCGTCCTGTACGCTTTGCAAATTTTTTGGGCGAAACCACGCTGTATTGAGTCTAGCTTGTTTCGCACCATCACCTTGTTGGCAGACTTGTGCCAAGCGCTTGCTGCGTACAGGACGATCGGCTCTATCACCGCCACGTAGATGGTTTTCACTATCTCGCTATTGAGCCCCCATGACACCCTCGCCGCACGTGACAGCTGTCTGTAGATATCCGTTACCTTTCGGCACGTTTTTTCTACGTGTGCGTTGAAGGTCAGCTTACGGTCTATGGTGAGTCCCAACAGTTTGATTTCGTCGACAAGCTCCACCACGGTCCCAGCCATTGAGATTCGGATGGGATCCCATTTCAGCTTCCTCGTTATAACCATGGCTCCCGTTTTGTGAGCGGCGAAGTTAAGCTTATTTTGGGTACCCCATTCGACCACTTTTTGGAGAGTCCGTTCGGCTTTTGCTTTTACTGCGCCTGATTCGTTGCCAGAGAACACCAGAGTGACGTCGTCAGCGAAGGCCTGACAATGGGCGTCCGTGTCGTTGAGCATCTGAAGGAGATCGTCTAGAATTACATTCCAGAAGATTGGACCTCCTATAGAGCCTTGGACACACCCCTTCGTGGTGGGCTTTTCGCTGGTTTCGCCCGCGTAGTGTACCCTTATCATGCGGTCGTCCAGGTAGGAGCGGACCATGTGATAAAGATTTCTCGGGCAGCCTTTTTTGGCCAGTTGGGCTCTGAGCTTCGGCCACCAGGCGTTGTCAAAAGCTCCCTCTATGTCTAGCGAGACGAGTAGCACAATGCGTTTCTTCGTTTCTACTTCGGTTCTTATGTGTCTCATCAGGTCATAGAGGGCGTCTTCCGTCGACTTCTGGGGCATGAACCCGTACTGGCGTTTGTTCAGGGCCGGGAGGATATGCCACTTGATCCTGTTTACTAGCATTTTTTCCAGGATCTTCCCTAATACCGACAATAGACCAATCGGTCGGTATGACTTGGGGTGGGTATAGTCCTCCTTACCGGGTTTCCGTAGGATGCAGACATGTGCTGACTTCCAGGCTTTGGGGAAGTAGGCTAGCCTAAGGCAGGAATTCGCTAAGCACAAAAATACTTCTCCATTGCACTGAATAGCTGCTGCGCATATATCTGCAGTGAGTCCGTCTGATCCAGGTGCCTTTTTCGGGTTCATACTTCTGACTACTGTATCCATTTCCGCTTGTGTGAAAAGTGGATCATTGCCAGTGAGGTGTGACTCCACTGCTGGGTTGTCTCCCTCCGTATCATCCCTGGTGCTCCTGTGATGATCGGACTCACCGTCCTGGCGGTCATCCGGGTAAAAGCATTCAGCCAGTCTTTGAGCCGACTGTTTCGGTGTTAAGGTAAGCCCCCGTTCGTCTCTGAGCAACGTGTCTTCCTGACGTCTAGCCGTTTTCCTGATTACTCGGTAGATTTTGTCCCACATAGACTCCCTATCCTGCGCGGTGCAAAAATCCTTCCAGCTAGCCGTCTGAGCCTCTGTCGCTTTCATGGCATACTCTTCCTTTACCTGGAGGTATTGGTCGAGTACGTACTGCCTTCGGTTTGGGGCTGCGTTCCTTATTCGCCTTTTCCTTCTTAACACCTCTTTTTTCAGTCGGTCCAAATCTTTGGACCACCACGGCGGCTTTGCGTTTGTCTTGGGAGCTCCCGGTTTCGGGATGCATTCTTCACATGCTTTCGACACCGCACCGATGTAGGCGTTGGTCGCCTGCTCCAGTGCTTCTGTGTCTCCAATGTTATTTAAAGAATGCGTCGTCAAGTCTCTTTCCACAAGCTCCACTGACAGAACGGTCTTAAACTTGGTCCAGTCAGCTTTCTTTGGGTTGTAAATCCTGGTTGTTGGTCTTGGTACTGGCTTCGGGGCCGCTTCACTACCCACTGCAAATTTTATGGTGTTATGATCGGACGTGACAACACTCCTGTCTACTTCCCAGTCTTGGATCCTGGACAGAATGTTGGTACTGCACGCTGTCACATCAACGATGCTAGTGTATAGCTTGCCTCCCCGGTATGTCTCGAATGTCGGAGTGTATCCAACATTCAAAACATTCAGGTCTACCTCATTGAGGAAGCTATGGTAAGCTACCCCCCTGTGGTTCTCCGATCTGCTTCCCCACCAGTAGCTCCAGGCATTCACATCCCCTCCCACGATGTAGCTGTCTGTACCCAATCCAAGCATGATCTCCTTTGTTTTGTCAATGTATCCCTCCAAGTCTTGGTCGGGCTCGAAATAGACCGAGATTACTCCAACTGATACATTACCAAACTTCAGAAGTGCCGCCGTGATGTTCTCCGTGACCAGCTGTGGGTCGTGTTGCACCTGGACTCGATCACCCAGCACTACTATTGCTGACTTCACTGGTTTCGCGCGATTCTGTGTACACTGAATCACCTTGAAACCTTGTTGCGGCGTCATCTCTCCCTTTCCGCCCACATACGGTTCCTGTAGCAGTGCTACTTCGCAGTTTCCGTTCTGCATGGCCTGGTGGAGTTCAGCTGTTACCAGCTTGGACCGTTGCAGATTGACTTGCAGGAACTTTGTCTTGTGGGGGGCGGCGGGGGGGTTTTGCTTGTTGTTCGCCGGTACAACTGTGTCAACAACAGTATGCTACTCTCGACCGTGCTATGGTGTCCCATTTCTGACGTTCTTTGCAGTCGGGGCTAAACGCCTCGTGCTGTACCTCCGTTGGTTCCTTGCCTGCCCTGGTGCAGTTGATGCACTTTGGTGTCTCTGGATTTTCCGGACATTTGCCGGGTCCGTGGCAGGTCAGGCAGAAACGACAGTTGGTGCTCGCCTCCTTGCACAATGTCCTTGTGTGTCCATAGGCCAGACATTTAGAACATTGTACAAGGGGCGACTGGTCTTCCACTTTTTGCCTTTGGATGCCGATGTAGACTTTTCCAGTCTCCACAAACCTCCTCCAGACAGCCGGTGGGAGCTCAAACACCAGGTGACAGCAATGCGGGTTTCGAGCTTTCCTGCGGTACCGGAGTTTTATCTGAGCGGGGTCCACGTTTAGGCCTCCCAGTAAGTGGTGGTTTTGAGATAACAACATCTGCGGTAGGTCCTCGTCTTTAAGGTAGGTGACGACGTCCCTGACGCAGATTAGGGGGTTTCTCATTTGTGGGTATTCCGCGTTGAGTTTCCCTTCCGTTATCTTTCTGAGCATCTCGAGGTCTCTCTCGCTGGCACAGCTAACCACCACCTTTTGGTTCTTGGCCTTTCGTACCCGCTCGATCCTCAACCCGGTAGACTTCACGTCACAGACTTTGTTAAACTCCCGTAGGACACCATCGCTGGTCTTTGTCGGGTCCTTGGACGATAAGATCGCGGTGTGGTTGGGGGTGCCGGCCTGCTTCGGGAGCGCTGCCTTCTGGGCGTATGTGCTTGGGCCGTGGGCTATCGTTGTCCTCTGTTGCGTGACCTCCTTACTCACTTCACTCACCGACTGTTTAAGTTCGGCTAGTGCCATCTCCGTATTCAAGGTTGAGGCCGGGGCTGAGTCGCGTTCCTTTTCGGTCTTTATTTCCTCCGTTAAGGTTCTGACGAGCGAGCTCATTGCCTTCATCCTCTCCCTGATGTCGGATAAGTCTTCCGATGGTTGTGTCGCTGTGTCGGGGTCTCGCTGGCTCTTAAGTTCCTCAGTGGAGTGCGTGAGGAGGTCAATCCGCTGCGTGAGCGTGCGGATGGCCTCCTTCAGCTCTGGGTCTTTTGGTGGCTGACCTTGTGTCTCCATTACCTTTGGCAACATTCCCTCGATGGTCTTCGGGATGGTTGCCGTGGCACTCGCTAGGGCGTCCATGGTCTTCCTCATTTGGTCTATCTGGTTAGAGACCATGTTCATGTGGACGGACAGCTTCGACACTTCTTCTGCCACTTTGCTGACGTTGGCTGGGTTTTCCTGGGCTCCGTTGCCTTTGCCTAGTTTCTCCACTGCCAATTTGACTTCTTCCACCGAGGTTCTTATTTCTCCTATTTTTTGGAAAGGAGTGGCCGTTTCGTAGCCCAGCCAATCCCTCACAGACTCTGTCTGCTGCAGAGTTCTGGTGGCCAGGTCTTTTAGCGCTCCCAATTCGGCTACCACCTCCTGCCTCACCGCCGCCATTTCCTTGGCGTGCTGCCTCTCCATCCGGACCACCTCCCTAGCGCTTCTGGACCTTTCGCGCTCGAGGTTGAACTTATGCCTTGACCGGGAGTCGGATAGCGACAAAGCTGTCTCATATAAGGTCTGCATGCAGTCAAGAGCGGTTGCTTTGCATTCCCGCTTCATCTTGCCCGCAGACTCCAGAGCGTCCTTGCCTTCCAGCAGTTTCGCATTAGCCAGCTTTGTCGCCATGTCCATCTCCACCCCCGGGCCCCTACCACTTCGCGGCACGAGGATGCTGACCCTACCGACTGATGACCCCGGGGACATCGAGGCATTGGAATAGCATTCTGAGTTCACTTCGTCTAGGTCTTGCCCGGATGTGCTATCCCCGACGTAGGACTCAATTCTTTCCATGTCCGCGATGTCATCGGGGTCCGGAGTGGGGGTGGCTGGCGCTGGATCTTTAGCCACCGCTGCCGCTGCTTCCTTTTGCAGGACTTTCTCCCTTAGCGATACGCACGATATGGTTTTTACCGTGTTAAATAGAGAGAGGCCCAGCTTACAAACCTAACGCAAACTAGTCGGAACGTGATCGGCGCGGCGGCGCACGGCCTTGGTTAAAATTGGTACTTAGAGTCTGGCCATCGAAACTTGATACTGAAAATGACCGCGAAATTTAAAAATGTAGCTATATTATGTCTGAATGAGCTACAATTAAACAATTGTAATGCTTTTGTCATTAACTTATAACTTAATACTTAATGACAAAAGCATCAACATTGTTGCCCATACAAGCATACCATACCTACAATTTTACAATTTCATTGTCATTTGCAGTATCACGTTTCGATCGCCAGACTCTAGGCATTAACGTTCGTTACAGGATTTTAAAGTTAACTTAAAAGTTAATCCGTTACTCGAAAAGTTCGATAATTAACGATTCACCGATTTACGGACTTATGCCCAGCTATGCTCGAAGGTCTTTGCTTACGGCGGCGTCGTTCATCGGGTCCCCACCTTCCCGAACACATGGTTGAGGGAGGCGATGGCTGAGATACGCGTCATCCTCGGGAACGGGTGCTGTCTGTGGAGTCCGGTCTATTCACGCTTGCAAAGGACCTGTTCTTTCGTTATTTTGATCATCGTTCTTGACGTAGAGACCTCGTCATTTTGTTTTCCTAGTCACTATTTTTGTTACTTTTAAAATAATTATTTATAACTTTATTACCTTGTAAAGTTACTTTTTACCTTCTGCTGGAGTTTCATGCGGCGATTCGTCTCCACAATGATGGTCTTGTCCGAAGCGCTCGTAGATTCACTTAATATTATCGACGTGTAAAAGAGACCTCATGTGGCAAATTTACTAAATAAATATAATGAATTTTGATTTTTGAAACGCCTCGCCTAGGTGGTGTTAACCATATCGTCTTTGACCTGTTATGGTATTGGTTTTAATTCAGCCGCCCTTATTGTCAAGTAAATAAGAGCTAAAACATTGACAATACAATTTTACCGCCAAGAATCTCGGCTCAGTTCTTTAGTGCTTTAGTTCCTAGAAACACAAACTAGATGGCATTAACAATATATCTTGTTAGTTAACCTGATGTGTATTTAGTTCACAACATGACCAACAGTTGTCATTAACTTCTTGGTAGAAGGCATCGTGGTGAACAACAATTTTCCGCGGCATCCACTAAGATCACCTGAGTGGATCACCCAGGTGATTATATTGGACGAATTTGTCTTATAAGATCCCCCAGGTGATTCAACCGGACGCTATGTCCAGGAGGATCCCCTAGGTGATTTTAGTGGACAGATATATATCCACTGGGATCCCCCAGAAAACAATATGACTTCGCAAGTGATTCTAGTTGACAAAAATGTCCAATAAGATCATCTGGGTGATTCAATTGGATTACGTTGTACATTACGATCACCCAGGTGATTTAAATGGACTGCTACATCCAGAACGATCACTCAGGTGATTCAAATGGACATAAACATCTAGCACGCTCCCTTGGGTGATTTTTGTGGACTACTACGTTCAGTAGGATCAACCAGGTGATCTCAGTGGATATATTTGTTCGCTAAAATCACCTGGGTGATCTTGCTGGACATTTCTAGGAATAGGGATGTTGACTCATTGAACATTAAACTTCACTATACACTCTAATTATATTTTGATTGAAAAACTGAAAATTATCATAACTAAGAGGAAATATTAAAATTAAAATAACTACCATGTAATCGAAAAAAATATGGTTACAGAGTCTAGTGGTGGTTGGCAGTTAGTAAGCAAATTTAAAAAGTTAGAGCAGCGGCCTTAAATGTTTTTCCTTAGGGTATTCATACATTACTTCTTGGCCTAGGCCATGAAGTGATGTAGGGAGCCACAAACAAGAAACTTTATGTCTTCAATTCGTGACATTAACGCATACATTTCCGAGCATGTTTGAGAAAATAAAATTATGTTGTGCCTTTACAATCGAATTTTATTTAAGGATAAACTACACTACTTACTTATTTAATACTTTTCAATAATATTAACAACATCAACCCAAAAAGTTTCCATATCTTGGGGTGATAATTTGCATTAAGTACCATTTTTCTTAGGTGTGATGTTTGGCTATTGCATGTGCAATTTAATTCACCTTTTGACCATCCAATTTGCATGTTAGGATCACCCAGGTGATTTTAGCGAACAAATATATCCACTGAGATCACCTGGTTGATCCTACTGAACGTAGTAGTCCACAAAAATCACCCAAGGGAGCGTGCTAGATGTTTATGTCCATTTGAATCACCTGAGTGATCGTTCTGGATGTAGCAGTCCATTTAAATCATCTGGGTGATCGTAATGTACAACGTAATCCAATTGAATCACCCAGATGATCTTATTGGACATTTTTGTCAACTAGAATCACTTGCGAAGTCATATTGTTTTCTGGGGGATCCCAGTGGATATATATCTGTCCACTAAAATCACCTAGGGGATCCTCCTGGACATATCGTCCGGTTGAATCACCTGGGGGATCTTATAAGACAAATTCGTCCAATATAATCACCTGGGTGATCCACTCAGGTGATCTTAGTGGATGCCGCGCAATTTTCAAGCCGGACGTAATATTTCATATATGTAGGACTGGAAGCTGGATATTATTTAACATTTTCAATGGTTATCAACGTCTAGAAGAAACGATATTGAAACACGGGCCTTTAGGCATCACTATTAAACTTACATAATAACTTTGTTTAAATTAAAACAAAATATAAGAAAAGAAAAACTTTTCTAAATCATAACAAGAGCGTAATTATTCGTTACAAAGATAAAAAAAAAGATTAAAAGATAAAAGACATTAATTTATTGAGTAGTAGCGCTTCCTAAGAAGAGACCACCGTGCTAAGGAAACTCAGAGTTCAGTCATTTTTAAAATATTTTATTTCATATTAAACGGTATTACTTAGGTAATCTAGAATAATATATAGCTAAAAATATTAAATGCATTCGTTTCCTCCGATTCCATCAAAGTTATACTTGACGTTATGCTGTGTTAACATCCGTAGTAACATGTAACGTGCCCAAAATGTGCTTCCACCGCTTCCACTTCCTCTTAAAATCACAAACGTATGAACAAACTTGCACAAAAAAACCATGAGATCTTTTTATACAAAACTCTTAATAGAATTAAAATACTTTGCATTCAACTCTTCATACGCGCTGGCTACTAACTTTCCAAAAGTAGCGCCAAACATTTCAATACAGGTTGTCCAAATCGCTTGGATTATTGGTGCATTATCTTGGTTGCTGTACAATTTATACACTTTACTAATTACTTCTTTTTTCTAGTTACTGAGCTTCCAATACGATACCGAGAAGTCGAAAGATCTAAAATTCATATTACACCTTTGTTTCCTTTCTACTTAGTTTTCGATACTTTTATATCGAAGTGTAGTTGCGATCAGTTCATTTGTTTTGTTTTGTGCATTCGCTCTTCAAATTCGCACTACCTTATAGTTACACACACACATCTCTGTTTTGCCTTCGTCTTCCACTAGTCCCATTCCGACTCAGAATATTAATCCGATTCCGACTCCGACGAAGCTTCTACCACCGTCATCCATTCAACTGATTGTAATGGCATCAATATTTTGTCGGGACATTCCTTGTCATAATTATAACAAATACGTAGCTCTTCGTTATGACTTTCCTTAAAAATATTTTCAATTTTGTTTACATCGAAGTTGTACTTGAACTTATGCTGTGTAAATACGTAACATGCCAAAAAGTGTGCTCCCTTCGCTTCAACTTCCTCTAAAATACTCGTCAGAAACGCAATAACAAACTTTTCCTTACTCTCATCATAATTTGTACGATTAATATTTTTCTTTAAAAAATCCTTAAGATGTTTTTTATACAAAACTCTGGTAGAATTAAAATATTTTGCATTCAGCTCTTCATAAGCCCTGGCTACTAACTTTCCAAAAGTAGCGCCAAACATTTCAACACCTTTGTCCAACTCGCTTGGATCACCGGTGAAGTATCCTGGTTGCTGTGTGACACACAACCTAGCTGCTTTGTAATACAGCATTGTCAACTGAATATGACTGTAATGTACGAACCATTTTTCTATAGGTAAAAAAATATGCATCCACGCGACTACTCTTTCAAACACAGGTAAGCACGAAACATAGTTGACGTCAAAGAAGACCTTGTTATACTTTAAAGCGAGCAAAAACTGCTTGAAGTATTGAACCATATCTTGCCTACACTTAGCTTCCTTCCACAAACCTTCAAGACAAGCAAAAAAGGGTTCTCCTACAGTTTCTAGTCTTCTTTTTTGAGTTTCTTCGGAACAACAAAGTAAAAGGAACTTTCCTATGATGCTTATACAAATAGAAGGTTTCATGAAGAGATATTCATTTTTGTTTATAATTTTTTCAACGATTAAGTCGTGTTCCATAAAGTCTTTGAGAATGTCGTATATAAATGTTTCATCCACGTCATACAATATATTTTCTAGACAAGAAAGCAAATGTAATGTGTTAAATATATCGGCCGTTTTAAAATGCGCTCTATAGTTCAACATATAAAACTCTGCTTTTATTGTTGAAGATATGTTCACATTATTAAATTGCTTCTGCAAAATTTCTAACTTCTTGTAATTCTGTTCAGTAATGACATGTTTAACAGTGTTCCAGATTGTATTAAAACCGCTGCCAAATTGTTTTTTTCTTAGATACCGCATGAAAGCTTTAAACACTGCGTTGGGTTTTGAGCTTACAAGAGTTTTATATATAACGCACTCTAGGTCTTCGTTATCTGTTAAAGCGAGAGCTAATGTCAGCGTCCGCTGCCATGTCATTAGTTCCTTAATAATTAATTCTTCACGTTGGTTTTTGGGGATCCGCGACGCGAATGTTGCGGCTGCACGTATCCCAGCATTCCGCAAGCCCAATGTACTTAAATCAACTAGTGGCCTGGAAACATGAATATTGTCTCTAAGAGCTTTTGCTAAACTTAGTTTTGTAGATTTGAGCTGAGGCATGGGTCCTCTATCATCAAGCTTTTCCAACAATGAAGTAAAATCTTTACTTGCCAAAATTGCTAAAGGACGAGCTAATAATATATTGGGCTTAGTTTCCGCCCAAAGTTTGAACAATGCGTAGTAGCGCTCTGCTAATCCACCATTTTCCGAAAAATATACAGTCAATTTGCGGAGAAACTGTGTGATCTGTAAAACATTATTTTTCTCCTTGATGGTCTTGACCTTCTCAAATGTTGTCACATCAAGAATCGATATGTCATGGCGCAGTGCATTAACGTACGACGCGTCATTCTGGATTTCTGCAAAATTCTCCTTAAACAATTCTTTGCGCGCGACGCGGGCGTCAAATAAACGACGAAGGAGGTGCGAAGCGTCTTTCGGATCTTCTTGAAAAGCAGTCGAGATAGCATTTACGACGCCTGGAAATTCGTCAAATTTCATTTTGTATGCTGCAAGCGTGTCCAGTAAATGATCCAAAAGCTGACTCTTTTTAAATTCAGTATTCGATTGAGTCGCAACCAAAAGTAAATTTGGTAAGCGAGTGCGAACGCAGCTCCGTTCTTCTGCACACAGCGTATATTTGGCAAAATGTGAAAAATCATTAAATAATCTTCTTAAAACAGCTGGATCAGGCATTTCATCGGCAAGAAGGTTACGCAAAACGACGGCATGCAATCCTTCCTTGCAGTCAGCTTCTGGTAGATTCCCGTCTAAGCCGAGACCGTGACCCCATTCTAACAGATATTTCCATAAATCCGTAGGCAAGCGCCACGCAAACGCACGTGTCACTAGACTTCGTACAATCGCAGCTCGCAGATGGACGGGTTCGTTCTTGTACTGCGCCAATAGCTTGAACAAACTCCTCAAACTGTCCTCTCTCCCTCCACTCTTGCTCACCAGAACAAGCAGCATGTACTCGCGGTTTCGCGGTGAACTCTCAGCCCGTAATCGCTTTTGGAGTTCAAACAGCGTGCTTTCAAAACTAGAAAATCGATATTTATCAAAAAATCGGTCAAGCAACGTTTTAGATTTAACAATTCTGTGGCAACTATTTTCACTTCTTGATTTTCCACAAAGAAACTGCATTTTACCTCTGCAACATTGTTCAATCGGCCAAGGATTTATATCATAAATTGAAACCAAATCCAGAAATAAGTTATATGTAGGTATCTTTTCCAAAACCGGTGAAGTTGGTGGAGGGTACGGCCATTTCTTTGCTTTTTCTCCGAATGCTTTGTCAACAAAAATATATTTTTTAAATGTTACCCGCTCATCTTTATGAAGTTTTTTAATTAAAGGTTCCACTTTTTTATACGTAAACAAATTCCCGAGATATTCAGCTTTCGCCAGTTTAAGTATAACATCTTTTATCTCTTCTGTGCTCAAATACCGAGCAATAACATTAATATCTAGTAGCCAGGCTGTGTATAATTCTGATTTGTTAAGAAATCTGTCTTTGTGATTAAACATAACATATTTTGAGATATCAGCACTGAACGAGCGAAATATGTGTGTGTTGCAATATTTTTCAATTACATCAAAAAACGTTTCTGGGTCAGATTTTAATATGAATTTCAAATTATTGAAGTATTTCTTCTCATTGCCCAAATAATTACTTAGAACATCTCTATCATGTTCGAGGCGACGAAAGAAACATTTTGTTAGTTGCGGACATTTTTCACTGAGTACCTTTAAATATTGTGGTTCCATTTTACTCATGATCGTTTCGGATTCTTCGAGGATATATTCGTTGGAGCAATGCCAGAGAAACCTTATGGCTGTTTTGAATTTAATATCTTTGTAGTACAAGTAAAAGTCGCGGCATCTCCCTGGGTTGCGTAGATTTCTAAGCAACCAATATTGGACCTTACTAACAGCTGCTGGCGTCATGTCTGGAAATAGCTGTTCCTCTAAGAAACTTGGATTGAATATGTTCGTATGTTCTGCTTCTAATAACCAGGTAGACTTCAAAGCTCTTGACACATACAGCATATCTGGGTCCTTTAGATTTGTGATGATGTAAGCAACATCCCTGTGTTTGGAAGCCAGGTCGATTTTGAAGAGTCGGTCTACTGGAGTGGTTTCTGGAAGCTTCTGTATGGACTCGAATGGCATTTTTGATCTGAAGGCATCCTCAACTAAGGAGTTTAACAGTCGGTGCCGCTCTCCCAAACTGTTGCCCAATAATGTTATAGGGATGAATTCCGTCATCTGAAAGCATATAAACACATATCGTCATGATTTTGTCTGTAGCTTCATGTATAATTGTTTTCTATCAAAAAAATCATTTTTAGACAAGTTTTTCAGCCGGCTGTAATGCCGTGTCACGCGAATGTCAGGTATCTTTATATAGCTAAGTTACTCCCTACAGGTGTCAAATAGCTCATTTTCCATACTACTACGCCCTACTAAACACTTTTTTCCTTTGAGACCAAACTCATGTACTTATCTTAAAAAAAGAACAACTCTGTCGACTGCACCTCGATTGTGTTGAAATGGTGTAGATATGTATTACTAACAAGTAAGACCGCGCCCTCGACTGTCTAACATATCTCTAACTTGCATTACATGGCGCGCACCCGCTGCTCCCTACCGCCCCTAACTGCCTCCGTACCCTAACGCCTAATCTCAAGCAACAGGGTGGTAGGACCTTGTGCAGGGTCCGTCTGGATCGCTTACACCATCTTATCATCCTACTACCACACAGCAGTGTTCGCATTGTTGTGTTCCGTGTTCGGGGATAAGACAGCCGGTGTAATGACTAGCATAGAGGCATTCCATCTTAGTCCTCAGGGTTGGCAAAGCATTTGCAGTCTTAAGCTTCCAGTCTTGTGAATGCGAATGTCACTTGACTGCACTCTCGAGTATTGTCTATAGCATAACAAGTTTTTTCGGCGAGCCGAATTATTCAAAACTAGTTATCGGTATTTTTAACAAGTTTCATTTTCACAACTCGAACGGCGCAGGGCGTTATTGAGGTACTTATTCCAAATTTAAGCTCATTACGATTTACGATAGCCGGAAGTTAATTGCTCAAAACTGACAAGCAAGGTTCGAACTGGAATGGCAGACGCCCGAACGTAGCTAATTAAATAAAACCTAAAATATATATGCATCTGTATTTCATTAACCATTATTATTGCAATGATACCCCAAAAAAAGAACATGCAAAAATCATTACATATACAGACACACAGTTTAAATAAGAATCTTACGTTTATGCTTATTTTCGTCTGTGCTAAAGACACCAATAACAACATTATAAGAATTCGCGACAACATTATAGAAACTCAAAAATACATTCGCGGTGCGTGATGACTAAACCTTCCACACTACGCTTAACCGAAAACCTTTTGTTTTATTTATAGCCTTGCAGATTTCACATAGAGTTTAAATCTTACCTTTAGATTATCCCAATGATTGATTTCGTGTATGTTTTAATCACATTAACAATAATCGCACCTCTACTATCCAATGCTGTTTTCTGACTAACAAACCACCATTTAACGTATATTTTGTTTATAAAAATACGCCCGTTCGTTTCCCACTCTCGTGGCATACTAAAAACATGCCAACGTGATGAACCTCGATGACGTCACAGTCACAAGTTCGAGGCCGCGCCAGTTAACTCACTCATTTACAATGCTATCGCGTAATCTGGACGTCTGGACACACAGGGCCTTATAATAATAACAATGAAATAAAATAACAACCATCTCATACAACTTGACATACTCCCAAACGCTCTAGGCTTGTACTAGGATCGGTACTACATAATGATAGACAGACTTTGTATATAGATATACATATTTAAAAACAAAAACCTCCATGACATAGAGCAAATAATAACTCACGGTCATCACACAAATATTTGCTCATCCCTGGAATCGGACCCAGGACCGCTTGCTTCGTAGGCAGGGTCACTACCAGCTAGGGTAACTCGTCATCATGTTGTTCGGTGTTGCAACCGATTTGGTTTTTGCTGTTGACTCCCGAATGCTGCGAGCGAGAGGCAAAGTAGCTTTTTAATAATATTTTTTAAAAGCCGTGAGCAGTGCTGGGGAACTTCACTTTGTTCTGTCACTTTCACTTCGATAGGAAAAAAGCGAGAGATAGAAACAACTTGATTCGAAGTTCGATTTTCAAATTCCACACATAGTAGGCCCAAAAAGAAACGCACGTTCGGATGCACACATAACCGTAAAATTGCAAATAAAACTATCTGTTAAAGTTTGAAATTTGTTTATTATAACTATTTTATACAGTAGGTACAATCATTTTTTTTAATTTAATGTTTTGAAGACAAATAAATGAAAAATAAGAAGTTTATCATGTATCTATATAATTTTGTTATCGTTTTAAAAATCTTTAATTTCGTGACATAAACCGCGGGGGCAGTTTCAAAACGCATTTCAAAAGATATAGAGAAGGCCTAGTTAGGTTTTTTTTAAAGCCACAGACTACATAAAGCTGTATAAAGTTGTGTTTGCACTACGGCATTATCAAGTTGAGTGACAGGTTTTATCTGTTCATTTTTATGTTTCCACTTTTTATTTTATTAGTATTTTGCAAAAATCCTTGTGATTGATGCATATGCGATCGGGTCGTTATTTAGTCGTGTATTCACCAAATGGTCACAACGGAAGACCTGCGTTGGCCCTGCCAGCTTCACGCTGTGTTGTTCTCGCTGCTGAGGTGAAAAGTCGTATGTCTCACACGAGACCAAAGTTTTTTACGTCTCGTATCTTTGAATCCCTCGCTACGCTCAGGATTCTAACCTAGAGTCACTCGCTACGCTCGTGATTCAATAATAGAATCCTTCGCTTACCCGGGATTCAAAATCATCACTCGCAGCAAAAACCAACTTTGCTCTCTTGTTGAACAAATAACTATTATAAAGTCCTTGCTGTGACATACTTATATTTTATCTCTGTCCTTTGCCACTATATTGAATGGAATGGATATATATTTTCATATTTTAGTATTATGTGGTTCTTTGCTATAATGTCACATGCATATTAATTATATATTATAGCTCCTTTTGTGATAGCCTTTAGTCCGTGCAGCGCGGCGCGGTGCGGTCATTGTATATGTTTCACCGCGCGTTTCGCGAACAAATTAATAGATAAGAATAGTATTTTGTAATAAAGCTTTTCAACTTAATAAAAAATCAAATTAATGGCCCGCAAAGGAACGTAAAAAGTAACTCCGGATCCGGACTAAAAGTTATTGAGTTTCGTTATTATTTTAAATGTTGTTTATCGACTCCTTTCCGTGTTTTATAGATGATTAATAGCCACATAATGACATGTGATTTTCTGAATTAATTTTAATATTGTTAAAAAGTATTATTACCTAATTTAGCTTAATGTAAAAAACTCTTTTTGCAACAATGTTTACATGTTGAAGAAAAACATAAATAACATTTCGTGACTAAACTTGTACAACACTCCATAAACACTTTTATTAAAATCCAATTTGCTTGTTTAATTCAAAACAAATGCGTAGTTCATAGTTATTACTTTTCCTAAATATATTTTCGATTTTTCCAATATCAAAGTTGTACCTGAACCTATTTTGTGTAAACACGTGCAATGCAAAACAATGTGCTTCCTTCGCTTCAACTTCTTCTAAAATACTCATTAAAAATGCTATAACAAACTTTTCCATACTCTCATCATACTTAATACAACGAACATATTTCAACCAAAAATCATTGAAATCATTTTTATACAAAATTCTAATAGAATTAAAATACTTTGCATTCAGCTCTTCATAAGCTCTGGCTACTAACTTTCCAAAAGTAGCGCCAAACATTTGAACACCTTTGTCCATTTCGGTTGGATTACCGGTGAAGTATCCTGGTTGCTGTGTTACACACAACCTAGCTGCTTTGTAATACAGCATTGTCAAATGAATGTGAGTGTAATATACGAACCATTTTTCTAAAGGCAGAAAGCTATGCATCCACGCAACTACTCTTTCAAACACAGGTAAGCACGAAACATATTTGACGTCAAAGAAGACCTTGTTATACTTTAAAGCGAGCAAAAACTGCTCGAAGTATTGAACCATATCTTGCCTACACTTAGCTTCCTTCCACAAACCTTCAAGACAAGCAAAAAAGGGTTCTCCTACAGTTTCTAGTCTTCGTTTTTGAGTGTCCTCAGAACAACACAGCAATAGGAACTTTCCTATGATGCGTATACAAATAGTAAATTTCGAGGGGAGATATTCATTTTTGTTTATAATTTTTTCAACGATTAACTCATATTCTAAAAAGTCTTTCAGAATGTCGCATATACATGTTTCATCAACGTCATACAAGATACTCTCTAGACAATATAACAAATGTAGAGTTTCAGATTTCTTGCCCATTTTGAGAAGAGCTCTGTAAATTAAGATACAAAACTCGGCTTTGATACTGTATGGTACATTCATAATATCAAGTTTATCTTGCAAATTCTCTAAATTCTTGTAATTCAGTCCAGTAATGACAGGCTTCACAGTGTTCCAGATTGTGTATAAGCCACTGCCAAATTGTTTTTTTCTTAAATACCGTATGAAAGCTTTGAGCGCTGCATTAGGTTTTGAGCTAACAAGAGTTTTATATACTGTACATTCCAGATCTTCATTATTTGTTAAAGTGAGAGCTAATGTCAGCGTCCGCTTCCATGTCATTAGTTCCTTAATTAATTCTTCACGTTTGTTTTTAGGGCTCCGCGACGCGAAGGTTGCGGCTGCTCGTATCCCAGCATTCCGCAAGCCCAATGTTTTTAAATCAATTTGTGACCTGGAAACATGAATATTGTCTCTAAGCGCTTTTGCTAGGCTTCGTTTTGGCGGGTTAAGTTGAGAAATAGGTCCTGTATTATCAAACATTTGCAATAATGAAGTGAAATCTTCTCTTGCCAAAATTGCTAAAGGACGAGCTAATAATGTATTGGGCTTAGTTTCCGCCCAAAGTTTGAACAATGCATAGTAGCGCTCTGCCAATCCACCATTTTCCGTAAAATATACAGTCAATTTACGGAAAAACTGCTCGAAAACCTTATATTTCTCCTTAGAGGTCAAGAACTTCTCAAACGTTGTCACATCGAGAACCGATATGTCATGGCGCAGTGCATTAACATACGATGCGTCATTCTGGAATTGTGCAAAATTCTCCTTAAACAATTCTTTGCGCGCGAAGCGGGAATCAAATAAACGACGAAGGAGGTGCAAAGCGTCTTTCGGATCTTCTTGAAAAGCAGTCGAGATAGCATTTACGACGCCTGGAAATTCGTCAAATTTCATTTTGTATGCTGCAAGCGTGTCCAGTAAATAATCCAAAAGCTGACTCTTTTTAAATTCAATATTTGATTGAGTTGCAACCAGAATTAAATTTGGTAAGCGAGTGCGAACGCAGCTGCGTTCTTCTGCACACAGCGTATATTTGGCAAAATGTGAAAAATCATTAAAGAATCTGTTTAAAACAGCTGGATCAGGCATTTCATCGGCAATAAGGTTACGCAAAACGACGGCATGCAATCCTTCCTTGCAGTCAGCTTCTGGTAGATTCCCGTCTAAACCGAGACCGTGACCCCATTCTAACAGGTTCTTCCACAAATCAATAGGCAAGCGCCACGCAAACGCACGTGTCACTAGACTTCGTACAATCGCAGCTCGCAGATGGACGGGTTCGTTCTTGTACTGCGCCAATATCTCGAACAATCTCCTCAAACTGTCCTCTCTCCCTCCACTCTTACTCACTAGAACAAGCAGCATGTACTCGCGGTTTCGCGGCGAACTCTCAGCCCGTAATCGCTTTTGGAGTTCAAACAGCGTGCTTTCAAAACTTGAAAATCGATATTTGTCAAAGAATTCGTCAAGTAACGTTTTGCGTTTCACGATTTTGCGGCTAGTTATTTCATATTTTAGCTCACAGCAACGATTCTGTGAATAACCGCCTCGGCGACGGGATTTTATCTTCCGTGGATATTGACTATAAGTCGAATCCAGAAACAAGTTATACGTTGGTTTTTTCTCCAGAACCGGTGAAGTTGGCGGAGTGTACGGCCATTCCGTGGTTGTTTCTCCAAATGCTTTATCAACAAAAATATATTTTTTAAATGTTACCCGCTCATCTTTATGAAGTTTTTTAATTAAAGGTTCCACTTTTTTATACGTAAACAAATTCTCGAGATATTCTGCTTTCGCCAGTTTAAGTATAAGGTCTTTTATCTCTTCTGTGCTCAAATACTGAGCAATAACATTAATATCTAGTAGCCAGGCTGTGTATAATTCCGATTTATTAAGAAATCTATGTTTGTGATTTGACATAACATATCTTGTGATATCAGCACTGAACGAGCGAAATTTGTATGTGTCACAATATTTTTCAGTTACATCAAAAAACGTTTCTGGGTCAGACTTTAATATGAATTTCAAATTATTGAAGTATTTCTTCTCATTGCCCAAATAATTACTTAGAACATTTCTATCATGTTCGAGGCGACGATAGAAACATTTTGTTAGTTGCGGACATTTTTCACTGAGTACCTTTAAATATTGTGGTTCCATTTTACTCATGATCGTTTCGGATGCTTCGAGGATATATTCGTTGGAGCAATGCCAGAGAAACTTTATGGCAGTTTTGAATTTAATATCTTTGTAGTACAAGTAAAAGTCGCGGCATCTCCCTGGGTCGCGTAGATTTCTAAGCAACCAATATTGCACCTTACTAACAGCTGCTGGCGTCATGTCTGGAAATAGCTGTTCCTCTAAGAAATTTGGATTGAATATGTTCATATGTTCTGCTTCTAATAACCAGGTAGACTTCAAAGCTCTTGACACATACAGCATATCTGGGTCCTTCAGATTAGTGATGATGTAAGCAACATATCTGTGTTTGGAAGCCAGGTCAATTTTGAAGAGTCGGTCTACTGGAGTGGTTTCTGGAAGCTTCTGTATGGACTCGAATGGCATTTTTGATCTGAAGGCATCCTCAACTAAGGAGTTTAATAGTCGGTGCCGCTCTCCCAAACTGTTGCCCGATAAGCTTATCGGGATGAATTGCGTCATCTGAAAGCATAAAAACAAATATCTTCAGAATGTCTTTATTTGATTATGGCAGTTTTCCTGAATTATTTAGAGTTTCTACAAGTTGTAGTATGTTAATAACTTTCTAAAAAAAAAAATGCCGGTTTTACTTTTTGTCTATGTTCTTTTTAAGACCAAACTCATTAACCCCAATTCGGTAGGTCTATTCTATACACAGCGACGATCTTATTGCCACCTTCCGACTTCATTATCAGATCAGCTCCTTGATACCATAGTATGGTCGACCAAGAAATTGGTTTACAACCCTAAGCTCGAGAGTTCATTTGAACGTCATGAAACAATAAGGTCGATTTCCCCGTGCCTTAATATGACAGTGATGATTGCTCTTGTAATCATCATCCTAACTGGGTAATGCTAGCTAATATACAGGGTGTCTTGAAACTCTTGTGATTAATTTTAACAGTAGATAGGGTGGATTATTTGGATCATCCCTACATTGGTAATTTTTTTTTAAGTTAATATTTGACCGAGTTACAGACTGTTTTATCATCGCCTTTCCTGACGATGCCCTTAGTGTGCCCCATCTTAACTAATTCATTCATAATTATGTGTCACAGCGTATTGTAAATAAACAAACTGTTCCCTCTGAAAAATGATTGTGATCATGGTCAAAGCTTCCATGGGGTTCATAAAACTAAGACTTTATTCTGTAATATGAACGAAAAGAGGGTATCTATTAAGGATAAGGGCCTAATATGTAAATAATTTAAATATGAAACTTACGATTGCGATTTTTAATCACACTCACACAGCTAAAATATCACTTTTACTTTAAACTTCTTTTACGAGATCACGAATCATGGATTTATTTTATTCATTTGTACCACTATCAGGGATAATTACGAATAAAAAACAGAACAATTAAAACGAATCACTACGTTGAGACTGTGGTTTGACAATTTGACATAGTATTTTTTTAAATCTTGTACCATTAAAACTCTTTATGAAAAGAGGTTTAGGTTTCTTTTATTAAAATAAAATTGTCCCTACACGTAACGTTTTATCCGAATTACATTTAAAGCTGGTGTCATATACGTTGTTGAAAGATATTCGGATCCCAGAAGAAAGAGAAAACATAAAATTGCTTCGTAAGAAGAGGTCGACGTGGTGACAATACAGTATTCTTAAGAAATGAAATGCTACTCTGAAGACTGCTCTCCTCCTCCATATGACACATGACGTGATTGACGTGGCGTGTCAGTTTAATTGGTAAATCTTGAAAATAAATGAATTCAATAAACATAATATCGACCAAGAAAGTGCTTACCACTTTGACATCTACTTTATAATAAAGACGAAGGATTTGTATTTTCGTATATTTGAAACGAATAAACTCAAAAATACAGGCCGGATTTCAAAAATGCTTTCTGTATTAAAGCGCTACGTTATCCCATTTTTGTCCCGGAAAAATGATCGGTTCCCGTAGGATGACAGAAATACGAATTCTTCTCGGACGACGTCACTGGCAGAAGCTAGTTTCCTAATAAAGTAGTATTCCTCTAAGGCGTAAAAACCGGAGAAGCCATTGAAGGCCACTGTCGTTGAGTTTGGGAGGACATGCAAAAACGACTTTTAGCAGTAATAGAGGTAACCGGTGTAAACGTGGAAACACAATGTTGAAAGATAGGTCGCTTGCTCAAGAATTTACAATGTTATTGTTAAGTCTAATGAAGCACAGTTTTTGTAGTGATCACTTCTTATGGGAGAGTTAACCGCTTCATTACGTAACGCGTTACGGCTCCAGTCTGTCTGGCTTCCACTTCTCTCACGCAGACGGCAGAGGGGCGGTATAGTTCAACTTATCACTTCTGACGGGCGTCCCGAGACGCACATGTTTATTTTTTTGTTTTGTTTGAACTTTGCTATTGTATTTGATTATAAGTTAATTTGTACCATTAAGTACCTTTCCGCTTTCCATTCATTATTTTAAAGTGGTTTTCGAAAGTTAGGATTGTAGTGGCATTTCATTCCACAACTGTGAAATATTTAACTTCTCCGTAGCCGCTTGCAGATTATCGGATTATTTGTAACTTGTTGGATTAACTGCAGCCTGTGACAGCTGTTGGACAGCCTATGACACTCACAAATAGCGTGGCTTTCTACAGGTAAAATAATTTTCAAAATCGGTTCATTAGATACACAGATTACATACACATCTTTATAATATTAATATTAGTACGAGTAAAATTCGTATTAGTATATTAGTATTAGGTAGATTAGATATTATAGATAAATACTTCTTGATATCACCTTCTTGTAGTGAATCATGTCAATTGGTGACGTTAATATTGATAACTAGATGTGTGCTGTTTATTTGCGTTTAGTTACTAGGGGCAACTGTGCTCGATCATTATCATTTCCGACCAAAATAATAAATGGAGCAGTTTTGACAGATGTCTTCTTACCCTCCTACGTCAAAAATATGTTAGTTTTGTTTGGCTGGTTACTACGGTCACGTTTAAACAACAGACACTATAAGCTCAAACAGAACTCAGTTGTTTTTAGTTAGAAACGAAGTATAAAGACGTGCTCGAATGTTCGTCTCAGATTGAGAGAAAATCAGTAAAGAGCCACACACTGTCGATTCATCGTTACGATATTCATGATTGCATGCGTTTTTGTTGCGATTGTGGTCTGAAGCAACGGATCGAACAGACAAATCGTGCCGTGAATGGGCCCTTTATAAGACGTATCGATAAAAAAACGATAACAGTAGTACGTCTCCCTATTTAAGAAATAGTACTTCTACTCGACAACAGAGGGCGCTTATAGCAACATCACTAAATACTCAAGAAAATAGACAAAAGTCATGTCCAGCGGCTTTTCCTTATTGACATTTACAACAGAGCACTACGCATCTCGTTATGTTTCCATTAAATTGGATTTTTCTTCGATGAAACTAAGATGGCACAGATACGACCTCACATGCGGGCGTGTCAAAGTAGACTAATCGACTTGTTACCTCGAGGTAACAAGTTTCCATCACACTTTTGTTCGCTATGCCCCGTATATTACTACTATACATCTACCCCCTTACTAATAAACGTTGAGTAACGATGGTATAGCTATACAATGTTTTGTCCTTATCTGACAAATTCAAATGTCACAATGACAGATAAGGACAAAACATTGTATAGCTATACCACCGTTACTCAACGTTTATTAGTAAGGGGGTTAATGTCTTTGATCACCAATAACAAGAATTGTGCAACTTGAACAAACATTAACTATTTGTAATGACTAATCCATTACGCCTCATCAAAAACATTTTGTTTTATTTCTAACCTTGCAGATGTCGCTTATGCCCTTATTTATATTATAAACTTGGGTAAGCTAAACAATGCTACCCCACAGTTATTCCACGTTTATAAGTAAGGGCATACAGTTTAAATCTTACCGTGTTTTAATCACATTAACAATAATCGCACCTTTACTATTCAAATTTATTTTCTGACTAACAAACAGTTAACATTACTTTTTTTTAAATATAAAAACACTCCCGTTCGTTGCCCACACTCGCGGCATACTAAAAAGTAAAAACATGGCGGCCGAGTGCGAACGTAGTGAATCTCGATGACGTCACGGTCACAAATTCGAGGCCGCGCGAGTTACGCACACATTAACAATGCTATCGTGTTAGCTAGACACATGGCATTTGGGTTTTATAATTACTGATCGCCTAATCTATACTAATATTAAAAAGAGGATAGATTTGATTGTTTGTTTGTTTGAATTGAATAGGCTCCGAAACAACTGGACCGATTTGAAAATTTCTTTCACCATTAGAGTCCTACGTTATCCCTGATGATCAGAGGCTATAGAATATTTTCAAAAAAGTTAGGGATCCGTATGAATATTTCGATGATGTAACCCAAGTGAAAAAAAACAAAAAAAAACCTTATATCGCATACGCTGCGGAAACTATTGACAATAGAGCAAAGTGATGTACTACAGTTTTGTAGCAGACATTAATATCTACAAAAAAATCCGCAATTCCATATGTCTATCTTATCTTATCTTATCTTATGGTGGGGTCCTTACGGATACACTTCGACCCTGTGGGATCTTTTGTGTAATTACCCCTCTTTTAGCACTTAGTCCAATGCAGCCTCCACCCCTTCCAAAAAGCGGATAGTGGAGTGCAATGGCAGTGCCTTGAAATCGTTCGGTTCTGGGTATCCACAACCGAGGATTTTCATTCTTACTCCGGCGAGGGCATCACATTCACACAATAGGTGTTTCATTGTCTCAGCCTCTTCGCCGCACATTCTACAATCTGTGTTGTCATAAAGGCCCATCTTTGCTAGGAGATATTTAACCCCGAAGTGCCCGGTAAACACTCCGATAATGTATCGAAGTTGTCTTCTGCTGAGTTTCCAAAGTTTCTTGGTCCAGCTCTGGTCAACTCTTCCTATGAAGAGCTTTGCATGCCCTAAGCCTACCGTAGTTTTCCACTCTTTTTGGTGGTTTTCTAGGGCGTTGTTGTTTAGGGCCATATGTCTAACTATAACAGTTATGTCACAGTAACTACTTTTTCATGTTAAAATATGCAATAGTAACTCTGGTGCTAACTAGGCCACATTATTCGTACCTTGGTATTGATCCTTATCCAAATAAATGACTTCGTGTTCAAGGCTATATCAGTACCAGTAAATTACTTTTTGAATTATTAAAATCGGACATACCATTCAAAGGTTATCATGCGTGTGATAATTATCAAAATTGAAATTTAAGAAACAGCCCTCTATGTGACTTTGATGTGGTGGTTTTATCTACAACAGAGAATAGATAGACACGTAAAATTTGGCTAATGGTTCCTGTATATTGTGAAAATGAGTCTTAGGTACATCAAGCCTATATACCTCACGTAGGCAGAGCATTAAACAGTATATATACATATACACCTACATTAAATCACGCCTGTTTCACAGATGGGTAGGCAGACTCTTCTTTCTTTAACCGAAGCCATGGGAAATTCTAAATCAAATTAAATTCGGGGACAAAGTTACATTACTACGAAGTTAACATATTTATACCAAAACAATATTTCGATGTCATTGAGGATATAAAACAAGATAATGGGGATGTTCTTCTTTAAAAAGATACATATATCAACATACCACAGGTACCAATAATGATTTTTAAAGAAATAATATGACTTCGAAATTAGGAGCAAAGTAGGCACATTTTACGGTACCTGGTTCTGCATGATCTCAGTAGATGGCGTTGCTATCAATCTCAGTCTGTCGTATCTTCGTTGGCGTAATTTTAGAGATGTCGCTGTGCTAACAAATGGCTTTTGTTTACATTAACGGGTTTAAATATTGTAACTGAATATACTAGAAAATCTAATTAAAGACCAAAATTCTAACCTCAACGGGCGCACATTCGCTGTGATTACTGCGTTTTGGTTTAAGTGTAGTTATTTTTATCATATATATTAATGCATGGACATAAAACTATTTACTACTACAAGCTGATTCCGCGTCGATAGGTGGGGAGACTCTTAATGAACTAATTCACTTTGGTCGTAGGTAGAGATTTTTAAATCGCCATTTGTTGATATTAGTAGGTACTAGTCACTAACACGTTGCGCGTATTTACGATAGTCTGTACACTGAATGATAATTAGATCATAATATCGATGTAATATTTTTTCAAGAGAATTTAGTTACTTAACAGGGGTTATCGTGCTGGATCTACCCGCTTTTAGGGTTGCGTACCAAAACCGTAAAAAAGGAACCCTTTTGCCTTTTCACAGCAGTTTTTCTCAGAAACTATAAAAGCTATCCACTTAAATTTGGCATAGTTGTATAATATGCTTGCCCGCATCAGTTTTTAGTAAAAAAAAATGATATACATTTCTAAATATTTTGAAAAGGGGTAGAATAGGGGTTTGAATAATGATTATAGCAAACGGGGTGCCATATGGCTTAAATATATTAACTACGTAGCAATGTAACTTTGCCCCCGAATTAAATTTGTTCAGGTTGGTTTATTTAGTTCAGGAGGTGCAAAATTTCATGTCAACCGTTTTTGGTGGATTTATTTACTCTCAAATTTCATTCCAATGATGGTCTTTCGGTTTTGCCCACTTCCAACATTTTTTCATGAAAGCTATATAACTATGTTCCTGGATCTAAGTTACCCCAACACGTGGCGCAAAGTACGTGCTTTTCTTTTTAAGGTTAGGCCTCGAAAAAGCTAGAAACTGCTAGAAATAAGGTAAACATGGAATAGCTGATTATAATACAGTAATATATTAAAACACACTAGCCGTGATTCGATGAACAATTACTTACAATTAGATGGAAGTGGCTTTTACAAATAACATTTTTTAATAAATTTTGTTGGTGGCACTGTGCGACGCCTGACAGGAAACTGAAACGGCGAAGCGAACGATTGACGTTCATAGTTGCCTCTTAATTTGCAAATGTATCGAATGCTTTCGACAATTTTGACGAATTGACCAAAGACTCCTTCTAAGGTAATTAAACTAAATACAGAATTGGAGCAAAGATACGCAGTGGGAAGCAAAGCAGGCACATTTTACGGCAATAATATACAATAATTAACTTTCTTGCAGTACCTAACGTTACCACTTGAGACGCGCCGAACTGGAAGCGAATTAGTTACACATAAATCCGCGAGAGGACGCGCTTTTATGCAAATACACAGGATGTCTAAACTTAAGTGTTCAGTTAGTATGAATACCTAAAATGCCAAATGAGAGAATGTTTGATGCCACATCTACTACAAACGTAACGATACAGCCCGTTTTCGGTGAATTATTAAAGAAATAACTTTGTTGCTACACGACACACGACACGCACGACCCCGCGGTCGCCTTGTATTGATAAAAATGATCAAATTAGTTGAATAACCAATATTCTTTCTTCATTACCCTCATTCAAATTTCAATACCTTTCCACGTTATGTGGTATAATGTGTTTTTATATGAATTACGTAAAATTGTTCGTACGTGACCGTGGCATGTGTGACCAATCAGTACAAATCGATAGGAACCGGGTGATAACTAACAATACTGAATTGAAACGCCGAAAACAGCTGCAACCACTTTCTCCAATGTTTGGAAATTGTAGTAGTGGTTTTTCTTACACAGAAATTGATGATCTTTCAGATGCGCTTTGGTTTTATGAGGTGGTCGAGCATACTAGATACCTAAGTACGAGGCATCTTTATCATGCTGCTGCCACTGATAAGGCCAATCATGGGGGCAGTCAGCACTGCATTATGGTGTTAACATTCCTACCCCTCCCCTGTTTCGAACAACAAACGAAACTTGGGAGACTACGGATTTTATTTTCACTTTAAAAAAAAAAAAACCGTGGCCAGGTTATTTGCCTTGCAGACCGCCATTTTGTGTTCCCCCTTTAATCGTAATGATCTAACTAATAATATATAGCTCATCTGGTAGTCTTATCGATTATCGAACGAAGTTTAGTGTCATAAATAGGCTCCCGTACTAAAGAAATTAAAATTTCAGTTAATCACATACAAATTCCAATTTCAAAATCAAAAACAATTCCAATTCCTAACTGGCCAGCATTCGAATTCACTCCTCTAATCCGCGCAAATATCGCATTTATCAAGCCGCGGTCAAAACAGAAGGCGCATAAGTAAAAAACCCATGATTTCTTCAGGGATGGTTGTCAGCCCGACGAACGCACGAGTTAACTTTCTGACCGGGATACCTTTGCCGACGTGATGAGAATGACGCTGATGGTCCAAGGAAGAGGAGGAGACTTTTTATTATTAACATGCTTATAATTACATGGATGGTCTGAGTAAGTTTATTAATGGCCGGATAATAATGCAGGCATTTGAATTTGAATCTGTTCTCATTACCATATTATAAACAATAGTATTTTATTGCTATTTTGTTTGACAATAGTGCTAAGTATTAAATTGAAATTGCCAAGAATTATTACAAATTTGAAATTAAATTCATTTAGAAATAAAAATGTAGATATTAATTATAGTTATATAAAAGATAAAAGATAAAAGATGTTTATTCAGTAATTAGGCCGCACGGGCACTTTTACACGTCAAAATCTACCAGCGCTTCGCAAGAGACCACTGCTGAGAAGAAACGCCGCAAGAAACTCAACAGTCAGTCGTTTTTTTAAAACTTATGATATTATACAATTATAAATATAATGACTAATGCTATTGTAATAAATATTTGTCTGAGGTAACGGTTTTCCTCTATAACGGCGTATCAATTTTAATATTAATTAATTACTTCGCATTGCCAGACGCTGCAAATAATATTGAAAACAATGAAAAAACTGTTAAGTAAGTGAACATAGTTTTTCAAGATTATTTTTTACTGTAAATATGAAATAGGATTACGATCAAACACATCACAATAATTTGATACCTAAATCAGTGCAGTTTATCAAAATTCAAAATATTTATTCAGTAAATTCGAGACACACATGAGGGCACTTTTACACTATATGGAGTGAATATACTAGCGCTTAATAAAAAAACATAATCATTATTATTTATTATATTATTTCGTCAATAGTATTATACTGTCGAATACCGTCATTGCAACCATTTTGCCACGAACAGTGAGGACGAGTCGTTCAATCAGTGTTAAAAGTAAATTCACTAAAAAAGTGTTCACAATTTCAATTTAAATTTCAAATATCAATTTATTACTGCATATTTTTTGCAGCTATTTTAAAATACAGACTTATTTTCCAACATGTCAAGGTCGCACGCATAATAAACATTATTAACGCTACAAATCTACAATCCACAACCGCTACCGCTCGCGTCACATCATAACTACAGATCCGATGTTTTTGCGCCCCGATGATTTTGGGCGAGATCTCTTGTTGATCTGAGAAGGCGAATTTTCGGCAGCTACGTGCCTGAGTTTTGTAATATCGTTTCGTTACATCTCGGGTTACCCCGCTTTGCTGGCTGGCCGTTTGTTAGGCTTTGATCAGAGGCCTATTTACCTTGTATTTTTGGTTATTTGAATTTCCCTCGCGTTTTAGGGTTTGAAGGGAAGTTTGAGCACACTGTAAGAATAAGTTCAAGTTTACTTATTTACTAAAACGAAACGTACGTTTTCTTTGGCTTTATTTCACGACTAAACAGTAATGATGAAATGCTGCAAATGGTAATCCATTATTTTATCGAATTTCACTTCATCTATTATATAATTTCGTGCAATTTCATTTTATCAAATGCTGTCTTCTGCTGAAACCATATTGTTTCCGGGATATTTTACAGTGCTGTAGGTACATCCACACTAGGTAGGTATATTTTATTCTAACTCCATTTGGAAGAGCTACAAATTGGACACAGAAGTCGTGGACACATAATTTTATTTATTTATTAAATGTATTCTTTTAAAAACCTTCCAAATGCGAGTTGGACTCGCGCCCCGAGGATTCCATATAAACTTCGGAAATCACGGAAACGAGTCTCGAAGATTTTTCCTGTTTTAAGAGGACACTAATTATAAAATTATTAACATTTTATTTTCAACTTGAAATCGGGAATCAGAATTAAAAAAAAAGGTTTTTGATTTTATCTCTGTACGTGTGGTTCTTGCCTTTAGTTCAATAGGAAGAACCATACTGGTTTTGATTCGATTGCAAATGTATAAATAAGCAGCAACGGCGAGTATTTGATACTAATTTCAACTTGATACTTTAACGTGTTCTTGAGAAAAAGGGTCTTGACAGACAGGCGAACAACAAAGTGATAATAAGAGTTCATTTTTTTCCTATTGAGGTAGGTACGGAACCCTTCAAAGGTAACATCATAATGTGTAGGTAACACTTGGGTATAATACTAATGTCTCTTTAAGCATATTCTAATCATCCCTACAATTAACTTTAGAGAATAAACTAGTATCTCAAAGTACACATGCTTAAGATAATCACAACTAATCAACTCCCCCCCACTCCACACAGTCGTACGCGCACTTTGCATATTACGATCACACACACAATCACCCCCCGGGGATAGCGCCGTGTCTTGCCGGATTATCATTTTACGATCCGGTTTACGACCAGAATGATTTTGGGAAGTGTGAGATAAGATTAAGTAAAAATATAAGTGTTTTGTGTGGAAATATCATAAAATATAAAACATTATAAGTTGTTTTATAGTAGAATAATTAATTTGATTTAAATTGACAACTAGGTACAGTGACCAGCAATATTATACTTATCATCCATCATTGTGCTCAAGTAGAACGCGATTTTAAGTATTATATTATTGCTGGTGACTTTACATTACAACTTAATATTATTTCCTGTCGAAGACTTTGTTTTTTAGAAGAGATGATAATCAGAAATAGCCTTAAAGTAAAATCTCCGTATATCGATACTTAAATAATTCGCAATGATGCCTTACGCAAATTGAAACTAGGTATCGAGCCTTGATTTCAATTTGCGTAAGAAAGGTTACTACATCTCTAAGCTTTTTTCAGATCGATTTTTCGAGTCGAATAAACCTTCGCGACGTTACCAGATTGTTTTCCGATCGAGCTAAAAATCTTATTTAACTTTAAAGGTCAGTAACAAATGAGGGTAGTGCACATAACTAAGCGCGCGGTCCGCCCCACCACCGCAAGACATCAGTCTCGTTCGGCCGCGGCGCGCGGCGGACGTGAAACCGCGCGAATTAAAAATTAACTACCTTCCGATGCGTCAATTTATTGCAGTCCGCCATGTTTATGGGCGGTACCGGCTTTCCTGTGATTGGTTCTGGTAGTAAGTGATTTGGGATTTATATCTTAACGCGTTTTGAGTTAGTAATGTATTGAACATTTTCGGAAGTGGGACGACTGTTCAGTCTGTTGTGACGCGTATGCTGTATGTTTAAACACTATGGCTCGTTGTATTAAAATGAATATGGTATGCTCTCCATTTCCTTGGTTCCCACTTGCAAGTCTAGGTACAGTTTTGTCGACGAAACCTGCGACCAAATAAAAAAAAAACTCGCTTAATTATTTATAATACTTACTAACTGACAGGGCAACTTCACCCCCCCAGTCGATAATCCATAGTCGAGTTTTTTTTTTTTTGCCCCGCGGCGACTTGAACAGCTACTAGGGCTACTACCGAGGGAATATGGCGTTTCCACAATGAAGTGATTTCGCCAGTGTCAAGTATATAAGTATAAATCAATATAGCAATAAAACACAGTCCAATCTTCTCTAGGAAGATTGGGGGCAACGTTGTACGGTGATATGTAGGACACTGCGAGTCCGCTTGAAACGAGAAGTAAATGCCAGATACACGAAATAAGTCCAAGTCTTCTATTACTGTGCAACACAAAGGCATCAAAAGTACAAATCACTAACAGAAAAGAACTTTGAACACCTAAAAACACAAAAATAAAAACTAAAATTAATTACACATCCGCCATCTTTTGACGTTGCAAATGGCCCCCATAGTCGAGTAAAAAGGCGAGTTGTCGATAAAGTTCAAATAATCAATTCTGGGCCATTCAAGTGATATCAGCTCTGAAAAAAGGAGTCGCCATTATCTCTGGGGATTTTATCTTACGGACCAAAAAAAATACGGACGTAACCTAACCTCGTCTAATCATGAGTGAAGCATGCAGAATGGCGTGTACACGCACACTCGTAAACTGTCACTCGTGGTGTGGCTCGGCCCTTTGTCTTACCTAGTGTATCTGTGTGCGTGAAGTAAGTCGTGTATAACGAACGAAAGTGCCGACCTTGCATGCTTCACACCCTTTTAATGCAACGTTTCGTCCGTGCAATTTAATAGTTATTTCTTCTGTTGCCATGAAATGTAAAATCTAGCCTATTAAGCTCTTAGCTCTTTACCGCACAGACGAATAGTCTAGTCCCTTGTCGCCCTAGAGGGGCAATTGAGGTGTTTTCAATGTAGCGCCGAAGAAAATTGGGAGTAATCTGTAACGCGGCAGTTCCGCTGAAATACGGCCCTGAAGGATCGTTACGCTCTTGCGGTGGAAGAGGTGGTGCAGACGCGACACCCTGTTGTCGGAGATTGAAAATGGTATTGTTGTTAAGTCGAGTTTTTTTTAAAGTGGGATACAACACGTGTCGAAAGGACATACATATTAACTCGTTTTTAAATTGGGTAATTATTTAAATAGACTTTAATCAATAACATTCTAATTTTGTTTATCAAAATGTACCTATTTAAAATTTTAACTCTATTTTCGTTAGACCAAAATCAACTTTGACGGTTATAAATTTTGGTTCACAGATATTTTCAATTTGAGAAAACAAATTGGCCGTATAATTTTCACTTCAAGATTATTAACAAATTTTCGTACAAATCTGAATAATGGACGGCATTTGAATATTAATTCATTAATTATTAGAGTTGGGATAATAATTTGAAACTACACCATCTTCACTTCCTTCATTCATTAGATAAATTATTTTATTATACATACAACGCTTTTAATTTGGTAGTTACAAGAACATTAAAATTTGTTTGAATGACAGTGACAGCTTAGGTGTCTTTTTATTTCGCCAAACAACGTTTTCCAAACTGATTCATTTCCGAACTGTTTCATTTGGGCAAATGCTTTTTTTTCCAGACCTGTAAATAATTCAGGATTTACTGGTTAAGTTAGGTTGTTTTTTTAATTGAAATTGTTTGGCGAAACGGCAGAGACCCGACAGCTTATATTATAAACTCTTTTTCCAATTGATTCTTTGACTTATCATAAAAACTGCCCTGATACAAACCTTGCTACGACTTTCAGTAATTAAAATGATTACCTCATTTTACCCAACCGCTGAAGGAGGAGGGTAATGTTTTTCACCTGTATGTAGCTATGTAAGGTTCTTTGTTCCCTATTGAAGGAATGGCCTGATTTCGACAAAACAGGTGTTCTAGATTCATGTTACGTCGCAGGTACCTTTTAAAAAATGTGAAATTGGCGAAATAAACCTTTTTTTTATACATGGTCATTATTTTGACGACATAATTCTATCATCCAAACAGCAAACGAGTTTTTAATTTTGATTTTTAATATGCCTTGCTTAGTTACTTAATAAGTAGGGACCATCCTACATTGACTGAATTGCCTAACGTGCAGGTGAGCTATAGTTTATTGGTAAATTTAAGGATCAAAAAGCTAATAACAGCCCAGTGGCTTAGACAAAATAAATGATTTTCGAAAATTTTCAAAATGTATGCAATGACATAAGCGCCACGTCAATCCTATAGGTACACAACATTTACGACAACAATAACGTTCTTGGCATTCATCACAGGCCGGCAGGCTTATTTCCTAACGCACTTGCAATTGCAATCGTCGCAATTTTGACAGTCCGAAGGAGTCTGGTTTCAAAATGAAAACATTATTGTTCTACTTTGAAGTCGATTACGATTGCAAGTACGTCAGAATAGGCCAGCTGGTTTTCGGCTGTTCACTCTGAGTCTAAAGGCACAAAACCTACCAGTGCAGCGGTGTCCTGTCTACACCCTTACCTACTCTTCCAGGGTGGCGCAAAATGGTTAATATTCATGACAATCCGCGGCCGCGAGTGAAATTGGTTGCCATTTTTTACGTCTACCCGCACTCGCTCCACTTTAAAAGAAACTTCCTATCTGTGGGGAAACAAAGCCTTTTTGTTCCTCGGATGGAATAGGTTAAGTAATTGCGCCTGCAAACTGCGGTTTTGGAGTTTGTGTTTTTCTATTTTTCATTTATTTAATTAAGTATTTTTTTTGGAAGGTTCTTTGAGTTAAAAATAACATTATTAGATAGTGATATTTGAAATGTTTAATTTAATATAATAATATTATAGCACTGCGTGCATTTGGGGTTTTTGAATGTGAGTTATGCAATATTTGGTCTTGATGGGTCTTCATTTCTTACAGATAATAAATAAATAATTCATGACTTGCTGGTGACACTATGGACGTTCTGAACACACAACATTAGATTTAGTGAAAGTGGTATACTTGGTTTTTAATTTTGCACAAAAAAATACGCCAGATGAGTTGAAAAATAAAAAATAAGATTTAGTATCTTGAACTGTGAAATTCTAGGTAATTTCTAACTTTTTCTTTACGGAAAAACATTCTCAATGCTCACAAGCGTTTTCGAGAATGTTCTCAATAATTACATGAGATTTCTAAACTTCTGAAAACGCAACTCACACGCACATTGCTAGAGTAAACACTAAAAAGTCCCTGTCACTCGCCCACTATTACAGGGTGACATTTAAGTCGTGAATCGTAATCATGTTTTCCGGTAGTGCTGCTGATGACTAACACGAGGCACTAGTAGGTATCACAATTAACGAGCTCCTTATTTAATTTTCTTTAAAAAGAGCAAGTTGATACCCAGTTATCATCACCTGTGGTCACCCTACTCGCTTTAATTTTCTTTTGAGAAATGTTTACAATATTATTGACGATTAATGCCAAAACACTATTCAGCCAGTAAATTGCAAAGAGTTTTCACGATTCACGACTTAGATTTCACCGTGTATATTCCCTTCACGATCGAGCCGATGACAGGTCAATGAACGAAATTCTCCGGGTTCCTGATAATAACCGATCACACCAACCACTGACCACCGATTACTGCACAAAATCTATTGATCTTGTTGAAATCCGATGGAAGACCTGTATTTGTGTCATCCATAGGTGCACGTATGACGAAGATGACACATTGCACATAAACATCTTAAAAACCCGCATCGCTCTCAGATAATCGACGGCCGGCGACCCGTCCGCCGGTCCGGCGCAATATCCGGCCCCTGAACGAGTCGACTCGCCCGGAAATTTCATCAAATCTGCCGGACTGTGTGTTGATAGCCACTTATAGTGCGAATGCATTTAATTATTAATGCTGATATGTAAAATAAACTGTGGTTATATGGTAGTTCTGAAGGTAAGATGCGACTGGGATAGTTTTAAAAGGCTTTGACTAACTTTATAGTGATCGTAGAAAATGATCATGTCCATCTTAAGTACAATTTTTGATCATTACAATTTAGACGAATGTAACTTTACCCGTCGGTATGTATAAAGAAATATATACGAGTACCACAGCAAGCTTAAGTAGTCTCGAGCTCGACAGAGCATTTTTAACATGTTAATGCGTGTTTTTCTCATGCTTTCGCAGGTTTCTTCAACACAGCAACTTGGATAAAGTAGTAGGTTGTAGTTACCTAAAGAGACCTAGACTAACAAACGTTTAGCGCCCCTATTGTAGGCAGTTAAATCCAAAGCGTATTTGATGTCTTTTACACTGCCGCCGTTATTGTTAAGTAAATAAGAGCGATCCTGACGAGGTCGTCACTCCGTCTTGTTGGAGGCCTACCTACAGCTCGTCTTCCGGTCCGCGGACGCCATTGCAGAACCTTCTGACCCCATCGACCATCAGTTCTGTGAGCAATGTGCCCCGCCCACTGCCACTTCAGTTTAGCTATTCTTCAGGCTATGTTGGTAACCTTAGTTCTACTGCGGATATCATCATTTCTGATTCTATATATAACCCTCGTAGTGTAGCGTAGCGTAATAGTGACTTTGAGCTTCCTTATGAGGCCCATTGTTAGCGCCTCGTCAGGATCGCGGGACCGCGGTGGATGCGAAAATCACAAGACCGGTCTGAGTGGAAAGCCTTGGGGGAGGCCTATGTCCAGCAGTGGACGTCTTTCGGCTGAAATGATGATGATGAAATAAGAGCTATCAAAACGTTTACAATACGATAATAGGGCATCGTATTAGAACACAATCTGTTAGTTTAGCTCAAGGTTTCTTGGATTTTGTTATAGATTTTTTACTATCAGACAGCTGGACTGACTTAGGACTGTTGTTTATCTGTAGCAAGCTTAAGAGAGTAGTGAAACTGAAAATTCCGTCCAACTTTTACGATTTTATGAGATGGACAAAATAAAAAAGTGGATTCTAAAAACCTAGTTCTTTTAAGTACATCCTACGCAATAACGGGGGGTGTTATAATTTTGACCGCTATGTGTGTTTGTGTGCGTAGGTTTTAAAAGCGTAAACCGATTTGGAAGCGATTATTCAAAGCAGGTTTTCTAGCGGTGTGTCTTAATCAGTCTGAAAGAAGGGGTCACCTAATAACTACAAAATATTAAAATAATTGTGGAAACCTGACTTGATTTAGGGGGTGAAAAACGTTATCGCACGGAGCAAAATTTGTCTGGTTTCTTTTTGCAGCTACGCAAATTAACAGTCGGTTCACAATTCTCTCCTTTACGTGTCTTCTGCACACGCGGGGTATTACTTGCTGTTTTACACTTCGGGAAGTCGTGTCAGAGAAAAAAATAGACGTTTATGCTGATGATTTTATTATTACAAAATAAACCTTTCTGCCCAAAAGGCTTCACAAAACTTCGTCGCAACACGCTGTACCGTTGTTACAAATCAATGCAAGCAAAGCCTACTGCTCGGCCGCTCGCGGCGTCACGTATGCAGATTGTTCATCAGCTATTCAGTGTTTGGACATTCGTTATGCGCGTCCGGCGCCGGCTCTGTTACGCGGTGCGTGTGTATGGCCTTAAGAGGAGGCGGGAGCGGGTGTTTGATATCAAAAAATTGAAGTTTTGCAAGAGGTATTATCATCAATATAGCAACGGCGACTACGTTGATGACACGTTTGTTTCGCCTAGTTGTTAGCTTGGCTACTAAGCTAGTGGCCCGGGATTAATATTGGTGTGTTCTGTGTGTGCGTGAGTTTTGGAGGTTTTCCATGTTTTAACGTAGGTATGTATTTTTTTTATAGTATGCTTTTGCTGTCTAGTACCATAATACACGTTTAGAGCTTAGTTTAGCCTAGGACTAGCTCAATTTGGGTGAGATTTTTATGATAAATAACTGGTTTTAAAAGTATATACATACATAAAGTGGATATTAACTTTGAAGACAACACACCTCATTTCATAGACTCACGACTATTATTTCATAACGTCGGTGAAACTGCAATAACGCGTAACTAACAAATTCTACAATTTGCAAAATGTACCTTGTTGGCTTGCACGTTAAGGTGTATTTTGCATTTGCAGTTTCACCGACGATACGTACATTTTTACAGCTGTAAATGTGATTAGAGGGTCAACTCTAATCATTTGTTAAGTTTTTTGAGACGCAATATTAAAAAATGACAGGAGTGCAGGATTTTGATTAATTCCGAATGAAAACCTTGTCTCTTATGACTTGCACACGTATAGAAGCGCACTAAACGGAATGTGTGATGTCTGCAGCGAATACCTAAACGCTTTATTGGCGGACCACTGCGGGTCTGCCGTTGGCGCGGATTTTTACTGGTTTTCTATAGCAAACATATTTTTATGGGTCGGAACAACTATTTCAGAGTAAATTGGGATGGATGCATTCAATCAGGGTAATAGCTTGGTGCAATCGTTTGAGGGCATTCAATTCGAGGTTCATAAAATTTACGACACGTTCGTTTAGTTGGTTGTAACCATGCCTACGAAGCTAGTGGTCCTGGCTTCAAATAAAGGTAAAGTGTGAGTTTTAGTTCCTGAGTCTTGGGTGTTTTCTATACGTAAGATTGATTATGTTTGTGACTGTTTCTGCCTCATAAATTAATTAATAAAAAGCTGACTCGCAGTGAATTGGACAGATAACTCCTATAGCTCTGGGGGTTACCATGATATGGCTAGGCAATTCAGTTTTAGATGAGCGTAAGGGACAGAGCTATATCAGTTCATCATTATCAGCCGCAAGACGTCCACTGCTGGACAAAGGCCTTCCCCAAGGTTTTCCACAACGATCGGTCCTCTGCTGCTGTCATCCAGCGGTTTCCCGCGACCTTTATCAGATCGTCAGTCCACCTTGTGGAAGGTCTGCCAACACTTCGTCTCCCGGTTTGCGGTCGCCACTCTAGAACCTTTCCGCTCCAACGGCCATCAGTTCTACGAGCAATGTGCCCCGCCCACTGCCACTTAAGGTTTGCAATCCGGTGAGCTATATCGGTTACTTAAGTTCTCCTGCGAATCTCCTCATTCCTGATTCGATCTCGCAAGGAGACACCCAGCATAGCTCTTTCCATCGCCCTTTGAGTGACCTTGAGCCTTCTTATGAGGCCCATTGTAAGCGACCATAGCTCGGATCCATACGACATCACTGGCAACACACACTGATCAAAGACTTTTGTCTTGAGGCACTGTGGTATTTGGGACGAGAAGATAGTGCGTAGCTATGTATGGGTCCGTATGTTTTGTTTTTCTCCGTGGACAGAATCGCAGGCAACAACTTCCTTAAGAAATATTTTTTTATAAGAACAACTAACAACAACAACAACAACAACAACAACTAGCTAGTCCCAAACTAAGCTCTAGGCTTGTACTATGGGTACTAGACAACGATATAAATACTTATATAGAGAAATATATACTTAAATACAAAGAAAACATCCATGACTCAGGAAGAAATATTCGCGCTCATCACACAAACATCCGCATTCACATAAATATACCAGGATTTGAACCCAGGACCGCTAGCTTCGTAGGCAGGGTTACTACCAACTAGGGCAGCGCGTCGTATGTCTATAAAGTCTATAATTGCCGCTGTTATTCTACGTGCCTCTACACGTTTTGTTTTAGTATATTGTTTTTATCTGGACGCTATAACTGTCAAGTAAATAAGACCTATCATAACGTTGTCAATACGATAACAAGAGGTGAAAAGTCAATGTAGAATAAGCCACATATAAATTACAACTGTATTAAGTCAAGAGGTAAGTTAAAAAACAGAACACGATAACTGCTTGCCATCTTGCTTTGTAGGAAGTCAAAGAACAGTCTGACGTGCAAATAATATAGTTTTGGCTTTTATATTCACTCTGTATTAGATACTTATACCAAACGGTTTTTATTGTGGTTTGAATTAATTTGTTAGCTCTCAATATTATGATTGGCATCATGAATAATAACCGTGACTAATTTGGCACCACGTCAAGTTACGTAAAAAATATCTCCAGATATTTATTAACGTAGCCGTTATAGGGTGTCACTCAGACTAAAATCTAGATGATTTTACTCCAAACATGTTACAATAACTTTAACAAAGCCATCCCCCCTTTTACCCCTTTCATTAATATACAAGACGGTTTATAATTGGGGCTGCCCCGACGGAGCCCGTTACACGAAACGGGTGTGGTCAGGCGAACTTCTCCGGCATTGCCCTCCCGTGGCCGATTCATGCTGGCCCGTGCTGGAATTTCTGTGTGTTTTACCCAAGACGTATGTGTGCGTTATATTTTATTTTATAAATTAACTAGCTATACCCGGCCCTCGGATCTCTGTGGCGAACAGACGTGTGTCAATATTCGAATTTCATTTAACAATATAAACAAAAAGCTAAGCCACGTACTAGGATAGCAGACGCGCTGCGCACTGGACAGCGGATGCGTGAGTAAGACATCATCGCGCGACAAAGACATCTACACAAACAGTACTTCGCCGCGATTACTCACACACATGAGAAACCAATAGGAGCGCGGCGGCCGCACACTTGTTACCCGCTATACTGCGTGCGCGCACACATCGACGCTCAGCTGATCACTCATTTTGCCGTATATTTAGGCCTACGATCTCATAAAATGCGCCGAACACCAACAAAATCAACCGAAAAACCTACCACATCTGGTCAAATGCAACACTATGCCTCTGACCCGGTGCTTAACGAGTCTACAAACACAAACATGAACTTGGATACCGAAGATTTAAATAATATTACCCGAAGAGTTAAGAGAAAGTTGGACGGCCCATTCGGGGAGAACCGGGACTCAATTATGTCCGAATTTAAAGAACTACTATCAGGTTTTTGCCAAAAACAGGACTCAAAATTTGACGCTCTGAATTCGACTTTAGCCATTCTTGTATCACAGAACTCAGAAATGCAAAATTCTATGGACTTTATGTCCAATAAATATGATGAATTATTGAACAAAGTGGATGAGTTACAACAAGAAAATAAATTATGCAAGGAACAGATTAGATCACTTGGACTCCAAATTGAGCTGTCGGAGAGGAAGTCACGGGCCACATCCATTGAGGTCAGAAATATCCCAGCAGTCCAGGGTGAAAACAAGCTAACTCTGATCAATTACGTCAAAAATCTGGGCAAGGCGCTTCAGCAACCTTTTCAGGATAATGACATACGCAACACGTTCCGATTGAAAACCAAAACGGAAGCAAACAACTCCATCATTGTGGAATTCAACACCACAACACTTAGAGATAACATATTAAGATCGTGCATAACACACAATAAAACAAAAAAGGACCAGAAACTGAGTACAACTCACGTTGGTTTAACTGGCCCCAGCAGACCCATATTCATTGCGGAATTCCTGACTGTAAAAGCACAACACCTGCATTATTTGGCCCGGCAATATAAAAAAACCCACCCGAACTCCACCTGCTGGACCTCGTACGGAAAAGTTTACCTGCGACAACGGGACGGCATGCCAGCGATCTTAATCGATTCCGAAAAAGTACTCAACGAATTAAAGTGACTAGTTAACATCTTTATATTAAGGAAAGCTAGTTATTATAGTTTTTATATTTATATTTGTTTTTTAATAACAATTTGTTACACTATACATACACAAATCTTTACTGTTCTTGTATACACATTTAATATTTACTATTCAAGTTACTTGATTAATTTAACTATATACACACACATACACACCTGTATAGACAATGTAGTAATACCTAAAACATTACACTACACTTTATGCTACTATGCCATTCACATACACGAATACACAGATAATTCAATTGCCCTATTTACTAACTCAAAAGCCACTTCTTGCTTTAGCAAAATGGAAAGCGAACCATATATACTTCTCCTATCTTATTACGTAATCAATTTAAACAAATACTCGTTAGTGCAACTAGCCCTGAGCTCGCACCGCTACCTGCTTTCATCACCCGCTATACCCTGTATGCTTTACTGTGGATAATAATATAAGTTTTTTTAATACTGAACTTGACTCAATTACTATTGCACAATCGGTGGTCTGCGACTTTGAAGACTGCAGTAAATTTTTTCAATCCCCGGACCACAGTCTAAAATTACTATCACAAAATATTAGAAGTATCTCATGTAATTTCTCCGGTCTTGAAACACAATTGCACAGATGTGATATACAGTGGGATTTTATTGTATTAACTGAATGTTGGCTGCCGTCTGCTCAACAAATTCCAATTTTAGAGAATTACAATAGCTACAGCACTAAAAGGAATATGACTCAAAATGAGGGAGTCGTGGTATACTGTAAGAATAATATCGTTGTATCTGCTGAAGAACACCCATTACAGGATTCAAACTGCTTGTTGCTCAATGTAAATTATAACACTCTAATAATTGCCATATATCGCCCCCCCAGCCAACGTAACACAACTGCGTTTGTGGAGTCACTCAATGACTTACTCACGACCTACTCTCGTTTTCAGAACATTATTCTCACAGGAGACATAAATATTGATATTACCGCGCATAGTTCTGACTCTCGAGCAATGTCATATCTAACCCTATTGGCCGCGCATGGTATGCTACCAGTATAATTTCCCGACCCGCAACAAAACTTGTCTAGACCACATGATAATCAAAACTAAACTTAATTCTCGATGTTGCATTGTCAACTCTTCCTTAACCGACCACGATTGTATTACCCTGTTTCTGGACCGCGCTCCATGTAATGAAAAACCTCAAACTATTTTTCGACGCATAGATAATAGTCAACTTGAACTCGATATGCAAAATATAAACTTAAAACCTATCTTGGAAATTGATAGCGTAGACGCAGCAGCTTCATTCCTTGTTGGTTCACTAACTACAGTAATTGAGTCAAATACTAGCGTAATAAAAATCTCTAACCGTAAAAGAATAAAGAAACCATGGATTACTCCTGGGTTATTAAGGTGCATTAAAAACAGGGATAACTTACATAAAAAACTTAGAAAATCCCCTGATAATGAAATTTTGAAAGCTACCTATAGAAGATATCGAAACTTCTGTAATTCGCTATTAAAGAAACTAAAAAGAGAATACGAAAAAAATGAAATCAAGAAAGCAGGATCAAACCACAAAAAGCTATGGAGCATTATTAAAGATATTACATATACGTCGCGAAGGAAAGATATGCCAACTGAACTCACCTCAACATCCAACCCGATAACGACATTAAATAGGGTGAATGAGTTTTTTGTAAATGTGGGTAAATCTCTCGCCGAGAAGATTGCAGTTGGTACTGATAACGCACCTCGCCTAAATACAAATAATCGCACTCTCTGCTCAATGGTTATAATTCCTACAGACGAAACTGAAATTGAAACTCTTATCAACAACCTTAAAACAGACTGTGCCGTAGGGATTGACAAAATATCCGGAAGTTTTATTAAAAAGTTTAAAGATATTATAATTCCACCGCTCACGCATGTGTGTAACCTGGCACTGTCGTCCGGAGTATTTCCCACCATCTTTAAGAAAGCGCAAATAACCCCCATTCATAAGGATGGTGACAGAGGCTGTGTCAACAACTACAGGCCAATTTCTATTCTCCCGACTATTTCAAAAATTCTAGAACGAATTATTAACTCGCGTCTAGTTAAGTACCTAGAAAAGAACAATCTATTCGCCCCATCACAGTTTGGGTTTCGTGCGGGGAAATCAACCTCTGACGCGGTACACGAACTGATTGATAATGTAGTGACCAACTTAGATGGAAGAAATAAGACTTTAGCAATTTTCCTTGACCTCGCCAAAGCCTTTGACACGGTCTCTGTACCCATCCTTATATCTAAGCTAGAAAAACTGGGTATACGAGGTTTTCAATTGCAACTTTTTGAGAGTTACCTATCAGGTCGCACACAGTGTGTTAAAATAGGAAATGATATTAGTGACGAAGTTGCTGTGACGCATGGTGTCCCACAGGGCAGTATCCTCGGTCCCACGCTCTTCCTAGTTTACATCAATGATCTGTGCCAACTAAATTTAACTAATGGTAAGATCATTACGTATGCTGATGATACTGCCCTGATATTTCATGGTAGGACATGGAACGATGCCTTTCAGTATGCACAGTGTGGGCTGAATGTAGTGACGAAATGGTTGTCGAATAACGTTCTCACCCTTAATGTTCTTAAAACTAAATACGTCACATTCTCATCCAAAACCGACAATCGCACGGACTTTTCGGCCTTATCCATCTTAGCCCACTCATGTCTAAACCCCGAACTACATAACTGCCACTGTCTAGCGCTAGAAAAAACGTCTCATATGAAATATTTAGGAATCGTACTCGACCACAATCTTAACTTTAAGCGCCATATTGACCTACTTACAGCCAGAACGCGCAAACTTATATTTGTTTTCAAAAATCTACGTCACATTGCCGACACGAATATAATAAAAATGGTTTACTTCGCCTTGGTGCAATCTATTCTCTCATACTGCATCTCCTCCTGGGGAGGGGCGCATAAAACCCACCTACTTAAATTAGAACGAGCCCAGCGAGGAATACTTAAAGTAAGCATGTTCCTCCCATTTCTCCACCCCACTTCAGATCTCTATAGAAAAAGCAAAGTCCTAACAGTTCGTCAACTTTTTATCTCGCACATCATTCAAAAAAAACACTCAATGTTAAATTATGATTCATTGACGGATAAGCGCCGTAACAATCTGATCTGTCGACCTAAAAAATTTAACTTACGGTTTGCACACAGATTTTTCTGCTTCCTTGGTAGTTTCTTGTATAATAAAGCTAACAGTGAACTATCAATTTATTCGCAAACAAAGGCATCCTCCAAGAAGTGTATCACGAAATGGCTCCTCAGTCTCGATTATAACAACACCGAAAAACTAATCATTCCAATTTCATAACAATAGTCATAATCAAAAATAACTACCAAATATATGCACATCACACACACACAAACGCACATACACACACACACACACGCGCACACACACACACACACACACACACACACACACACACACACACACACAGGCACTCATACTCACACATACACCAACACAAACACACACAAACACAAACACTTTTTATTTAAGTTCCGTAATTAACTATTTTTCAAAACTTGTTGTTTAATTGTATTCCACCCGACTAGTTTTAAGGTTTATCGCATTGTATTCACCCACCAAAACTTGTCGCTTTAGACATCTGAGGGTTGGAGACCTGGTGACCTGATATACAGGTTCCCCCTAGTTCAGGCATCAGTCTCTGCCGCACAAGTTCTGTACCTATTCTTAAGTCAATTAATTCTTTGTTATGCATAAACTGTATACTTGGTGGTGGAGAAAAAATAAATACTTTTTACTTTTTTTTTTATATGTTGTAATGACCCATAGTTATCATAGATTTCTTGGTCGAGCAACAGAAGAGCCCTCTAAATTTTCATCACAGTTTGATCAGTAAGTAGTGTAGGAACACATAGATGACTATCATAGGCCATCATTATGCATCAAGCTCTTAACTATAATTCATGTATTGGTAATAATTTAATAGACAAGTTTTACGTTATCCTATTGTTGTGTAGTTTGTGTGAATTTTGTAGGATTTTTTCCATTATTGTTATACTTAAGCCAAACCTTGTTTCACCGATACTCAGGTCATAGAACGTACGAGAATCACTTCGCAGACTTTTAATTTTTCAGAAAGCGATTTTCTGCTAAACCCGTGTTGATTTCAGGTTATCTTGTGATGGTTAAAAATCTAACCTAAACCTACGTGGATCATATTTACTCTCAAGTGCTCCCAAGCGGAGTCAGACATTTTGGAAAAATCCTACTGTACATGCACGTATTTCCTGGACAAACGGAAAAAAACTACGAGTTACTTTAATATTTACATAATCTAATTAATATTAATGAAGAGGGAATTGCAACGGGCCTGTTGATCGGGAAGTCGCCCGAGGGAGGAAAAGGACAATTGCCTCGTTCGGTATGGCACGCTATAGTGAATACTAACGAATAATGTAATTAAGGTTGTGCTGCTTTTAACACGTATATGTCTAATATGTTCTGTGGCCTTGTAGGTACATTAAGCGAACGTTGTCTGTATCGAAAATTTATATGATTAACGTAAGTGGACGGTCGCGTCGAGCGTTAGTGTCAATTCCATTCATTTTGTCGGCTTTCTTAACCCTCTGACAAACAAAGTCTACGGAAAGAGATTGCTAACAGTCAAACTCCCTTATAAATACGAGTAAACAAAGTATTCTTTGCCCTTTTCTGTCAAATTCAAATATAATTGAGAGATTAGGATACAGCATATGTTGAGCACACTTTAGCTATTGTTCGTTTATGAATATGAGAGCAAACGTTTGAGAGTCTTCTTACGGATAGCTAATATGTACGCCATGATGCAGAATTCTTCCGTCCCGGTCGCACCTGTCGCCGTCTCGCTCCGGTGCACCCACACCTGCTGGCTGAAAACATGGAGGAACTGAAACGTTGAGATTAATAACACATGATGCTTTGCACGATTTGTGAACAGTAGCAGAAAATATGCATTAATACTGTTGAAGTGTTAGGTGCAATGGTTAACATTGAGTTAAAAGTAGTTAATAGTATGTTTATACGATGAGAAATCACTTTTTTTTAATTGATGATAACGTGATATGGTATCACGCACCATTATGAAATAAATGGAGAACCAAATAATATCATGTTAAAAATAATTTTTATTTAAAAAAAAACCCTCCAATTACTTTGCATATTTCCTATCTACCTTAAATTTTTACTCAAAAACGAAAAATATTAGCATGTAGGTGCAAAAACGTTAGCTAAGCACTGCCGACCGCGCCGGCCGCGAGCTAATACGCGGAGCTTTGGCTCGGTCGCGGGCTTTTAGCAAAAAGCTCGGGCGGCCATTTTGGATGGTGTTTATAAGGTTGTAGTGCTTAAAAGCTTCGTGATTCAATGTCATGGTGGCTGTATTGAATACTGAAAGGGCTTTTTTGGTACAAGGGATTAAGATCAAATATGACGTTTTTGGGAACTTAAATACATGAATAATGGACGTCCATAACAATAATATAGGTTCTCTGCCTTTTGGCAAAAATATGCTTGGCCGAATGTATGGTTTCCCAACCGCTCCATTTGCTAACCCACTTTTATTTCAGTAAATGTATTTTTTTTATATAAAACTAACCTAACCTAACCAATAGGGATCTACACGATGGTACTGAAAGAAATCCTGAAATATTTTCAGTTTCAGGAAAAGGGTTGGCAAATGAAACGGTTGGGAAAGGGTAAAGTCACCAGTAGTCAGCCAGAGACCAGTAGTCAACCTTATATGCGTGCGAAGAGTGGGAAACATCTTTCGTACGCTTTCCACTCATACAAAGTATACGCAGAGGCCGACTACCAGGTATCTGGCTGACTACTGGTGACTTTACCCTATAATATGTTTCATTGGCCTTTTCGTTTGTTTGTTTTGTATTAAAAAAGTCGCCAATTACAATGACAAATGTTTGAAGGCGCCAGTGATAGAAAAAATTGAAGGTTGGAAGGAATAGGTTGTCCTGCTATGGACTTATTATGATGAGGGATGAAAGTCATCTTACGAGAAGAGTATTGAGCATGAATGTGGAGGATTACAAAGCAAGAGAAAGATCTGAAAAGAGCTGAAGGTGAACGCTGACATGACGGCTAACAGGAGTGTGTGGAAAAACAATGCGACGCTGCCGGCGTATATGCTCAGGAGCAAAAAAACGGGTCACTTTCTATGGTAATTTAATTGATTTTCACTATAGAAATGTCAATACTCAGGGGACAATCTCAGACGAATTGACCTAGTCCCAAAACTAAGCTTCTAGTTACTATGGGTACTAGACAGCGATAAACTTAGTTATATAGAGAAATACACTCAGGTCAGGAGCAAAAATAACGAGGCTATTTGGAAGCCTTGGTTCCTCGCCAGGGAATGCTTTTAGTGAAATCTGATGATACAGGACTTCCAGAGTGCCTAGGTTACCCAACTGAATGAATCTGCGGTCAACGCCGGAATTGAGCATGTTTAGAAAAACTTCTAAAATGGCAATAAAATGTAAGGAAATCCAAGCGCTGACCCAAACTCTCCCGTTGTGATGTTAGCTGGTTGTGCGATCAGTTAGGTATCTTAAGAACTTTTTACCTCCTCTATTGAACCTCGCAGTATCCACCATAAACCTCACTCAAAACAACCCCTGGCGAGGAACGAAGGCTTCGAAATAGTCTCGTTTGTATGAAAAACGCACTATTTTTGCTCCTGAGTGTACATACTTAAAGAAACGGAAAACATTCAAGACTCAGAACTATATATTCGCGCTTATCACACAAAATATCTGCAGTTAAAAGCAGTTCAGTTTTGGAGAAAACAGCAGGTTAAGTAATTATAAAGCAATCACGATCAATTTTGATGTTAAACCATCAGATCCCTGAAGTCCCTGAAAGCATTATTCAGTGCACCGCGTTGCACCGACGATTCCTCGGCAGCTAATCCGGCGGTTAATCCTGCTTGTCATCAGTTTTTGATGCAGACGGTACGGATGAACGTCTCGAGATTAAGCGAAGGCTTCTTTATCTTAAAGCTGTGTGTACATTCCAGTTTTTGCTGGTCTGGAATTACAATGAAGAAGAAGAAATCAAAATAAAGTAATCATAGTTAACTACTAACTACACAGTTGGCCTAGTTGGTAGTGACCCAGCGGTTCCGGTTTCAAGTCGCGGTCAGGCCAAATATTTGTGTGATGTGCGCATGTATTTGTTTCTGAGTCTTGTGTGCTTTCTATGTATTTTAGTAGGCATCTATTTATCTTTATACTTAAGCACGTCCATCGTTGTTTATTAACTTTTGATATATTTTCACTAAATATAACAACTTTGGATAAAATTTCATAGAATGTAATCACTCAAGGAGCATTATAAACTTTTGATATAATATCTAGGTAGATATTTTCATGCTGTATAACGTTCGATAAGTAAAATGTAGGTTCGATATAATGTTAACCTAATATAATGAACGTATGATATAAGTATTATTGATATAATGTGTTATAAGATATAAAAACGTGTACAATCAACGTCGGCAAGGGATAATGCGTCTACGTGCGCCTATGTGCGCTTATTCATTAACCTACCGCCAAACAACAGTGTTATGGGGATAAGACAGCCGGGTGTAATGACTAGCATAGAGGCATTCCATCTTAGTCCTCAGGGTTGGCAACGCATTTGCACTCTTAGGATTGTAGTCTTGTAATTGCGAATGTCTATGGGTCACAGTCTCCATCAGGTGGCCTGTGTGCTCGTTTGCCTTCTCTATGGCATAAAAATAAAATGTAAATGTATTTCAAATTAAATCATTTCATATTCATCCACTTGAGAAGCGGTTACAATGGTTTTTTTGACATAAAAAAGTACAGCGTTTTCGCTGGCAACACCAGCATGCAAATATGTAGGTACAGGTATATATAAAAAATCTTAAAATTACTTCTACAAATAATCTTTAAAATCTTAATACAATTCAAGATTTCATGCATTGACACTCTAATAGGGTTTAAGGTTAATAATTCTTTATGGGCAAATATTTTAATGTCTTCAGAAATATTATTAAATATCTTTATAGTCATGCAACAACAATTCCTTTGGCGTAATTTTGACACAGTTTTCTGCTGTACAAGTTTTTGAGGATATCCTGTGGTAAATTAACAAAAGTAAATAAATTTAAGTTTGATTTCACAAATTTGCTCGTTTCCGATATATATAGGGAAGAGTGAGTACCTTGAATTTGTCAAATAATTGTTTGCATGATGTAATCGGTAGCTTGTAGCATATAGCCCTTATGCATTTTTTTGACTGTTGAATAATCTTTCAATGTCATTAGAGTTTCCCCACAGCAAAAACCTAAGCACTGACGCCACATAGCCGCCGTACGCTATAAGCGCTGTTTCCTTATTGACAACTGCTGCAAGCCTCCGAATTGTACACACAAAACTATTTATCATTTTACATTTGTCATCAATTTGAGGTCTTCATGAAAAAATCTTATCTAATATTATAACTAGAAATGTATGCTTATCAGATTCAAATATAACTGTATTATCATATTCTACGTTCTGATGGCCGATGGGTCAGAAGGTTCTGGAGTGGCGTCCTAGGACCGGAAGACGAACTGTAGGTAGTCCTCCAACAAGATGGAGTGACGACCTCGTCAGGATCGCGGGAGCGCGGTGGATGCGAAAAGCACAAGACCGGTCTGAGTGGAGAGCCTTGGGGGAGGCCTATGTGGACGTCTTTCGGCTGACAAGATGATGATGATGAAGCTTAGAAAGCATCCGTCGTCAAGTTGTGCATGACGACTTAATTATCAAAAAAATGAAAACAAAATCGAAAAAAATTTACTTACAAAAAAAAAAAATAGCTTCACAAAGTTGGACAGTTGTTGTTCTTTTGAATCGGTTATGCGCATGTTTTACGAAAAAAACATTTACTTTCAAATATGTCATTTAATTAAAACTTTAGAAATCGTCAATGCTCGAGTCCGAATTGCATTTTAAGGGTTTTATATCTCAGTGCCGTATTACCATTTAAAAATACTATTTTATATCAATATTGTTTTAAACTGAATGGTAATTTTGATAAAAGGCTGCCAGTGAGCGCTTTGCCTAACGTCATTGCTAAGGCTGCCCGCAGTCTAAGCGCTGAATAAATGAGCAGATCGCTCGTTCGCAGCCGGCCTAATTAATAAGTAATGAACGTTGTCCATTCCGTGGAAAAACAGTTCGTCGTTTTTTAAACGGTGCTTTAATTATTTTTTCTCTTTGGTTTTATATTTGGTTGATCATTTATTCTTTATTTAAAAGTTGCTGGAGCTTGAACCTTCTTTAAAGGTCTCCCCAGACCTATCAACGCGGAATCGTCTTGAGCCGGTAAGAAAAAGTTTCATTCCGTGCAGGCTCGATTTGGCGTTGCGAATGGATTGACGTCGTTCTCGCTCTTATTGCATGGACATAACACTTACACTTATGGCTCAAGCCGATGCCGCATAGATATGTCTGGGGAGGTCTCCCCACGTAATACGTTATAAAGTTAATTCCTAGTAAGCCTTCAAATTTGGAATAAATCGATAAAAATCTATGTAATCCAAAAAGGAAAGGGGAGGTTCTATGTTTAATGGTATTTTATTTATTTATTTAAACGTAATTGCACAAAAATAAGTACCAATGGCGGACTTAATGCCTAATGGTATTCTCTACCAGTCAACCAAATTATATTGTTGTAATTATGTTTCATTAACCTCAGGTTTGTTTTTATAGTAAACATAATGATGCTTTCATTAGCGTTATTATTTTACTTTATTATTATTATTTGTATGTCTTTACCAATCACGGGACTATGGGAGTCCCGGACCTTTGGAAGGCGTACATGGAGCCGAAGCCAACACGCAGAGGCCCTTTAGACAAGTTTAATTTAGTAAAGTTATGGGACACCAACCGGCGATTGTCCCTGAGTTCAAACTAAAGAAGTGTGCTCCCCGGATAACCACCGGTTAGTGACTATTTAAGAAGGATGGGAATACTAATAATAGGTTCTATGAATGAACTGATATGGATTGGTGAACTAGGCTATTGATGAAACTACGGCGCCTGCCTGGCCAATGCTAATTACTTTGGTTTAAATGGCAGGCGGTGACTCGCCAACTCAATGGAATGGACCTCCCGAAATAGCCACTTATATATAGCAGCAGGGAGGCAACAGTTCCAGAGGGGCTAAGGGTGGAGAGGTGCTTCTGGACTTTAAACGACCATAAGGTGCCCACTCACCACTTATGCAACACATCCACCCTTCGAGCATATAGCTCTTGCGACTCCACTCTGACCGGCCAATAAAGGCAAGCCAGAGGTGAGGGTCTGTTCCTCGTCATTGCACACCGCAGCCGGCCGGTGAAGGCAAGCGTGAGGTGAGGAACAGGACCTACCCTCGGGAGCACTCAGGTCCGTGGTGTCGCCACTCACCACAGCTCGCCACTAGCTGCCCTGCGGCCTTATTATTATTATTATTATTTAATTATAAATTGCTGCTTAGAAGCAAGAAACATGCTGCCGTCTACTCTTCTCCAAAATATTTTTCATGACTATAACATGTTTTTTTTAAACAGGGTTTAAAACGGATTCACCGAACGGCAGTTATTTGTCTGTGCCTCTAGCATAGCTAATGTCTGTAAGATAGTGACTCCTTTCGATCCAGAGCTGGCGCATAAGCTCAATCTTAAATGACTATAAAAAATATTGTTATATGTTTGCTACACCCTGTCAGGGTCCCATGTATCATTTTGTGTAACATGTGTGCAAATAAATAAAAAAATAAAAAAATCCTCTCTTAGCATTCACCGCATGCCCTTAGAGATATAACTCATAACGCTGGCCTAGTTGGTAGTGACCCTGCCTACGAAGCTAGCGGTCCTGGGTTCAAATCCCGGTAAGTGCAAAAGTTTGTGTGATGAGCGCGATTATTTTTTCCTGAGTCATGGATGTTTTCTATGTATTTAAATATACATTTCTCTATACACCGTGTTTTTTTTGATTTACGATAACTTTAAGGGAACGTTCTTTAGGTCAAACAAAGTTAATTTCCCGAAGACAGACAAATGATAAGTCTAACGGTTTTAAAGATATTTAATTTTTAAATTTAATCAGTTAATCACGTTAAACTAGTGTAAAAGGCTCTTAATTGATACCAACAATTTTCTTTTAATACGTATGAGTAAAGAGTTTCCAATTGTTAGGTTTGTATACGCGTCAATCTAAAGTGACTTGTACCTGTCAAGTGTTATCTTTACTTGTGTGTGTATGTCACGCCAACATAGACGTATTTGACACTGATTATTAGCTAGGTAACTCTAAAGGCCCTTTTAGAATGACCAAAGATAAAAGATTTCATTATTTTGTTCTAAACTGAAAAAAAAATTTTTTTTTGCAATATTTAAAAATCTAATCTACCAATTAGTTTCTATAGATATACCTAGTAATATGCCGAAGTTATCGTAAATCAAAAAAAACACGGTGTATAAGTATTTATATCGTTGTCTAGTACCCATAGTACAAGCCTAGAGCTTAATTTGCGACTAGGTCAATTGGTGTGACATTGTCCCCTGATATTTATTTATTTATTTATTTATTTATTCCCTCACTTATTAACCAACTTCACAAACCTAAAGATATGTTCCATTTGAATGCTTAGAACTTCATTCAACCCCTTGACCTGTTTCGCTTTCTACGTAAAAAATACCTATCAGTTTTACTAATCGCATTACATACGCGACCTTATATATCACTAGAGAAGATTCTTAACGCTTCGGCTATTAAATTTATATATGCCGTTTGTACTGAAGCTTTCAACATTTTCCTCACTGCAAAAAGTACAGCACACTGGATGAATGAAGTTTTTTCATTACCGCCTCTCTGTTGCCTCTTGAATCGCCTTTTTCGGCCCTCGAGGCAAGTCAAGTCGGGGCTATGGCGGGATGGACTTGTTAAGAGTTGGTATTGTATAAATTAGGGGCTGTTTACTTATATAACCGTATACGTATACTCATATAGCTGGCGGAGAAAAAATAAATTAAAAAGTTTGTCAAAAATAAATGGCTTGATGCAAGCGGCTCAAGACCGTGACTTGTGGCGCTCTTTGGGGGAGGCCTTTGTCCAGCAGTGGACGCCCCCGGGCTGATGATGATGATGATGAAATGGCTTTTAAGGGTTCTGTAGTGAAACTAAGAACCCTTATAGTTTTGCCATGTGCGTCCGTCCGTCGGTCTGTCCATTCGTCCGCCCGTCCGCAGCCTAGATCAGAGTCTTAGTAGAAAGTTGTAATTTGGCATGAATATACATATTAGTCACGCCAATAAAGTAGTAATGTTTTTTTCGTCTACCCCATTGTGTGGGTTGTGGTCTTTTTAAATATTGCGGGTCTTTGAAAGCAATTTTTGGATTAAGGGATCCGTTTAAAAAATATTAAACCAAGAGCAAATTTTTGTAAGAGTCAAGTGTCTCCCCCCCCCATAAATATTTTAAATGAAAACACATATAATGAATTTAATAGGAAAACCATCATAGCTAAGCAGACATCATTGGTTTTTGAGATACAGGCAATTAAAGTGTTTATACCTACTAAAATCATCTAAAACGGCACCAAATGACTTTATTTTAAAATTATTTATTACTTAGTCTTGTCGATTTTATGTTTGTAGTACTTAGCGGCTTCGGAACCCTACGAGCATGTTCCGACATGCTCTTGCCCGGTTTTTTAATTTATTATCACGAAGTTGTAATGAATACAATCAAAAGTTATAAACGGGTTGCTTCATAAGTCGCTAGCTATTATATTAGAACACGCAAGGTGCTCAAAAATATGTGAACACGCTCTAAAAACTTTAGCAGCAGAGTTCAGTTCAAATATTATTTAGCATCTTAGACTAACTCACATGTACTAATTCGGTCTTAGTTCTATTAGTACACTAGTACATTGAGAGAAACGTCTGTCGTATGGTCGGGCGGTCATTATTTGGATCGCTGTGCTGTCAGTGTCACTCGCTGCTCTGTTCGGTTCTTGCTCCGCGTGTACGAAATGAACTAAGAGCACAAACTTTACGGAATAGTTCGTTCTAGTACAGAGACGGGAATTCATTATTTTTGGCTCTTAGTACATGTACTACGCAAGCCTATCTGAGAGCTCGTAGGTTTTTTTTAATTATTTAAAATATTACCTTAGGATGGGAAATACTGTAATGCCTATGTAATGAAATCACATTACCATGGATATAGCTTTTAGGTGGCGCTGAATATTTTATGTTTAGTTTTACTTTTAGTGATATTTTTTATAAGTATATTATTTTTATAAGGAAACATGGGCCTTATTTTTATTTTCCAACAAACAAATCCTCACAACAATCGCAAGATTCAAAAGTTTAAAAGCAGATGGCGCTATCCCGGCATTTTTCCAGGCAAATATATGCGCCGAGAAAAGTTGTTCCGTACCGTTGCAACGGGACTTGGCTCATTTTCTACCGCGCAGACCACAGCGGGGAGAGAAACGGCATTGTTTCACAATTATTTTCCTATGTATGTTTAGTATATTTATATCAGTGTATTTTCGCAATAATGTTAAAAAATAGTAAACGGATTTTCAAGGTGTTCTCACCATCAATTCGGTAATTTTTCTACGAAATGTTTTTTATGTAGCGAAGCGAGGGCAGCTTGCTAGTTTCTCAATATATGTAAGTGTACCTATAGTACCTACTTACAAGTCAAGAGATATTAGTTTGGGACTAGGTAAGTTTTTGTAAGATTTTCCCCAGATTTTTGTAGTAGAAAGCCTACAATGGCTCTCCTACTCAATAGTAATTGGCCGTCGAATCACCATCTGGCAGATTAATTTCCGAGATTTCTAAAGCAGATCTCGATATACCATCCCCCAACCGATATTCTGGTTCACCTTAACGCTTCCTTCTTAGCCAACTGCTAGCTAACTGTTATAGCTGACTTACTTGCCAAGAAGTAAGCATTTTCCACTATAATAGTGGACAATGGCATTATATTTAGGTACGGTAGTAATTGTCAGCCACTTAGGGTGAAAAGTTAACTCACTATCAGCCTCTTTAGTTTGTTTCTACGACATCACTAGATGCAGTTTCTCACTTTAAATGCAAAAATAAGCAGCATTTTTTTTTTACTAACCGAAATAATCTAAATTTGCTCTAAATAATCTGGATCATTTATCCCCTCTAAACTAACCCATTAAGATTCAAAAAAATGCAACTCACTTGGTTTTTTAATCGTCTTATGACCTATAATAAACATTACAGTTCTAAATCAAAGATTTAATTACAAAAAGCAACACTTTCAAAATCTCACGAGCGCCCTCTACTAAAAACTGGTTCACTAATGTTTGACCAAAAAAATATTGACAAATGATCATTTGACAAACAACGTTTCACCAAATAATCATTTGGCAAACGTGACATTTGACAAAAGTATCATTCTGCAAAAACTCAATTAGCAAATGATCAAATAGCAAACACTACACTTGGTAAATGTGTTAAATAATAAAATGTCAATTGACAGTTTTCCATTTCACCAAATATTATTTCCTGTAGTTTACCTATTTCTGGGCAGAAAAAAATAACCTCGAAATAATAACCTTGGCCTTCTAACCTAACCTATCCGAGTCAGTTCTGCCCGGATTCGTCTTGCTCGTTGCATTTAAAATTTTGTCTGATAACTCCGTTGCTAAATGTTCATTTTGTCAAATAATTACTTATAAAATGTAAATTTAACTGTTGATCATTTGAATAAGTGAGCCATTTTTAAAATGACAACTAGTAAAATGATCAATTGGCGAAACATTTTTTTGCAAAACGTTGTTTGTCAAGTGTAATTTTGCCAAATGACTTTTGGTCAAACGGCAGGACACCCTAAAAACTACCCACAAATAAAGCCATCTAACACAACTCTGAACCTTCCTCGCTCTGCAGCTCGTATAGCACGCGTACCGTCCTTTGTTTGAGCTCCGAACACTGGACGGTGCCCTAATAACACCTACTAGGGACATAAGCGTTTATGCTTAAGTCCCAGCTGTGGTAACGTAACGAATTTGTTACCACAATGTCATTATAAGTTCTATTACGTTACGTAGAAACGTTTTGCAATGGACATTTACGTACGTTAAAAGAGGATCGTTAAAACATCACTTTTGTACAATGTATGTTTACTTTAATACAAAATCGATAATTGTCTTGAATACTTTATAACTATAGTCTATTTGTTATTGGACAGAGAAAATCTAAATGAGGTAAATTGATTTTTTAAATAGGTTTACACAAAGGACTGTAAAACAGTGTAGTAGGTAAGCACCAATTTTCTTCTACTCCCTGTAGCATACAACATACAACCCCCACTAACTTCCAACAACTGCAATTTGGATTTTTATCTCAACACTTCCAAACCCTCCCCGGTGATAGAAGGGTTAAATTTGCATGTAAAATTTGTATTTTTGTAGAAAACTCCATTTGAACCCGGGACGAATTTCGAATGCTTAAGTTGAAATTTGCATTCATGCATTTTAAGATGGATAAGTCAATTAGGTTATCTTTTAAGCAAGTAAATTTTATAAGTCTGGCGTTTTCGGGGATGGGACAGAGACCATTGACCATTGGTACTTAAATTATATTTTTACACGATTGTGAAAGGAAGGTCGTCTTTGTCTCCTCTTAGATGCGGACAATGAACAAACTACCTTATGTAGATAAACAAGATAGCGTTAGATTCGTCGCGAGTCACTAGGCACTTATTGAAATGTGGATAGGCACTGTCCTAAATAAATGTCCTTATCGTTTTAGGTGTGAAAATAGAACTATTCAGGATGACATTCATAATTAAGTATGAGTACTTAAATATAAATGAGGGGGGGTTAATCCTACTCTTGGCCTAGTATCATATTAATTTCGCGGGTGGTAGGACCTTGTGCAGGGTCCGTCCGCATCGCTACCACCATCTTATCCATTAACCTACCGCCAAACAGCAGTGTTCGCATTGTTGTGTTCCGGTTTGGCATTCCCTCTTAGTCCTCAGGGTTGGCAACGAATTTACAGTCTTGTTAATGCGAATTTCTGTGGGTCACAGTTTCCACTTAGCATCAGGTGGCCTGTGTGCTTGTTTGCCTTCTCTATTAAATAAAAAAAAAACTTTAGGCTTTTAGTATTTTTGTCATCCTTCATGAACCGTTCATTTGTCCGGGATAAAGTAGCCTATATTACTCACTCAGGGATAATGTAGCATTCTAATGGTGTAAGAATTATTGAAATCGGTCTAGTAGTTTCTAATAAAAATATTTTTTCCCTATAATATATAAGTGTAGATACACATATAGCTACTCTCTCTTAGATGCTTAGAAATTATCCAAGATTCGGGAATAGTCATGTTTTTATAGTCAGTTGTCACTGAAAAACACCCTAGCGCTCCAGTAAGGCTAGACAACATACTTAATGCTACTTAACGTGAACGATGTCCGAAAACTATCAAAATAACATAACATGTTGTTGACATAAACGCACAGTAGTTCCTTTTTACCGGACTACGTCAGAAACAGGGCTGTTTTTCGCACTAAAAGGTAATACTAACGGAACTACTGCAAATAAGCCCACTCTATCTACTTCAATTTCAAGGATACATCATCCTAATTACATAGTAGCGTAATTTTCGATAACTATAACATTCTTCATTCAAATTTCAAATTTATCTTGTCTATAGCCACAGGTATTTTATCTAAACACACACCCAATAACTGCTCCTTTGTCACGTCCCAAAACAAATGCAGCTCTCCATTCAGTTTGCTTCGCTACGACACACCGTGGTGAGTTATCTACGGGTAAAAGAACGCTCCGAGAGAGCGAATTTTCCACCACATTACTCGGCGGTTTGTTTTATGGAATAGTGTCGGGTTTCAAGTGTTTTGAATTTAAAAAGAAACCCTGCTTGATTCCAACCTGCCAGTGGTCCTAGACAAGACGTTTTGCGAGATTGATTTCGTTATAAAAAATGTATAGGATGATGCCGGTTGAGCAGTAATGGCAATTCCATACATTTTTATCAGTTTTCGTACATTGTTTACGTTAGCGTTAAGCGTCTTGTCTAGCCTCACTTTGAAGATGTAGATTAATTACATAAAATAAGCTGTAAAACCCCTACTCAATATTTTGATATAGTCGTCTATATATCTCAAAAGCCGTGTATTTTTAATTCACCATTGTGGCGAGGCTAAGACAATTATATTTTATATTTAGATACGGCATGCTCATACTAAACGCATTCGAAACCCGTCGCCAATTACTAACAGTTGCTACGTTAACATATTTTTACAGACAAACGTAGCGAACGCTATTGTTAGAAAGAGATAAATAATTGTTTCAAACGTACGCGGCGTGCCTAGATACCGGTAATCGCCATTCCCGCCATTAAGCTACCCGTCTTTATCGCACCCATGTGATATCTAATTGTGTATCTCATGTTTCACAGGTGGAAGTGACGCCGGTGCAAATTAAATAAAGTATGGCGATGTAAACAATCTGTAAAAAATATTTACGTTATTTACAAATGAAATGAGACATCTTTTCTTCCTTTTACAGTTACAGTATAATTTCTCACTCAAAAAACACACGACGGCATTTTTTATGAAATATGTTTGTTACTTTTCGGTAATCAAACTTTATTATCTTTGATGCGTGCGTGTCAGCGGTCGCAGCGCAACTGAACATTAGTAAGGCAATTTACCTTCCTTTTTGAGGAACGCTTTTGCGCGCAGATGACGTAGCTTGATATAAAATATTATTGGGCTAAGACGAATATAACAATACCTCGTTTGTCAAAATTGGTCCATCTTTTACTTACATTTGGGGCTTGTGTTTGCCCTGTTATTATTATAGTATTATTAACGTTACAGTAATGGCGGCAGAGTTCCAAACAATACCATACACGTCATAGGCAATGTGGTTTTACCGAGACAATATTGGCCTAGGTCATAAACATTACTTCTCTTCTTCGGCAATCGAGAAAATATAGATTTTTTTTTTAATCTAATGAAAAACTATATAGCTCGATCGTGGCTGAGGCACTACTAGAGATGACCTTGGCACAGGGCTTTTATTCCAATTTGTTTTTTTAATTATATTGCCATCTTGGTGGTTTTCATTCACTTTACAGGTACCGTATCAGTTTACGTAATGGAAGCAGGATATTAGCGGAAAAATAATAGCTTCTTACGAATATTGAAAAGGGATAGTTTTATTTATATGACTATAAATATAAAGGTAAAAGATTAGCAATAACAGTAAACATTTTTAATAAAGGTACGCCCACACCAATGCCGATGCAATGACTAGCATAGAGGCATTCCATCTTAGTCCTCAGGGTTGGCAACGCATTTGCAATCTTAGGCTTGCAGTCTTGTGAATGCGAATGTCTATGGGTCACAGTTTCCACTTACCATCAGGTGGCCTGTGTGCTCGTTTGCCTTCTCTATGTATACTGTTTTTAACGTATGCGCTCCACACCGCTGTTTAACGGTGCGTATATTACGGTGTGTCATTGACGGGCGGCGCCATGTTGTTACTTTGACCCCGTCTTTTGTTTACGCAACGATACTGTATTTTAAGCAGCGCTGGGGTCGCAGCTTAAAAGTTCTTGACACCAAATGTTTTAAGTACGTTCATACGTTGCTAGCCTACTTAATAAGTTTAATGACGTCATACTTCCCATATCAACCCTGCCGCTGCTCGACTCGTAAACAGCGCATAATTGCGTGGCCGCTGTCACCGTAACCCATTTGCACCGGCACATAAATCATATGACGCTAGGACTGCGGACTTGGCGAATAACGCTTTAAATTTGAACAAGCGTGTTTTTCACAGGTGAGCTCGTCGATGAAGGATTGAAGGTTAAAAAGGAGTGGTAGAATGCCGGGTTTAGGTAATACTTTATTCTACTTAGGTTGAGGATTTTTTTTTCTTTTCCCGCGGTTGCTTCAACAGCTACTACCGCGGGGATGGACAGAGGTCAAGATAGTTTTAACCTCTGTACCACTGCGAGTCCACTTGAAACGAGAAGTAAGATGCCAGATACACGAAATAAGTCCAAGTCTTCTATCACGGTGCAACACAAAGGCATAAAAAGTACAAATCACTAACAGAAAAGAACTTTGAACAGATTGTATTTAGGATACGCAAAAATACAAAACTAAAACAAATTACAAATCCGCCATCTTTTGACGTTGCAAATGGCCGCCTGAGGATCTCTTATTTTGATATCGTAATCTTAGTGTTGACGTTTTGACAAGTATTGTCTACTAACAAGTCCTGTCCTACTATTTTTATTAATTTTGTGCACTTATTAGCTGATTTGACATAACTCAAAACTTTTAAAACATCCAACCGATTTCCATATAATTTTGCAAATATCTAACTTAGGCCCGTTCCCTTTGTGGGAAGAGGAACATCCTCTGCCGACCCTTGTTCCACCTGTGGAGCGACGTCTACCGGGTAATTCATTAGCGTGGCACACGTGGAAGTTGCTTAACAGACTGCATGTTCACAGGTCGGTCATACCGAGAAAATTTGGTAAAGTAGGGCTACACCGCCGAGGACCACTGCAGCTGCAGCGCTTCACCACAGTCCGTAGCGCATCTCCTGCACTGCTCCGCGTGCCCCGACACTTGCACGCGGCAGAACTTTTATGACGCCACTAGCAATGCCTTTCGCGCGGCAGAATATTGGTCAGCACATAATATGACACTAGAACCATCTTACCATCTACCAACCTGCTGCTTAGCGGCACTGCAGTTGTCGTACTGTTGTGTCCGGTGTGGGTAATGTAGCCGTTTACTAGCATTAACGCATTGGGCCCCTTAGCCTCCGCCCCCCTTGAATTCCCCATTGATTTCTAGGCCACCTACACGTCGTTGTATATTTAGTCAATAGGCGTCGAGCTTCGACAGATTTCAAAGTCCCGAGTATCAGTGGTCGCAGCAGATTTTAAAATGGATGACGAGTTACGCCTTGCTTTGTGCCAACGGCGATGCAATTTGGTGCATCTCGACTGCCATTCATTTGCGCGATGCACTCTAATGGATGTTTGAGGAGATTCGTGGATTGTCGAGTATCCGCTTTTTGGGATGGATATGTGAAAGCTTTAAAAGTAGGTTAAGATTATGATGACATGTGTTTTAAAGAATGCCTTTATCTGTTGTATTTACACCTATTGCTATCGTGTTGTCAACGTTACGATAACGCTTATTATCCTGAATGTGTAGAATAATCCTCTTATTCATAAACGTTCTATAAAGTTATTTTAGTTAAAATATTCATGGCCAGGACAGAAAATCTGTCCAGTTCAAATATCATAATGACAGATAAAGACCGAGCATATTTTAAGCACACTTTAGCTCTGCCATGTTTTTAATCCTGACTTGACTTCAAATTGGTGACAGGTGGCTTCAACGCGATGCAACGCTTAAGTTATATTAGTCTTACACTTATTTTTTAAAATACGCACAGAAACCACTCCAAAAATATGGTGCCTCAAATTTTTCCATATATTTTATGCTTATATTTGGTCCTTTAGCTACAACATTTGAACGAAAAATAAAAATTATACGCTTTTCAAATCCTTTTCATACAGTTACTATTAAACTACTACGTACTTTCACAATTTCCCATATTATTATAAAACTGTTCCATTTAAGCTGTATTATACCACTTATCACTTCCACGAACTCATTAAACGTCACCCCTCCCACGATATTGTACCAATATAGCACAATATACGTATATATTCCGCAGTATAATCGCTTGCACTGAATGTGCGGGCGTGAATCGACTTATGCATGATACAATAGCTCGGGGCGGCGGTGACCACAGTCTGACTGCGGCTAGGGGTGGGCAACTGTTGGACCGGGATTGTGAAATAATATTCATTATTTAAAAAAGTTACGCTGTGTTTTAAATTTTTTATTAAATTATCTGCGTATTGAAAAGATTTTTTAGTTAGCGACAGCTACGGCGGAAATGACAATAACTACATATTAATTGAATAGATTTGTTCTATTTTTTTACTTTAGTTGCCCGATACTGTGTAGTGCCATTTTGCCGACTTTACTTTGTGCTAAGCCTGTCTATTTAATTATGTTACATTTTGACCTTACCTACTATCCTTTTGAGAATTGGTTTCCAGTTTGTAACCGGTTTTCTGGATTAAATAAAAATCATAAAGTTGGTAGAACGGATGATCAAAATACTACATTTCATCATGCATTTATAAACCTAAATTTACAATTTATAACAAATGGTTAAATGCCTTGATGCCAAGATCAACAATAAGGCCAAGGAGAGACATCCTGTACATACTTATTTTGTACTAATTTATTCGATAACGATCCTTACTAAAACTTAATAACTAGCTCAAACTCGCAACTCGTGACTCGCAGACCCAAGTTGTCTTCATCAAATTCGGGTTCTGAGCAGCGTTCCTCACACCACTAAAAGCAACGATTCCCAAGCTCAAGAACGCTAGCTATTAAAACAATAGCCAAAGCGCCGACCGTTGACGACCCCTGGCTAGTCACGTGGCCACGGAACCATTTAAATTTATAGCGCTCCATCTGATCTATAGTCAAGTGCACTGAAAACGGATCACTTTGTAGAGAATTTCCATAGAAAGTGACCCGTTCCCATTGCTCTTGAGTGCACTTCGCCACGGAATGCTGTTATAGCTCTGGAATTATTAACGACGAATTAACACAAGTGTCGGGTTGGGATAATCACCGCGAAAATAGACTAGGGTACCAATATTGAAGGGTACAGGCGTTATTGCACTTATGATTAATAAACAACATTTATGCAAGCTACTCGCATAGCGTCAAAACATGTTAAAACGAATTTACCTAGCCTATTGTGTTATGCAATCGCAATATCTTCAGTAATAGTAAAGTATAGTCATCATAGTCATCATGTCAGCCAAAAGACGTCCACTGCTGGACATAGGCATCCCCCAAGGCTCTCCACTCAGATCTTGTGCTTTTGGCATCCACTGCGCTCCCGCGATCGTGACGAGAAGACAGCTCGTCTTCCGGTCCGCGGACGCCACTACAGAACCTTCTGACCCCATCGGCCATCAGTCCTACGAGCAATGTGCCCCGCCCACTGCCACTTCAGTTTAGCTATTCTTCGGGCTATGTCAGTAACCTTAGTTCTACTGCGGATATCATCATTTCTTATTCTATCACGCAGAGAAACCCCGAGCATCCCTAGCCCTCTGAGTGACTTTGAGCTTCCTTATGAGGCCCAAAGTATAGTAGTGAGTCTATTTATAAATTGATTTCGGGTGTGATGATCACTTATAATTATAGAAGTACGTACGTGCCACTATAGCGAGAAAACATCTTGAGTTGAAAACGACATATTTAAATCGATCTTTCAAATATATCGCTGGATTGAAGCTTTGGAAACATATAAAAAAAAAAATCGTTCGTTAAAAAATCAAGGCTTTTAAGGTCTATCCTATGTATACTTAAACCATAGCAGTAATTTATCAAAACAAATAATAACCACAAACAAAACTCGGGAATCAGACTCAACAGCCGCCCCCATAAATTATACCCTGATTCTCAACTAGTTTGACAAAAACCATAAACACAGCGGTCAGGGACAACCCTAGCGTTTTCGCGTGAAACTTTTAATTACCTGCACTCTCCGGCGGCCATTATTCAGGGCTGCCCCTAGCTATGAAAAAAATTGGAAAAGTTTAAAATTTATATCGATATAGGTAATTAGCGACGGATAAGTTTAATCGAGGTCGTTCAACTCGAAGGGTTTAAAATTTAAACTTTTATGGGGGTTTTGATTGGTGAAACTTTGCCATTGTTTAGTTGAAGCGGTTGTTAATGAGCTCGTTTAGTGAAAAGGCGTCTTATAATGGTTTTTGCTGTTTTGGATTGGATTTTGAAAACAGTTTCGGGATAAGCGTTTTTTTTTAATAGATAAAAAAAAATTTTTTTTATATAATCTGTAGTTCATTAGAGACATAGACACCAAAACTTATTTTTCTACCAAACGAAAAATTCATATTGATTAACTATTTAGATGCTTAACTGACTTCAACATTCACCTTCTTCAACATAAAATTAAAATATTAAATCAGAGACACGAATTAACTAGTGTATTTTTTATTTATTACACAAACTTAAAAAAACTCTCAGATGTTACAAAACAATATCAGTTTTTATTTAGCACCTCCATTAAAAAGCACTAATCTCGTCAAAGATAACATAAAGCTTTGGGTAACAAGGATAAAAAATAGCACAGTAAAAGCTTGGTTAGGCCACGCTAATGGGTCCATTAAAACTATGAATTAAGCTGGCAACATTTTTAAAAATACACCTGGAAAGTTACCGCCATTTTAACCAACGTGTACTAAAATCATAGTTAGAGTTCTAAAAATGTTAGCTTGGCGTTCTCGACGTTGATTTGCTGTTGCATGTTTCAGTTCAATTTTATAAAATGGTTGTCTGTAAATATTTTTTTACAAGCGACCCGCTCGTGCTTTGCTTCTTTTTCATATACATAGCTATGGAGCTCTGGAAAAAAAATTCGGAGTCACTTTCAACAGGCAGACAACATTTTTACAAACTGTCATTATGATAATTTATAAATAACAGTTTTCACTTATTTTTTTTAGTTTTTTTTTTTTCAAATAAATGACTCAAGCTTCAATTTAATTATTAGTGAAAATATAAAACGTTTTAATTTTAAAATACTATAGAGTTTTTGTTGAGTATCACTCAAGAATTAAATTATAAAGCACAGGTCTTGCAATAAAGTAATTGGTATTAAAATTGGTGAGTAGTGGCTGTTACAAGAGGAGGTTCAAAATTATGCTGTTTCGTCACTGTTTATGCAGTACTTTCCAGCTGTGGCGCGAAATTTCAAGACCCTGTCACCAGGCTGTCTCACATGAACCGTGAGAGCTAGACAAATACACAAAAAACAAAACAAAAAATCTTTAACAACCAAACTAACCTAAAAAACCTGATAAAACTATCATAGTAGCGTTCCGTACCCGAAGGGTAAAAAGGGGACCTTATTACTAAGACCACTGTAGGTCAGTCCGTCTGTGCGTCTGCCTGCCACCAGGCTGTATCTCACGAACTGTGATAGCTAGGTAGTTAAAATTATCAGATGTATTTCTGTGTCCGCTATGATAACAAAAGGATCGAACGTTTTGAACACGCTTTAATTTTAAAAACCGGCCAAGTGCGAGTCGGACTCACGCATGAAGGATTCCGTACCATTATCTTGAAAAAATCACGTTTTGTATTTTTAAAGCGAACATTACAACTAAATATTCTGTGCTTATTTCAAGCGTCTACCTGCTGTCTTAAATTTTAGTCTGTTGTTAGTATTTGTTGTTATAGCGGCAATAGACATACATCATCTGTGAAAATTTCAACTGTCTAGCTATCACAGTTAGTGATATACAGCCTGGTGGCGGACAGACAGACGGACAGACGGACGGACGGACAGTGGTCTTTTTAATAAGGTCCCATTTTTGACCTTCGAATAAATTCAGAATAAATGATTTTAGGCCAAAAAATCGATGTGTCAAATTGAATTAAAAATAACTCGATTTTCAACCCTATCGACGCTCGGACTCCGACCGAGGCACTTTTACATAACAGAATAATTATACTCACATACCCACTAAACACAACATTCCCAGCGGTGGTCGAAAGCACGTTTATTTTGCACTACGCTATTCTAATGTCTCAAAAGGCAGCCATTTTTAATAACGTCTAGTGCTCGAAATAATGCTTGCCAAACCGCTGCGCGCCACGGTTTATGAATTTTGAGAGCATTCGCTGATGCTTCGTTATAATAGAGGGAAATATTACATGCTCAAAACTTACGTGTTTATGGTCCATGTTGTGCTATGTTTTAAGTGTTGAAGTTTTGATCAATTTTGGTTTCGCTTTGACTCCCTTTGTGTTATGTAACAGGTGTATATAAATTGCGTAGATATCTTGTAATGGTTATATAATTATAAAGTTTATAAAGTTTACTCTAATTATTATAAAATAAAGCCTATATTCGTTAATACAGAGCACAGCCTCATGTAGTGCGAGAGCCTCAATCCTTTGTCTTAAACCAAATCGTTATCGAATGCCATATTGTTAACGCTTGTAAACGCTACTTTACAATAAACGCGGACGTATCCATAAACGCAATATGGATTCGAGAGCAAAGTGCGATAAAACAAAGAGATGTTATTTAATACAGTACTTACAAGATTAATATTTTCGTAAAGTTCAGATGTAGCGCCGCAATTCATCTGAACAGCATGTATCTCGATCGAAACCACCATTCTTTAACTTTAGCAGTGTTCGCATTGTTGTGTTCCAGTGTGGGGATAAGACAACCGGTGAAGTTACTAGCACAGAGGCATATATTTATCTTAGACCTTAGGATCTTGAGATTGTAGTCTGGAGAATTAAAATGTCCATGGGTTTCGGATCCACCTTAAGTACCTACTATCAGATGATAGATATATCGTTAATACTTTAGAAAAAACTCGTATCTCATATTTTGGCATGTATGAGTGTGAACTTAATTCTCTTCGTCCTTAAGTTCAAAATCGTACGTCACGTAATATGAGATACGATATTTTTTTAACGATATGTACTTATATACCTATACATTTGGCAATCCCCAATGTACCTACACATTGCTTAAAAATGTGACATGAACAGACGTTGGCCAATATTCTGCCTCGTTACGGGCTCCAAACAATACAGAGGCATTATATCTCCAATGTGTAGTTAATGTTTAATTTAAATAAATAAGTCGCGATTCAGGCGAGTTAATACTCACACGTTGCCAAGTAAGTTAGTTGCATTAGGGTGTAAACAAGATTTAGCAGGGTGCATGTATTTTCATTAAAATATGCAAATTGTATTTTAGGACTGTTGTGTGAATTAGTTATGGAGCAAGTTGTTGGCTTTAGCATATGCATCATTAGCTTTTTAATCACGGAGAATGCATTTTTTTATAAGAATGAACAAAAAGCACGATGCAATAAAAGTAGATTTCTTTTAGTTGACAAAACATGAATATAACAGTTATGATTATTAATGTTATGTTATGACACTTGATTCTTATTTTACAGACAAAGGTTATTCATTTATTTGCAAAAAAATTTATTAAGAGTTATGTGTCCATTACCGTGCCTTCACTCTAGTTATATCACCCAAAGCTGATAGTAACAAAGTTATTTAGTGATTCAATTAATGTATCTAACATCTTGTCAGGCTCGTTGGCTTGTCGTACTCAAGAAGCACAAGAAACAAGAATCACAATATTGTTACAAGCAATGAAGTCTTTTTAGCGTTCTGTACCAAAATGGTAAAAAGGAACCCCTATGGTGAGACTTCGGTGTTTAGTCTGTCTGAATGTCACAGCAAATTTTAAACTTTTTTTTTATAAATTTATGTGACTTGCTTTATGATTTATAGCAAAAATGTACAAAAATTGACCGTTCCTCCCTGATCTGAAAAAATCCTGATTTAAAAAACAATAAAGTTGTCACACTTAACAGTTTTTGTTTGATTGTAAACCAAATCTGTATTAAAAATAAGGCTAGTCAAAATGGACTTTATTTAATTAAAAACAAAGTTCATTACAAAATGAGTATTTTCATTTGCGTTTTCCTCGGTGCGCGAGTCCGTGTCGTATCTTACGTCTTTATCTAGGTCATGCGAGTGATGGATGGACGTCTTTGGTGCACTGGACTGCGAGCTCCCTGAATTCTCCAGGGGCGCTATCTCAATTTCGGAGCCTGGTTTACGCGGGCCTGTCGGTCAGGATCGAAGTCCGTTGCACTAGCAGAACCTGCAACCCTCGCCAACCACGGCGATAAGGGACAACCACTGGGTTCTTAGTAGGTTTTCTGGCCACTCTCGGTTGGTGAGTTCTACATAACCACCATAGGCTGCCCCGGGCCCAGAGGTATGCGTAAATGGGAAAATATCCCAGAAAACATACTTATAAGAGAAATACATATGTAAATACATACAAAAACATCCAAGACTCAGCATCGAACACTGATCATAACGAGAATCGAACACGGGACCGCTAGCTTCGTAGGCATGTTCACTACCAACTAGGCTAAACGTTGTCATTGATTAAAAATAAACTTTTCAAATTGTAACTACTTTTGACTGAACAATACATATTAAAACAAACAATGATGATGCCACTCGATTATAGACCCACATAACATAGTATAACAACAATAACAGAGGCCGTAAGCCCACGGCGGAATCAAAGTGGCTTAAGCCACCATTGCCAAGGTTTTTGACTTCCTTACAAATTTGACCCCTAATGGCTCTGGATGGCACCGAATGCGTAAAGGGACTCGCGACACTGCGATTATTATGTAAAGGCATCACTTTGTCTTCAGAGGGACACACGGGCGTAAGCTTTATTTGAATAATATTGTAAATTATAGTATTTTGGGTGCCGTAGCCGAAGAGAGTTCAACGGCCCGTCCTGTCAGTGTGCTACGAAGTTTTTATGTTCTACGACGGCCTGGCGTAGCAGACTAACGTGGTAGTGAGTATTTTAATTTGTGCTTTTCGCAGAACTGCAGTCCTTGACAAGATGTCAAAGCAGTCTGTTATATATTTTAAAAGTGTATGTTTTCCTCTAATAGTAAATAAATCAATATTCAATGACTACAGGCTTGGGTATTCGCATTGCACCAAGCTTTTATGTGAGTTTAACCTTTTTTGAATAAATTCGGATTGAGTATTTAAACATAATGTCAAAATAAAATGTAATGTAAATCAAAAGCACTAAGGAGTATTGATATCAACTTCGAAGCAAATCACCCCCAAAATGACTTTAGGGGATGAATTTCAATAAAATACGAAACACGTCTTCTATCAATTCTGTTAAAGAATTTTTATGTGAAATTTCAAGTAGATTGGACCCAGGAATCACGATGTCCCATACAAACTTTAGCCCCCTTTTTCACTCTTTTAGGGATACAATTTCGGAAAATACTCTCTTATCGGATGCCTACGTCATACAAAGAACACACCCTCCAAGTTTCAGGTCTCTACGATCAGCGGTTTAGGCGTTGATCCGTCAGTCAGTCATTCAGGACAAAGCATTTTATATGTATAGATAATCACACAACCGATCCGTAGTCACACCAATTTGCCACATTGGTGTGACTATGGTTCATTTTATTTACCCGTAGTCACACCAAGACCGAATTTGCGTCTGTTTCTCTTTCAAAATCAAACTCAACAGAGTCAACGGAGCTCCGCGTTAGCGGAGCTCCTATTTCTGGGTTGTTCTGGCCCTCCGGGCCTGATATAAAAACGAACCTAACCTAAACCTTCCTCCTGTTTATGTGTTCGTGTGACTACGGATAAATAAAATGAACCATAGTCACACCAGTGTGGCCAATTGGTGTGACTACGGATCGGTTGGTGATAATCACTAGTCTCAAAGTAAGCTCAACTCTTTTTTAAAGAGTACTAGACTATTAGTGACTAGATAAACATACTTTTATAGAAAAAAAACTTAACCTTGTTTGATTGTTAGTTCTTCCCAGCAGTGTGTAGTTGTCACCTGCGTCCTTGAGAGGATCCCGATCCGTTAGTTTGTTATCATTAGGCCGGGAACAATCCCGGCGCCTCTAGCTCAAGACCAGGCTTAAGGCGTTGCTTGTAGGGTCGACCATCGACAAGCCAGTGGCGAAGAGTGGTATAAATTCACAAGCAAGCCAGAGCAAAATTAACGACGCGCTGGCCTAGTTAGTAGTTACCCTGCCCACGAAGCTGGCGGTCCTGGGTTTATATTTGTGTGATGAGCACGAATATTTGTTCCTGTGTCATGGATGTTTTATGTATTTAGGTCCAATTTCTCTTTACAAGTATTTATAATAATAATAATAATAAGGAGCTACACGGACGGTTCTACCGGGCCCTAACAAGGCCCGACGTAGACTTTTTAGCGTCCGTGAACTGGCTACGGTTCGGTGACCTCTTTGGGGAAACCGAAGGTTTTGTCTGTGCAATTGCTGACGAGGTCATAATGACGAACAATTATCGGAAATATATTCTGAGGGATGGCACGATCGACATTTGTCGAGCGTGCCGTTGCCCCGGCGAGTCCCTCAGACATATAATTTCCGATTGTTCGCATTTGGCGAACGGTGAGTACTTGCACAGACATAACCTCGTGGCCAGGATCATCCATCAGCAACTTGCTCTTCAATATGGTCTTGTTGAGTCTGAAGTGCCGTACTATAAGTACACACCGGCGCCAGTTCTCGAAAATGGTCGTGCTACGCTCTATTGGGATCGATCTGTCATCACGGACAGGACTATTGTCGCCAATAAGCCTGATATCGTTTTGACAGATCGATCTCAACGCCGGGCAGTGCTCGTCGACATCACCATCCCGCATGATGAGAACCTCGTGAAGGCCGAGAAGGACAAGCTCAGCAAGTACCTTGACTTGGCTCACGAGGTGACCGCCATGTGGGATGTTGACTCGACGATCATTGTCCCAATAGTTGTTTCGGCAAACGGTCTTATAGCTAAGAGTCTCGACCAACACCTCAAGAGACTCTCGCTCGATGGCTGGATCAAGGGCCAGATACAGAAGGCAGTACTCCTCGACACGGCACGTATTGTAAGGAGGTTCCTCTCTCTGCAGCCCTAACCACCGGTAGCTTGAACTCAAAACGACCCCTGGCGAGGAACCAAGGCTTCAAAATAGTCTCGTTTGTATGAAAAACGCACTCTGACCCGGTATTTTTGCTCCTGTAAACACTGGGTAAGTATAACCTGTACTTAACAGTGATTTATATTCCCGACGGCCAGAAGTCTAACAAGTTTAGTTTTGTTAGCATCACTATTCAATTCTAATTAGGGCATTATATTATTTTTTATATACTTTGTGAAGTATGAGGGTGTGCAAGAGGACTAAGTTAATTTACACCTTAAATTAAAGCCAATTTCCAAGCTCAAATAAACTCACGGGGCAAAGCTTCTCAAAGCGTAATTTCCCAATCAAAAGTCCATCCCGCAACTAAAAAGACAGCTCAGCAAACTAATGTTTGCCCAAAGTTAGTTAATCCGACGCGGTTTACTCAGTCGGTCTGTTCATCATCTTCTAATTGTATGCGAATCGCTAATGCGAATGCCGAATTATGCGAATTAGTCAGTCGGGATTCGGTAAGCATTGGGCGTGCTGATACGGAATGAGGAAACGTTTGAGTATCGCTGGAATTAACCGTACTATATTAATATGAAAGTGAGTTAGTATGTATGTACGTATGTATGTACAAAAAAAATGGATATAATTTAAAGTTCTAGCCATACCAAAATAAGGGATACTTTTCTCGGGAATCACGGTGAATGGGATTCAAGGGGAGGAAGTGGCGGGATTTTTTTTGTTATTTGTAAAGTTTCTTTCACATAGGTACATATTTTACTATCCGTCCGTTTAGGAGCTTCTGTGCCACAGACAGATACACAGATACGCACGTCAAACTTATAACACTCCGCTTTTTGCGTCGGGGGTTAAAAAGGTTTAGGGATCAAAAATGTCCCTAAATGATTTTGATATTATACATTACAAATCGCAAAATGTTTCCAAATTAATTTTGTTTTGTTTGTTACACTTTCACCGCTAAACGGCACTTTGGTACGGAGATAGCTTAGACCTCGAGAAAGGTTTTAGGGCACGTTTTTCCGCGAAGACGAAAAGGACTTCTAAGCGGACGGAGTCGCGGGCAACGGCTGGTGTTACAATAAATTAACAGAAAACACCATACTATCAAGAATGTTTAAAACAAGACTAACCCCCTGTTTCACAATCGGCAAGTGAAGAATATTTTTGACACGTAAATGTATCCCTTTCTGTCTCTTGTTGTTGTAGCCAACTTTAAATGGCAGATAAAGTCAGTCTGTTTGTAAAACAGGCCAAAACGAGTGTACGTTTTATACAGGGTGTTCAAGCGCTCAGCACATACACTACAGCAAACCATATTTAAAAAAAATCCGTAACCAACCGAACAGAAAATAATTCGCTCACTGAAAAAAAAAGCTGATAAAAATTGCAGCTATCAGCACAAACACATAAAACTGTAGAAACCAAAACCGTTATAAGCTGGCGCAAGCATCCGCCTCTATTGTTTTTGGTATATGGTTGAATATTGCTTGTGTCCGTTGAAGATGTTTTAAGATTTACACTGGCGTGCAAGTTTACGATCGCAGTCGGTAATCGATTGAGGACGTGACAAGTGTGCCAATAATTTTGCCCTCAAGTTTTCACGGGGTATCGGGGAAATGCAATTCTTTGTTTGTGGAGCAACTGTGAAGACGAATGGACTGTTCTTAGTATTTGAATTTTGATAAATAAAAGATAAAAGATAAAAAAAGATGTTTATTCAGTAAGTAGGCCGCACACTTTTACACGTCAAAAATCTACCAGCGCTTCGCTGAAGAGAGATGAGACCACTGCTGAGAAGAAACGCCGAAAGAAACTCAACAGTCAGTCGTTTTTTTAAATACTACTTATGGTATTATACAATTATAAAGCTTAACCTAGTATTATATAAAACAATGAATGTAACATAAAATAAAAAATAAAACTCAGAATTTTCATAGGGAGAAATAAGTAATAGTAATAAATATATATTAAAAAATATATACTTACCTATGACAGTGCAAGTCAACCACCAATTAACTCTTTTTGTTAACCTGTGCACGATTTATTTTTTCCTTTTGTATTTAATTGAACGGTTGATGAACGGTTTGATGAGTAGAGTTATGTTTGATGCATAATAGTTGAAACACTTATAAATTTCATTATTGAATAATTTGGAAAAGAAATCTGAAATATTAGTAGCTATTTGGCAATTTTTTTACAGGTAGGTACCAATAAAGACACCTCGAAGTGTGAACAATGCATCGTGTAGCCGAAAGGTAACATGTTGTTTCCCACTAGAAGCGTACTTATATTCCTAAGAGATTTGTATTTAGCTCCAATCGACCCTTTTTACAATGGCAACGAAATATAATGATGACACCGACATAAAGCCGATGTCGCCCACTAACTAACCGACCTATTAAATTTTAAAATCAAGGGGACAGTCACACAAAATTGACCTAGTCCCAAACTAAGTTCAAGCCACAATGGGTACTAGACAACTATAAGTAATAGAGAAATACATACTTAAACACATAGAAAACATCCAAGGCTCAGGAACGAATACTTAGGTGTGGTAACCCTTTACAGTGGCTACAAACACAAACCAGCATCGATAGCTAATAATCAGTGCTAGTGATTCATTAAATATCGAGTAAGTTTATCGACATCGATAAAGAGCAATTTTTAATCATCATTATAATAAGTAATGGTAAATTTTGAATACCTTTTAATTATTCGCATATCTCTTTTATTTATTCTTAAATATAAACAACCGGTATCTGTCATTGACTCTTGACTCGAGTCACTGTTGACCACCCTTGAAATTACATTGAATAACAAATTCATTCAGTACAACAAAATTCTTTGAGGCCATTTGCAACGTCAAAAGATGGCGGATGTGTGATTTGTACTTTGAATGCCTTTGTGCTGCACAGTGATAGAAGACTTGGACTTATTTCGTGTATCTGGCATCTTACTTCTCGTTTCAAGTGGACTCGCAGTGGTACAGAGGTTAAAACTATCTTTGCCTCTGTCCTACATATCACCGTACAACGTTGCCCCCAATCTTCCTAGAGAAGATTGGATTGTATTTTATTGCTATATTGATGTATACTTATATATACTTGACACTGGCGAAATCACTTCATTGTGGGAACGCCATATCCCTGCGGTACTGTTCAAGTCGCCGCGCGGGGCAAAGAAAAAAAAACCACAATATTCTTTAGTATTCCCACGAATTGTGAACCTTGTTGTTTTTAAATCGGTTAAAAATGCCTCGAAAGAAAATATATTGTTTATCTTCATGGAAAGCTCATTCAGATATAAATGGTAAAGGTACGATTTACTTTTGCAAGAAATGTATCCATAGGTCGTAAATGTCACGAAAAAAGTGGTCGATAACAGTCGGTATTTAATGGGACACTAGCATTTTTGCCTTCGTCAATACGGTGTATGTTAATAATGCAAACAAGTTAACTCATATCATATCAAACAAAGGCCTACTCACAAAACCGGCCAAATTGAGTTGTAAATCCAGTCAACGATGTATAAACTAAACAACGTACATGTCATTTTGATCGCGTCAAGCCAATGCATGACATGCCAACGCATTAGGGTTAATACCAACATAAATTTACAGCTATCAAAGAATAAACAAGCTATTGTAAACTCTGTTGCGATGTGATATGGTTGATGGAAAAAATATGCACCGGTAACGCTGGGTTGGTAAAAGTTTACACAGCGTAGTCTGAGTTTGCATTGCAGATTGGGCAGTACAGTGAAAATGCAAATGGTTCTGTTGTATATCTGACCTGTTATACGTATGATATGCGGTGTGGACTAATTGATTTATGTGTAAGTTGTGATTAACAATTTATGTAATTATAGTTAATAGATAAGGCAACGAGATTAATTTATAGGTAGTTAATAAATATCTGTCAGAAACGTTAAAGAGAATTGTACAGGTTTTTCTGTTATAGATAAAGGATGTTCTTAGATTTAGTTTATTTTGTACCGACCCGTTCATATGTCACATAATGCTACCGATAATAATTTGTACCATAACAAAAAAAACTACTACTTCAGGGTTAGCTGGAGAGATCCCATTTAGGGATAAGTCCGCCTTTGTACATTAGTTTAATAAACTTGTAATATTTAAATTTTGGTGCAATGAAGAATTTACATACATTCAAAGCGGCATAATGTCTTCCTTTTACTTTATATTTTTATATTAATTTTCTTCTGTTTATTATTAACCTACAATATTTATACTGAAATTTAACGATCTATTACCATCTAGTAAGAAAAATAGCTGTGACAGACAGAAACGTGAGTGATCTTATAATAAATACTAGCAGTGCTGGCGAACTAAAATAATCAGGGCTCTTCCCGAGGGACGAAAGGGTGCCAGTTTGTTAGGGAAAAAGAGCGATTCCCGTCCGGGACACAAAGCACCGTACATTTATAATCAATGACTTTAAAAAAAAAAAAAATATGTTATGTCTCGTCTCCACGTCTATTCTATAACTCATCTAAAAGTATATTAATGAATATCATAAAAAGTCCATGTAGGTGATTCTCTTTACCAACTCGACAGATGAATTAATAACCGGCGAATTTAAGTTGTCTCGCCAGAGCGTATAAACAACATTTTAGGTAGGGCACTTTCAATTAAGTAGCTTAAAAGCCGTTCGTGCGCCGTCACTCGCTCGACCGACCGTTTAAAAAAAGCACCTTTTTATATACCTACGTATTTAATTAAGGCATCAATTTATAAGTGTACGAACGTATTATTTATAACTGAAAAATAAAAGAAATAAAATATTGGCAAATAACTTAAGAACAAATTTATCTAAGATGCAGAGGATTATTGCATACATACTCACACACGTCAGCCGAAAGACATCCACTGCTGGAAATAGGCCTCCCCTAAGGCTCTCCACTCAGACCGATCTTGTGCTTTTCGCATCCACCGCGCTCCCGCGATCCTTACGAGGTCACTCCATCTTGTTGGAGGCCTTCCTACAGCTCATCTTCCGGTCCGCGGATGCCACTCCAGAACCTTCTGACCCCATCGGCCATCAGTCCTGCGAGCAATGTGCCCCGCCCACTGCCACTTCAGTTTAGCTATTCTTCGGGCTATGTCGGTAACCTTAGTTCTACTGCGGATATCATCATTTTTGATTCTATCACGCAGAGAAACCCCGAGCATAGCCCCCTCCATAGCCCTCTGTGACTTTGAGCTTCCTTATGAGGCCTATTGTTAGCGCCCACGATTATTGCATGTCAAACTAAAACTAAGAACTTAAACATACATGTCGTGTTCTAGTGAGCGGGTGCGTGTTTGAATGTGTGCATGTAAGTGTCTTAAAATGTAAACTGTAATTATTATTCAACCATTTTTCCTCCTTTACGTTATACATTATATCGACACATAAAATACTTTAATAATATTGAAAGTGCGAATATTTGGAGACTTCCGTGTTCTTAACAAATGGCAACAAACAAAATGGGTGTCAGCGGCACGATGTATGCTAAGGAAATAAGTGGAGCCGTTCAATAGAAAGCGTTTTTATAGTGGTTGTCGTTTACGCGGTTTTGATAAGTGTAATGTTGTTCCGTTTTTCGTATAAAAGCAATGACGAAGAACAGCGTAAATGCCAGCTGCTGTACATTTTATTTCACTTCGACGAATAAAAATAACAAGTTCAGAGAAAACCAAATATAGGATATTTTTTATGAAAATTATTTTACGTTTTTTTTCAATGTGTTTTAATATAAAAATCCATATCTTTAACTACCTTTTCATTAACCCGTCAAGTGATCTGGCAAAGTTGTTGTACATCAAAATTAAACTGTACGTCAAATTAATAAGTCACGTAATATCAAAAAATCTGCGCACACATGTTGTGCGTAGGACACCTAACAATCTAAAAAAAGATTACAGTCTAACAATATTTCGGCCCATTATTTATTTTAATTCGCTCAGGAATTAAAACGGAGTCCTGGGTGCAACGAGGGATACAAGCTTGCCCAAGACGAAAACAGCTTTATCCCAAAGGAGAATACTCTACATTTCTCACCTTTTACAATAAAAAGCAAGGCTACTTTTAGAAACAACGTCAAATCTCAAATCACTTTCGCTTTCGTCATTCGACATTTTTGTTCAAACTATAATCTTTCAACTTCAACCTCCTCCTCCTCCTACTAACTAGTACTGCATCGTTTTGAAACACTCGCGGCTTTTATTTTAAAATTTGGCGTATAATATATTACTTGTAGTGGACAGTTCGATTTTCAAATGATCATTTTTTTTTCAATTCTCATTATTACCCGCCGGGTTATAATATTTTACTGACTCTCATTATAACCCGCTGGTTAGCCGACGGTTATAATGATTTGCTTTAACTGAGGTTTGCATGATATATAATTGGGCAATTTCGAGCATGTCGTGTGAAATGTATCTAATAGTCATCATCATCAGCCCGGAGGCGTCCACTGCTGGACAAAGACCTCCCCCAAAGAGCGCCACAAGTCACGGTCTTGAGCCGCTTGCATCCAGCGGCTCCCCGCGATCCTAACCAGGTCGTCAGACCACCGGGTGGGAGGCCGTCCAACACTCCGTCCACCGGCGCGGGGCCGCCACTCGAGAACTTTTCTTCCCCAACGGTTATCAGTTCTCCGAGCTATGTGGCCTGCCCATTGCCACTTCAGCTATCTAATAGTATTTGTGAGTAATACCCGGAACTCGCCCAATCCAGGGTAATCAAATTTGTTACAATATTAATCACGTTTAGATTGCCTTTGAAAGCCCCGCGTTATTTAATAACAAATTAATTTGACGTACTCGCGGAACAGATCCTGCAGAATATTATTCATGTCATTGTGTCGTGGTCTTTTTTCAACACCGAAGAAATAACAGGGGTATAGTAAGTTTGATGTGTGTCTGTGTGTGGTACCGTAGCACTTAAATGGGTAAACCGATTTGAATGCGGTTTTTTTCATCTGAAAAGAGGTTTTTTAGCGGTGGTTTTTATTTAAGTTTTATGAAAATCGGTTAAGCCGTTTAAGGGATATCAGCTCTAAAAGAAAGTGTCTCATTTACATCAGACTTATTTTTTATTTATAATATAGTCAAGAGCAATGAAAAGGGGTCGCTTTGTACTGAATTACCCCGGAAATTGACCTGTTTCAAAGCTCCTGAGTGTAGTTAAAAAACACACTTCACTATGCATATGCTTCGCTTGACATGTTGGTAAACTGACAATGTGAACCAATGTAGGAATTCGATTTAAACCTTCTTATAGTCATAATCAGAGGATAACCATGGTTAAAAAAGCCTTCAATAACGAAAACAACCCGCTAAAAGTTCATTTCTCAAAAAAGTGGTTATTTCACTTTACAAACAAACAGAGGGATAATGATGTGCTTTAGATGTGGTTTTTGCGGAGAATGGAAGGGATTAGCTAGACGGAAAAGAAAACCAACGAAGAGGTTTTCAAGATGGTGAACGAGATAAAACATATTTTAAATAAATAAAAGAATTTATAATGAGGAAAGATAGAAAATCATATGGCTTACGTTTATTTTTGAATATTCTTGACATCAAGAGGAAGATAATATTTTGAATAACCAATCCTTGGAAATGTATGTCAGGTGTATGAACTTCAAACGAGGACACAAGCAAAGTAATATATCGACAAGTAATTTTATACAACTCCAACCAGTGGCTTCAATCACTGGAGGCTAGTGAAAAAGGGTACAGTCGACTTAACTCGACATAAAAAGGTTAATTAAATACATGAACGGAGTATACTAGAAGCGGAATGAATGGAGAGCCACTCGACCGCCCGCCTGCCTCGGCGGCGTCCCCACTCATCATCATACTAGACTTGAACTCTTTTCACTTGATCTTCAGAAGACTTATACCTGTTTTGACTAGAACGCCAGCATTAACCTAACGTCGACACACACACACACACACACACACACACACACAGAGACACAAGGAGGCGGCGCAGCCAATACAGATTCAACGTAGATCAGCGTTATCAGCGCTAAATAAATATAATATAGGTACGTTAAGAAGGTTTCAGAAATATATTACTCCCTTATGTATATATATGTATATGTATATATATTTTATATAAATATTTTTTTATTACTACTACTTATTACTTCCTATGAAAATTCTTAGTTTTGACACATTTTCCTGCACAAGCTTCGCTTGAATGTTTTTTTATTTTTGCTTTTTATTTTATGTTAAATTCATTGTTTTATATCATGATAGGTTAAGATTTATAATTGTATAATATCATAAGTAGTACCTATTTTAAAAAACGACTGACTGTTGAGTTTCTTGCGGCGTTTCTTCTCAGCAGTGGTCTCTTGCGAAGCGCTGGTAGATTTTGACGTGTAAAAGTGCCCGTGCGGCCTACTTACTGAATAAACATCTTTTATCTTATCTTTTATCTTTTTATCTTATTCCCTTGCAGCAGAGTCGTGTTTACATATTTTTGAAAGTTTTACTGTGTCCATATTATTGGACGTGAATGTACTTATGCAACCGATGTCAGCATTCCCTATCCAAAGATGTTTTGCTGGCTTGTTAATAATGTGACACAGGTAACACAGGTAACTTGATAAGACAAGTGGTTATATTAAACAACTCACTCTTCATATAGTTGACGAATTATTGACCATTGACCAATTTGTTGTTGTCACCTTGGCATGTTATTATTATTCATTATTGATTTGAGACAAGACAGTTCAATGAACTGAAGGATTTATCAGTTATCACCGTCTAATGCCTCACGAAAAGCATTTAATTATTTTAGTTTTTTTGACAAATTACTTTAAGCTTCAAGACGTTTCTTTGTACTCGCAAAAACAAAGGCAAAGTGATTAAATCGATCTTCGTCTTTTGCATTTAACGTTAGAACATTCCAATGTATGAAAAATGCAATTGCAGTAGAAACATAAGAATATTTATAAACGAGGCAAACTTAAATAATTTAAATTTTATTCGTATTTTTATTTCCGGGTGTAAACAATGAGGGTCGTCTGCATTTTTTGTGAGTTACTCGATTTCTAAATGGCATGATTTAAAAATAAATATAAAAACAATATTATAATTATACACCGTGTTTTTTTGATTTACGATAACTTCGGCATATTACTAGGTATATCCATAAAAACTAATTGGTAGATTAGATTTTTAAATATTGCAAAAAAAATTTTTTTTTCAGTTTAGAACAAAATAATGAAATCTTTTATCTTTGGTCATTCTAAAAGGGCCTTTAGAGTTAACTAATAATCAGTGTCAAATACGTCTATGTTGGCGTGACATACACACACAAGTAAAGATAACACTTGACAGGTACAAGATTGTCACTTTAGATTGACGTGTATACAAACCTAACAATTGGAAACTCTTTACTCATAAGAGTCATATAAAGTATTAAAAGAAAATTGTTGTTATCAATTAAGAGAGCCTTTTACACTAGTTTAACGTGATTAACTGATTAAATTTAAAAATTAAATATCTTTAAAACCGTTAGACTTATCATTTGTCTGTCTTCGGGAAATTAACTTTGATTGACCTAAAGAACGTTCCCTTAAAGTTATCGTAAATCAAAAAAAACACGGTGTATAGGTATACCTATAAAACATTTTTTTTCAACACTAGGTATTTACTGAGACTAAAAAGTCATAGTTGTGGCGTTTAAGCTCTTTAGCCATTAGCATAAATTGGTTTATTCATTTTCTTAGTATATTTACTAAAAAAATAAGTGAATGAAATATAAACAAAATTAATACATTCTTATTATGAACAAAAAGAAATAAAAAAAATAGTACCTAGTGCTTTTCAGCCCAACCTCTATTACAATGTTCTTTATCAGAAAGTCTTTTAAAAAAATCCGGGTGTCAATTTGCTAACGGTTTTAATATTTCTTTTTTCATTAGTATTTTATTTAAGTTCTAGTCATGAGCCCATGGAAATTCAACGGAATTCCTTAATAATTGGGAGTCCGTTCATTGCTTTTTAAACATTTAATTATTTCAAAATCACTTTACACGCTATCCATTCTACAAAAGCAAACTCATCGCTTCCAGCAATCTCCTCCAGCTAACACTGTTTGCGCGGGAGATTATCCATACGGTCCGCGTGCCCTAAGCACGACACGGATTCCATTGTAGCCCGTATTACATAAGCGAGTTTGCAATGCAGATTGCTTTCAGTGCAATGCAAATACTAATAGATGCGGCTTTTGTAGGGTATCGCTGGTTTCGCCGAAACCAGGGTGTATTCGGCGATTGGAAAGCCGAATTTCATCAAGCATTTTATTTACATTGCTCTATCTGGCTTAATTGATTTGATCCGAGTGCGTGTTTAAATCGCCGATCACCTCTTTACCAAGGGGATACGTACCGCTGGGAAGACTGCAGTTTCATCAAAATATTTTTGTCAAATGTATAATTTCCCAAAAAGTATTTTGTATTATTATTGTTTTATATCCGGGATATCGAAACACAGTTTAGGTTAGGTGGTTAGGTTAGACTTGAAATTAAAAAAAAAACAACTGTGACGGGAAACCACTTTTTGGGAAAGGATACATTTGACAAAAATATTTTGACGAAACCAAGGTAACCCGTACCGCCGCGCAATCCGTACTACGTCATCAACTCATTCCATTAACCTTCCACTTTTTTTGTTATTACGATTTTTTTGTGAGTATAAATTATCTGTTTGTTGTTGCTTTTATTTTTGTATTTTTTTATTTAAAGAAGTTGGGGCAATAAAGGCTTTTTAGGCTTCTTTTGAAATATTATCTTGGTACTAGAAGTCATGTCGTACCCGTTCCCAAAACAATACGGACTGTTTTTACATAAACATTTTGCTGTACTTAACGCCTTTGACTGTTCAGTACAATCGGCCAAAAATGTGGTCTACCACCCTACGGTAAAATTTCATTTGCACGTCATGATACAACAAGTTCGATTTTCCCTTGCAATAATATTATGACAGTGACAAATGTCAACCTTAGCGATCATTAGATCTCACAGAAACTTTTGGCAAAACTGATAGACCACTGACCGACCGTACTTAACTATTAAGTACGTGATTCGTAAAAAAAGAATATTTTTTTTATGGCATAGAGAAGGCACACAGGCCACCTGATGGTAAGTGGAAACTGTGACCCGTAGACATTAGCATAAGACTGCAAATGCGTTGCCAACCCTGAGGACTAAGATAGAATGCCTCTATTATGCTAGTCATTACACCGGCTGTCTTATCCCCAAACCGGAACACAACAATGTAATTGTTGTAATTCCGGATTAAACGAGAAAGGGTTAAAATGCTATTGTGCTAAATTCGGTGAGAAATGTTTTCAATTTGGCCTAGTAATGTTTCTTATAATACCTTTAGTTGCTAGCCGTTTGAAACGCATTTTTTTAAAATAACGGTCTATGATTTCTTTGCGATACCAAAAATTGTGAGAGCTCTAGTGGCGTCCATTCCATTTTAGGTACACTCGGGGACAAAAACACAGCGGCGAGGCAAATTGAATTTTTATAGATACTCCCCGGATCCGGCATTATGCCTTTAAAGCGGTATTGTCCTTGTATTTATTAAGTGGGACGTTTTTATTGGCCGGATTTGCACTAGAATATTTAATGATTGTGCAATAATAATAAAAAAAAGTATTAATTTCAAGGATAGATTTTTAAAGATATGCTTATAGGGTTCCGTACACAAAGGGTAAAAACGGAACCCTATTACTAAGACTCCGCTGTCCGTCTGTCTGTCACCATGCTGTCTCATGAACCTTGATAGCTAGACAGTTGCAATTTTCACAGAAGATGTATTTCTGTTGCGGCTGTAACAACAAATACTAAAAACAGAATAAATAAAATAAATAAGGGGGCTCCCTTTTGTTTTGTTTTTTGCCGTATTTTTGCTAATATTGTATAGATAATGGTTCGGAAACCGCGAGTCCGGCTCGCACTTGGCCGGTTTTTTGGTTAGATTTGTTTCAAGTGTAGACGCGTTTTTAACGAGTGACGTAGTTAGTGTTGCGACCCTACATTTGAGAATTTCAAATATTTAATCACATCTACGAAATACTGGAAAAACGCCGAATCATAAGTACCTACCCGAAACACCTCCTTACCATATACATAAAAAAAAAAAATTAAATGGGTCGAAAAATGGGCGGAGAAATCGAATAAAATACAGATACATTGAGAATTCCATCCTTTATTTGAAGTTATTTTATTTATATTATAGTTATTCGTTAACTTAATTAATAAAATAATTTAAAGGGTTCAAAAAATGTGGAACGCTTCACGATTTTGCGTGTCATCCTTGCGCAGGGGCCATGCTAATCTTCTCTGTATCGTTCCAATTTTAGTATATGTACTGCCGAAGCAAGTACACTTGTGCAGGTTTTCAAATTGTATATATACTTCCATTTTAAAAAACTTCGTTAGCGCGATGTAGAACCTATACAAAAAGTAACGCATGTATTGAGTTTGATAACAGCGCCCTCTATCGGCACGACTGTGAATTAAACGCTTGGACAATATGGCGGCGGCACAAGTTTACTCACATACTTGGGGTGGCGTAGGGTAAACAGTTAGATTTTAATTTTGTTTACAATCGTTCTTCTAACGTTACGAAATATAACTGCTCATTTGCAAATCGCTTTGTGTACTAATTTTCAGAATTCAGTTTATACCATGGCTACTACAGACCTCTTATACCTAAACGAGCTTTGTTTGTGTGATGTATTTAATGTGCACCGGACCTAATGGGACGAAATGTACACAATTTAGAGGGCAATAGTCTGGAGTTGTGCCCATAATAATAGTACCATTATAGTTTACATTTCAGGGGTCTAATGGACGGGTTATTTAACCTACATTGTGACGGCATTAAAATTGACGAGTATGATAATGCTTGCATCATAAAAACCGCAGTGACGGCTCAGACGGCTTATAGTTGTTTAGTATTATTAGGGTGCGTACCAAATATTTAAAAACGCAACCTTCATGCTTATACATTGTTGTCCGTCTTCCATCTGTCTGTCAAGTCAATTTTTTTTTGTAATGGCTGAAGCTGTTGGACTAAAATTTGAAATACTTGTGGTACCTATTCAGTAGTCCGTACAAGATCTTAAAATTAGCCATTAGAAAATTAATACTATTTATATCGGCTATTAAAAATGTGGTGATAGAAAAAAAAGTCGTATAACCTATAATTATAAATCATTTCAAAGCTTCTTAAGTTTCGCAAGACGGTCAAATTTTTGTAATATTACTAAAGCTGTTTTTCTTTGTGTTTATTGTTGTTTTTATTTATTTTGTTGATTTAAAAGGGGACCTTTGTGATTACAAGAATCAACTTAAGATAATAATCTTAAAAAAGTGTAGCTTTAAAAAAAATAAAAACATCTAGCAGCGGCCAATACTTTAGGCTTCTTATATTTAATACCAATAAGATGCGGAACCAGTTTCAGGTGGTTAATTCTAAAAAGTTGAGGAGCTTGGGATCTATTTTACTGTGTAAATTATAACGCTCTTGACATGCTATGGTAGTATTTTCTCTCAGCCGCCTTTGCTGTGAAGTAAATAAGAGCTATCATAACGTTGACAATACGATATCATATCAAAAGCAATATGCTTTTACCGAGTAGAATAGAGCCCCTAAGCGAAAGCCCCTCCATAAATAATTTCTCGGGTCCTAGTGAAAATGGGTGGTAAGCATATTCCACTTATGTAGGTATTTACCCTTTACGAGGTAAGTCGACCTCTTTACTAGGTCCACAGAATTGAGAAAGACGTGTCAAAAAATAATAAATACCTGGCGACACTTCTACTTACAATCTCTTGTATAATCGGTACTAGGCAACGATAACCTTATACATATAGACAAATACAAATACTGTCAAGGAATTAAAGGACGATGGGTAAAAATGTCCCCACCCACCAACAGTGATGAAACATGACTGTGCCAGTTTATAGATCTTGGCAATATGATGTATTTTTTCTATGGCGACGATCACCATATGTATGGGGTTTTCTTGAAAAATCATAATCTTATCGTATGGAACTATGGAATTTGTTTGAAAATGAACACGTATGTAGATGATTTGCCTTGCCTGGCCCTTTGTTTTCATTAAAAAAATCCTATTGATTTTGCTACGAAGATAAGTATTTTGTCTTTTATTGGGTCCTAATGAACATATAGACCTGCAGCCCGTTACTGTTGGAGGGGGGAGGACGGGGTCCATACAAAATTGCCCATCACCCTTTGTCACTGACGTTAGTTCCAAACTCAATCTGACATTCTTCACCAATGAGGTTGAGTTTCCTATCAATTACAAATGATTTGGCATCTCTTATGACAATGACATTTTCAAGCAGACTTTCTTTGTAATGTGTAGCAAATCATCATCAGTTGAACCCGTGACCGCTACCTTGGTAAGCAGGCTCACTATCAACAAGGCTAACCGAGCCCTCAAATAAACACATTACTATTGACATCTATCCACTCCAAACAGACGACTTCCCCCCTTATTGCGTAGGTCAAGAAGACATAAAACACACTGTCACAGCACTTATAAGTTATTACAGAGTATCACTCGTTACATTACAGAGGGCTCACTTGAATTACAGACGCCGTAATATCGCGTAATATTCGGCACGCGGCGGTAATACTAGGCGATATTTTAACGCAGCAATGGACGGTGGAATGGCGATAATCAGATAGCAGACGGCTACTTGAGGGGGGAATTTGATCGGGTAAGGTAGAGGGGACTGGTTTTTGTGTTATTGTGCCATTTTGATGGGGTCCGCATAGAGGATTGAATGCTTTGGGGCACGTTCGGTAATTTTGGAGTGATATAAACGATGTTGTATTCATTTTTATGGCGATTACATGGGAAATAATTTTAATTTTTTAATTTAAATAAAATAACTAGTTACCAAGATGGAATCTCTCACAAATTGACCTAGTCATAAACTAAGCTCTAGACGTTTACTACAGGAACTTGACAACGATAAACACACTTATGGAGACATACTTACTTAATACACAGAAAACATCCATAACTCAGAAACAAATTCTTACGTTGACCACACCATAAGCTACAAACGTGTCCTCGTTTGTCGACGTGTCGTCGTATTTATGAATAAGAAACTTTTTGATTTGCTGCTTACAGATTGAATGTAATGATTTTTAAATCTAAAAGGTTTTTATAAAGTTTTTAATCTAATTAAACAAACTAGCAGAAGGCCCTGATACGTTTACGTTCAGACAAGTTTCGAGTCTGAGAGACATAAACCAACAATGAAAAACTATAATCCACTCCGGTTTTATAGCTACTTAAGAATCCAAATGACTTTTCTCTATAACAGTGTTTTGAATTCACAAAGTCCCACTTCCTAGTTTTACGAATACTTACGTTACGTAACCCTGAATGTAAAATAAAGTAAAGTGTATCTTAAATAAAGTAAATGTAAAGTGTATCTTCGTAAATTGAAAACAAATATAACAACGTAGGCAGAAACAGCAACAACTGACCACTCTATACCAACAAATAGGCCGCGTCTTTGCCGATTCCGCACCAACTCAAGAGCATGTGACATATGGGGCGCGGGTGCGGTTGAGCCGCGTGACAAATGCGGTGCGTGGCCGTGGCGTGGCGTGGCCGTACGTGACATAATGCGAGGTGGTAATTGTTACTAGGGCATGCAGTTTCTATAACCAATACAGTATTATTGTAGACAACAACGAATTAGGTCTGTTCTTTGTGGTGATAGATGCACGAAGGCTATGGCGAAAGGTAATCTTCGGAATGCAATATCAAGACTGTTATCTCCAGAATGCAAGACTGAACTACTTTGCCAGACTTTTCGCGGTTGTATTACTCTCATACCCGAACCTAGCAATGTGAACACTGTTGCTTGAGGGCAGGTTAAAATAATTATTATTATTAATTATTATTATTTGCCCATACATGAAAAAACAAAACAAGTTTGCTCCGTGATTTGTTAATATCGCCTTAATAATTGCCTAATTATTTATTAAAGATGCTCAATTTTACTGATTTTACCAATTTGCTGCGGGGATAAGATGCGCGTGCTTGTATCCAGGTTTGATTTCTATCAGAGTTTTTTTATTCTAAGTCCACCGTCGAAGACTAAGCAATACATTAATCCACTTTACGATTTAATTTGTTACGTCACTGTGACATAGTTATATCGTGGCACAGGAATATATGTTATACTGACTTTCAATATTTAACTGTGAAACAAGTTTAAACCGAAGCGAAGCGATAAATCTACCGAGCTATTTTGTGTGTCGTTATTCTACACGACCAATCTAGCTCGGAAGTGCACCGCCAAGTCCTGTTTATTCTCACCTCGACGCGAATTAGAATTATTACGGCCCAAACGTTATGCAGCGTAATTAATTACCGACACGTACAACTGTAGACTCTCAGGGCACGCATTAAGCGCTATAATTGCGTAGTTGAAATGCCTAATGCAAAGATTATCTCATTGCATGCGTAGATATGCAGTTTCAGTTGTGACATTCAGCGCCTAGAACTACATATGGTGTCTATTTTGTTTAGGAATTACGGTGTTTGGCGCTGAATGTTTTAATGGCGACATCACACAAGTAATTATACGTAATGGGAACCGAGGATTCCGCTTTGGGAGCGTCATAAAGTGGAATTGTTTTTGTGACGTGTGAGCTTGGCGGTTTTGTTACGTGCACGTTCTATTAAACATGGTTAGGAGGTATTTTTAAACAACTTTTAAATTGGTTTTTATATCGAACGATATTTTCTGCTGATACCATTTTTTTTAAAAGATATCTTATGTATTTATTACGTAGGTTAGGTCAGAGTTGTGACTAACAAAATAAATTGATTCATGCGGTTAGTTATGCTGTCTTATGCTGTTTGTTGAAAGGTGTTTCGATAAAATAATTGTTACCCAGTTACACCATGTCCGTCTGTCCGTCAGTAATTTTGTTTGGGAAGTATTAATTCTCAAACAATGAGGGGGCCTCATATGGTTGCGTATATCGCGTGACAAAATGTGCATAAGAGAGCTGGTGAAATGACAAGCATTGAGGCATTCCATCTTAGTCCTCAGGGTTGGCAACGCATTTGCAGTCTTAGGCTTGCAGTCTTGTGAATGCGAATGTCTATGGGTCACAGTTTCCACTTACCATCAGGTGGCCTGTGTGCTCGTTTGCCTTCTCTATGCCATTAAAAAAATAAAAAAATAAAATAAAGCATCCATCACTCTCGTACTTACAATAACTGTCAGAAAGTGTACGGATATTTTATCCACATTTTGTCACGCGATAGACGCTACCATATGAAGCCCCTTGACTCGATAAACATGATAAAGATAGTTAAATACTCGCTACAAATTAACGTTTATTAAGATGTGAGAAAAATATTATCTAATTTACCCCTAAGTGCAAAATGAGAATAAGTTTAATTTTCTTTGGAAGATTCATATATAGTTTTTGGCCGACATAGTAAGGAAATAGTAACTGTATTTTTTAATTAATTTATCCCTGCCCCATGTTGAAATAATAATAAATATTGCATGTGTTTATATTTTAATAACTTCCAACACACTCGCTAATAAATCATAGACAATTTTCCCACAGAAACACCCCTCGCGTAATATCTTCGAAAAATTCCAAACGTCAGTCTGTATGTAATTGGGGAGGAAAATTTATAGTTTTTCGAGAATTTTATAGCCCCCTGTATTTAACGTCTTTGTGAACGATTACCGGAGATGATTGTCACCCTCGGGGTTGTTATTTGAGGGCATTACCGTCTAGGGGCAAAACCGCCTTGGGGTAAAACCGAGGGTTTGGTGTTGTTTTGTGGTAATGTGCTTCCGGGGTAGAGGTTATATTGGAATAAAACAAGCCAAGTGCGTGGATCGGAAAGGACGCATTTGCAGGTTATACCTAAATGACTTGAGGCCCTTTAGCAAATTGAGGATTATAATATAAAATGTGGATTTAAATCTTCAAATTTTGAACGTAACGCGTGCGTCATTTGTTTCTAGGTACACGACTTATGGGTTTTTTATCTGTCTTTTAGGTATTTTGCAGATAGTGACAAAAAAAAGTAAATTTTAACTTGTGCGCGCCAAAATCAACAAAATAAGATCAACTGTAAGGAAGAAACAGTTCATACTTAACTGTTTGTCCATTAATGGTGCGTTCCTATATTCAAAACCGTGGATGGAGTTGTGACGTTTCGTTAAAATTTGACATGTGCTGCGTACAAAATGTGACAAATTTTAACGAGACGTGATAACTCTATCCACTGTTTTGAATATAGAAACGCACTGTTAGTGTTTATTGGTTCTGTAGTAACTTTTAAACCTTTTGCAAAAAGGAACAGTTATCGAATGTAAATCAAGTAATGCGGCAGTGGCTGAGAAGGTTGAGATTCGTTAACTATATAACTATATATACGCTTAGTTCTAGTTTAGGACAAGTTAACTATGGCATCTGTAGAGCAAGTTGAAATGAGCTCACCTTTTCTCTCTAAATAATAAAACCACATTATTCATATTCATTTCATTTATTGCAATTTTGTGTTACAATTATTAGAATAGTCCAACATGAACCCTGTAAGGGTACAGCAATTTACAAGTTTTATACTTAAAATATAAAAATTCATGCAACGTGTAAAAGCTATTAGCTATTAGAAAATCTTTCAATTTAAAAATATTTTGTCTTTTTCCATTAGTCTTATGATCAGTGGTATTCTATTATATATTTTCACCGCCATGTGCTTAAAAGCTCCTTTGTCTTAAGTTATGCCGATTAAGGTGTTTATCTCTTTATCGGTCAAATAGATTAGGGTTCCTTCTAATAAATTTTCAAATTTCAATTATGTAAATGGAGTCAATGTTAAAATTTTCAACCGAAGAACATGTGGTTTACAAGTTTCCGTTTCCTTTATATTCACTAATATTTCTAGTACAGCTTTTTTGCAATGTGAACAGATTTTCAGCACAAATGCTATTACCTCATAATATTATTCCTCACTCATAATATTATTGAACACCCCAACAGCGTTTATAAAGGGTGTTCCACTTATAAAACACAAAATAGCTTTAATAAAACTAGGAAATCCTTTGTAACTGTAAACTGAAAGTACTATCCGTGTATAGTCTAGACTCCACCGTGCTAGACCAACTGTGGGTGATAACGGATAGCGTCTCACGCGGTTGCATGAGAAAACAATTCGAGGACGAGTGCACTTTTCGTGAGAGCTGCAGTTAGATGCAAACGTGTGTGTAATTGGATAAAATGTATTGTTTTGGCATGCAGCTATGCTTAAAATTAAAAAATAATAATGCAAAAGGTTGCCTGAAAAAAAACGTAATATAAATACATATGAAAGTACAAAAGGCGGACTTAATCCCTTAAGGAAATCTCTACCAGTCAACCACTAGGCCAAACAGAGAATAGTTGAGGTGGGTGCAAGCATTTCAGCAAGACTACTTATTTTCAAAATGTTCAATCAAATAAAACAATAAAATATATGAAGGGTCCACGGAAAGAACATGTCTGGTCACTTTTTTTTGAAAATGAGTTCTGGATTTCGATATGTAGAGGACAAAATGAACTATTACCTACCACTTAGTTTCAGATATAAATATTCATATAACTTGTTTTTTTTCTCTCTTAAAAAAACCTCTACACGAAAATTACGTGCAAAATGACATGGTTCCTAACTTTCAAATCGCGATATCTCAAAACGTTACTAATGTGACTAGACATGTTCTTTCCGTGGACCCTTCATATATTATTTTATACATTTGTTTTTTCTTCATTATTTAATTTCTGCCAATGGCGAAGCTTAAACGCCACATGGTCTTTTCTACGTTACAACTAGTGCTAGACTTAAAAAAACAAAACGCGGTTACAAACAAAATGACGTCATTCTGACCACTAGCCCAGAGCGGGCGTAACAAACACTGATATAATTTTCTTTTTTTTTCATTCAATAATAATAATAAAAAAATACTATGCTTTTAAGACCTCTGTCAGCATGAATTTTAACAATACACGTTCAAAAAATATTTTGTCAATTCTGGTCATTGACGGTGCAAATTCAAAACTTCGTTAAATATTCCGCATTTGCTAAAATGTGATCACTTGTATCTCCACACATCTTTGTTAATATCAAAAGGGCACTACAGTTAATTGGCTAATATTGGACCCTCAGTTCGTAGTGTTAGAACACAAACTATCAGTTTCTCTTGATGTTTCATAATTTTATTCACAGATTTTTAACTGTCAGGCCTGACAGAGTTAGAACTATATTTATTTAAAGATGTTTATTAAGTCATGGAGAAGACAAACGCGAAGACGACGCGCTGGCCTAGTTGGTAGTGACCCTGTTTACGAAGCTAGCGGTCCAACTTGGCAAGGGCAGATATTTGTGTGATGAGCATATATTTCTCTATATAAGTACTTATATTGTTGTCTAGTACCCATAGTACAAGCCTAGAGCTTAGTTTGGGACGAGGTCAATTCGCGTGACATTGTTCCCTGATATTTATAAACAAGCAGACAGACCTGATGGTAAGTGGGGTCTGACACCTATAGACATTAGCATTCTCAAGACTACAATCTGAAGACAACTCTGAGGGCTAAGATGGTGTATCATTATTGCTAAGTCGAGTTTTGAGATTTGCTGTGGGAAGCAAAAAATCTGGTAAATTCGTTACTCGGGATTCATTTGAAAGGAGAACAACGCAACATTATCTTGCATTGAATTTGCGATATACAGGTGGTTCTATCTTGAACAAAAAGTTTCTACGATCAAACATCGCCACGTATATGGGAACTGAGGCCACTAGCGACCCCGTTATCGCTATCGAGATCTGTAACTTGGTTGGGCGTCTCTAAGTGACTAAGTTGCGACAAGTTTTCGCATAAATTACGTAGATAAGCGAAAATATTGTCTTCGGAGGCATATTTTCTGAGTATCTTCGCCGAAAGATAATAAAGTTTCGGCCAAACAATGGAGTCCGTAACTCGATTACAAATCGTCTTGTCTTAATATGTCTATGTCGAATTTATTGGTCGATCGTTGCTTGTTTTTATTTAATTTTGCTTTTGGGAGATTTTGCTGAAGCGTTATTATTGCGTTATGGATAACAGCAATGGAGGAGCGATATAAAGACCACGTCATTTTGTTGAGGAAATAGGGTCCAGGCTAGGTATAAAGCTTTCGAGACATTTTCTAGACCTCGTATATCGTAGTCTTGCTACTGAGAAGCTATTTGATTTTTGGAAATAAAATATAAACAAGCAGCCAGGGAAAATTTTATTTGTTTGATACATTATTAAATATTATCTTTACTAATATTAGGATTAAAAAAGTGTTTGTTTAAAAACGGCAGTTTTAACAATTCAACGCCTCAATGTTTTGAGGGAATAGCGATTAACGAATTCGAAAGATTTTTTTGGATAACCAAGGGGTGCACTAAGATTTTTTGAAATTCTTCCCCTAAGTGGTTAAAATAGGGGCAGGGAGGGGGGAGACGAAACTAATTTTACGCGTAGAAAGTCGCGGGCGTAATAACAAACCTAAAAGATATGTCATCTCTCTCGTATCACATGTTTTATCTTCAACTTAAATTAAAAATCCATGTGTTTTTATCTAATAACGACCACATTATAATTATAGTTTGGCTGCAGTCTTTATGCAATTGACTCAACATTATTGAAGTTGCATACCGCACAGGCTTCCCACATGATCCTTAATAGGATTGTGAAGCTAAAAATCTCCGTACAAAATGCGAGAACGTTTTTCTCCCACTAAACCTCGAACGATATTTACGATTTTTGAATATTTTGTAGATATTATGAAACACTATAGAATCATTTATTTCGAGGCACTATACACTCATATATTGTTAGTGGTTCCTTAATCCTTGTTAGGAACTATTTACACTAATTGGAAGGGGCATGTAGCCCACAACAATGACGTATGTAGGGGCAGTCTACCCTGCCCCCTATCACGCTGAGGATGATATTGGGGCTGGTCCGCCCGCGGCGCACCAGGGACGCAGTCCGCTTGCGCATGGTGGTGAGAAAGCAGGTGACCATGGCGGCTATACATCCCTGATGCGCCACAGAAGCGAGGCAGCCGCACTATCACCCGGAAAGTATTGTTGTACTGGATCTAAAGGCTGCACGTGTAAAGTTATGTATAGAATGCTCTAAACGACGTAACTTTGACCTCCTTTGTACAGGGCGCAAACTAACGAGCTATCATATTAGCCTTAGTTGAAAGAGTTCTGAGCATGTCTGTACGTTTTCCCGATAATATTTCTGAGAAAAAAAAAACTTACAGCCCTAGGTCTTTATAATGACTACAACATATAGGTATTCAAAAATCGTAAAAGTAGAACTTGATTTAGGGGGTGAGAAGCGTTTTCATATGTTTTTTTTTTTGACAGCTACAGAGATTTGAGAGAGAGAGAGAGACCGACCATCGTATTTTCGTCTATGAGCTCGTCAGTGAGTTTATTTGAAAGAATAAACCTACAGTAACGAACTATTAAATAACCTACTTATGTATGTGTTTCGTTGTGTTGTATGTTAGTGTAGAAATTAATACTAATATACATAATAAAAGTACAGGACTTAGAAACAATTCGTCTCATATCGCAAATAGTTTGCTATTATGGGAATCAAACCCGGGATCGCTAGCTTAACTAACCGAGTCGTTAAAAGATTATGGTAATACTCAGAATGTAATGAAATATGAAATAAATAATTTTATTCGTTGGTATAGTAGTTATTAATTACCATAGACCTATTTAAAAAGCAGACATGGATTCGCATAAAGCCGATATGTAGACGCGTGGGAGGGCAGACAGCGATTTGCATTTTTATTTGATTTTTTTTGTGAAAAACATGCGTATGACAGAAACGGAATTGTGAATAATTTCGATGTTTTAAAAATGGATAAGTTTATTCCAGCGCTTTTGTTTGAGAGTTAAAGGGTGGTACTTCGTAGTGAGCACAATAATTAGATCACGTTGTTGTTACGTGGTGCATTCGCGGGTTATTTTATGACTACTTACTACTAAAATAAGTACACCTATAGCCCGTTTTCCAAGATATATTTTATAGTTTAGCATTAAAGTTAAGTAGATGAATATCGGAGATCCCTTGGCCATCTTCTATCAAATATTGTATTGTTTATTGTCATTCAATGCACTTTATGAAAATTTTCAGCTCAATTAGATGTCAACAAGTGCCTAATCAAAGAATCGATTACAATTTGATCATAAAATAACTACAAAATACTACTTTTGTTTAATACACAGTGTAATGCATAATGTATTTACGTACTACTAGTTCTCGACCACTGTTCCATTTCCATACCACTTGACAACTTCTGTCCACAAACAGCAAACCCAATTACCAAGAGTACAGTGAAAAACTACATTATTTCCCTTGTTATGCCGATAATTCTGCGACGGTCGTGCTTATTTCCGCGCCGTGTCTGGTGGATTTATAGCTCTGCGGAAATTGACTGGCGACTTGCAGGCCCTTTATCATATGGAATATTGTGTACGCCATTGTTGAGTGGGTAGTTCCTAGTTGCATTTAGGAATAAACAAATATCAAGAGAAGACTTCACGCAAGATGACTACCAGTACCAAACTAAGCTCTAGGCTTGTACTATGGGCACTACACAACGATAAACTCACTTAGTTTAAATAGAGAAATACATAGAAAACCTCACAACATTGTACACTGTTCAAAAGGCTATGTACTACAAATACAAATATACTACAAATTGTGGACATCCCATCAGATAATAGCGTAAAACAACATTATTACAAAATAGTTATATTTTTTGAAATTTTATCAGCGCTGGAAACGCTATGTAATTGGTTTGCAGCTGTGGTTACTTTCTGGTGACGTCACACGCAAGTAACCACAGATCATAAGGGTTTATCACTTCAAGTTATTTATTGTTTACTTGTGTGTTACGTCAAACTTGTCATATGACCGGCGCCATGACAGAAACAGCTCAACTTTAATATAGATTTTTATTGATAATACAGTAGAACCTCAAGGAAATATCAATGTAGGCTTGTTAATAATGAATCATTTAGGAAGGGTTTCTAAAATTAGTAAAAAAAAGTCAAAAAAGGAACTGTCCATGGGTCTCAGATCCCACAATTACCATCAGGTGGAACGAGTAAGTTTAGCATTCTTGCCTTAAAAAAAATGGATCTACGAGCACTTCGGACAAAATTGCTCAGAAAATCCCTGCAAAAAGCACAGAGTTTTTTTATATTATTTAAATACTTACAAGAAACATCACAGCTGATGAGGACACATAATATTGAATATCCCATCAGCTGAAACTAGAAATCGAATATACTGGAATAATGCGGCGCACCCGAAACCGACGTACGTGCTCAAGAGGTTGATGAATGTAGAGGAAGCGAAGGTTATGTTTGGGCCGGTGCACCGAACGTACCCCATTGGTAGACAGGCGTATTGCGGTGACCAATAATAAAAAAATACCATGATTAATAACAAAAAACACAATCGAACAAATCAGAAGTAAAAATAAGTCTATCACCTACTACACTCACGCTGTATATACCTCTATCGGAGAACTGTCACCTACAGGGTGTGTTTTAGCTCTTTATACAGCTCAAGATTTATACGATCCCGACGATTTATCGAGGAAATACGTCGCATCGCTCGGTCTGTCAACGCCGGGCGGGGAAGCTCTATAACCGACTCAGGTCGGAGAACTTTTAGTTCAGTAGGGTTATATCTACAATGATATTATCAAGTTGAGACACGCACGTATGAATATTTTTTATTTTAAAAAGTTTTGTAAGTAGGCCCTGTAGGCACTTTTACAAGTCTGAGTCTACCAGCGCTTCCAAAGACTGTTGAGAAGAAGCGCCGCAAGAAACTCAACAGTAAGCCTTTTTTCTAAATAAATCACTTATTACAATACGAAACTTAAGCTACACAATTTAAATGTCACAGGGATGCACAGGTCCCAGTAGTAATAATAATTCAATATATCCAAATGTCGGATTAAAATAAATAATACAATTTCGGAGATGTAAACAGTCTCCAAATGTCAAATTAAAATTAAGAATTAAATATAATTAAAAAAAAAACACAAAACAAGGGAGATGTAGAAAGTCTCCGCGGTCAATTTTGGAGCTGTAAAGAGTCTCCAGATGTCAAATTAAAATTAAATACAATTATAAAAAAAAAAAAAAACAAAAATAATAATAAGGGAGATGTAGAAAGTCTCCACGTTCAATTTTGGAGATGTAAAGTCTCCAGATGTCATATTAAAATAGGTGAATAAATAAGCGGGGGTCAATCACACAATTGATCTAGTCCGTAACTAAACTCAAGGATGATACAGTTCATCAAAGTAGATTGTACACACTGTATCTTGTAAGCAATGTCAAATATGTTGTACAAAAGCCAGTATCTACTTTTATACAGTGAGATACGTAGAAAACATTCAAAACATTACTATACTACTATTTTGGGAATAAAACTCAGGAACGAATGTTCGTCATTAAACAAATATTTGCTTGTCGAGGGTCAAACCCCTTAGCTTTGTATATAGACAGCACCTCACAACCGTCAAATTTTATTCTGAACTAGCCTCTGTCCGCGTCTTTGTCCGCGTGGATTTCGATTATCGTGATTGCCTAGTGAAATTTCATTTTTTCTTGGGTGTAAGCTATCTCCATTTCAATCCATCTCAATTTCCAAATTCGACGTCATTGAAGCGTGAAGAAGTAACAAACAAACACAATTTTCATTTATATATATATTTTTTGGTAGTTTATCACTTAAAGTCCATATAGATAGAGGTTTCTGATTCCTCCCCCCCCCCCCCCTCTCTCTGTGGGTTTTAGGTTCCCAGCACACGCACATAATTGACAGCGTACAGTTGTTAATAAATAGAAATCAATAAATAGCACACCACCAGTACAAATTACAATTGTTCTTGTGAGCTAATATTTGACCCCAAACGGATTCGAACCCGCGGCCACTCATTTATAAACGTCGGCAGCAGCCGTCGCCAATATAGAAAGATGACGATACTCTATCGATTGCCCGTAGATCTCGTGAATTGTAGATGCGACTGTTTAAATGACTTACCAGTACGTACCAGCGTTATGCAATTCAACATCTATGTTACACAATTTGTTAAGTAATATGTACGTAAACAAAGTTTTATACAAAGTGTGGCTATCAGTTTGATAACAAAAAAACTCTAGTCTAAAAAATATCTCTTCTGGCCCAGAAAGTTTTCGTTCTATATAATGCAGTTTCTTAATATAAACCTCTTAAGTTTTTAACAAGTTCTTGTGAAACTACGATTTTTTGAGACTTATTTTTATGCCAATTGTACTTCTAATTAAACTAACGTTTCCAAAGTCGAGTGGGTAAGTACAGCAAAGATCCTGTAACTACCTTTCGACTCTATCATAAGATCACCTCTTAGACATCATAATAATAATATGCACCTTGGTCGAAATTGTCTTGCCATTTTTAAACTGACAAACAAATATGTAAAATATAATCTAGAAAGAATCGATTTAAAAAAAAAAAGATTTATACATTAAATATAGAGTTAATCTACCAGCACTTCGGACATGACCATCATGGAGGAGAAGAAGCGCTGCAAGAAACTCCAGCAGAAGGTCAAATACCCATACGTGATGACGTATCTATTTCTCTACTACCTCTACCATCTAAGCCCTTAATACCTAGGGTTGTCACATTCCCATAAATTACGAGCGGGGAACTTAACGCGAAATTAAACAACAATTCCGGGGTGAATACATTTTACACAAGCTGGCCCTTGATTTGAGAATAATTTCAGTTTGATGTAGAATAGGATAGTTTGTTTTGTAGTTTGCGATTGTGAAGGGTTTTGTTTAAACTCTTTAATGAACAAACATAAAATAACCAAATAGAAACGCAAAAGATTTGTACAAAGGCGAACTTATCTCTTTAAGGGAACTCTGATAGATGTATTAAAGATGAAACTTATATTATTATTCATTCAGGGACCAAAGTGCAAAGTATCTATTTGACGTTAAGAGTGGGATATTAAAGCTGAAAAGGTAAAAAAATATATCTAACAATAGGAATTCTTCTTTATTGAGGTGCTGTGTCAGGGGCCAGGGTCAACCCAAAGAGCATATAGGCCACCTGACGGTAAAAGGAATCAGAGACCTATGGACATTCAATTTCCATTCTCAAAACCACACTAACAAGACTGCAATCCACTTCATATGCGATGCCAACCTAGCTAACAAAATTCCTCTATGTCTCTCTCTCCCTCTCCCCTTTTTCGGCCGCCTTATCCCCATCCAATCTAATCGCGTAAAAATCAACTTAAAAATACATTTTATTTAATAAGACATGTGTAACAAAAAAACCTAGTTACATAAAAACCAAATTTTAGAAAGGACACTCTGTAACACAATATCCATCAGGCCTTAGGGACTGCTAGAAATGATGTTACAAATAATCACGTTAGTGATAAAATTATTGAACTTTGTAATCCAATAGCACCAAAATTGTGATTTGATAACAATTTGGCAAATATATCTCAATTCAGGTTCGCAGGCGGCCGGCGTTTGTCATTTGTGGTCCAATTTAATACCCACATGTGCTTCGGGAGAGGTTATAGGGCATTACCAAAGCGATTCATTTAGGAATATTAAATATTGTATACATTATTAAGTATGCCACAAAGCGCGTCTGGTCGTCATTCAATTGGACAAAGCGTTTACAAAGAAAATATTTAGTGAATAACTTAATTAAAAGTAAGCTTTAACAAGCGGACTGCGTTTTTTGATATTATTATTTAATCCGTTTATTAATGCTATATTCGTATTATATTTGAGATGGTTCAAATGATGCCCATATTTTAATAATTAGAATACTTTTTTTGTTGACAAGTAATTGTCATTTTGCCATTGTTGTTATTTAAATTTTAAAAGTGTAGGTATCCTATGGTACTCATGATAGTGAAAGGATTCTAACGATACTACACAGATTTAAATCGGCTCACCCGTTTAGAAGTTACGGTGGAATAAAAAATCATTATATACATACATACATGAACCCTGAACACATTATACTCCTTTTTTTCCTATAGGTATTATGAAAGCAAAAGTTTGGAGGTTTGTTATTCAATCTTGCCAGAACCGCGGAAAGGATGTTGATGAAATTTAGCACAGAGATAGATTTTAGTGCAATTGACGACTCCTCCACGCACGGAGTTACGGGCAGCAGCTAGTAACAAATATACTGACAAATTCAACAGAGTTTGACAGCGATAGAGAATTGAGTACAAAATGCTCTAGGGGCCTAATATAGCTGCGTTTATCGCGTGACAAAGTGTGGATAAGGCATCCGTCATCTTCTGACATGTAAATAAGTACGAGAAAGACGGATCCTTTATCCACATTTGACACGCGATATAGACGCAGCCATACTAGGCCGCCTGATTTATACAGAGGTTTTTTTTTTTTAAATTGTCAATGACAAAATAACCATTATATATCCAAATAAACTTAAACAATACAACCACAACAACTACATTCATGTCATGTTATATGAAATAAAAAGACAGCATCCCACCTTCTATCTCTGCTTCTCACCCTCCATATACTGCCAGCTACCATTACCAAAGCACATAAGCAATCCGCTACCCGCCCACGCTCCCTCTCCGCCTATCACCCAGCGCACACAGCTGGCCAGTGTTAGTAATACACATAAGCGATCCACTTATTTGTCTCGCGCGATCACGTGCCAATTTTATAGCATCGCCATTGTAAATTGAAATTGCGTACGCGCCGATGCTACGTATGATTTAGTGTAAAGGATTTTGGCCCGGAATTAACCCAGTTTTTGAGGAAACATGGTTGCGTGTGAATTGGGTTGGATACAGTGTTTGTTCATTACAGGTGTTGCTATAGGAAATATACCTACAATGTAATGTAAAACTATGAAGTTGTATGAATGACGGCCATTTTACTTTTAGAGGAACTTAATACACTAAGACAGTAAACAGTAGGAAGTTTACATGTAATCCCTTAAGGGTATGTAAGGGAATCTCAATCCATTTTTATTTTTTTTATATTTTATTAAATTATTGAGAACATGCGTAGATGACTAAAAAAAGTTTAGGTATTTTAAATAGGATCTAAGCGATGAATTTTCCTTTTCTTGCAAAACACAAGTAAGCATAATTACTATGTTGGACAGAATCCTCTAACGAATAGAAAGTGTTAAAAATAATTATTCTGGACTAGAGAAAGGCATTTTTTTACGGTGTTATATTACAGGGACACTGTTGTAAGGTCAATGTCTACTGCAGACCCTCAAAGTAAATAAATCTTTACCGTGTCAGCTGGCAACTATGCCTCCTTAACACATTTTGTACCAAATATACGCCAGGCGGGTTCAATTCTCGTCAATATCCGTAGTATTAAGCTTCTTTGCACCCCAATATCTTAAGACTTAAGCATTCCCGTACTTTCCCCTCAGAATGAACATAAAAGACTAGGAGCCGTGAACCTCACCCGTGACCACAAAGTATTAACACGCCCTATATGAGTAATAAAGGCCCCCTGTATAATCCATAATTCTTAAACCCTGCAGGGTCGAGGGTGGATCATAACTCTCGAATGGCACACAAATTGCATTTCTAGCACTGAAGCCGTGTTGGTTGTAGAGACAGTAATGTTGTAGAATTTGAATTGGTATTGATGTTATTAGACTAACTTAGGAATCATCTTAAAAAATTAGTTCGCACGCTTAGCTTTTGTATTTTAATTTTTTTTTTTTAATTTATTTTTTTATGGCATAGGGAAGGCTGACGAGCACACAGGCCACCTGATGGTAAGTGGAAACTGTGACCTATAGACATTCGCATTCACAAGACTGCAAGCCTAAGACTGCAAATGCGCTGCCAACCCTGAGGACTAAGATGGAATGCCTCTATGCTAGTCATTACACCGGCTGTCTTATCCCCAAACCGGAACACAACAATGCGAACACTGTTGTTTGGCGGTAGGTTAATGGATAAGATGGTGGTAGCGATCCGGACGGACCCCGCACAAGGTCCTATCACCCGCAAAAGATAAAATATAAAATATTTAAGAATAATAATAAATAAATATAAAGTGAGAGTCACACAAATTGATTTAGTCCCACACTAAGCTCTAGGCTTGTACTATGGGTATTACACAACGATATAAATACTTATATAGAGAAATATAATCGCGCTCATCACACACTATTCACCCGTACCGGAATTTAAACCCAGGACCGCTAGCTTCGCAGCCAGGGTTACTACCAACTACCTAGGCTAACGAGTCGTCAGGAGAACTTTATGGTGCTGTGCGTAAAATAAATAATAAATGATTTTGCAACCGGCAGCAAAATGACACATACGTACGAGTATGTATGTATGTATCCAAAAGTTATGTACAAAGGCGAACTAATCCCTTTTAAGGATCTCCTCACGCCCTCGCCTCTCAATTCCAACAAGGCCTAATACGGCTTCGTTTATTGCGTGACATAATGTGGATAAGATATCCGTCACTTTCTGACACGTATGAGATTGAACAATGCTTTATCAACTTGTTCCAGCATAAACGTAATCAGATTACTGCGTGGCACCTCTATTCTGCAACCACAACGCAACTCTGCGTCACCTTGAAAGCATACTTGTGCGAAAACTGCCAGCTGCCGTTAACGCAATTTAGATAATCGTTAGTGTAAATAAATGGCAGAGCAAAACGCAATTAGTGCACTATTGAGAGCCCAAGGCGAGGGTGTCACTGTAACACTGACCCTCCTATTTCAAGTAACGTATTTACTACCCTGAACTCACCTAAAATTTAACCCTATGTTAGTACAAATAAAATTGCATTTACAATAGAAGCTTTATGACACTTGTGTCATTTTTGTATGTGGGCAGTTTGTGTAGGGTCTAATAGGGTATAAATTTAATAAGTAAATAGTGAAGGCGTTTACAAGGTTGATTGCTTTCTGTTGAAAGTCTGTCAGTTCTGTGTATCGAAACTTTTACATGAAGGTGCTCATGCAGCAAATTACCCTCTCGAATTACCAACGTTACAGTAAGGCTTACGAGTAGAACAGGTTGACGATAACGCCAACGTAAACGATTTACGAATACTGTTAGAATGTATGAATTTGACGTAAGCACTCAACTCCGCAGTAGAACTAAGGTTACCGACATAGCCCGAAGAATAGCTAAACTGAAGTGGCAGTGGGCGGGGCACATTGCTCGCAGGACTGATGGCCGATGGGGTCAGAAGGTTCTGGAGTGGCGTCCGCGGACCAGAAGACGAGCTGTAGGTAGGCCTCCAACAAGATGGAGTGACGACCTCGTCAGGATCGCGGGACCGCGGTGGATGCGAAAAGCACAAGACCGGTCTGAGTGGAAATCCTTGGGGGAGGCCTATGTCCAGCAGTGGACGTCTTTCGGCTGACATGATGAAGCACTCAACGCGACCGTCAACCCACATGTTTACCGGAAAACCTATCGTATTATAAACCTTATAGCTCTTATTTCCAGGACAGTAATGGCGGCCGAGTTGAGAACAAAACAATAAGCTTGAAGCTACGATCGCTCCAGAAAGAGACAACACGTCCCATCATTTTAATAAACAACAAAGCCCACAAACACAAATTAATTAAACGTAGACTCAATCCAATAAACTAACCAATATAAATTAGGACAGATGCTCTCAGCTGTCAGCCCGAAGCAATGGCAGAACCGAAATGGTCTGCGGTATTTGGCTAAGCTATAACTATACCCCTTCTCAATATAGATGAAAATTATAAACAGTATAATGAGTAAAAACGTGAGGAAAACAAATGACATGCTAGGGTAAAAACGGGACCATATTACTAAGTCTGTCTACAGACAGGCCAGGCTGTATCTATCACCTAGATTTTTTGGGGATCTTGGAACGCATACGCATATTTATGTTTTCGCTTAACACCGTTTTAGGTGACACTGCAGATTTTATAAACGTCTATTGTGTAGATTAGGTTAAGGTACTTTCGTTTTTATAAAAATAAAAAATAAAATTGGTAAAAAAATTATGCAATCCAACAGTGAACTTGATTTTTGACTTTCCGTGTTGTCATATTTCAAAATAAATTGAGACATTTTCAGCCGGGTTGTCCATACATTTTAATGTTTGTTTGTTTACGCTTTCACAGCGGAGATATCCTCCAAAACTTATTAAGTTTGGTGCAGCAATTTAATAAATGAAAGAATTTTGAAATGATAATACCGAAGGCCAAGATCAATGTGGTACTTATGTATATAATAGCTAGAAGACGCCCGCGACTTCGTACGCGTAGAATTAGTTTCCCGCTACTCCCCCTATTTTAACCCCTTAGGGGTGAATTTTAAAAATCCTTTCTTAGTGCTCACTTACATCATGAAACCCCTGTACCAAATTTCAAGTTTCTAGGCAAGTCAGTTAGGTTTGCCTTTATATATATTTATATTAGGAAATAAAAACTCCATGGGTTTTAAAACCACGGTATTCCACCTTTTTTTTTTTCTTTGTCGATTTTGTACTATCGACAGTCAGTGATTTTTTTTTGATTTTTTTTCTTTGCCCCGTGGCGACTTGGAAAGCTACTACCGCTGGAATACCGCGTTTCCACTATGAAGTGATTTCGCCAGTGTCAAGTAGCAGTAGTTGTGTAGGTATATACAAGTATAAATCAATATAGCAATAAAACACAATCCAATCTTCTCTAGGAAGATTGGTGGCAACGTTGTACGGTGATATGTAGGACAGAGGCCAAGATAGTTTTAACCTCTGTACCACTGCGAGTCCACTAAGCGAGAAGTAAGATACCAGATACACGAAATAAGTCCGTCTTCTATCACTGTGCAACACAAAGGCATTAAAAGAACAAATCACTAATTAAAAAGAACTTTGAACACCTAAATACACAAATGTACAATATGTGTCACCGAGTTCGAGGCTCAATTTTTTTTTGGAGAGAGATCTGATGATAAGAAACATTTTCACAAAGTTTCAAGTTGCGGAAACGCATAGTTACCGAGAAAAAAAATGATAAAGTTTAGTCTAAATTAATACAAGTATGTAATCGGAATGACATTTGTCGGCAATAGAAACGGTGCGTTCCATTTTTCGCAGTATGATTATAACAAAAGTGAGGTTTTTATTTCAAGGTGTATTCTGCTTCATCTGTTCTATACTCAAACTTGTTGCTTATAAATTTACAAACGTCATCAAAAATTAATATTTCGCGTTTTTGGTCGGTAATTATGCGAAAGTTGTAATTATTATTTGTAAAACACGTGAAACGAAACGCAAACGCCAATTTACTTTGACTTTTTCACTTCGTCCGCCAGGCGTCAGTCAGTAATTGTTTGTTTGTACTCGCAGTTGAGAGCGTTTCCGTACTCCTGTTGATACTCAGTGACTACAATGGTGTTCCCGAAGCCCCAGGCCTCTTCTTCCACCGCCCCGCCGTCCGAAGAGTTGAGTGTAGTGCAAGTGTTGGACTCTGATGAGCCGCTTGGTACGAAATCCTCTTCGGCATCCCCGTATGTGCAAGTTATGGAATCTAGTGAGCCGCTTGTGCCTACGGTTTCTGTGTCTCCGTTTGTGCAAGTGTTGGACTCAAGTGAGCCGCTTGTACACGGAGTCCCGTCTTAGTCGAGCGTCGATGGCGCTTGCGTAGGGCTCGAGGCTACAGTCTCCCCAACCTACACCGAGTCGGTGGCATTTACGATGCCACCATCCCCTGTGCCCGGCTATTCTACTGCTACGGATGATGATGCTGATGTAAGTACTTATTTAATTTTCATCTATATTGTTTATGAAGTTAGGTTAAATAAGGTTAGGTTTGAAAATGTTAGGTTTGAAAGAGTTAGGTTTAAAATAGTTAGGTTTGAAATAGTTAGGTTTGAAATAGTTAGGTTTAAAATAGTTAGGTTTGAAATAGTTAGGTTTGAAATAGTTAGGTTTGAAAAAGTTAGGTTCGAAAGGTTAGGTTTAATATGGTTAGGCTAGGTTTTCTTGATTTTCCTTGAATCCACATCATTATGGGGCTTGAAAGCAACAGGTTTGTGCTTAATTAGCTGTAGTTAATATCTGAAATACTAAATTTTCTAAATACTAGTTTGAAACACTAAAACCCAACAACTTCTGGGCAGAACCGACTCGGATAGGTTAGGTTAGAAGGCTAAGGCGGGAGCTCGCTCCCGCCTTAGCCTTCGAGGGGTTTTTTTTTTACATCCCTTGAAAAAACTATGCGAAACAATTTGATTGTAAAATTAGAAAGGCCACATATACATTTTATTTATTTATTTATTATTTATATTATACGTGCATTATATTTTTTGATTTATATATGTTTTATATCTTAGGTGTCATGTACATTATACACTTTAATTGTTATGTCAATTGATATTATATATTAATAACATTATACTTTATGGAAATAGTGTTACTGAAGGGCCGGAGCAGTTGCAAATCACTTCCTGTCCCTGAGCCACTGTCTGTCCCGGAGTCACTTTCTGTTCCGGAGTCACTTTCTGTCCCGGAGTCCGACGCTGAGGTCGAAGGTTTGCGGAGTAGGCCCGTAGGCCAGCGAGCGCAAAGAGGCCTGGAGCGACGCGAGTGGGGGGAGGTGGCGAGCGTAGCGAGCCGGCGACGTCCCGAGCTAGCGTAGGGACTCGTGCGTGAGCGGCCGTAGGGGCGACGAAGCAAGCCTTCGGGCGAAGCCCGCGCCCCCCCCCCCTCCCCCCTCCCTACCTCGCACCTCACCCCCTTTCATCCCCTTCTCCCCCTTTCTCTCCTCTATGCCCAGGTGAAAAAGTAATTTTTTCCTGCTTGTTTCAGTTAGTTGATGGTTACATTCACAGAAAAGTGAATCACAGTGATCCTGAAAACAGGTTTGTGGCACCAGATGGGACACACACACACACAGCGGATTGAGAGTCACTGGAGAGGGTTAAAAAGGGCCTTCCACAAAGATAATTATAAACGTGATTTCACAAATTGGCTCATCGAATTTTCATGGAGGAGACGAGTTACATTTAACCATTTAGACCCGTTTGAGGAATTAATTAAAAGTATAAAATATGTCTATAATGTAAATACAACACAAACATAATAGGTTTATTTAGGTTATGTTATATATATATATAATGTATATATATTAACCTAACCTAACCTAACCGAACCGAACCTAACCTAACCGAACCTAACCTAACCTAACCTAACCTAACTTATTATGTTTGTGTTGTATATTAGATATGTGTATATAATAAAGTGTTAAAAAGTATATTCTGTTGTTTTTTTTGACATTTTATGACCTTGACCACCAATTTATGACCTTGACCCCCACTTTTTGTCATTTTACGACATTGACCAGTTTTTTTGTCATTTTATGACCTTGACCATAACTTTTTGACCTTGACCACCAATTTATGACCTTGACCCCCACTTTTTGACTTTTTTATGACCTTGACTACCCTTTTCCGCGTTCATTTTTCCCCACCCTAATACTCCCACATCCCACCGGGTCCCGAATGTTTGTAATGGCGTAGCTTTTTTTGTATGCTTTTCCGCATTTTCTAGTTTTCAAAATTACATTATAGACACTATTCTACATCCAAAAAAAAATAGTAGGTACTTATAATCAATGACACATATTGTACAGTCCTTCCGTCAGTTAGGTTTGCCTTTATATATATTTATATTAGGAAATAAAAACTCCATGGGTTTTAAAACCACGGTATTCCACCTTTTTTTTTTTCTTTGTCGATTTTGTACTATCGACAGTCAGTGATTTTTTTTTGATTTTTTTTCTTTGCCCCGTGGCGACTTGGAAAGCTACTACCGCTGGAATACCGCGTTTCCACTATGAAGTGATTTCGCCAGTGTCAAGTAGCAGTAGTTGTGTAGGTATATACAAGTATAAATCAATATAGCAATAAAACACAATCCAATCTTCTCTAGGAAGATTGGTGGCAACGTTGTACGGTGATATGTAGGACAGAGGCCAAGATAGTTTTAACCTCTGTACCACTGCGAGTCCACTAAGCGAGAAGTAAGATACCAGATACACGAAATAAGTCCGTCTTCTATCACTGTGCAACACAAAGGCATTAAAAGAACAAATCACTAATTAAAAAGAACTTTGAACACCTAAATACACAAAAATAAAAACTAAAACAAATTACACATCCGCCATCTTTTGACGTTGCAAATGGCCCCCAACAGCAAGTGTTAAAGCCAGATGTTTCTGAATAACAGGACAAATTTTATAGTGACTTTTTTACATTCTAAAATCAAATTTAAAAAATCGTTTTTTTTTTCTAATTCCCGAATCTAAAACGACGTGTCACTAATAAATCTTAAGATAAAGAAACTTGAGGCGGCTGAAGTTCTTCCGAACAACAATCTATTAAGGACGCGATAACGCGTCTCGTTTTAAAATAAATTGATTTTATTCAAATTTCTATTAAGGCTGTTCCTTGAGATTGCTATGGGCAGTGTTTGGGAGGGTGGGAAATTTGGATGCGGTAATAAATAATTTTAATGATTTATTTTCTAAAAATGTTACCTTAAAAGTAGTTCATGAAACTGATACATAATGAGGAGTGGTTTTATGATACGAGCTAAAGGTTCGAGCTCTGTATGCATTATAGAGGCTTATGATAGATGTGTAGATAAAATATCTTATCGATCCGATACTTACCTATTCCAAACACAATTATCTTGATTTTTTATAAATAGTGTTGTATAAACAGAGGCAATGTAAAACCAAAGCAAAACTAAGTAACATTCCCAATTTGTTAGTATTTTTGTCCAAGAGTGTAAAGAGCTTACAATCGTAATTAAAAACAAACTCTGTATGCTATTTTTACCTATACCTCTTAAGCTTTTACATGTAGATAAACACCTATTTTGTCAATTTTTTCATTTATTTTAAATAAATGTGAAAATGATTGAAATTAAAATTTAACCTTGCGCAAGCACTCTTTAGCCGAACAATTGTCGTCGCGTGTGACCCGTGGACTTATTTACTTCAGTTCATGGTGATTGCCTAAGACTCGACATTGTTTACGAGTATATAAGTATGTACACCCTGTAAAACAAGGATTAAAAGCCATTTATTAAGAAAAAAACTCAGTTTTCCGGTTATACTTTGTACTGGAATGACAGTTCAGTATTTCTTATCGCCGCATCCACTAATTCAATAAGACTGTTGTAAAATCTCCACTCGGAGCTTGTAATTGAAAAGTTTCCGCGGGATTCAAAGCGATTTATAAGACAGATGGACTGATGGACCGACCTTCAGGGGTCCTCGGTTCATCGTATATTGTTAGCCTTTTCAACTGAGAAGTGAGAACTCTACGTCGTATAAAGCTGCCTAATTAAGAATGCATGCGCTACTTAGGTCACACTGAAAGTTTTGCACTTCTGGCCACTCGTAAACATTTGAATTTCGAACTATGTAATTTAAAAAAATATGGATTATCGTTTATGGAATTAAATAGTTGTTGGCGGGAAACTGATTGTCATTTGTCTTTACTAGCGATTTGAAGTGAACAATTTGCACTGAAAATGGATTTTACGCGTAAAGATTTTAGAGCAATGATATTTTACGATTTTAAAAGTTCTCTTTCTCCGCAAGAATGTAGTGCTCGCCTTCAAAATGCTTTTGGGCTTGAAGCACCAAATTTGAATTTGCAGTCACTGAAGAAAACGTAGCTGCTGTCAGGTGACTAATAGAAGAAAACCGACGAATCACCTATGACGAAATTCGTGAACAATTAGGGATAGGTATGAGCCAAATACAAAAGATTTTACAAGATCATTTACAAGTCACGAAGCTTTGTTGTCGGTGGATTCCCCATGAACTGACATCAGCTCAGAAACAGGCCCGTGTTCATTGGTGCCAAGAAATGCTGCGAAAGTATAACCACGGGCGTTCAAATGCGGTCTATAATATAGTGACAGGAGACGAAACATGGATATATTGTTACGATCCGGAAAAAAAACACCAGTCGAGAGAATGGGTCTTTGAAGGTGAACGAAAGCCAACAAAAGTTCACCAAGCGAAAAGCGTTGGCAAACAAATGATCGCTAGTTTTTTTTCAAAAACAGGTCCTATTTGTACTGTACCGCTAGATAATAAGAGAACGGTTAATGCTGAGTGGTACAAAACCATTTGCCTGCCCAGTGTCTTTGAAAAGTTCCGCGAGAGACGACCTAGAAGCCGCATTCTCTTGCATCATGACAATGCGTCTCCTCACACTGCTAAGAAGACAAAGGCATACTTGCAATCGGAAAAGGTGGAGATTGTTACTCATCCTGCTTATAGCCCAGACCTTGCACCCTGCGATTTTTACCTTTTCCCTAAAATTAAAGATTTGATGAGGGGTTTGACATTTAAGACCCCCGAAGAAGCGGTGACGACGTTCAACCAACACGTTGAAAACATGGTCTCTAGTGATTGGGCCGCATGCTTCGAAAAATGGTTTGAGCGTATGAATAAATGTCAAGCATGTCATGGCGAATACTTTGAGGAGCAATAAATGTATAATTATTATTATAAAATGTTTTATTTACAAGTTACGCAAAACTTTCAGTGTGGCCCTCGTACGCGACTACTTAAACTCGCTGGTTATTATTAACCCTCATCAGAGGCCCTAAGATGGCTGCGTTTATTACGTGACAAAAGTTTATATAAAACATCCGTCACCTTTTGACACGTATATAAGTACGACGGTGATATTTATCCTCTTAACCGGTTTTTGTTAGCAATATCTAGAATGATCTGGTTTAAAATGAGAATATACTCAGATTTTTATGACTACACGAAGCTTGGGTTTGATATTTGTGTGATGAGTGTATTCCTTGGATGTTTTCTATGTATTTCTCTATATTACAATGCAAGCCTAGAGTTTACTTTTGGACTTGGTTAATTTGTGTGTGATTTTTTATAACAGTATTACTTCATTTTTTAAGAGTGAGGAGTAACCTTTGACTTGCCTTGGTTTGTCCAGTAGGTTGACCGCTAGAAAATAATCTATTTTATTGAGCATTAAAGTTTATTACCAATACGGGTATTATACAAAGGTAATCTCCAGAAACTTAGTTAAGATTTGAAACATACAAAACACGCAAAATTAAAAAAAACACCTCCCAAAAGTCACTTCAACACTGTTACCAACCTAAAATACTTCACTAAAAGCAACTCCACAAGATACTCGTACACTTATAAATAATTTATCTAGATACAGAACCCCGACTCCATTTTTTCCGCCGCGCGTCAGTTACAATGGATATCTGAAACAATTATTCGGAGCAACATGACAGGCGGATTAGTCGAGATTTATGCTCCCGCGCAGGTCAACGCTTGGATTTAGCGCAGATTCGCTTTGAGCTGTCTGAAGGATTAAGCGGATGAAAACCTCCGATATCTAACGCTTTGTTGGCCAAGTAGTGACCCTGCCTACGAAGCTAGCGGTCTGGGGTTCTATTCCCGGTATGGGCAAATATTTGTGTGATGAGCATGAGTATTTTTTCTGGAATAGTTTTTGGCTGAAATGGCCGTTTTCTGGTAAATAGAGCAACTAGATTTTGCCTTACCATTTTCCTGATTTTACACCACGGAGAGTTTTTCATGGTGAAATTGTTTTTTAAGCCGAAAAGGGAGCATTTTGAGGTTTTAAAAGTGTTTAGTTAATACAAGTCAGATAATATGGACTTTAAGTATTTAAATCGTTGTCTAGTACCCATCGTACATATGTGCAAGCCTAGAGCTTAGTTTGGGGATAAGGGCGATTTTTGTGTGACTGACATTTTTTTTACTAAAAACCAAAATACGAAAATATTAGACTACAATGTACTTTTCCGTCCCGTTGGCTACCACCATATTAAAATTTAAAAAAACCTTCTGCCAAGCAGCAGTGTTCACATTGTCGTGGTCTGGAGTGAGACTAAGACAACTGGTGCAATTACTAGCATAGAGGCATTCCATCTTAGTGTTGGCAATGAATTGGCTGTCTTAGGATTGCAATCTTTAGATTATAGCTTTGAGAATGCAAATTGTCTATGGCTTATTAGGTGGCCTGTTTGTTTTCTCTATGGCATAATCAAACGGAAATGCACAGGAGACTAGTTCATTACATTATCCTTAGGTTTCTGTCCATTTTTAGCTCCTCTTTCCAAAAAGCACACAAGACACAAGAACTTATCAATATACTTCATAAAATACACGACTTATCAAACATTATACAGAGTGTGAAAAAAGCGAACGCCACATGGAAGGCAACTACCATAAATATTAGAAATAGCGAGTTCTACGCAAAGGAAACTTACTTTTATTTAAAAAAACAAAGAATACATTATTAAATTTATGAAAAAAATCTTCTTCCTTACCGAGAATCGAACTGGTCGAATAAGACAAAACAAAACAATAAAGTCGTGTTCTATAATACAGATCAAAAGGGTCATTGATAGTGAGCGTTTATGTCTATAACACATACACCTTTAAATTAAGTAAAGACCGTACAAAAACCAGTTCGATTCCCGGTTCATGTAGACAAATTTTCAAAAATTCTTAAATGCAGGATTAACCTATTTTAAAAAAAAGCATGTTTCGTTTGCGGAGAACCTGCTATTTCCAATATTTAATATATTATGGTTGCCGTCCATGTGGCGTTCGTTTTTTCCACCCTGTATAGGACCAATGCGAACTAGAAGCCCATAATAGCCATAAAACTGCCCCACCTAGGAAGCCGAAGCTCGGAGCCGAAAATTCTCGGCGAAAAATTTCGTCCTCTTACGTTGACGGTACTTGATTTATCGCAGGCCAGCATTGGGCAATATGGCGGCTATCCATCATGGCGGGCAGGGTGACCACAATCCCGAATACCGGCGGACTTGTCCGTCCAATGACTAATGACGAAAACGTTTGCTGATGTCATGTAACAGTTTCCTAATAGATTATTTTCTGAATGACTTATTGACAGGTTTATATTTGTTGACTTATTTATGAGTAATGTTCTTTCAGCCTCAGGATGTCGGTCAATTGTGCTTAGTTGCAAAGTAGGAGTAAAAATAAATGTGATTGATTGTCTTATATGTTTTCATGAAACTAATTGTAAGTTAAGTACTTTCCTTAAGATGACATATGAAACTTTTTAATGACAAAATACATATTAAAATCGTATCGTTTCGACTACAATGAAGCGTACCTACCACGCTTTTTACTGGCCGATGACTTTTTAGGCTGGGTTTTATAAATATAAAATCCGTTAGATCAAATGTCGGTCAGGAATGTCAAAACTTGTATGAAGTTACTAAAATTTGATCTGACATATTTACCAGCGGGCCTTTACAAAACCAGCCCTTAATAAAAATACAGACAGCACCGTAAGGAACAGGATGGTAGCAATCCGGTCCTACCCCTCATTTTCAATAATTTTCAGTTCTTTTACGGCGTATGCCCGACCTAAGCACCGATATAGGGTAATTAGCATATGCATAATGAAAGAAAAACACCATGCAAAAGCAATAAGACCATGTCCTGAGCAACGATGCATCAATGGTCACTCTACACCTAAATTAATATTAATCACATTATTGCTATGATTAATGATCGACCAAATAGATCTAGTGTTACAGATTAGGTCTCATTTGTTTTGGACCTACATAGCGTAGGATTTCAATCGCTTAAGTACATTAAAATACCTATATTTTAAGTAGAAAACTAGGTACTGTGCATTTTTAGGTAATTTTCAACACACTTGCTCAAAACGACCTTTTTATTCCACCGATTTTTGGCTCATAAACCTAGATATTAAACACGCGTGCTTTTTCAGTATATTACGCACAAGTGCCTTTAGTTTATTAACCCAAACAATTTACATTTGTAGCCTAGTACCAAGTTGTAAGTACGAAGAAGAAGCGATATAATTTAGTCGGGTTATACCTTTTTTTTTCTTAGCAACAAACAGTTTTTATACGGCAAATAACATTATCTACATATTTATTTCAATAAATTGGTGAAATCAGCTTTATTACTAAAAAATAACTCAATTTCATTAAAATCATTTAAATTTTTCTGTAATTTGTATTTTAAACATGAATTATTACATTTTAAATTTGGCTGTTGGCCGATCTCGTTCGCGCCTTAGCCTTGCGCGCGCATCGGTATCGCGGCAAGAAAAAAAAACAACGCGCCAGCCGCCATTTTTCGTAAATAATTGACGGCTGTGACGAAGATAGTTGGGATTAATTATTGTGAAGTTTAATATTAACGAAAATGTCTTCTTTAAGTAAAGAAAATGAAGAAATTGTAATTTTACCAACTGTTTTAATAATTAATTAAAATTTGACTAAATGAAGTCTTGTTTTTTTTTCGCAATTGTGTTGAAAAACGTCGTATGTAACACGTGTGCCTGTGACCATAATATACGCGGCTTTCTTGTGGCGCACTCGCTGCCGCTCGTGCGCACACAATAGCGCCTTGTATACAATGGTCAACTTAGCACACTTGTATCATAATCTCTACCTTACGTATGACGTTAACTGTATGCAAAAAACAAAACTTGTTTTTACTCGATTTTAGAAAAAGGAGGAATGTGTATTTTTATCTCTTCGTTAACTAACTATTGAAGTATCGGCAGTGAAAGTTAATTCAGCATACTATCCGCGCAATGGAACCCTGGCCCACGAAATAACAACGGTGTCACAGTGAAACTCCTTACGACTTTAATCATAACATCACTGTGACACTGCTGAGTTTCTTGCGGCGTTTCTTCTCAGCAGTGGTCTCCTCTTGGGAAGCGCTGGTAGTATCTTGACGTGTAAAAGTGCCCGAGCGGCCTACTTACTGAATAAATTTCTTTTATCTTTTATCTTATCTTATCACAGTTCTATGGTGGATCACGGTTCCATTGGGCTGATATTACATTCGTAACTCATCGTATTTTTGTTCATTTTCCTCAAATGTCATATACAGGATGAAATAGGAGTTTGCGTGACGGAATTAATTGTTTTTTCTTATACAAGTAAAATATATAAGCGGTTAACTTAATTATCTTGTCTTGTTAGTAAACACGTAACAACGGAGCGAGGCATCTTAATTAGTAGAGTATGATTAATGATGCTAAAATAATGCTTTTCATTGCCGTATGACGGTGGATCTTTGTGCCAGAATTGACAACAGGATTTTTAAACAGACGTTTTTAAAAAAAAGCTATGCTTAAAGGTTTATTTTTGGGTGTCACAATTTAATAAAATGGGTCCAATACATAGTTCGGATCAATCTCTTTGTAGTATAAAGATGCTTAATTGAGAACGCACGCGCTTAAATGTGTTTTGTATGCTCTGTCGGGAGTACTTAAACTCGCCGATTAATATGAGCTCTGTCGTGTCGAAAAGTTGGGATAAATCATATCTCAGGAAAGGTGTACAAGCAGCAACATTCGTAACTTTACATCATCACGTCAGCCGAAAGACGTCCACTGCTGTACATAGGCCTCCCTCAAAATTTGGGGGGAAAATGCCGTAGTCGCCACGCTTGGCAGGCGGGTTGGCGACCGCAGTTATACCATGTAGTCCGCGGAGGACGCTGCTGCCCATCCTCCGGTTTATCCCTTAGTCGCCTCTTACGACACCCACGGGAAGAGATGGGGTGGTGCTATTCTCGGCGTGCACCATCACAGCTAAACGTAACTTTACATAGGAGGACCTTATTACAAAAGGCATAAGGTCTACCGATGGACAGTTAACAGTGTGGGCGATGGTACTACAGGATGTCTTGGCAGTAATGAAACTAATGGACGATAAAGTTTTCTCTCATAACTAATTTTGCAATTAAATTCAATTAAATGTACAAATCGCAGGAAAATACCACATTCTTGAACTTTTTCACTGGCCGCTTTAAAAAAGCTTGAAAACAAATCGAAATTTCCACAATCTATTTCGAACCGTACTTTAAACTATTCAAAATTCAAATTTCAGCGCCATTTTCAGCTGGGTTACTAATGGATGCTACAAAGGCTTCCATATATTCATGCAAGTCGGATGGAAAAGTTGCGAGTACAATGCGTCATTAGAGTGGGTAAGTGGCAAGTTGAGAGGCGAGTCGAGTTCGAGTACGTAATGGATTTCTCATAATTGCTTCGAGTTTTGATTTTGAGTGAGTTTCTGTCGCGTTCACGTGTTTCAAGGTTTTTATGAAGTGTTAGTAGGTACTGTAAGTGTTAGCCTTGTGGTATAAAAGGTGTTTTTAGGGTTCCGTAGCCAAATGGCAAAAAACGGAATCCTTATAGATTCGTCATGTCTGTCCGTCCGTATGTCACAGCCACTTTATTCCGTAACTATAAGAGCTATACTATGGAAACTTTGTAAGTAGATGTATTCGGTGAACCGCATTAAGATTTTCATACAAAAATAGAAAAAAAACAATAAATTTTTGGGGTTCCCCATTCCCCATACCCTTACCCGTGTGGGGTATCTATGGATAGGTCTGCAAAAATGATATTGAGGTTTCTAATATATATATTTTTTTTTTTTTCTAAACTGAATAGTTTGCGCGAGAGATGCTTCCAAAGTGGAAAAATGTGTGTCCCCCCCCCGTAACTTCTAAAATAAGGGAACGATAAATGTAAAAATAATATATGATGTACATTATTATGCAAACTTCCACCGAAAATTGGTTTGAAAGAGATCTAATAATTAGTTTTTTTTTGATACGTTATAAATCGTAAACCGCATTTTACCTTTCATTCAATCAACTCCAATATAATAATGAATAAAGAAAAACATTTATTTAGATGTATAGTGGTACGGAACCCTACGTGCGCGAGTCCGACTCGCACTTGGCCGCTTTTTATATTTATCGGGTACATGGTGATTTAATTTTTTTGGAGTATATTTTGTTTTTTTTTTGTAATGAATGAAATTATAGGTATGCGAGTATTTTTACTTACATTTTAAACGTATAAAAATTGATTCCCGACGTTTTCAAAACCATGAACACGAATTTATCGATGTAATGTTGTCCACTACTGGACACTAACCTTCCTGCTCCCTTCCCACTACTTGCCAGTTTCAATAGAAATTGTTTGTCTTGTTCAAAAAAACCATTCGCATATTTATTTAATACCTACTCTAAAAAAATCTCAACCCTCTATCGATTCGCACCGCAAAGGGAGATCTTCCAACTCGGGGCGCGAAGTACCTGCGAAAACACTCGAGAGCTGAAAGTGCGTCTCAGTTTCGTTAAGTTTCCCACTCGACTCGAGAACTTTCGAGATTCGAGATATTCGAGATTCTGCGTTATTGCGTTTGATGTTCCTATTGATATTTGAATTTATTGATTGGGATTCGATCAGAATAGGTTTTATTAATGATTGTGTACTGCAAGGTTTGGTGGGGTAATAACACTAAAATAAAAAACTCTCGTGAATTTTTTTCCTTCTTAAAATCTCAACTGGCGTGAATTGCTCCGGGACCTATCCTTCGTTACTCCTTCTCGGTCCAAAAGACACTTCCCCCCCATTTCTCTTAAGCGTACATCGTCCAGATACTGACAAAATAGTTTTCTTAGCCGTGCTAGTCGAAGAATAAATAATTTGACGAGAGAATTTGATATTGATATATTTAACCTTCTGTGTGGCGAAAATTAACTAAAATGTGTTTTCAATGAGCGATCTTCAAATTGCGAACTAGTAAGCGAGCTTAGTGGGTCGGGCATGTTATGAATGTTCACAGTTCTTTAAGTTAGTTTAGTCTTACATGGTGTGTGCATTGCTTTATTGTTTTAATGTTTATTTGGTTGTGACTCTGTTGTGCGTGTCACTAAGGTATATGTTTCTTAAATTGTATTTGTGAGTTCCTGTAATTGCCTCTGTACCTCTATTTAAGTTACTATCAGAATTGTTAGCTGTTGGTTCTGCTAAAATAAATATAAATAAATTTAAACCCTTTGAAATTTTGAATCAGCAAAACAATAGCATTTAAAAAAAATATGTAGACATTCTTATTTTACTTTGTTCATACTTTTTACCTTTTAGACGTTAAGTATAAATCTAAAAAATACTTTACTCGTAAATTTGATGTAATCTGAAGTACTGGAACAGCAACTGCAACGTAATAATTTCAGGTAGGTAGTATAAAAACTGCAAATCGTACTAATTAACTAAAAATACAACCTGTCACAGCCTTGGTAACCTACTTCTGAATTACAGCTTGAATTCGCTACAAACTCAAGCTGATATCAACCTTAACTTTGCCAGATAAGGTTCATTTTAAATTACCATTTAATTGATTAATTTACAGGATGACCAAAAAACGTTAAAACTGTTATGAAAGCTGCTGTATGATGTTGGATTATTTTTTTGTACACAGGGTGTTGGTTTTGCAACTTTCTTTTTAACTCGCTGGTTTATAATTTAACTGACGTTGAAAATGTTAACTTTATTTTTGCATTAAGTACTTAAAAATGTTTCCTATACGAACTTTTGCTTAAATGTAGGACATTTAAACGACAAAGTTTCTTTTCTAATTTGATATGTTTGAAGTCTATATTTTTATGTCGTAAACATTTATGCTCTCATGCAAATTGGTTCGTACTACCATTTTACAAACCACCAAACAGCAGTGTCGTTTGTTCTGTTTCTGTATAAAGAGTGATCTTCTTTTAATCCTCAGAAAAGGCAATACATTTTACCTACAAAGATATTGCAAATGTCCATCCGACTCAGAGCTCACTTACCACCCAGTGGCCTGTAAGTTTTCTTCATGCCCAGTACTCTTACCACGACTCACAATTACCGTACTCGCTAGCGAGTCGAATGCTCTGTCCCTCGCACTCTACAAGAATACTGCGAGGACTGCGAGGGACAGAGCTTCCACTCGCCAGTATGTACGTTAATTGAAACTCATGGTAAGGGTACAGAGCTCAAGTTACGCTGGAAAACACAAGATCTCTTTGATTAGTTGCGTTAAAGAAAAACCCAGTAAAAAGGCATGCTAAGCGATAACTCGGGGAATATTAAGAAGTGCGCCAAGTAAAAGAAGTGGGTGAAGAATGGAGCCACTCAAAGCAAAGTTAAGGAACCCGCGCTTGCTTTATTAAGTTAAAGCTACTGGATATAACTTATTCAAGAAATAATTTATTCAACATTTAAAACAGATGACAAGCTAAACAAAACATTTAACATGGCGTTGGCGTTTGTGCCGCAACAAGCTTTGGCGCTGGTTTTCAGAGAGACCCGGACGTAAAAACTAACTTAATTATCTAAAACAAAAAGGATAGACGACACAAACACCAGCGACAGCGTATCGTTTTGGTTTTGTTTAGCAATCCTAGCTGTTTAACAAGGTATAGCTTAAGTTGAATCTTTTTGGCCGGATTTCGGGTTTATCTACACACAAAATGTATCATAAATCCTCTATTATGCGTCCAAGACCCGTAGGCAATGACCAGCATTACCTGTGGTAGTAGGTGACAGCGATGACAGCTGTCAATTTTGGAAGATGTTCCATATTTGGATCTCATTACTTTAAAATATTTGATAACGTAATTTCGTTACATTACGGCTGTCACCTACTACCACAGGTAATGCTGGTCATTTTCCTTTCGGCTTTTGAACCCATCTTAGAGTACTTATGATAATAATATGTGTGGAGATAAATTATTGTACGCGACTCTGCGTAATTGGCATTACGCAACCATCACGTAAACTACTATTACATACGTGTATGTAAGCGTTATGATATAGTTTTATGCGTTATTTTGGGAGTAGTTAACATGTGTGAGATTTTTCTAAGGTAAATTTCATTTGTTTATTATTTGTGTTTACATCAATTTTGTTCTATAATTCTAATGTATTGAATATCTACAGGTTAGAGCTGGCTAATTTTCAGCAACTTGGCGACTTAATTTAGACGCTTTTTTGCTTGCTACTTGTAAAACTATAACATACAATATGATACGATAAACGCAGCCATACAAGGCCCGCAGGACATGAAATCTCGTTAGCGCTGTACTTCTAAATTGACGTTCATGTTGTCTCTTCCAGGCATCACACAACTCACTCTGCGTCTCCTTTCCCCTTAAACTTTAGACGGAGGCAAAAAATCCATTCAAAGTCCTGCAGAACCCTCTAATGGAGCGAACCATTAGGCAACAATCGATTCCTAATTTATCTTTACTTTTTAATTGTTCTTTCTTTGCTATCGGCAAATTAATCGGACTTTTTCGATTCGGAATCAAACTTGGAAGTGTCGTTAATCGTTGCGATAATATTGACATTTTGAGAAATTTATGTCGTGATTTTGCAATTCGATTATGGGCCTGTGAATGGTCCGCTGTTTAAAGAGTTTTAATTCGTTGGTAAGGTCGCGGTTTCATATTTATATTACTGATTATGTCATTTCCCAGAAGGACCTAATCGGCAATTAGAAAATCATCATCTAATTGAATTATAAGCCTCTGTCTCCAGGGACCCGCGAGACTCGGAGATCGACGGAAATGAGTACTTAATGCTAACCTAACCTACAAAAAAAAAAAGACCGCAAAAACTTGAACTCGCGTGGAGAGGCTTCCGTACATTTATGACACAGTTAACCACTACTAGCGCTATCTAGGGGTGTTGTAGTGAACTATTTTCCGTAAATCCGTATTCCGTATTATATTGACTTTACCATTTTATCAGTAGTTTTGGACCCTGATCTCCAAGGGGGGGGGGGGGAGGGGATAGTCAATTTTCGTCTTCTTTCATGAATAAAATTACTTATTATACAACAATAACAAAAATATATTTGAGATCCTCATAACGACGAGCCCTTTCATTCGATATATGACACAGTATGGCGAGCAAAACTATTTTTTTTTAATTTCCTATTTTGTCCCCCGAAAATACACCCTTACTTAAAAAAAAAAAAATTACTTTGTACGTCAGTGTTTGGATCATCAAGTTACATTATGTGTATCAAATTTCAACTCAATCGGTCTAGTAGTTTCAGAGCAAATTGGCTGTGACAAAACGGACAGACACACACGTGTCGTAAGGAGTGTAAAAAATAGGGAATCATTTTCAGTGCGCTCGAGTGTATGTAATGTAAGTAAATGGTACTAACATAACAAACCAATAGTAACAACCCTTACACAGCCGTAAATAGATGTATAAAATAAAACATCCTATACATTTATGTATATAACGGTCCTTTTTAGAGTTCCGTAGCCTAATGGCAAAAAACGGAACCTTTATAGATTCGTCATGTCTGTCCGTCCGTATGTCACAGCCACTTTATTCCGTAACTATAGGAGCTATACTATGGAAACTTTGTAAGTAGATGTATTCGGTGAACCGCATTAAGATTTTCATACAAAAATAGAAAAAAAACAATAAAATTTTGGGGTTCCCCATACTTAGAACTGAAACTCAATTTTTTTTTTCATCCAACCCATTCGTGTGGTATATCTATGGATAGGTCTTCAAAAATGATATTGAGGTTTCTAATATTATTTTTTTCTAAACTGAATAGTTTGCGCGAGAGACGCTTCCAAAGTGGAAAACTGTGTGTCTCCCCCCCGTAACTTCTAGAATAAGGAAATTATAAATGTAAAAATAATACATGATGTACATTACCTTGCAAACTTCCACCGAAAATTAGTTTGAACGAGATCTAATAATTAGTTTTTTTTTAATACGTTATAAATCGTAAACCGCATTTTACCTTTCATTCAATCAACTCCAATATAATAAAGAATAAAGAAAAACATTTATTTAGATGTATAGTGGTACGGAACCCTACGTGCGCGAGTCCGACTCGCACTTGGCCGGTTTTTTTACTTTTTAAGCCTTTATTTTTGCCTCGCCGATACCTAGATGTGGGGACACCCTAAAACTTCACTGTTAAAAAGATTTACCACATTAGACCCTATTCCTTAAACATTAACAAATAATAGAACGAACAGACTCCGATTTCCCGTGTCCCCAAAACGGACATGTCTTAATGTCTTTATCGTCGTAATGTCTCTCATTTTATCCAATTTGAAATGAATCTTCGAGGAATGACACAAATACTGAATTAATTTGACCCTCCGAGATCTCAAAATGATTTCAACGGTTATTCATTTCGCTATGTCTTTCACACTTGTATTCATGTCGTAAGAGACTGTGCTCGCACTTACACAGTCACTGTGTCTATTACGCTAGAGTAAATTAATGTCTATGCCCTATTCTTTATAGATATGAAAAACTTCCATTCCGAAACTCCTTCAACCTCCGTCTCTGACAGAAAAAGTCATTCAAAATTTGTCAGTGTCATCGTTCAGACTAAATTTATCTTCATAAAAATTGAAATATTTTATATGTGTTTTGAATGGAAGGCTATGGATATCCCTACGCGCAATATCCGGGGTCGCAGCCTGGGCCCAGTTATCCGGACCATGGGGACGGGTATGGGGATCACTTTGGACAAACGGTGAACGTTGACCGAAGGTATGATAATTAATGGCTAGAGCATCGACCAAACAAACCACTTAAAAACTACATACATAAATACATTAAATCACGCTTGTTTCCCTGAGCACAGGCAGAGGCCTCTCCTTTCCACCTTCACATAGGTTTCGGGTACTTAAGATTCGGCCCTTTTCTAGTATTTCTCGGATTTTATTCGAAAAAGTACGCCTAGGGCGCCCCCTACCGACTCTTCCACTCCCTTCCACTCTGTATATCTCTTTCGTCAAACTATTTTCCATCCTTTCCAAACCTTAAAAAAATACTTATCTAAGACTCATAGAAATTCAGTGGTGGTAGGATCTTGTGCCGGGTCCGCCAGGATCGCTACCACCATAATTATTGTCCTTTAACCTACCACCATTCAGCAGTGTTTGCATTGTTGTGTTCTGGTGTGGGGATAATACAACCGGCGAAATTACTAGCATAGCGGCATTCTATGGGCATTCCACTGTAGACCTCAGGGTTAGCACGCATTTTCAGTCTAGTTTTGGGAATCTGTTGATCTGTTGAATTTCTTGAGGCGTTTTTTCTCAGCAGTGGGTCCCTTGAGAAGCACTGGTATTTTTTTGTCAAGTTTAAATGCATGTACGCTCTTCATTAGATATAAAAGGCAAACCTGACTCACTAACTTATATATCAACCCACAGCCGAAAGTACTGTACCTAGAAACTTGAAATTTGGTACAGGGGTTCGTTTCATGATGTAAGTGAGCACTAAGAATTATTTTTTGGAAAATCACCCTCTTAGGGGTTAAAATAGTGGGAGTAGCGGGAAACGAATTCTACGCGTACGAAGTCGCGGACGTCCTCTAGTATTAAATAAACATAATTTTCCTACTCCTGTACTTTTATCTGTCATTTATATAGTCACGAACACTAATATAAGAATATAGATAATATGTCCGCAGAACATTCCGTAGAAAAGTCTATCTAGTCTATACCCCTTAACAGCACTTGTGCTTTTTTGAGCCAAAACGATATGCCTAGCTGCCAAAGCTTACACCTAGGTTAATTTGACCAATCAAAATCAATCAATAAAAAAAACATTTTATTTGGTATCAACCAACCAGAACGCAGCTATATTAAAATCGACCAATCAGGTAAAATAATTCATTTCTCAAATCATTCGCTGTTTTTTAGTCCCTATTTCACAAGTTAAATCGATTGTGCAACCTTTTAAAAAAATATGAAACCTTGCAAGTGCACATCAATTTAAAAACAAAGTTAAACATAGACACATATTTTGTTGTTTTCGAATGTTTCTCGTTTTTTTTTTTGTTCTGTGCTTCGTTCGTTCGTATTCTACTAACCTAGGTATATTAATAAAACTTTGTTAATTTAATTTTGCATTTTATTTGAAACCTAGTCGTAGAAAAAGTATTGTATGCAACGGTGTATAACTAAGTCAAAAAATACTCGTGGCGTCTTGCTTTACGTAACCACACCACTCGTCTTTTTTGACCTCTCTTATACAACTGTTGCATAAACTACTATTATCGTTTCATCTTTTTAACAGTCGCCCAAAACACCGTACCCGGGGCAAACGTGGCAAGCGTTCACGTAGTGCCAGTGGCTCCAAATCCCGTTCCCGTTCGCGATCCAAGTCGAGATCCCGTTCTCGATCGCGGTCCAAGTCCAGGTCGAAGTCCCGCGCCAGATCCCGCTCTACTGGCAGCCATTCGGGAACCAGAGGCGGGGAAATTAAGATGAGGGAGCCTAGCTTTTTGGATGCATTTAGGATCTTATATTATACGCGTAAGTAGAAACAAAAAGAGAAGTGTGTCAGTGTGTCTGTGTGTGTTTGTGTCTGTGTACAGTTAAGTGCAAAAGTCCAAAGACTCAGCTCATAAACATGCTACGAAGTTCTTATTACACTGGAGTAAGGTGCATTGACACATATGTTTGAAGGAAGGTGATGTTGGGTTCTCTCATATTTTTACACTTGACTGTACCGTGATGAACATGGCGACGCGTTTGGCATAGTTAGTAGTCTCCCTGCCTACAAAGCTAGCGGTCCCGGGTTCGATTCCCGGAATTCGAAAATATTTGCGTGATGAACGCGGCTATTTCTTTTGGTGTCTTAATTATAAGTATATTTCTAAACTTATTTTGGGACTAGATTATTTGTGTAAGATTGATAATTAGTACCTATATATTAATGTATATTTTTGATGGACCGATTTGGACGCAGTTCTTTTTTTAAACTATTCATATCTGGATAGCACTTAGTTAACTTTAATGCAAATTAACAGTACCCAACAAACAAGGCGGGCACAAGTTTATGCGTATAGGTCCTCCCCACCTGCCATTCAATGTCTGCTTATCATAATACCTAGTTCTTATTGTGGTGCCATAAGAATTAGTTTGGAAACATATAGAGACAATCCAGATCTCCGCCGTAATACCAAACAAGGCGAAGTAAAATCTAGTATCTGTCGCGGTTCAGGCCGTGACATAGTGCTGAGTGGTGTCAATTTCGACGACAGGAATCACCCATGGCAACATTATGCTAAAATTACTAAATTCTTTTTCCTTATTGTTTAATTTTTTTTCTGTGTTGCCATTCTTTTTGTCAATGTTAAATTTAATCTGTGTTTTATTTGTTTTTTCCTGTGATCGTCGAATAAATATTTTCTATTTCTATTTTTTTTCTATTTCTATTTCTAGTAGTCAAAGAATTGGTACCACATTAAATATAAAATGCTAATACTATTTCTATCCAGTTTAGCCTTATCTGATTATAACCCACATTTTCAGCTAGTAACAGTAAGAAGAGTACCACGAAGTACCTGGCAACGCGGAAGCGTCAGGACCGCATCGACGAGATCCTGAAGAGTGACGGCCTCGGCTCCAAGAGGTGGCTGTTCTACCCGCGGACAAACAAGAGCGAGACCATGGCAGGGCAGGTTGCAGGTTCGAACATGTAATGTATTATACGTGTATAGTCAAAAGCATTAATAATTGTATACACTAGCTGTTGCCCGCTAGTGTACACATTTATGAAATTGATTGTACATAGTACAAACCTAAGGTTGAATATCCATCAGAGCTGTAGCGGAGCGATATGTAAGGAAAAAATCCACCAATAGGATTCCTACACAGCGCAGCGCAGGTCTTCTATTGGTGGATTTTTCTTACACACAGCTTCGCTATTTCGCACAGCTCTGGTCAATTCTTACCCTATAGCTTTGTTTGCAAGTAATTTTTTGTAAGACTGCCGCCCCTTCTCTTTAAGGTGCAAGAGACAATTCAGACCAGCGAATCAGGATAGACGGACAGTGGTTTAAGAAGTACAAGCGATGCAAGTCAGTAGACCGCGACGCTCCCATCGCCAAGCTGAAGAGGTGGGAGTTGATATTCTACAAGAAGCTCGGCTTCATAAGAGCCGAGTAGTGTATGTTGTTTGTTTTGCATAAATAAGTTAAGTAATCTTAAGGTTTTCATTTCGTAGTGTATAAATATTTGTAAATAGAGGATGAATGGAAGAAAACCTTTCAACTTTTTCTAAAAGCCTCGTTACACACTAAAATGCATATGGACTAACCCCCTTATTCATAAACACACAATAAATCTACTGTAGCTTTGAAAATAACCGAACATAGTTTAAGCACGCTTTATCTATTGCGCGTTTATGAATAAGAAAGAAATGCTCGTAAAAATTATTAAAAGCTATATGTAGTATGTTCTGATTTGATGATGGGGTCTGAACATGGCTGTACAAAAAAAAAAGTTTAGCTGGCAACTGAAGCTGGTTCAATTCAATTTTCGAACAGAAACGTTTTGTGTCAATACCAATTCCTAATTTAAACTTAGCATTTTAGCTCCCCTAATAATTTCCCGAAAACAATTGCAACATTAACTTGATCTCCGAGGCTAATGAGCCAGGAGCCAGAATTAGCAGCTACCTTCGGGCGTTATTGAGCGGAAAATTGACGTACGACCGGAGTTCTTTCTTAAGGACTACTCGGGAAGTTAAATAAAATATAGTTCCCGCGATTAATTTGCCTGTTCAAACCGGGATCTGTCTCCCGGAAAATAAAATTTACGGTAGTGTAATTATCCTGTACTAACTAAGTATAAGTAGGTAAGGCTGATGCATGTATAGTTCTGTTCCGTTCCGTCGTGCGTTAGACTTGGTGTAGCGAGTTTCATGGAGAATTAAAAAAAAAACTGTAGTCAGATTTAAATCCTGATAATACTATTGGCGGAAACAAAGCTGAATTACTTATAATCCTACGATTAAAACAAGGAGCTTTAATAAATGATCATGCCAGTAATCAATGTTTAGAACGTGGCTATACATATCAAAATCATACAGTCAAGTTTATAAGCTTTCTTTAGGTATTGCCAGCGACTTCGCCCGTGAAATTTGGTACAGTCTAGTTCATAAATATGTATACAATTGTCACGTTCGTATTATCACAGCTATTAAAGTGGCATGGTATTTTTCGGGTGGTAGGACCTTGTGCGGGGTCCGTCCGGATCGCTACCACCATCTTATTCATTAACCTACCGCCAAACAGCAGTGTTCGCATTGTTGTGTTCCGGTTTGGGGATAAGACAGCCGGTGTAATGACTAGCATAGAGGCATTCCATCTTAGTCCTCAGGGTTGGCAGCGCATTTGCAGTCTTAGGCTTGCAGTCTTGTGAATGCGAATGTCTATGGGTCACAGTTTCCACTTACCATCAGGTGGCCTGTGTGCTCGCCAGCCTTCCCTATGCCATAAAAAAAAATGGTACTAAAGTGTAAATATCTATGAACTCAACTGTACAGAGATAGTTAGTGATAGATAGCCCGGAAACAGGTATAGAGTAGGTAAATATTCTATTAGAAAAATGAACAGCGGATTCAACAGCGAACAACCATAAACGACTTACATATAACATAACTTGAAAAGCTTATTCAATTCACAAATAAATATAAAAAAGCATACCAATTACTACTTGGAACAACTTTCACCTTTCACAACTGCTGACAAAATATTTTTTTAAATAATGAAATTGGACGTGCCCTTTGGAATAACAAGGATGTGCGTGTTTTAGACACATTGACAGACGTACAAATAGCAATTATCGGGAATACGAAAATGGCGGAAGCTATCAGTTTTTAAAACAGAGGGTGGTGCCCCAGAGACATGCGTGGGAGTGTTGCCAAGGGTATCGGTTGTGAATTAACGGCCATAGGTGATATTTGGTCAATAAATAAAGACAATATTAATCAGAGTAGCACAAGTTGAATAGCTTTGCTTTACCTACAATACAATACAGTAATATGGCACTATCCAGTTGGTATGAAGATGGAGAGGTAAGGGAGCCATTGGAACTCTTTGATGGTTCATAGTAGAGTTATCGACATTGGTCTCATTTAACTGGTCTTACAATAGTGAGTTTATTATTAAAGTTATAAGTTGACGATAAAAAGTGTTATTAAAATGGTTTTATTTAAGCAGTTCTCTATTTTTTTAAATAAAATAAACAAGCACCGTCACGTATTCGTTTCAATATTGCCCTATGCCTCGATTTCACTGTGTCTCTAACCATATGTTTTTCATAATTTTTGTTAATGACAGTAATAAAATTGCCTTTTTTTTGGCATTGAAAAGGCAAACGAGCACACAGGCCACCTGATGGTAAGTGGAAACTGTGACCCATAGAGATTCGCATTCACAAGACTGCAAGCCTAAGACTGCAAACGCGTAGTTGACCTTGAGTACTAAGATGGAATGCCTCTATGCTAGTCATTACACAATGTGAACACTGCTGTTTGGCGGTAGTTTAATGGATAAGATGGTCGTTTTCGATATAATAATCATCATAACAAATACTAAACATGAAGAGTAGTGGGGACATTGGGACGTTGGGAACAATGCGTTGCATGTTTACATGTTATCTGGAGGGGAAACAAATGATAATAAAGTACAAATATTATGTTTAACGGAAACAGACACGACGCAGTTAGGTTAGTATATAGTAACCATGCCTTTGAAGGTAGCGGTGCCGGGTTCGACTCCAAAACACAAAATTAAATGGTCATTGTCATGTAATTGTGCAATGGGCGAATATGATTTAGAATTATAATTATATGTTTTATGTATGTGTATTAGTTATACCTAAAGCAAAAGCCTAGAAATTATTTTGGATATAGAATGTGTAAACGCAATCTTGTTCAAATGTTTATTTAGATATGTCAAAACCTATACTGTTTGTTTATTCGGCTTAAATAGCAGCAGCCGCAGCAGTTTGTTATAGTAGTGTTCGCATTGTTGTGTTCCGGTTATAAGACAGATTTATACGACTATGAACTAAAGTAAAAATGACATAGTATAAAAATGTTTACTAGAATAACTTCGTCCCTGTATAATATTGGCAAGATGTAGGTATGTCGAAGTATAAAAATGTCCACATTAATTTAGTTCAAAATTATATTTCTTTCGAATATATTATAAGTTAAGCTTGAATAGGATTAAAGTAGACATTTTTATACATTGTCATTTTTTCATTTTAGACGAAAGACTTCCTCTAATTGCAGACATTGTTATAGTTGACATTTTTATATTTCTAATAAATTAGACTCGGGCGTTTGAATACCCTGGCTTTCTTGAAAGTAGACATTTTTATAACTTGTCATATTTTCTTTAAGTCCATAGTCGTATAACTCATATCATAAGACAGCCGGTGTAATGACTAGCATAGAGGCATTCCATCTTAGTCCTCAGGGTTGGTAACGCATTTGCAGTCTAAGGCTTGCAGTCTTGTGAATGCGAATGTCTGTGGGTCACAGTTTCCATCAGGTGGCCTGTGGTTGGCCTTCTCTATGCCATAAAAAAAGTCCAGCTACGGCTACATGTTTTTTTAAAAGATTATCTTTTATTTCATAATTGCTTATTATGTCTTTGACCTATTCCATTAAAATTTTGATCTTTTTTAAACAGAAAACTTGGTAGGAAAGCTTGAAAAGAATTTTGCTTTTAAAATTATACACGAAAGATACGAACATGAAAAGTTTCCAAAAAGCCTGCTCAAAGAAATTCGAAGCAAGGTCTCGCAAAGATACGGTGTGTAGGAGAGCTTACATATTTCATTCGTTATAATTTTAATTCCGACGGCCATTAAGGATAGAAGGGGATGGAGTGGCTGAAATTGTAACATGATAACAACTAAAAAAAATCCTAATAAAAAATTAGAAAGCGTTAGAAAGTTATTAATAAATAATAAAAGTCACGGACAATCTCTCATAAAATTAGCCCCACACTAAGCTTTAGGGTGAAGTCCTTAAGAGGATTGTGAACAGATGCTTAAACCACGTAAAAAAAAAAAACACCCATAAGTACTAACTTAGTTTCAGCCCTTACGTTTCCCATCCCCTCAAGTCCGATTTTCACGAATTTTCAATATGTTGTAGTTATTATAAAAGAACTAGGCTTGGACGTTTCCATTTATTTTATTATTATTGTTCCCAAGAAATATTTTGCATGGAAAGGAAAACGTACAGACGCAGTTTTTCATAATATCTACAAGATATACAAAAGTCGTGAAAATCTGACTAGGTTTAAATGGAGAGAAATGTTATGTAATTTTGTAAGGACACTGTTTAGCTTCATAATCCTCTTAAAATAAAAACCTACGTAGTCTACTTGACAACGATTAACAGACTTATATAAAGACAAACATCCGTAAGTCATCATCATCATGTCAGCCGAAAGACGTCCACTGCTGGACATAGGCCTCCCCCAAGGCTTTCCACTCAAACCGGTCTTGTGCTTTTCGCATCCACCGCGGTCCCGCGATCCTGACGAGGTCGTCACTCCATCTTGTTGAAGGCCTACCTACAGCTCGTCTTCCGGTCCGCGGACGCGACTCCAGAACCTTCTGACCCCATCGGCCATCAGTCCTGCGAGCAATGTGCCCCGCCCACTGCCACTTCAGTTTAGCTATTCTTAGGGCTATGTCGGTAACCTTAGTTCTACTGCGGATATCATCATTTCTGATTCTATCACGCAGAGAAACCCCGAGCATAGCCGTCTCCATAGCCCTCTGAGTGACTTTGAGCTTCCTTATGAGGCCCATTGTTAGCACCCACGTAAAAAACAATGAAGACTTAGGAACAAAGCTCGCAATTATATTGCCCATATTATCAATAGATACAATTATTATCATTAGGTTTCATTAGACAAAGAGTATTGAAGAGTAGACTGCTCGAATCAATATTACTATCTCCTTCCTTCCCTACTCCATGGCGTCCCATTTCTCTCCCCAAGGGACTAGAGGGTGAATTTCTATATTTGCATTCGACTTAAACCTGCGTTTTTAAGTAATTGCATGCATTTTGTGTACCAAAGGCTTGCGGCGGCCATGATGGGGATAGTAAAGGGACTCCATTTAAGTGGCGGAGTTTAGTTGGCTGGCGGAATTTTTCAAAATGGCTGGATTAAGTACCGATTTCACCAAAGAATATGTAACTCAAAGGTTTTTTTTTTCTTCGCCTCTCGCCGACTTGAACAGCTACTACCGCGGGAATATGGCGTTTCCACAATGAAGTAGGGGTATATATAAGTATAAATCAATATAGCAATAAAACACAATCCAATTTTCTCTAGGACGATTGGGGGCAACGTTGTACGGTGATAAGTAGAACAGAGGCCAAGATAGTTTTAACCTCTGTACCACTGCGAGTCCACTTGAAACTAGAAGTAAGATGCCAGGATACACGAAATATGTCCAAATCTTCAATTACTGTGCAACACAAAGGCATTAAAAGTACAAATCACTAACAAAAAAGAACTTTGAACACCTAAATACACAAAAATAAAAACTGAAACAAATTACACATCCGCCATCTTTTGACGTTGCAAATGGCCTCCTAACTCAATGCTAATCGACTGTTAGTTCAAACACTTTGACAGCTGTTAACATCCTAATCGTCTATTTAAAAGTAAGTTGCTGGAGAAATTCGACATTGGAATGACAATTGGTCGACACGTTACTCTAGTTCGTAGAACCCTAGCTACGAAACTGGCGGTCCTGAGTTCAAATCCTAGTTAAGGCGGATATTTGTTTGATGAGCCGATGACAGTATAAAGCTCGAATGAATACTCTTGTTAATCTATAACACGACAGTCCTAGAAAACGTAATTATAATCAAATTTAATCTAAACTACGTTTTCTAGGATGACAAGAGTGAATACGAGAAAATCCTGAAAATATTTTACTGTAATGTTAGTAGTACAATCACCAACAATTATATGTAAGCCTAGATTGGTCGCAAAAATATCAGAAGATACTTACGTCAAAGTAAACATCAAGCCAAAGAAAACTGTCATTTTGACGCATATCGAGGCCCTAACATACCGAATATACAGCATATTGCACGGTCACTAATTTCAATTCTATAGCCTCTGTAGAACAATTTTCAAATTCAACAATTTAAGATTTATTTGGTTTTTTTATGGCGTAGAGAAGGCAAACAAGCACGTAGGCCATCTGATGGTGAGTGGAAACTGTGGCCTATAGACATTCACATTCACAAGATAACCAATTTGGTAGTGGCTCAACAAAAATCAACCTACTAGTTATACAATACATACAGATGTAGTGCATAATTGTTTTCCTTCGTATTTTCACGGAAACGTCCGAACGTGTCTTGCTATTTCAGTCGGTCACAGTACAAAAACTACTGAGGTTGACTGAAGTAGCATGACATGTTCGTACGTTTCCGTGAAGATACGAAGGAAAGCAATTATGCACTACACCTGTAAATACATTAAATCACGCCGGTTTCCCTTAGGGGTAGGCAGAGACCACTTCTTTCCACCTGCTATGTTCCTGACAAATTATAGAATTCGCGGCGTAAAATAATTATTAAAAAACAGTGCGTGTTTATTTTTTTACGTGTAATTAATTAAGTAAAGAAAGAACCAAGCCGGCAAGTTAAACGAAATAGATCAAATCGTGAGATATTTGCATTTTTCACCGATTTAATACGTCTCTACAATTTTAGTCCGAATCACATCCAAACTATTTGGCCTCTGGTAATTTACTTAATATTAAACGTTACATTGCTATTCTTAACAGCGTTAACCTCGATATATTTCAACTAAGACCCCAATTAATTTAACCAGCCAGCGTATATACACAAAAAAGCGCCTAGCCTGAATTAATAGCAGTGACACCGCGGCCCGCAGGGACCAAATTGCCCAAATAAAAACATTAGGCGCTCACACTTGATCAGTCTCCACCCTTTCCTTGCTAATGCATTTAGTTAAATGGCCCTAGAATCGTTAAAAAGGTCCCCTTAATGTACCTGATCGGGCGAAAAAACGTATAAAAGAAAATTAAATGAAGGTCCCCTGTGGTTTGAATAATTATGACTATTATTTCAACGTGTTTGCTTGAAATTGTTTCAATGGTAAGTGATACAGATGGTTGGAATTGTAAAAAAATGTTGGATGAGATTTGCGGTACATATTATTTTCTCGTTTTTAATCATGTTCGTCCTTTGTAACATCAACGTTAAAAAAGTACTTATTAATGTTACAAAACTTGTAAGACGGTTTTTTTGAGTTGTTTTTAATTTTTTTTTAAATCCGGACGAAAATTACATAAACACGGTGAAAACGCAATTCAAAACGCAAGTTGGTTAAGTACCTTTGATGAATAAATCTTATCATTCCATACCATCTAACAGAGTTAGTGGGACCCTTATAACATAAACCAATTTGTGAATAATTTAATTTCAATTACATTAAAATTCAACATGCCTCGTTTGAAATACAAGAAAAACTCTGACGACTTTTGTTACTTGCAGTAGCGTACACGGATATACGAGTACATGCATAAGACGGCCTGGATGTGGCTCTTGGTCATGGCGGAAAGTTAATTTATTTATTTACTTCCTAGTCGTGACCGTCAACTGGCAATTGGAATTGTTTAAGGTTTTCGTTATATTTGAGGTTCCGAATGTTTAGAACGTAGAGCCCAGTGAACGCATTGTGTCTTGCGTTATTCTTTATAATTTTTACCTTTTGTAAGACGTGCGATTTTCGAAACTACGCCGGGCCGATTATTATAGACCTGGTAAAGTAAATAAATATTAGGCAAATAAATAAATGCAAGGAGGACAATCTGACATTAAAATGACCTAGTCCCAAACTAAGCTCTAGGCTTATAATAGGCAATGACAAGAATACTTATAAGTATAGACAAATAAATAATTATATACATAGAAAACACCCAAAACTCAGAAACAAATGCGATCATCACACAAACATTTGCGCATCGAATCCGGTTCAGCTAACATCGTAGGTAGAGTCCCTGCTAACTAGGCTAACTGCGGCGGCGTAAAGTGCCTGACAATTGACAAATACAGCGTTTTTTTACATTTATTTTTGAAGCCTAAAATATAATTTACATTGAAAATTAGATAATATGTTTTTTTTTTAAGTAGAACTGTTTTCATATAAAAAAATTGAATCTTTTTTTTTTTTATTATTTAATTTCTCAATAACTACTGATCAAAAAATCATGATAAAAATATGTACTATTGTTAAGAAAATACCAAAACACGCAGGATTTTTTTCGAGGGCACGTTTTTGAAAGTTATGTGGTAAATTAGCATTTAAAAAAAAACATTTAGAAAGCCACACCCAGTGAATTTACATCCATCATACTCCCCAAAGCAATCCAGATGTAGAGTGCCGAAGTTTCGCGCATGCTAGGGGAGGACTAGCATGCCAACCGTTTTTCTAAAATTCAGCGCCTGGCTGCTCAGTCCTCATATTAAATTGACACAGTGTGGAGCTTTGAGCCCTGTATGCGTTAATGGCACCTCTAGGGCATGAGTAATTTCGAATACAGGGGCAATTTATGAATGAAACGTGCCGTGTATGGAATTCTTTATGGAATAAGAGACCACAGAATTTTATTGCATATGCCTATAAGTACGTGTTTTCTAAAATAACTCTGTAAAAAGGTAGTTCACTTCGTTTTTTTACTCTTTTCACCAATAAATAAATACAAACTTTACTACAGGGTGTTCCAATATAATGACCACATTATTATACTTACTATTTTAGACTTGACTACTACGACTTTATTTAGTTGGGAGTGAGCCTGCTTACGGAGCTAGCGATCCCAGGTTCAGTTTTCAATTTGGGCAAATATTTGATTTCTGTGTTAAGTATGTATTTCTCTATATGAGACTTTGGACTAGGTCAATTTGAGTGAGATTCATATGATATTCGAAGTTTAAAAGTAATATTAATGTATATTTTTCGAATAGATATCCTCGTACAAAATTTCACTACAGGTTGTAAAGCTCACAATTTAATAAAATAAATTTACGAAATCATCTAACATAAACAATAATACTAAGTATTGGTTTTTATAAATGGATAATAACTTTCTCACATCAACATTTCTTCTCAGCGTTGATCTTTCTAGGCAATGACACAAATATATTTCTGAGTAATTTAGCACCAAAATACACATTTTCTTCTGCAACCAATCAATAATCTAAAAAAGGTCGATCGAATCAATTAAATTAAGTCTACGTAAGTCCCTTTTCGCATGAGTCTCCCTTATAGCACAATAACGGACTTATCGCCCAGTTTATGGCTGTCCCCCGTGGATTGATATAAAGTGGTCATGATCGGGCAATGACAGGTGATCTGTCAATGGGGTCCAAATTAAGTGGTGACTTTGGTCACATAGGTGCAGGATTGCAAAAATAACGCACCGAATTAAAAAATATGGACTTCATGTTTTTTTTTTGTGTTTCTGCTCTATTGTATTGTATTCTACGACTTACTGTCGTGATGTCAAAATAATTTCTAAATAAAACGAAAAACGAAAATTTTAATGATGTAAAATTTGTTTGTCAGATTAAAATTTAGGTACACCCCTTTTAATATCATTGTTTTACTACAACATCTGTTTTAATACAATTAGTACCGTTTACACAAGTTAAAACAAACGTTATTTTATAATGCATAAAGCGTTCCACGTTCCAAATTCAAATTTAAAATGTATTCGTCAAAACATGATTCGGACAAGCCCCTGTACCAAAACAAACAGTTGAGGAAAATGCAAGAACACATCGCTTGCATGCGTCCCAGGAGGCACTCTTTATAGCCCCAAGCTCCCCTTCGCAAGAATTTGGGGGAATTTCTGTTCATCGTCTGTTAGCCCCCGTCTCCCCTAAGAACCAAATCATAGCTGCATCTTTACAATGCTTTAGCGTCACAGATTTAAAGTTCAATTTCATAACACGAGTGTATTTCGATATTTTTGTATTTAAATACACTTTGTACGTCACAATAGGGTAAGTAATTTAATTGATGATGCGTTCGATTCACGAAAATGGATGTCGGCAAATTAAAAATGTATTTTTATTTCTTTTAAATCGGCATCTTGTTTGTAAGGATGTTGTTTTCAATTTAGTTAATGGAAGTTAAAAGATTTGTTTGATAATGTTAGAGGATTGTCTTTGAATCGGAGGATCGTGAATGTTTTTAAAGAGTTTGTGATCTTGCGTAAAAAATATGACAATAAATAATAAATGGCTATTTTGCTGCTTTTTTTTTTCAAAGGAATCGGCACCGGATTCGATAATTTTTGCCTATTAATTAAATTTAATAACATTGTACAGCATTTTAACAACCAAATAATGTCAATTGCTTTACATAAGCCTTCCCAAGGATCCACGACGGTCGGTTCTGTGCTGTTTCATTTACTCGCATCCATCAGCTTCCCGTGATCTTCACCAGATCTTCGGCTTTTTTGAGGGAGGCAACACTTTGCTTTCCAGTATGAAGAGTATTTTTTTTATTAGCATCGCTTCGTTTTTCTTTATTTAAATATGCAAGCTATTTAACAAAACCGGCCAAGTGCGGAGAGGATTCCGTACATACGTTTTTTTTTGATAGAATTCTTATAGGTTTTCCTATGATTTACAAGCAATGAATTTTTTTTTTTTTTTTTAATTTTGTCTCATTAGTTTTGAAGATCAGGGGGGATTGGTCAATTTACGTCTTTCTTTCATGAAGAATCAAAACTTTTACTTTACAATAATAACAAAAATATATTTGAGATCCTCATAACGAGCCCTTTGATTTGATATATGACACAGTAAGGTTTGCAACACTTTTTTTCAAATTTCCTAATTTGTCACTCGAAAATGACCCATACTTAAAAAAATAATTACTTTGTACATCGTATCTAAGTTAACAATTTACATATTAGTAACAAATTTCAACTCAATGGGTCCAGTTATTTCGGAGAAAATTGGCTCTGACAGACGGACAGACAGACAGACGCTCAGGTGATCCTATAAGGGTTACGTTTTTTATTTTTTTGTACGTAACCCCAATAATACAATCTTCATTTGCAGAATTCAATCTGTCTAAACCTGTTCGTTCTAAACGCTGACACGTTTTCTTACATATATTACAGTGTCATAATATTACATACAGTGCCTTAATATAAAATTACACGAACAATAAAAAACCCATTCCGCACTACACTGTCAATGAACCGTTTATACCGTACGTTTCACACTTCACCCATTATGCACCCAATATTTGAACATTACTTGTTTTTTCTCTAATGGCAACAGCTGACAATTCCGACATGTACAATAAACTTGTCCTATTTATGGTTCCCTAGAGGCAACACCCCTTATGTATGACGTCACGCGAAGTTTACAACACTGTTGTAAAATGAGTCATTGCGGGAATTTGAATTTGGAATTCGTGTTTACGGTATTCATTGCCAGTTTATCTGACTTTCGTACTTAATTGACCCAGTATTGCATTCTAGGCCCTGAATGTGTTATTAGCAAAGTCATTTGTCTGGCCGATTATAAATTGAGACTTGGAATGTTAATTTTTAAATTATATGTGATTGTGTGTTGTTTTCGTATGATGGATGTCAGATCAGGGGGCAAGATGCATACGTAACGCTAACGTTAACGATTATCGAAAAGGAACAAAATGTATGGTATAAGCGGCCGATTTGGCATTACGTCAATCCGTTGTACATTATCAGTTTTCAGTATCAGTAACGTAAGCGTTATTTTAATCTTTTTCTACTCGTGTACTAATAACCGCTTATATTGCTATCGTTAATGGTACCACAATACCACCTATAGCGTAACTGAAACGTGAAAACTATCCTATAATGAGCGTTGCCATGGTAATAACAGTTCTATAATAATTATTATAGCATTGTTATTACGGTCATTCCGGATATAAGTAGGTTAAGTAAACCTTAACATCCTAATTTGTATAATAAATAATTTAAAATATTGTAATACCAATTAAAATTACCTACTCTCAAAACAAAATTAATTTTGAGACTAATCTATGTGTTGAAAATTTCATTTTATTAAATTACTAAAAATAGATGATTAATATCTATCCATTTGTTATTTGGTTACCATGGTTACGTTCAATATGGATATCAACAAAATGGCGTTCCGATTGGCATTCCAACTTTTATGATAAATTGTTGGATCTGTTTTAGTAACTATTCAAATTTGCACGAAATTTGTAAACATATAACGATGAAATTCACAAACTAGTAACGCCAATCGGAATTATGAAAATGACTTTGTTGACAAATAATTTGTTAGCAGACAAATCGAGGGAAGTAACCTAAAAGTTTCATTATTATCATTATCATTTTAAGCTTGTAGAAAAAGTTATGTCCGCAACGGTACATAATTAGCTCTTAAGGTACCAGTGTACCAGTATGTGTACCAGTTACATAAATAACTATTAACAACTGGTACAAATATTAGGTAAGTAAATGT